>CM038672.1:211344695-212544695 GCA_021605145.1 Aegilops bicornis | reverse complement strand
AAGCTAACCTTCCACATCGCCCCATTTACAAGTAGGTATCAAGCACTACTGGGACGCGAAGCTTTCGCCCGCTTTAACGCAGTACCGCATTATGCATCTTTTATACTTAAAATGCCCGGTCCGCGAGGCATCATCTCATTAAAGGGAAATATCGAGTGTTCCTCGAGCGCGGAAGATTGTGCGGCTGCCTTGACAGCCACACACTAAACTGGCTTCACTAATAAAAAGCACCTAAACAGGTCGTACAGACCCCGGACATGGCTAGACGAGTCCGGCGTAAACATACAAGGGCTTACTAGCCGCATACCCCCGTACAAGGGGCTCCCCGCATGTACAATAAGAGACAATAAAGCTCAATTTTATTCATATTTTTAATTGTACTTTGTTTATTTAATATAACGTACATTTTCGCACGATCTCTTTCAACTAAGTTCCTCTCTTTTACAGATGAACACCGTATACGCCTGGCCCGTGATATGGCACAACGGAGACACAAAGCGCAGACGTGCAGTATGGACCCGTTCCAAGGATTATTTTCAGATTAAGACCCTGCGTAAACCTTTTTTTACTGTCTCTTGTTGATACACATCCCCCGGTTTCTTGCTATAACCGAGGTGGAGGCTGGCGTCTTGGCATGTGGCCACGCGTCGAAATTCTACGCTGCACTGGACACCAGGGCTTATTACTAAGGCGTTCTTCAGCCCGTTTTCATAAAGACCGAATACCTTAGGGAGTGTTCAAGCGTCATGAAGTTTGGCCTTATATGCATCAGCTCGAATCATGTCTTTGTTCAAATGTTGGGTTTGCGGGCTCCTGTGTTTTGCTGCCTTATGTTCCGCTCTATCGGCTAAAGGCGGCACCAGGAGAACTATCGCGATTGTGCCCAGTTCGCCAAAGCGAGCACCTCAAGAGAGAAAGCCGGAATCGATCATTATGATATAGCGTGAGACTGGTCAACTACTCGATGACCCGCCGGAATCTTTTAGGATTCCTCCGCATTAACGGCGGGTCGCTTTCCGGCCAGTACACACGCCCGCCAATTGGCGAAGCGGTGCCCCGTGGGCTATATAGTAACCCCTTGTCAAACTCCTATGGCTGAGTGAAAGTGATAAAGCATTATAGTCCGGTTGCCTAGTTAAGCTGCGCTATCACCTCCTTTATAGAACCAAGACGTTGGATCAAGTGTGAAAATGCGCCAGAAACACCCCGCATTATATGCGTAATGGGGGCGAACGCCATCTTTCGTGTTATATATACATATACATTAACGGCCGCACATGAGGTATTTTAATTCTTGAAGGCACAAGTATAAAAAGCTTTTATATTCCCTCGAAACATTGTTTTACAATAATACATGTTATTCAAACATAATATCCTTCGAGCACTGGCGTTTCTATTAAACGAGCGCCCTGCAAAACTTCCTGAAAATAGTGCTGGGCAGGTACTCGGCTCCCGTCCGAATCTTGGGATGCAACATTGGTGGCCTTCATCTCCGCCCAGTATGTCTTGACATGGGCAAGAGCCATCCGCGCACCCAATATGCACGCTGACCTCTTCATTGCATTGACATGCGGCACCGCACCAAGGAATTGCTGCATCAAGCTAAAATAACTCTTCGGCTCGGGCCTTTCCGGCCACAGATGACTCACGACATACTTCATGGCGAGTCCAGATAACCTATTCAGCTCCGCCCATGCGGCCAAATGATCGGTTAATGGAAGTGAGAGCTCTGGTTGTGGAACTGCGACCAAAAAAGCTTTTCCACTTCGTGATCCTTTTGATCTCGGAAGTGTTGACGCGTCCATGCACTAGCCGCCAAGTCCAGGTAAGTATCTGCCGCACTCCACAACCGGTCCAATTGAGCATATTTAGGATCCTCGAACTTCATCTGCAGCATAAAGGGCTTTCCAGCCGCGATATCTCCGGCCTGACGTAGCTCCTCCTTCATAGCTCTCATTGCGTAAGCGAGCATCCTTGGCCTCGGTAGTGGCCTTCTCCAGGTCCTTCTGTTCCGCCCGATCTTCTTTTTCAAGAAGCTTGCAGCGGTCGGCAGCATTCGTCAACTTCACAGCCATCTCGGCCATTTCCTTCTTGCTTTGGCAGTGAGCAGCATGTTCGGCTTTCAGCTCTTCGGCCACCTTTAAGGAAGCCGCATCACTTTTCCTGGCCTGCTCCTTGACTCGGGCGAGTTCCGCCCGAAGGTTCTCCATGGCAGCGGCACCATCTGCATCAAGCATACAGATTGTAAGGCATGGGCATCAAGCCCCCTTACCAGGTGTCCGCGGAGAAATCGCATACCTTGGGACTCGTCAAGCCGCTTGTTGACAACCGCGATGTCGGCATCTGCCACGTCAAGTTGCCGCTTTAGCTCGGCAAATTCATCAGTCCGACTAGCCACCGGACACTTCGCCACCTACATAGGAAAAGCGACATATCATACCTGGGATTATGATCCTCGGCGCACCGTCATTTTTGACAACGCACCGAGTCTTAGGGACTACTATTTATACAGGGCGCATCTTTTATATGCAGAACTGTCAAGAGGTACATCATTTCGCGTACCTCAAAACCTGTCAGTAAACGCCTGACGGCCTCGTGCAACCCGCTCTCCACAGATGAAATCCTTTCAATCACCGTGCCCATCAATGCACGGTGTTCTTCTGAGATAGACGCTCGCCCGAGGAGATCCTTCAGCTCCTCCGACCGTGCACCGGATGGTGCCCGACTCGTCCGATGGCCTTTTTCGAAGGCCGGACACGGAGGGCTTTGGGGAGCCATACAGATGCTTTTCGGCCCTGCCGGATTCGGAGAAACCCTCCGTGACGACACCTCAGGGTCGCCCGCCTCGCAAGGCGGTACGGCAGGGGGAGGCGTTCTGCTCTCCATCATCTCCGAACGAAGATCCCCTGAAGATGAGCTCTGCTGAGAACGGCTGAGATCCAAACTACAAGGTAAAATGTCGGTTATCTTCCGAGGAAATAGAACAGGGATGTTTCTTATTTTAAAACTCCCCTCTCTACTTACGGATCGTTGGAGGGCTGATCCCCTTGGGGGCACAGTGCGGCCGAGGCATCACCCGGCGCAGGACCCTCTGACGAAGATTTATTCCCCCGCTTTGAGACCATGGTCTCTGGGTCTTCAGAGGCGGTCCTCTTCTTCCCTTGGATGGAGGGATTCTCGATTCCTCCTTTCGTGACAGCCTCCTTCGGGGAGGCGGTAGCTTCCTTGTTCCCCCCTTCGCCTTCTTTCAAAGGCGCAACCTCCAGCATCCTGGTTAACACGGGATCCGGCGTCGTCTCAGGGAGGGGGGCCGGACACCTGATTAGCTTTTCTTTCGCTATCCACTCATGTTTAAGGGACATCTCTTTTAAGGGCAATTTTATGATAAATATACGGATTGCGTGTCCTGGTCCAGGACTACTTACTTGAGTATCCGGGCGATTACAGCTCAGACCTGCGTCCTCGGTCGAGTCCGGACACATTGCTTGTGATCCGAAGAACAATTTGTACATCTCCATGGGCGTCGCGCCCGTAAAATGTTGGAGAGCTCGTGGTCCCTCCGGATTAAACTCCCACAGGAGGAGGGGGCAACGTTTGTAGGCAAGGTGCAGCGAATCAGCATGACCTGCGTCACTGCGACCAGATTAATGTCTCGCTCTAGGAGATCTCGAATGCGGCCCTGCAACAAGGGCACGTCCTTGGACGGCCCCCAGTTAAACCCTTTATTGACCCATGACGCTAGCTTTTGTGGGGGACCGGAGCGAAAGGCAGGTGGCGCCACCCACTTGGTGCCCCTGGGAGCTGTGATATAAAACCACTCTCGTTGCCATAAGCTGAACTCCTCTTGAAAAGAGCCCTCGGGCCATGGAGCGTCAGCATTCTTGCTTATAACAGCGCCTCCGCACTCCGCGTACTGCCCCTCGATCATCTTCGGCTCTACTTTGAAGGTCATAAGCCACAATCCGAAGTGAGGAGTAATGCGGAGGAAGGCTTCGCATACCCACGATGAACGATGAGATGTGGAGGATGGACTCCGGAGTCAAGTCGTGAAATTCTAGCCCATAATAAAACATGAGCCCCCTCACGAAGGGGTCCGTCGGGAAGCCTATCCCCGGAAGGAAGTGAGACGCGAACACCACGCTCTCACCAGGCTTGGGAGTGGGAATAACATGCCCTTGAGCAGGCAACCTATGCGAGATTTCGCCGGTTAGATACCTGGCATCTCTCAGCTTTAGCACGTCTTCTTCCGTAACGGAGGAAGGCATCCACCGGCCTTGAAGGCCGGAGCCGGACATCATCGAAGGTCCTGCGCTGAATCTGGAGCTTTGGGTGTTGGAACTCGAGGCGAGAGGCGCATTCGATTGAGTTTGAAAGAAAGGAGCAGAGCCTTGGTCTCTTTATAAAGAGATTGAATACCAAGAGCCCTCCCCATGACCGTTTGGGACTCGCCTTCCGTTGAGTAAATATACCAACGGGCACGACTGGGTTACCCACGCCCGTATTGATGAGAATCCCGGAATAAGGGGACACGATCTCTGCTTCGACAAGACGTGCCAAGGAAACCGCCTCGCTAAATGCGCTGAGGTGGGACAATACAACGATTCTAATAAAGGCTTGGCCGTGGTGTGATGTCACGCTGCGGAATACGTCAGCAGATTGTATTTGTGTAAATATTATTCTCTCTACAGAGGTATGTGGAACTTATTTTGCAGAGCCGGACACTATCCTTGTGTTCAAATTCTTCTAAGAAGTATTCGGAGGAGGAACCCGCCTTGCAATGTCGAAGACAATCTGCGCGCCAGACTCGTCGTCATTGAAGCCTCGTTCAGAGGCTACTGAGGGAGTCCCGGATTAGGGGGTGTCCGGATAGCCGAACTATAACCTTTGGTCGGACTCCTGGACTATGAAGATACAAGATTGAAGACTTCGTCCCGTGTCCGGATGGGACTTTCCTTGGCGTGGAAGGCAAGCTTGGCGATACGGATATGTAGATTTCCTCCCATTCTAACCGACTCTGTGTAACCCTAGCCCTCTTCGATGTCTATATAAACCGGAGGGTTTTAGTCCGTAGGACGAACAACAATCATACGATAGGCTAGCTTCTAGGGTTTAGCCTCTCTGATCTCGTGGTAGATCTACTCTTGTACTACCCATATCATCAATATTAATCAAGCAGAGTAGGGTTTTACCTCCATCGAGAGGGCCCAAACCTGGGTAAAAACATCGTGTCCCTTGTCTCCTGTTACCATCTGCCTAGACGCACAGTTCGAGACCCCCTACCCGAGATCCGCCGGTTTTGACACCGACAGCTTGCGACACCTAAACCTGCTTCTGCTATTAATTCTGATATGTCACATGTTATTGATGATGCCACTTCTGCTATGCATGATACTTATGATGAAACTACTTCTATGCTTGATAATATTGTGCCACTAGGTGAATTTCTTGATGAACAACTTGCTTGGCTAGAGAGAATGAAATTATTGAAGCTGATAATATTGATGAAAGTGATGATGAAGATTCTCCCCCTAGATATGAATTGCCTGTTGTGCCTTAGGGTTATGTTATGGATGAAGAAACTGCTAGAGACTTTCTTGCTTGCAATGATAGATATGATCTTAAGAAATTATTAGCTAAGCTGAAAGAAAAATCTTTGAATGCTAGAATGAATTGTGACCCTGCTTTTGCTACTTCACCTATCTGTATTACTGATAAGGATTTTGTTTATTCTGTCGATCCTGAGATAATTAATTTGGTTGAATCTGATCCTTTTCATGGCTATGAATCTGAAACTGTTGTGGCACATCTTACTAAATTAAATGATATAGCCACCCTATTCACTAACGATGAGAAAAGTCGCTACTACTCTATCCTTAAATTATTTCTGTTCTCATTAAAGGGTGATGCTAAAACATGGTTTAATTCTCTTGATCCTGGTTGTGTGCATAGTCCCTAGGATATGATTTATTACTTCTGTGCTAAATATTTACCCGCTCATAAGAAACAAGCTGCTTTAAGGGAAATATATAATTTTGTGCAAATTGAAGAAGAAAGTCTCCCACAAGCTTGGGGGAGGCTTCTCCAATTACTTAATTCTTTGCCTAATCATCCTCTCAAGAAAAATGAAATACTTGTTGTATTTTATAATGGACTAACCGATGCTTCCAGAGACCACCTGGATAGTTGTGCTGGTTGTGTTTTCAGGGAAAGAACTGTTGATCAATCTAAATTGCTATTGAATAATATGTTGACTAACGAAAATAATTGGACACTTCCTGAACCAACTCCTAAGCCAACTCCAAAGAAAAGGGGTATTCTATTTCTCAGTCCTAAAGATATGCAAGAGGCAAAGAAATCTATGAAAGAAAAAGGTACTAAAGTTGATGATGTTAAGAATCTACCGCCTATTGAAGAAATACATGGTCTTGATAACCCGACACAGGTAGTAAAGGTAAATTCTCTCTATAGATTTGATGAAGCTGATATTCCTCGTTATAAGTCTGGTAGTCAATGCCTAGATGAGTTTGATAATTTTATTGTTAAACAAGAAAACTTCATTCTTATGTTGGTAGACAATTCAAACGCAATACTTATATGATTGAACACTTGAGTGATTTTATGTCTAGAGTTAAAGGTGAACTCAAACTCATTAGTAAACATGCTTCTATGGTTACCACTCAAGTAGAACAAGTGCTTAAAGCTAAAAATTATTTTCTCAATGAATTAAATAATAAGAAAAATGATAATGTTGTTAGAATTATGACTAGAGGGGGTAAAATGACTCAGGAACCTTTGTATCCTGAGGGCCACCCTAAGAGAATTGAGCAAGATTCTTAGAGAACTAATATTGATGCACCTAGTCCTTCTAAGAAGAAGAAAAAGAAAAATGATAGGACTTTGCATGCTTCTAGTGAACCTATTGTTGACACACATGAGAATCCCAATGATATTTCTATTTCTGATGCTGAAACACAATCTGGTGATGAACATGAATCTAGTGATAATATTAATGATGATGTTCATTTTGATGCTCAACCTAGCGATAACAATGATGTAGAGATTGACCCTGCTGTTGATCTTGATAACCCACAATCAAAGAATCAATGTTATGATAAGAGAGACTTTGTTGCTAAGAAGCACGGTAAAGAAAGAGAACCATGGGTTCAGAAACCCATGCCATTTCCTCCTAAACCATCCAAGAAAATGGATGATGAGGATTTTGAGAGTTTTGCTGAAATGATTAGACCTATCTTTTTGCGTATGAACCCTTATGCTAAGTATATGAAACAAATTGTTACTAATAAAAGAAAGATACCGGAGGCTCAAATTTCCACCATGCTTGCTAATTATACTTTTAAGGGTGGAATACCAAAGAAACTTGGAGATCCAGGAGTACCAACTATACCATGCTCCATTAAAAGAAACTATGTTAAAACTGCTTTATGTGATCTTGGAGCCGGTGTTAGTGTTATGGCTCTCTCTTTATATCATAGACTAGATTTGAATAAGTTGACACCTACTGAAATAACTTTACAAATGGCTGATAAATCAACTGCTATACCTGTCGGTATTTGTGAGGATGTCCCTGTTGTGGTTGCAAACGTTACTATTTTAACGGACTTTGTTATTCTTGATATTCCCGAGGACGATAGTATGTCGATTATCCTTGGTATACCCTTTTTGAATACTGCAGGGGCTGTTATTGATTGCAACAAAGGCAATGTCACTTTTCATGTTAAAGGTAATGAGCATACGGTACACTTTCCGAGGAAACAACCTCAAGTCCAGAGTATAAACTCTATTGGTAAATTTCCATCGATCAATATTGGAGGTTTTGATTTTCCTCTTCCTACTGTCAAGAAGAAATATGATATTCTTATTGTTAGAGATGTGCATATCCCTGTTGAGGTAACCTAGTACTATTCGAAAATTCTCCGGTTTCATGCGATTTGGAATGAGTTTGTTAACAAGACTTGATCAACCTTGTTAGTGGATTCTTTTTGATGAAAATGAGATGGATGAAGTTAGAAAGCACAACTCTCTGTACCCTCCTTTTACTTTCTGTTATTTAGAATAAATAAAGCAAAAATAGTATTTTTTGTCTGTTTTCTGAATTATCCTTGCAACAAAAATGCTTAGCTAGGGGCGTTAAACGATAGCGATTGTTGGGAGGCAACCCAATTTTATTTTTGTTCCTTGCTTTTTGTTGGTCCTGTTTAGTAATAATTAATTCATCTATCCTCAGGTTATATGTGGTTTTTATGTTTTAATTAGTGTTTGTGCCAAGTAAAACCTATAGGATCATCTTGGGTGATAATTTTTTGATCTTGCTGAAAAAGTCAGAAACTTTCTGCTCACGAAAATAATTGTTGAAAATTACCAGGAAGCGATAAAATACTGATTCCAATTGAAGTAGATCAATAATAAAATTATCTAGGTTGTCCTATTTTGGTAGATTTTTCTGAGTTACAAAAGTTTGCATTTGATACAGATTACTACAGATTGTTCTGTTTTTGACAGATTCTGTTTTTCGTGTGTTGTTTGCTTATTTTGATGAATCTATGGCTAGTATCGGGGGGTATAAACCATAGAGAAGTTGGAATATAGTAGCTTTAACACCAATATAAATAAAGAATGAGTTCATTACAGTACCTTAAAGTGGTGGTTTGTTTTATTTCGCTAACGGAGCTCATGAGATTTTCTGTTGAGTTTTGTGTTGTGAAGTTTTCAAGTCCTTGGGTAAAGATTTGATAGATTTTGGAATAAGGAGTGGCAAGAGCCTAAGGTTGGGGATGCCCAAGGCACCCTAATGTAAAATTCAAGGACAACAAAAAGCCTAAGCTTGGGGGAGTACTTATTTCTCACCGACATTACATCCATGTTCACACACTCATGCCAGTTGTCGGTGCTCATACTTTTTCATTGCACTATCCATGCTAGTTTATTTTTTTGCTTTCTTCTTCTGTGCTTGAATAACCTTAACAAAAACAAAAAAAATAGTTGTAGCTTTTAGCTAGTTTACTTTTCATGCCTATAGTAGTAATAATTAAAAGAAAACTCAAAAAGATTTCTCGTTCTTCTTTTTGCTTGTTGGGAGCTTTCCCGTGTAAATAGTTTTATTTCTTTTATTTTCTTTGGGGTCGAGAGGAGAAGACCCTAATGAAAATGTTGAAGTGGCTCTTACATGCATTATTGTTGATTTAACCAGGAGCCCGTATTACCTTGTCTTCTCCTTTGTATTAAATGCTTGCAGATTCCAGCTTAGTCCCTTGCACGTGCACTATTATTATTATCCACACCGTTCGGTCGTGCAAGTGAAAGGCAATAATGACGATATATGGTGGACTGATTGATGAGAGAAGCAGGTATGAACTCGACCTCTCTTGTTTTTGTAAATATGATTAGTTCATTGTTCCTGATTCATCCTATTATGAACGAACATGTTTGCAATGACAATTAGAGATTATAGTTGCCTATGCCATGCTTAATTAGCTAGGAGTTTATAATGGTTTACCTTGCTTGCCAACATGCTATTAAAATGGTTGTGATGTGGTATGATAGGGTGGTATCCTCCTTTGAATGATTCGAGTGGCTTGACTTGGCACATGTTCACGCATGTAGTTGAAACAAAATCAACATAGCCTCCACGATATTTATGTTCATGGTGATTTATATCCTACTCATTCTTGCACTCAATGTTTATTATCTTTAATGCATGTTCATGACTGTTGTCGCTCTCTAGTTGGTCGCTTCCCAGTCTTTTTCTAGCCTTCACTTGTACTAAGCGGGAATACTGCTTGTGCATCCACTTCCATAAACACCAAAGTTATTCCATATGAGTCCACCATACCTTCCTATATATGCGGTATCTACCTGCCGTTCCAAGTAAATTTGTATGTGCCAAACTCTAAACCTTCAAATGAAATTCTATTTTGTATGCTCGAATAGCTCATGTATCAACTAGGGTTGTCTGTATCTTCCATGCTAGGCGAGTTATTCTCAAGAGGAGTGGATTCCGCTCCTCACTCACGAGAAAATGGCTGGTCACCGGGATGCCCAGTCCCATGCTCAAATCAAATCAAAATAATTGCAAACAAAACTCCCCCAGGACTGTTGTTAGTTGGAGGCACCCGTTGTTTCAGGCAAGCCATGGATTGATGATTGTTGGTGGAGGGGGAGTATAAACTTTACCATTCTGGTTGGGAACCTCCTATAATGTGTGTAGCATGGAAGATATCGAGATCTCTCGGTTGTTATGTTGACAATGAAAGTATGCCGCTCAAAATATTATTTATCTCTACTTTAAAATCGAGCTCTGGCACCTCTACAAATCCCTGCTTCCCTCTGCGAAGGGCCTATCTATTTACTTTTATGTTGAGTCATCATCCTCTTATTAAAAAGCACAAGCTGGAGAGCACCGCTGTCATTTGCATCTATTACTATTAATTTATATTGGTTATGACTATGACTGGATCCCTTTTACCATGAATTACAATGTTTAGTCATTCCTTAATCTTCAAAGGTGCTCTAGCTCTACATTTATGTTTTGCAGTCTGGAAAAGGGCTAGCAAGATACCTTCTTGTTATATCATATTATGATTGTTTTGAGAAAGTGTTGTCATCCCAGATTTATTATTATTTCCCGCTAGTTGATTATGCCATTGATATGAGTAAACATGAGACCTAAGCGTTATTGTGAATATGGTTAGTTCAAAATCTTTGCTGAAAACTTGAATGTTGTCTTTACAAATTTGCAACAATAAGAGCAAACAGTTTGTAAAAGTTATTCTTTATCACTTTCAGTTTGTCAACTGAATTGCTTGAGGACAAGCAAAGGTTTAAGCTTGGGGGAGTTGATACGTCTCCATCGTATCTACTTTTCCAAACACTTTTGCCCTTGTTTTGGACTCTAACTTGCATGATTTGAATGGAACTAACCCGGACTGACGCTCTTTTCAGCAGAATTGCCATGGTGTTATTTTTGTGCAGAAATAAAAGTTCTCCGAATGACCTGAACTTCACGGAGAATATTTTTGGAATATATAAAAAATACTGGAGAAAGAACCAAGGCCAGGGGGCCCACACCCTGTCCACGATGGTGGGCGGCGCGCCCCCCTGCATCGTGGGCCCCCTGGTGCTCCACCGACCTCAACTCCAACTCTATGTATTCACGTCCGGGGAGAAAAAAATCAGAGAGAAGGATTCATCGCATTTTACGATACAGAGCCGCCGGCAAGCCCTAATCTCTCTCGGGAGGGCTGATCTGGAGTCCGTTCGGGGCTCCGGAGAGGGGAATTCGTCGCCGTCGTCATCATCAACCTTCCTCCACCACCAATTTCATGATGCTCACCACCGTGCGTGAGTAATTCCATCGTTGGCTTGCTGGACGGTGATGGGTTGGATGAGATTTATCATGTAATCGAGTTAGTTTTGTTACAGTTTGATCCCTAGTGTCCATTATGTTCTGAGATTGATGTTGCTATGACTTTGTTATGCTTAATGCTTGTCACTAGGGCCCGAGTGCCATGATTTCAGATCTGAACCTATTATGTTTTCATGAATATATGTGAGTTCTTGATCCTATCTTGCAAGTCAATAGTCACCTACTATGTGTTATGATCGGGCTACCCCGAAGTGACAATAATCGGGACCACTCCCGGTGATGACCGTAGTTCGAGGAGTTCGTGTATTCACTAAGTGTTAATGCTTTGGTCTGGTACTCTATTAAAAGGAGGCCTTAATATCCCTTAGTTTCCATTAGGACCCCGCTGCCACGGGAGGGTAGGAGAAAAGATGGAATGCAAGTTCTTTTCCATAAGCACGTATGACCATATTCGGAATCCATGCCTACATTACATTGATGAATTGGAGCTAGTTCTATGTCACCCTATGTTATAACTGTTGCATGAATAATCGCATCCGACATAATTCTCCATCACCGATCCAATGCCTACGAGCTTTATACATATTGCTCTTTGCTTAGTTACTTTACCGTTGCAACTGTTACAATTACTACAAAACTGCTACTGTTACTTTTGCCACCGTTACTGTTACTTCCATACTACTTTGCTACTAAATACTTTGCTGCAGATATTACGTTTTCCAGGTGTGGTTGAATTGATAACTCAACTGCTAATACTTGAGAATATTCTTTGGCTCCCCTTGTGTCGAATCAATAAATTTGGGTTGAATACTCTACCCTCGAAAACTGTTGCGATCCCCTATACTTGTGGGTTATCACACCTGCTACCTTTCAAAGATGCATGATGGCTATATTCTCTGATTTTTGTGAAAAGATTGTTGAGATTTTTGTGAAAAGATTGTTGAGGTTTTCGTGAGCAACCTTGATTGATTTTTGCAGAGATGTAAGGAAACTAACCTTGTCCTCAATTGGGAGAAGTGCCACTTTATGGTTAATGAAGGTCTTGTCTTGGGGCACAAAATTTATGAAAGAGGTATTGAAGTTGACAAAGCTAAAGTTGATGCTATTGAAAAGATGTTGTGTCCCAAGGACACTAGAGGTATAAGAAGTTTGCTTGGTCATGCTAGTTTTTATAGGAGGTTCATTAAGGACTTCCCTAAAATCTCCAGGCCGCTGACTAATCTCTTACAAAAAGATATGCCTTTTGTCTTTGATGATGATTGTGTAGAAGTATTTTAAATACTAAAGAAAGCATTGATTTCTGCACCATATGTTTATGCGTTGCTTCGTAAGGGGCTGATTTGGATCCATATGTTTCATGCTATGGTTAGGTTTACCTTAATACATCTTTTGTAGTTGCAGATGCTTGCTATAGGGGTTAATCATAAGTGGGATACTTGTCCAAGAAAGGGCATTACCTAAGCACCGGTCCACCCACATACCAAATTATCAAAGTAACGAACGAGAATCATATGAGCGTGATGAAAACAAGCTTGACGATAATTCTCATGTGTCCTCTGGAGCGTTTCCCTTCATATAAGAGTTTGTCTAGGATTGTCCTTTGCTACCAAAAGGATTGGGCCATCTTGCTGTACCTTATTTACTTTCATTAATTACTACCCGTTACAAATCACCTTATCACAAAACTCTGTGTTACCGATAATTTCAGTGCATGCAGAGAATACCATACTGAAAACCGCTTGTCATTTCCTTCTGCTCCTCGATGAGTTCGACACTCTTACTTATCGAAATGACTACGATAGATCCCCTATACTTGTGGGTCATCAAGACTCTTTTCTGGCGCCGTTTCCGGGGAGTGAAGCGCCTTTGGTAAGTGGAATTTGGTAAGGAAAAATTTATATAGTGTGCTGAAATTTACTGTCGCGTGTTACTATGGAACATAATCTTTGAGGGGCTTGTTCGGGGTATCTTTACCCCGACCAGTAGAGCAAAGAGTTGCTCCTCAACCTACTGAACCTACTGAAAATGTTTACTTTGAAATTCCTTCTGGTATGATAGAGAAACTGCTAGCAGGTATGTGGAACATTACATCCTGATTTGCACCTAATCTATGTGGATGAAGTTTGTGGATTATTTAAGCTTGCAGGTATGCCCGAGGATGTTATCAATAAGAAGGTCTTACATTTATATTTGAAGGGAAAGGCATTGACATGGTTTAGGCAATGTGATGATATGGGATCATGGACCTACAAACGACTGAAATTGGAATTTCATAAGAAGTTTTATCCTATGCATATTGTTCTTTGTGATCGATATTATATATATAATTTTTGTCCTCGCGAATGAGAAAGCATTGCTCAAGCTTGGGGGAGGCTTAAGTCAATGTTATATTCATGCCCCAATCATGAGCTCTCAAGAGAAATCATTATTCAAAAATTGTATGCTCGGCTTTCTCTCAATAATCGCTCCATGCTCGATACTTTTTGTATTGGATCTTTTATGATGAAGACTATTGAATTCAAATGGGATTTATTGGAAAGAATTAAACGCAGCTCTGAAGATTGGGATCTCGACGAAGGTAAGGAGTCAGGTATAACACCTAAGATTGATTGTGTTAAATCTTTATGGATACCGATGTTTTCCATGAATTTAGCACTAAATATGGACTTGACTCTGAGATAGTAGCTAATGAATCCTTTGCTACCCATGTTGATCTCCCTAAGGAGAAGTGGTTTAAATATAATCCTCCCATTGAAGTAGAAGTAGTTGCACCTATTAAGGTTGAAGAAAAGACTATCAATCATAATGATCCTATTGTTCCTACTGCTTATATTGAAAAACCACCTTTCCCTGTTAGAATAAAGGATCATGCTAAAGCTTCAACTGTGGTCAACAAAAGTAATATTAGGACACCCAAACCCCCTGAGCAAATTAAAGTTGAACCTAGTATTGCTATGGTTAAAGATCTCTTGGCTGATAATATTGATGGGCATGTTATTTACTTCTGTAATGAAGCTGCTAGAATTGCTAGACCTGACACTAAAAAGAAACATAGACCTCTTGTAGGCATTCCTGTTATTTCTGTTAAAATAGGAGATCATTGTTATCATGGATTATGTGATATGGGTGCTAGTGCAAGTGCAATACCTCATTCCTTATACAAATAAATTATGCATGATATTGCACCTGCTGAGATAGAAGAAATTGATGTTACAATTAAGCTTGACAATAGAGATACTATTTCACCAGTTGGGATTGTTAGAGATGTTGAAGTCTTGTGTGGGAAAGTCAAATATCCTGCTAATTTTCTTGTTCTTGGTTCCGCACAAGATGACTTTTGTCCCATTATATTTGGTAGACCCTTCTTGAATACTGTTAATGCTAGAATAGACGGCGAAAAGGATGTTGTTACAATTGGTTTGTGGGATATGTCTCATGAGTTTAACTTTGCTAAATTTCGTAGACAACCCCGTGATGAGGAATTGACTAGTAAAGATGAAATTATTGGTCTTGCTTCTATTGCCGTGCCTCCTAATGATCCCTTAGAACAATATTTGCTAGACCATGAAAATGATATGTTTATGAATGGAAGAAGGGAAATAGACGAAGTATTCTTTAAACAGGGACCCTTTTTGAAACACAACTTGCCTATTGAAATCCTAGGGGATCCTCCTCCACCCAGGGGTGATCCCGTGTTTGAGCTTAAACCATTACCTGATACTCTTACATATGCTTATCTTAATGAGAAAAAGATATATCCTGTTATTATTAGTGCTAACCTTTCAGAGCATGAAGAGAATAAATTATTGAACATTCTGAAGAAGCACTATGCTGCTATTGGATATACTCTTGATGATCTTAAGGGCACTAGTCCCACTCTATGCCAGCACAAAACAAAATTGGAGAAAGACGCTAGACTAGTTGTTGATCACTAACGACGGTTAAATCCTAAGATGAAAGAAGTGGTAAGGCAAGAAATACTAAAGCTTCTGGAGGCAGGTATAATTTAGCCCGTTGCTGATAGTCAATGAGTAAGTCCTGTCCATTGTGTCCCTAAGAAGGGAGGTATTACTGTTGTTCCTAATGATAAAGATGAATTGATCCAACAAAGAATCATTACAGGTTATAGAATGGTAATTGACTTCCGTAAACTAAATAAAGCTACTAAAAGGATCATTACCCTTTACCTTTTATTGATCAAATGCTAGAAAGATAATACAAACATATGCATTTTGCGTTCTAGATGGTTATTCCGGTTTCTCTCAAATACATGTGTCAAAAGAGGATCAAGAAAAGACCACTTTTACTTGCCCTTTCGGTACCTTTGCTTATAGACGTATGCCTTTTGGTTTATTTCAACGTATATGGAACTTCTTTTAATGATTGCTTGAGCAACCTTGATCGAGTTTTGCAGAGATGTGAAGAAACTAACCTTGTCTTGAATTGGGAGAAGTGCCACTTTATGGTTAATGAAGGTATTGTCTTGGGGCATAAAATTTCTGAAAGAGGTATTGAAGTTGACAAAGCTAAATTTGATGCTATTGAAAAGATGCCGTGTCCCAAGGACACTAAAGGTATAAGAAGTTTCCTTGGTCATGCCGGTTTTATAGGTGGTTCATTAAGGTCCTCTAAAATCTCCAGGCTGCTAGCTAATCTCTTACAAAAAGATATGCCTTTTATCCTTGATGATGATTGTGTAGAAGCATTTGAAATACTTAAGAAAGCATTGATTTCTGCACCTATTGTTCAGCCACCTGATTGGAATTTACCCTTTGAAATTATGTGTGATGCTAGCGATTATGCTGTAGGTGCTGTTCTAGGACAAAGAGTTGATAAGAAATTAAATGTTATCCAATATGCTAGTAAAACTCTAGACAACACCCAGAGAAATTGTTCTACTACTGAAAAAGAATTTTTTAGCAGTTGTGTTTGCTTGTGATAAGTTCAGACCTTATATTGTTGATTCTAAAGTAACTGTTCTCACTGATCATGCTACTATTAAATACCTTATGGAAAAGAAAGATGCTAAACCTAGACTTATCAGATGGGTTCTCGTGCTACAAGAATTTGATTTGCATATTATTGATAGAAAGGGAGCTGAGAACCCCGTCGCAGACAACTTGTCGAGGTTAGAGAATGTTCTTGATGACCCACTACCTATTGATGATAGCTTTCCTGATGAACAATTGGGTATCATAAATGCTTCCCGTGCTACTCCATGGTATGCTGATTATGCTAATTACATTGGTGATAAATTTATACCACCTAGTTTCACATACCAGCAAAAGAAAAAGTTTTTCTATGATTTAAGACATTACTTCTGGGATGACCCACACTTTTATAAAGAAGGAGTAGATGGTGTTATTAGATGTTGTATACCTGAGCATGAACAGGAACAGATCCTACGCAAGTGTCACTCTGAGGCTTATGGAGGATACCATGCTGGAGGATACTACGATGTAGGCTTGCTGGACGGCGATGGGTTGGATGAGATTTATCATGTAATCGAGTTAGTTTTGTTAGGGTTTGATCCCTAGTGTCCATTATGTTCTGAGAATGATGTTGCTATGACTTTGTTATGCTTAATGCTTGTCACTAGGGCCCAAGTGCCATGATTTCAGAACTGAACCTATTATGTTTTCATGAATATATGTGAGTTCTTGATCCTATCTCGCAAGTCAATAGTCACCTACTGTGTGTTATGATCCGGCAACCCCAAAGTGACAATAATCGGGACCATTCCCGGTGATGAACGTAGTTCGAGGAGTTCATGTAATCACTAAGTGTTAATGCTTTGGTCTGGTAGTCTATTAAAAGGAGGCCTTAATATCCCTTAGTTTCCAATAGGACCCCACGGCCACGGGAGGGTAGGAGAAAAGATGGAATGCAAGTTCTTTTCCATAAGCATGTATGACTATATTCGGAATACATGCCTACATTACATTGATGAATTGGAGCTAGTTCTATGTCACCCTATGTTATAACTGTTGCGTGAATAATCGCATCCGAAATAATTCTCCATCATTGATCCAATGCCTACGAGCTTTATACATATTGCTCTTTGCTTAGTTACTTTACCGTTGCAACTGTTACAATTCCTACAGAACTGCTACTGTTACTTTCGCCACCAATACTGTTACTTCCATACTACTTTGCTACTAAATACTTTGCTGCAGATATTACGTTTTCCAGGTGTGGTTGAATTGATAACTCAACTGCTAATACTTGAGAATATTCTTTGGCTCCCCTTGTGTCAAATCAATAAATTTGGGTTGAATACTCTACCCTCGAAAACAGTTGCGATCCCCTATAATTGTGGGTTATCACACCTGCTACCTTTCAAAGATGCATGATGGCTATATTCTCTGATTTTTGTGAAAAGATTGTTGAGGTTTTCATGGATGATTTCTCTGTATATGGAACTTCTTTTGATGATTTCTTGAGCAACCTTGATTGATTTTTGCAGAGATGTGAAGAAACTAACCTTGTCTTCAATTGGGAGAAGTGCCACTTTATGGTTAACGAAGGTATTGTCTTGGGGCACAAAATTTCTGAAAGAGGTATTGAAGTTGACAAAGCTAAAGTTGATGCTATTGAAAAGATGATGTGTCCCAAGGACACTAAAGGTATAAGAAGTTTGCTTGGTCATGCTGGTTTTTATAGGAGGTTCATTAAGGGCTTCCCTAAAATCTCCAGGCCGCTGACTAATCTCTTACAAAAAGATATGCCTTTTCTCTTTCATGATGATTGTGTAGAAGCATTTGAAATACTAAAGAAAGCATTGATTTCTGCACCTATTGTTCAGCAACCTGATTGGAATTTACCCTTTGAAATTATGTGTGATGCTAGCGATTATACTGTAGGTGCTGTTCTAAGACAAAGAGTTGATAAGAAATTAAATGTTATCCAATATGCTAGTAAAACTCTAGACAATGCCCAGAGAAATTATGCTACTACTGAAAAATAATTTTTAGCAGTCGTATTTTCTTGTGATAAGTTCAGACCTTATATTGTTGATTCTAAAGTAACTGTTCACACTGATCATGCTGCTATTAAACCTTATTGAAAAGAAAGATACTAAACCTAGACATATCAGATGGGTTCTCTTGCTACAAGAATTTGATTTGCATATTATTGATAGAAAGGGAGCTGATAACCCCGCCGCAGACAAGTTGTCTAGGTTAGAGAATGTTCTTGATGACCCACTACCTATTGATGATAGCTTTCCTGATGAACAATTGGGTGTCATAAATGCTTCCAGTGCTGCTCCATGGTATACTAATTATGCTAATTAGAATGTTGCTAAATTTGTACCACCTAGTTTCACATACCAACAAAAGAAAAAGTTTTTCTATGATTTAAGACATTACTTCTGGGATGACCCACACCTTTATAAAGAAGGAGTAGATGGTGTTATTAGATGTTGTATACCTGAGCATGAATAGCAATAGATCCTACGCAAGTGTCACTCCGAGGCTTATGGAGGACACCACGCTGGAGATAGAGCTGCACATAAGGTATTGCAATCCGGTTTTTATTGGCCTACTCTCTTCAAAGATGTCCGTAAGTTTGTCTTGTCTTGTGATCAATGTCAAAGAATTGGTAATATTAGTAGATGTCAAGAAATGCCTATGAACTATTCTGTTGGATTTCGGGTTCCGGCAGACCCTTGAGGTTCAAACACTGGGGTGCGCGCGGAGATCTTTCCCCTACCAGCTCACGTGAGAATGGATTGCGAGGGATCTAAACTATGAACAATGAACAACACAAGAGACACAAGGTTTATACTAGTTCAGGCCACCGTTGTGGTGTAATACCCTACTCTAGTTTGTGGTGTGGTGGATTGCCTCAGGGGTTGATGATGAACAATACAAAGGGAGAACAGCCCCGCGAGGGTCTGTTCTTGATCTGGTGCGATGAACTGCTAGGGGAGTCCAGTCGCCTCTCAATCTCTCTCTGTCTGATCCCCCCTCCTCTTGGTGGTGGCTAGTCCTATTTATAGAGGGAGGCCTTGGGCCTCTTCCCAAATAATGAGCGGGAAGGGCGCCAACAATTGGCCATTTTGAAGGGGAACATCTAGTACAATTATCCTGACTAAAGTTGGTATTCGGCTGCCAAAGACTCTGACGGTGACGCCGTCCTGGGCTCCACGATGACCTCCATCCTGCCGCCCTGCTGGTCTTGGTCTTCTTGCACCGAAGCGGTAACCTTTGCCTGATGCCTTGGCCTGTGCTTGCCTCCTTTGCACCAAAGCGGAAATGAGGACACTACGCGGGCTGGCGCCCGCCTGGCGCCTGCCTGGCCTTGATCGTCATGGCTTGCATCACGGGGCACCCTCGTGAGGTACCCTTCCTTGATCTCTCCGCCTCCTCGCAAGCCTGCCTGACGAGGCCGCTCCTGAGGAAGGTTCCCGTCGTCCGCCCCGTGAGCCTTGGCCCCTCGCGAGGGTCTTGAGCTTTAGCTGATGAAGCTGGGCCGTGCTAGGCCCCCACTTGAGCCACGCCGCAGGCTGCAGGCAGGCAAGTCTGGGGACCCCCATTCCCGGAACGCCAACAGTAGCCCCCGGGCCCAAGGCGCGCCTGGACTTGGCTCAACAGGGAAGCGAAGGGGCAAGTCTGAAGCACCACGGGCCCCAACAGCCTGCGGCCTTGGGCGCCGCGTGGCGATTGGTTGGTCGTGGGCGTCTCCACTTTCCCACGATGCCTCGGCAACCGCGTGACTTGACAAGTCCCTGCGTGCAGGAATGGGTCATGATTACCTGCGATCGTGGAGGCCGACGGTTGGCCTCCTCCGGCTATAAGTATGGAACGGCGCAAGCCCTTCCAGTCCATCTCCTCCTTCTGCTCCTTTCTTTCCATGGCTCTGTCGAAGAGGTTCTCGGCCGTGGAGAAGGGAAAGGCCCGCCAGGTAGAGCATGACTCTCGCCCGGCCAAGCGCGGACGAGGCCGTCCTCGCAAGCATCTTGGGGCTCCCGCAGCGGCTTCTCGCGGCCGTGGAGGCGATCTCCTATGCGGCGACGGGCGCCAGGTTGTTGATGGGGGGCGCGCTGCGACCGTGCGGCCTCCCAGGCCGCGCTTCCACTCGGCAGAGGTGATGCCGGAGTTTGTCGTGTGGTCGGTGGAACCGACCAGCTCCTGGCTCCAGCTTCCACACTTCCTTTTAGGCGAACTTTCAGCCGGCGGCACAGGCGGCCTCTGGCTTCAGGCGGATGGTTGCTGCAACCTTGCCTCCTGGGCTTCGCTGGAGGTCTCCGCCGTCGGGAGTGTGGCCCTGACCCACGGCTGGCAAACGTTTGCCCGCGCGCATGGCCTAAGCCGGCGGTGCACCATGCACTTCAAGTTTGACGGCGATGCCACCCTCTACGTGAGGGTGTTTGGGGAAGACGGTCGCCGCGCTGGGTGCTGCCCCGAAGACGACGACCGCGGCCGTGGACCCAACCCCGGTGATGATCAGGATGAAGATGTCAGCGCGCGCGTGGTCTGCGGCGCTCGGGGCCCGTCGAGCTTCGGCGGTTCTCCTTCGGACAACAGCTCCTGCAGCGGTGGCCGCGATCAGCCTCCGTGCCGTCGCGCCCGCCTAGAGGGAGGTAGCGGGTCAGCCCACCGTCGCGCCCCGGTGAAGCGCGAGAGGGAGTCTGCCTGAGCTCCGGAGGCAGTACGAGCCCTCGCCGCGAGCTGGTGCCAAGCAAGTCATGCCTATTTTGTTCTTCTCCTTTTCCTGCGCAAAGAGACAGTAATGTAGGGCCCCGCGGGGGCGTGTTTGAACTGTTGCTGTTAATTATCGTAATGTTTCCGCTATTTCTGTGCTATGCTTTTGTGCCACATGCCCGCGCGTAGAAATTACTTAGCTTGGGGGGACCTGTCGCGGTCTTCACCTCCCGAGGCCGAGGCCTCGTCGAACGCTTCATGTCATGCAAGGATTAGTTAGGAGGGGTAGCTTCCGGCCTCGGTTGTGGGGGCAACCGACCCAGGTCCTGTGTTCGCGCCGCGGTGCCCGTGGGGCACGGACTGGGAGGGGTGCTCCCGTAGTGGACCCGGCTTGGAAAGCCTCAAACGATAAGTGCAGAAACCACTCGCGAGGGTGCCCGCGCCGCCCCCTCACGGGAGAAACCGAGGCAGGAGAGCGAAAAAGGCAGAGAGTCACAAGCCAAAGACGGCAACAACGTCAATAAAGCTTCAAATGGGAATGAAAAGGCCAACTGCAGAAAGAAAATGAAAAAGCCGCTTCCGGCACCTAATCTAGTCTTCGACGTCTTCTCACCAGCGCGGAGCTAAGTGCTGCCACTGGGCGTGGAAGGGAGCCCTGTGGCCCGAGGCCGGGCGCTCACGAGACTCCGGGGCATGTACAACCCCAACTCATTATTACGTGAGAGTGTCACGGGCGGAGAGCTTCACAAGCATTGGCCTTCTTCACAGGCTCCGGGCCTTTCTCGGGGAGATGAACTTCACACGAGCTTGCCTTCTTCACAGGCTCCGGGCCTTTCTCAGAAAAATAGGGTTCACAGGCGTTTGCCTTCTTCACACGCTCTGGGCCTTTCTCAGGAAAATGAGCTTCACAGGCGTTTGCCTTCTTCACAGGCTCCGGGCCTTTCTCAGAAAAATGAGCTTCACAGGCGTTTTCCTTCTTCACATGCTCTAGGCCTTTTTTTCAGGGGTAGAACTTCCGGAGATGCTGGATGTTCCACGCGTTCAGGATGGGCACCCCTTCCTGAGTCTCCAAGCGTGCAGACCCGGGCCTGGAAACATGAACAACTTTGAACGGGCCCTCCCACATGAGGGAGAGCTTATGCAACCCTTCCCTGGAGAGGACCCGTCTGAGCACGAGGTCCCCTACCTCCAGAGTCCTGGGGCGGATGTTGCGGCAGTGGTATCGCCGCAGCGCCTGTTGATACCTTGCCGCTCGCAGCGCGGCCTCTCGACGATGTTCCTCCCCCAGCACGAGATCCGTCCCCCGCATGGCGTCCTGCTGCGCCTCGTCGAACGCCAGGACCCGTGCGGAGCGACGCCTGACCTCATGAGGGAGGACAGCTTCTGCTCCGTAGACGAGGAAGAAGGGGGTCTCGCCAATCGACTTGGCCGCGGTCGTGCAGATGGACCACATCACAGACCGGAGCTCGTCGTGCCAGCCCCTGCCATAGGCCTCCAGCTTCTTCTTGATGGTCCTGGTCTTCAGGCCCTTAAGGACCTCCGCGTTGGCTCGTTCGGCCTGGCCGTTGCTCCGAGGATGCGCCACCGAGGCGTAGCATATCTGCGTTCCAAGGTTAGCACAGTATGTTTTGAAGAGATTACTGGTGAACTGCGAACCGTTGTCGGTGATGATGCGGTTAGGCACCCCAAACCGGCTCACGAGGCCCTTGATGAACTTGACTGCTGAGCCTGCTGGGATGGTGCGGACAGCTTCCACCTTAGTCCACTTGGTGAATTTGTCCATGGCGATGTAGAGGTAGCGATAGCCCCTTGGCGCCCGAGGGAACGAGCCCAGAATGTCCAGCCCCCAAACTGCGAATGGCCATGAGAGGGGTATAGTTTGCAGACCTCCCGCCGGCTGATGGATCTGCTTGGCATGAAATTGGCAGGCCTCGCAAGCATTTACCAGCTCGACTGCGTCGCTGAGCGCTGTGGGCCAGTAGAACCCGCTGCGGAACGCCTTGCCAACGAGGGTTATGAGTGGTGCCCGCAGTCTCAGCCGTGTATGTCTTCCAGCAATTCCTTCCCTTGCTCTCTAGGAATGCAACGTAGGGACACGTCATTCGGCCACCTCCGGTAAAGCTCCCCATCCCTGATACAGTAGGCCGTGGCTTGCCGCGCCACACGCTCCGCCTCCTCCTCCTTCTCCGGCAGGGTCCCCTGTATCAAGTAGCTCCTGAGCTCTGTGATCCAACACCCCTCTTGAGGTTCCAACGCCAGGAGCAGGCGCGCCCCTGAGGCCGGGCCGTAGGCTGGGGCTCCCGAGGCAGGTAGCGGGGGGAGCTCCTCCCGAGGTTGTGCCGCGCTTGATAGTGACGGTGTCGCTGAGGGCCTGAAGAGTCGCTCCTCGAAGACGCCAGGCTCCTGAGGCAGCCGCCTGGATGCTCTCTTGGCGATGTCGTCTGCCTCTTGGTTGGTGCCGCGTGGCACATGCTGCAGCTCCAGTCCCCAGAACTACTTCTCCATCCTGCGAACCTCCGCGAGGTAGGCTTCCATGTGCTCGTCCTTCGGCTCGTATATCTTGTTGGAGAAGTTGACAAGGAGCTGTGAATCGCCCTTGATGATGAGGCGCTTTACCCCCAAAGCGATTGCGGCTCTCAGGCCGGCTATCAGGCCTTCATATTCTGCTATGTTGTTGGAGACCTTTTCCGCATGCTGGAAGCAGAGCTGCACGACGTAGTAGAGCTTGTCCTGAGTAGGGGATATGAGCACTGCGCCGGCCCCCGAGCCATGTCGGGAGAATGCCCCATCGAAGTACATGACCCAGCCGTCCGGTGCTTCGGTCCCCGAAGAAAGCGACCGGTCTTCACCTGCTTCGAGGCCAGGTGCCTCCGTCCATTCTGCCACGAAATCTGCCAATGCGGCGCCCTTGATGACTCTGGTCGTGCTGAACTCTAGCTGAAATGCTTGCAGTTTGATGTTCCACTCGGCGACTCTTCCAGCTGAGTTGGGGCTCCTCAGCACCCTCTCTAGAGGGTATGCTGAGACGACCTTGATGGGATGACCCTGGAAGTAGTGTCGCAGTTTGCGTGAGGCTACCAATAGCACGAGGAGGAGTTTTTGGGGCATGGGGTACCGCGCCATTGCGTCCCGCAGCACCGTGCTGACGAAGTACACCGGGTGCTCGACGAGAGTAGGAGTGCTGACGAGGCCCGTGCCCTCCGGAGGGTCTGATCTTCCTGAGGCGATGGAGCCCCCAGCGCCTGGCCGCCTGGTGCGGCCTCTTCGGCTCTTGGGGCATCTTCCTGCTGAGGCTGGTCTCCGTCTGCCGGGGCTGTGACCTTCGCGAGGCCTTCTTAGTCTTGTGCTTCCGCGGCAGGGGCCGTGGCCGGGCGCGGCACAGCCTTGATCTGGCGCTCTTCCCGAACCGCCACTAGGGCTGCGCTGGCGGAGTAGGGCGTGGCGGCGAGGTAGAGCACCAGGGGCTCAAGTGGGCGTGGCGGGACCATCACAGGAGGGCTGGTAAGGTACCTCTTGAGTTCTTGGAATGCCTTGTCGGCCTTTTCAGTCCATTCAAAGGGGGCCTTCTTCTTCATCAGCTTGAAGAATGGCAGTGCTTGTTCTCCCAGCTTGGAGATGAAAAGTCCTAGCGCGGTCATGCGCCCGGTGAGTTTCTGCATTTCTCTGAGGGTCTTTGGCGGGCTCATGTCTTCGACTGCCTTGACCTTTTCCGGGTTGGCCTCGATGCCCCTATGGGACACGAGGAAACCCAGGAGCTTGCCCGAGGGGACTCCAAATACGCACTTCTCCGGGTTGAGCCGCAGGTCCACTTTATCGAGGCTCGCGAAGGTTTCTTCCAAGTCCTGTATCAGGGTTTTCGCCTCCCAAGACTTCACCACTATGTCATCGACGTATGCCTCAGCATTCCTCCTAAGCTGTCGGCCCAAGGCGATGTGCATCTGCCGCTGAAAGGTCACGCCTACATTGCGCAACCCAAATGGCATGCAGGTATAGAAGTACACTATGCATGGGGTCATGAAAGCCATTTTTTCCACGTCTTCTACCACCATCTTGATCTGGTGATAGCCTGAGAAGCCATCCAGGAAGCACAGCAGGTCACACTCAGCGGTGGAATCAATGATCTTGTGAATGCGAGGAAGCGGAATTGGATCCTGTGGGCAGACCTTGTTGAGGTTGGTGAAGTCGACACACATACGCTCCTTTCCCCCTTTCTTTGGCACGACAACTGGGTTGGCCAACCAATCCGGGTAGCGGACCTCGCAAATAACCCCTGCTGCCTCCAGCTTGCGGGTCTCCTGGATGATAAAAGCTTGTTTCTCTATGGACTGTCGCCTCGCCTTCTGCTTCACGGGGCGCACGTTGGGGCACACGTTGAGGTGATGCTCAATCACGCCCCTCAGGACCCCCACCAACTAATCAGGCCCCCATGTGAACACCTTCTTGTTTGCGAGCAGGAACTTTACCAAGGCCTCCTCCTGCTCGGGTTCGAGGTTTGCACCTATGGAGAAGGTGACGTCAGTGGACCCGTCCTCGCTGACTGGTACCTGCTTGGTTTCCGCCTTGTTTTGAGTGAATAGCTGCTTCTTCTTGGATGACGCAGCCCCCTTGGACTCGGGAGCGTCAACGCCGGTGGGTCGTGCCGCTGCAGCCGCTTTGAAAACATGCTTGAGCGCCTGCAGTGCCTCTCCAGTGTTTCCCGACACGGTAAGGACGACGCTGCTCCCGGTCATCTTCATGAGGTTGTACGCCGGGTGAGTTGCTACCATGAACCGAGCCAAGGCCGGGTAGCCGAGGATGGCGTTGTAGGGGAGGCTGATGGGGGCGATGTCGAAGTCTATCAGCTCCGTGCGGAAGTTGTCGCGGGTGCCGAAGGTAACCGGGAGGCGAATTTGTCCCAATGAGGCGGTGGAGCCGGCTCCGACTCCGGAAAAAGGCCTGCTGGGCTAGAGCCGCTCTGGTGGCACATGGAGGAGGCTGAAGGCCTCCAAAGAGAGCACGTTAAGGTCGGCTCCGCCATCAATGAGGGTCCTGGTGACTGCCACTTCGCAGATGGTGGGGGTGCACAACATCGGGAGCGCACCCGACCCGGCGGGGTTGGAGGGGTGATCGTCCGAGTCGAAGAGCAGGTTGGCCTCGGGCGCCACCCAGCCCGGCGGGGCTCCCTGGCGCTTGGAGGCGGCGGCGATCTGGCGGGTGAACGGCTTGACGTGGCGGCTCGAAGGTGGCGCCAGTGAGCGGCCTAGGAGAGGTGCGACGACCGGGGGCGCCGGCCCAGCGCGAGGGGCGACGTAGAGGTCGCGCAGCTCCCCCCAACAGGTCTGCTGCCCGTTCCCCACCGGGCCGTTGGCGGCAGGCGACGGGGAACGACGGGGGCGTCCACCGACGGGAGCCGTCTGGGCGACTCGAGCGGCGCGGGCAGCCCGGTGCTCGGCGCGAGCTCGGCGAGCGTCGGCCATGGACACGACGGAGTCTAAGCTTGGGGGAGTTGATACGTCCATTTTGCATCATGCTTTTATATCGATATTTATTGCATTATGGGCTGTTATTACACGTTATGTCACAATACTTATGCCTATTCTCTCTCATTTTACAAGGTTTACATGAAGAGGGAGAATGCCGACAGCTGGAGTTCTGGGCTGCAAAAGTAGCAAAAATTAGAGACCTATTCTGCACTACTCCAAAAGACCTGAAACTCCACGGAAGTTATTTTTGGAATTAATAAAAAATACTGAGCGAAGAAAGTACCAGAGGGGGGCCACCCACCATCCACGAGGGCGGGGGCGCGCCCTACCCCCCTGGGCGCGCCCCCTGCCTCGTGGGCCCCCTGGCAGGCCTCCGGTTCCCATCTTCATCTATATGAGGTCTTTTACCCTTGACAAAATCATAAGCAAGCTCACGGGAGAAACTCCGCCGCCACGAGGCGGAACCTTGGCGGCACCAGGGCTCCGGCAAAGCTGTTCTGTCGGGGAAACTTCCCTCCGGGAGGGGGAAATCACCGCCATCGTCATCACTAATGATCCTCTCATCGGGAGGGGCTCAATCTCCATCAACATCTTCACCAGTACCATCTCCTCTAAAACCCTAGTTCATCTCTTGTATCCAATCTTTGTCCCAAAGCCTTAGATTGGTATCTCTGGGTTGCTAGTAGTGTTGATTACTCCTTGTAGTTGATGCTAGCTGGTTTATTTGGAGGAAGATGATATGTTCAGATCCTTTATTCATATTAATACCGCTCTGATTATAAACATGAACATGATTTTCGAGTAGTTACATTTGTTACTGAGGACATGGGAGAGGTCTTGCTATAAGTAGTCATGTAAATTTTGTATTCGTTCAATATTTTGATGAGATGTATGTTGTCTTTCCTCTAGTGGTGTTATGTGAACGTGGACTACATGACAATTCACCATTGTTTGGGCCTAGAGGAAGGCATTGGGAAGTAATAAGTATATGATGGGTTGCTAGAGTGACAGAAGCTTAAACCCTAGTTTATGCGTTGCTTCGTAAGGGGCTGATTTGGATCCATATGTTTCATGCTATGGTTAGGTTTACCTTAATACTTATCGTGTAGTTGCGGATGCTTGAAATAGGGGTTAATGATAAGTGGGATACTTGTCCAAGAAAGGGCAGTACCCAAGCACCGGTCCACCCACATACCAAATTATCAAAGTAACGAACGCGAATCATATGAGTGTGATGAAAACTAGCTTGACGATAATTTCCATGTGTCCTCGGGAGCGTTTTCCTTCATATAAGAGTTTGTCCAGGCTTGCCCTTTTCTACCAAAAGGATTGGGCCATCTTACTGCACCTTTTTTACTTTCATTACTTGCTACCCGTTACAAATTACCTTATCACAAAAATATCTGTTACCGATAATTTCAGTGCCTGCAGAGAATACCTTACAGAAAACCGCTTGTCATTTCCTTCTGCTCCTCTGCAATGGCATGATTTTGTTGTTCATTAAACCTTGGCTCCTTTTGAATATAACATCAGTGTTATCAAAATTTAAGAAATCCTTCTTGCTACCTCTTGAGCATGCGTTGGTTTTGCCTTGAAGAGGAAAGGGTGATGCAGCAAAGTAGCGTAAATATTTCACTCACTTTTTGAGGACCAAGGTATCAATCTAGTAGGACGCCACACACAAGTCCCTTGTACCTACAAAAACAAATAAGAACTTTGCAACCAACGCGATAAAGGGGTTGTCAATCCCTTCACGGCCACTTGCAAAAGTGAGATCTGGTAGCTAGAGATGATAAGATAATATTTTTGGTATTTTTGTGATAAAGATTGAAAGTAAAGATTGTGTCGGATTTCAGGTTCCTGCTGACCCTTGAGGTTCGAACACTGGGGTGCGTGCGGAGATCTTTCCCCTACCAGTTCACGCGAGAATGGATTGCGAGGGATCTAAACTAGGGACGACGAACAACACAAGAGACACGAGGTTTATACTGGTTCGGGCCACCGTTGTGGTGTAATACCCTACTCCAGTGTGTGGTGTGGTGGATTGCCTCAGGGGCTGATGATGAACAATACAAAGGAAGAACAGCCTCGCGAGGGTCTGTTCTTGAGCTGGAGCGATGAACTGCTGTGGTGAGTTCAGTCACCTCTCTCTCTCTCTGCCTGATCTTGATCCTCTCTTCTTCCTTCTCTCTCTCACTGGTAGGTTCAACCCGTTTCTCCCCTTCTCTGTGGTGGCTAGTCCTATTTATAGAGGGAGGCCCTGGGCCTCTTCCCAAATAATGAGCGGGAGGGGCGCCAACAATTGGCCATTTTGAAGGGGAACATCCAGTACACTTATCCTGACTAAAGTTGGTCTTCGGCTACCAAATACTCTAACGGTGACGCCGTCCTGGGCTCCACGATGACCTCCATCCTACCGTTTTGCTAGTCATGGTCTTCTTGCACCGAAGCAGAACCTTTGCCTGATGCCTTGGCCTGTGCTTGCCTTCTTTGCACCAAAGGGGAAATGAGGACACTGCGCGGGCTGGCGCCTGCCTGGCGCCCGCCTTGTCTCGATCGTCATGGCTTGCGTCATGGGGCACCCTCGGGAGGTACCCTGCCTTGATCTCTCTGCCTCCTCGCGAGCCTGCCTGACGAGGCCGCTCCTGAGGGAGGTTCCTGTCGTCCGCCCCGCAAGGCTCGGCCCCTCACGAGGGTCTTGAGCTTGAGCTGACGAAGCTGGGCCGTGCTGGGCCCCCACTTGAGCCACGCCGCAGGCCGCAGTGTGCAAGTTCTGGGACCCCTGCTCCTGCACCGACAGATTGCAAAATAAACGGAAAAATAGCTAGTTGACGGAAGATTAATATGATGGAAAATAGACCCAGGGGCCATAGGTTTCACTAGTGGCTTCTCTCAAGATAGCATAAGCATTACGGTAAGTGAACAAATTACTGTCAAGCAATTGATAGAATAGTGCATAGTTATGAGAATATCTAGGCATGATCATGTATATAGGCATCACGTCCACGACAAGTAGACCGACTCATGCCTGCATCTACTACTATTACTCCACACATTGACCGCTATCCAGCATGCATCTAGAGTATTAAGTTCGTAAGAACAGAGTAACGCATTGGGCAAGATGACATGATGTAGAGGGATAAACTCAAGCAATATGATATAAACCCCATCTTTTTATCCTTGATGGCAACAATACAATACGTGTCGTTTCCCCTTCTGTCACTGGGATCGATCACCGCATGACTGAACCCAAAGCTAAGTACTTCTCCCATTGCAAGAAAGATCAATCCAGTAGGCCAAACGAAACTAATAATTTGAAGAGACTTGCAAAGATAACCAATCATACATAATAGAATTCAGAGGAGATTCAAATATTGTTCTTAGATAATCTTGATCATAAACCCACAATCGTTCGGATCTTGACAAACACATCGCAAAAAGAGTTACATCAAATAGATCTCCAAGAAGATCGAGGAGAACTTTGTATTGAGATCCAAAGAGAGAGAAGAAGCCATCTAGCTAATGACTATGGCCCCGAAGGTCTGAGGTAAACTACTCACACATCATCGGAGAGGCTATGGTGTTTATGTAGAAGCCCTCCGTGATCGATTCCCCCTCCGGCGGAGCACCGGAAAAGGCCCCAAGATGGGATCTCACGGGTACAGAAGGTTGAGGCGGTGGAAATAGGGTTTTGTGGTGCTCCTAGATGTTTTCAGGGTACGTGGATATATATATATAGGATGAAGAAGTAGGTCGGTGGAGCTACGAGGGGCCCACGAGGGTGGGGGCGCGCCTAGGGGCGCAGACGCGCCTCCCTGCTTCATGGCCTCCTCGTTCGTTTCTTGACGTCCACTCCAAGTCCTATGGATCACGTTTGTTCCAAAAATCACGCTCTCGAAGGTTTCATTCCGTTTGGATTCCGTTCGATATTCCTTTTCTGCAAAACACTGAAATAGGCAAAAAAAACAGCAATTTGCACTGGGCCTTGGGTTAGTAGGTTAGTCCCAAAAATAATATAGAAGTGTATAAAAAAGCCCATTAAACATCCAAAACAGATAATATAATAGCATGGAACAATAAAAATTTATAGATACGTTGGAGACGTATCAAGCATCCCCAAGCTTAATTCCTGCTCGTCCTCGAGTAGGTAAATGATAAAAACAGAATTTCTGATGTGGAATGATACCTAGCATATTCTTCAATGTAATTTTCTTTATTATGGAATGAATGTTCAGATCCGAAAGATTCAAGAAAAAAGTTTAATATTGACATAAAAATAATAATACTTCAAGCATACTAAGCAATTATGTCTTCTCAAAATAACATGGCCAAAGAAACTTCATCCCTACAAAATCATATAGTTTAGTCATGCTCCATTTTCGTCACACAAGAATGCTCTCATCATGCACAACCCCGATGACAAGCCAAGCAATTGTTTCATACTTTAGTAATCTCAAACTTTTTTCAACTTTTGCGCAATACATGAGCGTGAGCCATGGATATAGCACTATGGGTGGAATAGAATAATATGATGGGGGTTATGTGGAGAAGACAAAAAAGGAGAATGTCTCACATTGACGCGGCTAATCAATGGGCTAGGGAGATGCCCATCAATTGATGTCAATGCAAGGAGTAGGGATTGCCATGCAACGGATGCACTAGAGCTATAAATGTATGAAAGCTCAACAAAAGAAACTAAGTGGGTATGCATCCAACTTGCTTGTCCACGAAGACCTAGGGCATTTGAGGAAGCCCATTGTTGGAATATACAAGCCAAGTTCTATAGTGAAAAATTCCCACTAGTATATGAAAGTGACAAAACAAGAGATTCTCTATCATAAAGATCATGGTGCTACTTTCAAGAACAAGTGTGGAAAAAGGTTAGTAGCATTGTCCCTTTTTATTTCTTTTTCATTTTTTTATTGGGCCTTCCCTTTTTTTGGCCTTTTTTCATTTTTTTTATTTGGGACAATGCTCTATTAATGATGATCATCAGACTTCTCTTTATTTACAACTCAACGGTTACAACTCGATCCTAGAACAAAATATGACTCTATGTGAATGCCGCCGGCGGTGTACCGGAATGGGCAATGAATCAAGAGGGACATGTGTAACATCCCAAAATTCTAAATTTTGGAATGTTATAAACAAATAGATAGTTATGATTGATTGTTTGATTGATTGACTGAAAGTGAGTGAATTTGAAACTTCTTGAAAGTTAAATGAGAGGGAATAAAAGGACTTTCCCAGGCTTTCATTTTTGCTTTTGTGATCTCCGTGAATTCAAATTCTTTTCACCACAAAACCCTGGAGAGAAGATGACATGACTTCTTCCATTTATTTAAATGACAAGGGGTGTTGAAAATATTTGAATTTCATTTGAGAATATTTCCAATTCTAAAACTTTATAAAACACAATGATTTTCGCGAGCGAAGATAAAATGACTTCTTCAAATTATATGAAATATGAGTTGGGAGTTTCAAAGGATTAAATTCAAAGTTCTTTTGAATTTATTTTCAATTTGGAGTTATTTGAGTTTCATTCAAATTATTTTTCTCCAAAAATAAAATATATGGAAAATAGGGTAACATGATTCCCTACATCAGAAAATTGGAGAGAAATAAATTTGAATTAACTTTAGTATTTTAAAAATGATTTTTACTGGATTTTTCTAGAGCAGAAGCACACTTTGTTTTATTTGAATTTGTGTGTATCTTATTTGAAGCTAGAATAATGTTCATGTTGTAGGAAATCTTTTTCTGAAAATTTTGATATATAATATGCCTATATTATATTTCTGTTTTACTTCTTTTTTTTCCTTTGACTGTCTGTTTATATAAAAAAAACTTCCTCTAGGCCCAGCCGGCCCGTCAACGCCGCCGCCTCCTCCTCCCGTGCGCGACCCGGACTCGCCGGAGTCCGAGCGCCGCTCGCCTCCGGCCGCCTCCTTCCCAAGTCGGCGCAGCCCCCCCCTATATAAGCGCCGCCCCCGGATCTCTCTCTCTCCCTCTCCCATATATCGTCGCCCAGTGCCGCTTGATACTTTGACGCCGCAAGCCGCCGCCGGCGGCGAGATCCACCGCCGCCGCCTCGCTCCGTCCCGTCCCCGCGGACACCACCGATGCCGCCATCCTCCTCGTCTCGCCGCGCCGCCCCTCCCCGGCCCCTCCGTTGCCCTCCTCAACGACCGGAGCCGCAGCCCCGGCCGGACACGAGCCGCCGCCGCCGTCTCCCTCGTCGCCGGCGACTTCCGCCGCCGCGGTAACTCCCCGCTCCTCCCCCACCGTCAGATCTGGATCCAATGGACCAGATCGATTCTGTGTTTTTTAAACCGTTTTCTGCTAAATAGCGAACGTTCATTAGTTAGGTTCGGTAGCGAATGATTTTCGTTCGTTAAGTTCTGTTAGCGAGAGTTTGCTCGATAGATTTTTCTTTTTTATTCTAGATTTCGGCAAGGGACCCATCCGTGAATATTTTCCTTACAGATTAGCCCCTAGACTATAACTTTTTACTCGTTTGTCCAAATCCAACGAGACCAACACCCACTTCTTCGTTACGATCTCCTCTATCCAGAAATCCAACTCAAACATGTTTTTGAAAGTTTAAAATTTAAATTAGATCAGATTTTAATTTGAACTTCGTTTGATCATAACTTGAGTTTCGTAACTCCGATTTAGTTGATTCTTTTTGCAAATCGAAGCTCTTGACCTAAACTTTCTGATAAGGCCAAATTCACATAGTTTTGGTGCTGTTAGAAAATGCTTTATGTTGCAAGAGTTATTTGCTTGGTTTTGAAGTTTTTCGATTTGTTTTCTTCGTTCTCTCCGATCTTTTGAGTGATTGCTTATGTGTGGTTACTATTGTTTGCTTAGATAGATTGATCGGAGTGTGACGTGTAGAACTATCAGGAGTTATGAGTGCGAAGCATCTTCATCAACATTGCAGGCAAGTTCACACTTTGATATCCATGATGAGTGGGAACCCTAAGGCAGGAGATATCAACTATGGAATGATAGCTCATTGAAATGACAAGAGCTGAAACATGCTATCCATGATGTTATCGCCCGCTTATGCTATTGTCATCGTGCTGAGTTAAGCATGCATATGCATGGAAGGATTGGATGGTAGAAGGCTGATGGAGCACCTATCAGCAAGAGGTGAAGTTTCAACCTTAGTTGATGTAACACCGGGATCTGGAGCATTACATCAAGGATTTTAAGATGGACTTGCAGGAAGTTATATTCGACAAAGAAGTATTTCGTGAAGAAACTCAGGACCCAGAAGCTGAAGTAGCCAAGCTGGAGAAGCAAAACCCTAAGGTACCAGAGATTCGTCATGAACTGAAGGACAGTAGGATCATGGTCCATGTCGAGGTTGATGAAACCCAGAAGTTTGGAATGCAACTCCAGAAATATTAAAGGATGTCACGAGAGATTTCACGTCAACAGAGATCTGGCATAGCAACTTGAGAAGGACAAGCATGATCAGAAGAAGCCATCGGAGACATGAACAAGACTTGAAGAGTTTGGTGACGTTGAAGATTTATTGACCTTTAGAAGACCAAACCCCTGTTACATACCTACGTTAGATGCGACGATTGTGAGCTGTCATTTTTTTGTTGTTTTTCCGACAGCCACAATAAAATCTGTCTTTTCAAATTTATTGTTTGTACTGTGTGCATCCCTCTCGATCTCTCTTATCCCACCCCAAACCCATGGACCCAATAGAGGATGAATGGAGATGAGCTTGTATTTTCTGGCCGATGAGTCAATTGGAGACAGACCGATGGATTCAGAACATGGAGGATCGCATGGAGAATAACCCTATAGCCGGAAAGGATATGACCCAGCATGCCCTTCAATGCTTTGAAAGAGGTGCTGCTACTTGGTGGAGGTTGTACCAAACCATCAATGGATGGCAAGGAGTAACCACTTGGAAGGAATTTAAGTTGACCTTGCCAAAGTCTCGGTTTATGTCCCAGAGAATGAAGCCTTATGGAAATGATATGGAGAAAGTGCATGCAAGATTTGTGGAGAAAAAGGACACAACCCTAAAGAACTCCAGGATGAATACCCTCATAAGTGGGGGATTACCAAAGGAGTTAGCCGAGGATCTCAGGGAACGTCGATTGGAGATTGTTCCCAAACGTTTTGTTGTAGCAATGGAAGTTCAGTCTACATTGTTGAGAAAGATCTGTGAAGCTCAGAAGGATGACAAAGAGATTGCTGAGTTAAAAGAGAGGATGAGCAAAGGAAAGACCAAAGGGTTTCGTAAGGATGAGCACGACACCTTATGGTTTGAGGATAGTGTACATGTACCCAATAATGCAGAGATCGGGAAGTTAGTACTTCAGAAGGCTCATGACTCACCATACTCGATTCGCCCTGGAAACACCAAGACGTATTTGGATTGAAGGAGCGTTTCTGGTGGACTGGTATGAACAAGGATATTGCGGAGTATGTAGTCGTAGGTGATGTATGCCAGAGAGAATAAAAGCAGAACATCAGAAGCCAGTCGGACTACTACAGCCTATGCCGATACCGGAATGGAAGCAGGATAAGCTTGGCATGGATTTCATTCCCGGATTTCCCAGAACCTGATCGGGATATGATTCTATCTGGGTAGTAGTTGATTCTCTTGACCAAAGTGGCTCACTTTATCCCAGTGAAAACCACCTATACAAGTGCAAAGTTGGCCAAGATATATATGACCAGGATCGCATGTCTACATGGAGTTCCGAGGACCATCATATCAGATAGAGGAACACGGTTTACCTCAAAGTTTTGGAATCAGCTGCGCCACACTTTGGGTACTAGGCTAGAGTTCAGTACAACCTTTCATCCGCAGATGATGGATAGACCGAGAGAGTCAATCAGATTCTGGAGGACATGTTGAGAGCGTGTGCGCTAGATTATGGATCTAGTAGTGATGATAATCTACCTTACGCTGAGTTCTCATACAACAACAGTTACCAAGCCAGTTTGAAGATGGCTCTTTTGAATCTTTGTATGGGATAAGGAGCCCGACACCGTTGATATGGGACGAAGTTGGAGAGCGTCAGTTGTTTGGACCAAATGTGATCAAGGATTCAGAAGAGAATGTTAAGTTGCTTCGAGATAGACTGAAGGTAGCTCAGTCCTGGTAGAAGAGTTATGCAGACTAAAAAACGCAAGGAGGTAGTCTATGAAATTGGAGACAGAGCATGTCTTCGTGTGTCCCCTCAAGGGATTTAAACGATTTGGAGTTAAGGGAAAGTTAGCCTCGAGATTTGTAGGACCATACCGAGTTTTGGAGCGTATGGGAGAAGTGGCCAACAAATTGGAGTCACCCGAAGGACTGTTAGGAGTTCATGATGTGTTTCACGTTTCCCAGTTGAAGAAGTGCCATGCAGAGATGGCCAATATTCCCCTGTAAGGACGCTTGACCCTGGAAAGGATAATGATGTTCCACGAAGTGGAGTATGGACTTCATAAGTATAAGTTTTTATCTCGGTATGTGGGATATCCCACGAGGATGAAGAGATGAATTACTATTGGATATAAAGGAGGTATGATGTTGGAAATATGGATTAATGGAAATTCCATGATGAGTCTGAGTAATTATGTCCTAGTTTGGTGCCAATAGAAGGAAGACAGTACAATTGGATGGATTTAAGAATACTAGGAAGTTGGAAGTTGGAATAATGATCAGAGGCCCGACGATAAGTTCAAGGACTACCAGCGATGAGATGGGCCATAACCCACAGGCCCCAGGACCTGCCAAGAAGCAAGCACATTCTTGCTGAAGGAAAAAAAACCCTAGAAGAGGATATGCCTTTATCAACCGACGATTCTATAGGAGTTTACGCAAAACCTGAGAGTTGTTAAGGAACGATAGATGTTTGTTTGGCTTGCAGAATCAATGGATTTATCCGAACTTGGTTCGTCGATAAGAGAAATTCTGCAATGCTTGTGAGGATGACCGAGTGTTAGAATGTGAGATTCGCTAAACCATGTACAAGGTAATGATTTGGGTGCGGGATGGATTGATCAACATACCGACTTACTCTTATTATTCGCTTTGATATATGGGATGGTAAAATCTGAGTGACCTACCTATAGTAGAGTGACGATGATATTAAACCTTGTTGAACCTTAGAATGGTATAAGAATTTTTCCCCTTGTACAAGGCAGTTGTTGCCAACCGTAGGATATACGGTGAGGTTCAACCCAGACCTTTTTTTTTCCTGCAGGCGAAACCATAAATTGTTGACCACCATGAGATAATGATAGTTGTTTAGTATTGGCGCCAGACACGTCAACTAAGAGGACCCAGTTTCGAAATAACCTTACCAGGATGAAATGGATACAGGAATTAAGAAAAAGGTTATGCCACTACCGGAAGTGCCAGAGAAGGAATTATCCTTAAGATCTGAAAAGACCGACACTGTCAGTAATAAGGATGGAGTATATGAGTTTTGATGGAACCGTAACCATGCTTTTAAGGGTGGTAGCACCTGTGACGCCCTCGATTCAATCGTACACTAATCATACACGCAAATGTGTACGATCAAGATCAAGGACTCACGGGAAGATATCACAACACAACTCTAGACACAAATTAAAATAATACAAGCTTTATATTACAAGCCGGGCCTCGAGGGCTCGAATACATAAGCTCGAAAACACAAGAGTCGGTGAAGCAATAATATCTGAAAGTACGTACATAAGTTAGACAACTTTGCCTTAAGAAGGCTAGCACAAAAGCAACATCGATCGAAAAGGCAAGGCCTCCTGCCTGGAGCCTCCTAACTACTCCCCGGTCATCGGCGGCCTCCACGTAGTAGTAAGCATCGGCGGTGGCATCTGGCTCCTGGGCTCCGTCATCTGGTTGCATCAACCGGAAAGAAGAAGAAAGGGGGTAAAGGGGGAGCAAAGCAACCGTGAGTACTCATCCAGAGTACTCGCAAGCAAGGATCTACACTACATATGCAACATTATCAAAGGAAGGCTGTATATGTGGACTGGACTGCAGAAATGCCAGAATAGAGAGAAGGCCTAGTCCTATCGAAGACTAGCATCTTCCGGAAACCACCATCTTGCAGGAAACGGAGGGAGTAGAATAGCATAAAGTAAAGTAGTAGTTTTATCAACCTCGGCCGTAGATCCTTTCTCGACTCCCTGCAAGAAAGATATCCCAGAGCCATACTATCCAGTTACCATTACCATCCAGTTCTCATCACCATCAAATTCTCACCACAAGTATCCAGTTCTAGTTCTATCGATCGGGATACAACTCCAAGTGTCCGTTAACGTAGGACAGGCTATCGATAGATGTTTTCTTCCCTGCAGGGGTGCACCAACTTACCCACCACGCTCGATTAACTCCGCCGACACACTTTCTGGGTCATGCCCGACCTCGCCAAACAATACGCCGCAACCCGACCTAGGCTTAATAGAGAAGCCAAGACGCCGGACTAAACCTATGCCCCAGGGTCATGGGCCATCTCCCCGAACTCCTGCACGCTATGCGTGGCCGGTGAGCAGACCTAGCTACCTCCTTCAACAAGGCAGGCGCCACGCAGTCCAACCCGGCGCGCGCCGCTCAGTCGCTGACGTCTATTAAGCTTCGGTTGATGTATACGACGCAGAACGTCCATACTATGCCCACGTGATGGTTAGTGCTATCAGGCCAGAGGCCCCTCGGATCAAATATCCAAATCGTAGTGGATTAGGAACACGCGGTAACTAGCAGAGACTCACGAAAGATGTGACCCCGTTGCCCCGTCTCGAGGACTTGCGGCAAGGGCTAGGAATGCCCGGCCACGCCTCGTAATTATCTCGGGCACCCTCCGTGTCAACCCGACTCCACATCACTCGCAACTAAGCTCGGCGGGTACCCCTCGTGGAATTCAGTATTTAGTAACATGGCTTAGAGTAAAGTCATAGTAACCAGAGTAACTGTGTGTCTAAACATCAAAGGGGAAAGCCCGAGGACTCACCCCCGGTGAATTCCACTAGATGTAATCATCAAGGTGAACGTAAGAGGATTCACCCTCCAGGTCCACACTTGAGGGGTTGCACCTGACAGTCGTGTCGAAGTGGTTAAAGAGGAAATCACCCTCGATGACCACGACCAATAACTACACTACAGGTTAACATCGGCGTCGATGAGGTCTCACCTTGGTACTCGACAAAGAAACCAAGTAGTGTCGAGCAACTAAGGGAAGTGATGTGCGGTGTCGGGGCCTGGTCTTGATCCCGCTGATCGGTCTTCGATTATCCAATGAGGCGATGGGACAGAGTGGGGGTCATCGATGGATCTCTAAGCAACCTATAGTAAGCAGTTTAGGATAAGCCGGTAAGGTACAACAACAAAGTTACAAAAGCAGGCTATGCATCAGAATAGGAGCAATCAATAACAGTAGCAAAATCTAATGCAAGCATGAGAGAATGTAATGGGCGATATCGGGATGATCAAAAGGGGGGGCTTGCCTGGTTGCTCTGGCAAGGAGGGGTCATCGTCGACGTAGTCGATCGCAGGGGCGGCATCGGTCTCGGGGTCTACCGAAGAGAAGAGGGGGAAGAAACAGTAAATATAAAGCAAACATAGCATCACAAAGCAGAACGTGGCAATGTGATGTGCCGGGAGTGACCTAACGTATGGCTACACGATAAAGGTGAAGGGGGAAAATCAACCGGGAATCAATTCCCGGTTCTGGACCTGTGTCAGACAGATGACCGGAGGGGGAAAGTTCCATGTTCAGCATGCTAGAGGCATGTGACAGATGAACGGACCGCATATTCGGATTGGTTGGATTTTCTGAGCAACTTTCATATAGAAAATATTTTCATCCGAGGAATGGTTTAATTTCTATGAATTTTTAAAGTTTAAAAAATATTCTGAAATTATTAAAAAAACAGAAAAGGAAAATGACGTCATCATGGCGTCATTGTTGCATCGGCCAGTCAATGCACTAGTTGACTAGTCAACAGGCCAAGGGGACCCATCGGCGTTGATCGGGCGATGCCCAGTCAGCCATTGACTAGGTCAACAGGGCCAGCCGGGCCCCCGGGGCCACGGGGCGGTGACCCAGAGGTGGGCCCCATGTGTGCCACGTTGGCGGCGTAGGGGTTTCGCCGCCGGCGACCAAAACAGCGGCAGGGTTCGCCGGACTTCGCCGGAAAAACGCCACAGAGGGCCGTTTCGAGCGCGGCCGGGCTCGTTCGGACGCGGGAGGAGCGGCGCATCCAACTGTGACCTTAGCTCAGGCGGGGGCGGGCTGCAACGACGACGGCGTCGAGCGGGGCGGACGCCGGACTTCGGTCATCGTCGGGATCGGGGCTGGGGGGCGTTTGCGGGCAAACCAAGCGGCTAGACGAGGCCTACGCGATGCGGTGAGTGCGCTGGGCACTGGCCCGTGACCATTTGGTCACCGGAGTCTTGCCGGCGACGAGATCCGCGTCGGAGCGTTCGGGCATCTCCAATGCGACTACCACGGGCGACGGAAGCGCGCGGGGAGAGAGAGAGAGAAGGACGACGACTGCTCACCGGGCCCTGTAGTTGTGCTCAAATGGGCTCGGGGAGGCGTGTCGTCACTGGAATCATCGCCGGAGTTGAAGATGGCCGTAGGGGAAGAAGAGGTCGTCGGGCTCGTCTCGGTGGCTTCCGGCTCCAATGGCTTGGACAGGACGACGCAGAGGACGACGGCGGAGCGCTACGTCATCGGGGCAAGGCGAGGGGCCGACAGGGAGCGTGGGATCGACGGCGCGCGGCAGCGGCTCGCTCGGTGAGGGAGGAGAAGGGTGAGGGGGAGCGAGGAGGAATCTGGTGGGGAGAGGGAGAGGTGGAGCGGGGCAAGTGGGGAGCGGGGGAGTGAGCCCGAGGCGCGCTCGTGGCGGCCTTATCCTCATTGTCCACGACGGCGAGGTGGTGCGGCGGGGCGCGGCGCTGTCGCGGCGCGGTCGGAGGAGCAGTGGAGGGGAAGGCGACTCAGTGGGGGGGGTGTGAGCCACATGGCCTGTCGGGCTGCCATGTGGGCTGAGGCCCATGGGGGGGGGGCGCGGTGGCCAGCTGGGCCAGTCGGCCCAGTTGAGGGGGGCTTTTTCCTCTCTTTTTTTAAGCTTTTGCCTTTTCCTTTAACAATTTGCTGTTGTAGCTATTTTTAGGACATTTAGACATTTTGCAAAAATATTGGTTCACCACCAACATTAGTTATGGATTATTTGGCACATGACAAACATTTTTGTTTTCATGTCTGAGCATTTTGAATTTCACTCATAGCTTTAAATTGAATTTAACTGGAATTTAAAGGAGAAAGGAGACAATGATGATCGAACACTTGTTTAGCAAAATGATTAGCTTAACCCCAAGGATTACTGTAGCATCATTACACCGGGGTGTTACAACTCTCCTCCTCTAAAAGAAATTCTCGTCCCGAGAATTAAGAGGTAGAAGGGAACAGGTCGGGGTATTCAGCCCGGAGGTTATCTTCGCGTTCCCAAGTGGCTTCATCTTTAGTATGATTTGACCATTGCACCTTGAGGAACTTGGTAACCTTCTGGCGGGTTCGACGTTCAGCTCCAAGAATGCGGATAGGATGCTCTTTGTAAGTGAGATCATCTTGAACTTCAATCAATTCCGGGTCCACTTCACGTTCCGGATCCTTGAAGCATGGACGAAGTTGCGACACATGGAAGACGTCATGAACGTGAGAGAACTGAGGTGGCAACTCCAATTGATAAGCCACCAGTCCACGACGGGCCAGAATGCGGAAAGGACCAATGTAGCGTGGAGCTAGCTTGCCCTTGACTCCGAACCGATGGGTGCCTCTCAAAGGAGTGACACGCAGATAAGCTTGTTCACCAGGTTGATAAGTTGAACCCCAGTGTTTCCGGTCATAGTTGCTCTTCTGGCAGGACTGGGCCGCCTTGAGATTATCTCGGACAATGCGAACCTGCTCTTCAGCTTGTTGAATAATGTCTGGACCAATGAGTGCCCGTTCCCCGCTTCGACCAATTCAGAGGGGTTCGGCACTTACGTCCATAGAGCACTTCGAAGCGTGCCATTTTCAAGCTGGCTTGATAACTGTTGTTATAAGAGAACTCCGCATAAGGGAGAGATTCTTCCCACTTCTTGCCGAAAGAAATAACACAAGCCCGAAGCATGTCTTCAAGAATTTGATTGAATCGCTCGACTTGGCCTTGGGATTGGGGGTGATAAGCAGTGCTCCAGGTAATATGAGTTCCCATTACCTCTTGGAAACTATTCCAGAACTTTGAAGTGAAAATACTGCCACAGACTGAACTCATCTCCTTCGGAATGCCGTGGAGTGATACAATTCTGGAGATATACAAGTTTGCTAATTGACTAGCAGTGATTGTCTCCTTAACTGGTAGAAAGTGAGCAACCTTTGAGAATTGGTCGATGACGACAAAGATAGCATTGTTACCTTTCTGAGACTTAGGAAGACCAGTGACGAAGTCCATTTGGATCTTATCCCACTTCTATTCAGGAATCGGTAGCGGTTGTAGAAGTCCAGCCGGTTTCTGATGTTCTGCTTTGACGCGACGACAAATGTCACATTCTTCAATATATCGAGCAATGTCTTGCTTCATATTAGACCACCAGTACTTCTGACGGATGTCTAGGTACATCTTGGTACTTCCCGGATGAATAGAGAGAGGGGTGTCATGCGCTTCTTTCATCACCTTCTCTGTCATAAGCTCGAACCGGGGTACTACAATGCGATCTCTGAAGTATAAGGTTCCATCTTCACCAAGTGAGAAATCTCTGGATTTCTCTAAGGCAAGATCCTTTTTCATCAAATCAACGTGAGCATCTTTGGCTTGAGCAGACTTAATTTCTTTCAGAAGAGTTGGTTCCAGGACAAGGTTATTCAGAGAACCCTGTGGAACTAGTAGAAGGTTCAGTTTGCATAGCTCTTCATAAAGGCGGGGTTGAGCTTTGTAGACCATGTGATTATTGCAATAAGACTTGCGGCTCAGGGCATTGGCCATTACATTAGCCTTACCAGGGGTATAAGATATACCGCAGTTGTAGTCGCATAATAGCTTCCATCCACCGCTGGCGACGGAGGTTCAGATCTGGTTGAGTAAACAGTACTTCAGACTCGATGATCGGTGAAGATCTCGCAACGATTACGAGAAGGTAATTGTCGCCATAGCTTCAGTGCAAAGATAACCGCTTCAAGCTCAAGGTCATGAACCGGGTAGTTTTCCCCGTGAGGACGCACTTGACGGGAAGCATAAGCAATCACTCTGCGCTCTTGCATTAGAACACAGCCTAATCCTTGACGTGAAGCGTCACAATAGATGACGAAGTCCTTGCGAGAATCAGGAGGAGCAAGCACTGGGGCAGAAGTCAGCTTGTCCTTGAGTGCCTGGAAACTTTCACGACACTTGTCCGTCGATCGAACTTAACGCCTTTGTGAAGCAGATTAGTCGATTGGCTTGGCGATCTTGGAGAAATTCTCAACAAAGCGGCGACAATAGCTGGCTAGTCCGAGAAAGCTTCGACTTGCTTGACAGGTCTTCGGAGGGGTCCAACAAGAATAGCCTGAATGCGCTCTGGGTTGACGGCAATACCATCCTTGGAGATGACATGACCAAGGTAGGTGACTTCGGGCAACCAGAATTCACACTTGGAATACTTGGCATAAAGTTGATGCTCTCGAAGCTTTTCCAGAACAAGACGAAGATGTTCAGCATGTTCTTCTTTATTCTTCGAATATACCGAGGATATCATCCGGATAGACTACGCATTTAACTTGTCGAGGTAATCCATGAATATGTAGTTCATCAGACGAGAGAATGTAGCTGGAGCATTGGTTAAAACGAATGACATGACGGTGTACTCGTAAGAACCATAACAAGTGACGAATGCGGTCTTTGGAATATCCTCTTCACGAACACGGATCTGGTGGTAACCCAACCTCAAGTCGAGTTTAGAGAATATCGATGAACCAGCAAGTTGATCATACAGATCATTGATCCGAGGAAGGGGATATTTGTTCTGAATTGTAGCTTGGTTGATAGGACGGTAGTCTTGGACCAAACGGTTCGTTCCGTCCTTCTTCTTAACGAAGAGAGAAGGTGCTCCCCAGGCAGAGGACCTTGGACGAATGAAACACTTGTGAAGAGATTTGTCGATTTCCTCCTTAAGTTCTAGGAGTTCATGAGGTGGCATCTTGTAGGGTCGTTTAGCAATAGGAACGGTGCACGGCTTCAAGTCGATGACGAACTTCGACGGCCCAGGCGAGGTATTCCTGGAAGTTCTTCTAGAAATACGTCTTGGAACTCGCGAACGACTGGAATCTTTTCAATTCCCTCAAGAGGTGCTGCGTTCAACGCATTCAAAGCATAAAGTCGTGCTTCAGCGTTTTGAACAAGCTGAGCATGGTAGGTTACTATCTCATCGGAAGGATGTAGGAGATGAACGACTTTGGTGGCACAAATGATAGAAGCGGTATGTGCTTTCAACCATTCCATTCCCAGAATGAGGTCAATGTTGGAAGACTCCAGAATAATTGGAGAAACATGAAATTCCAGCCCTTCAATTTCAACGGGGACGTCGCGACCAATCATGGTAGTTCGACCTTGACCGCGAAGTGCGTACCACTATCGGAGTGTTCATGGGCTCGCATCGAATGTCGTGTGCGTATGCAAAATTTTCTGACATGAATGAATGCGAGGCTCCTGAATCAAATAAAATAGAAGCCGGTACTGAATTAACAAGAAGAGTACCCATCACAGTGGCAGGTTGATCTTGAGCTTCATTCAGATCAACATGATTAGCCTGACCACGACCATAAGGTCTGGCATTGTTGTTATGGGGCTGATTGTTACGACCAGTTGAAGGCAGAGCCAGCTGATCCTGATTCTGAGGGCATTTCCTGGAGCGGTGACCTGGAAGGCCACACTTGAAGCATAGACCATCATTGGGATTGGGAGCAGAAGCTTGGGGTGGTAAAGCCCAAAGGGGTTGCCTCTGCGGTGGAGGAGGCAGACGAGGTGCAACATAGGACTGTCTTGGTGCAGGTGCAGTTGGATGATACATGCTGTGGGGAATCCATATCCGACGCTTCTGTTGTGGGCCCGAATATGAGCCAACGTCAGCGGCTACGCCAAAGGGATCCCTGGTGTTCCTGAAGACCAGTCTCAACCTGAATAGCCTTGTTCACCAAGGTGGCAAAGTCGGCAAAGTCATGAACGAGCAATGCTAGCTTGATATCAGGGTGAAGTCCATCACGAAACTTCTCTTGCTTACGAGCATCAGTTGCAATGTCTTCTTCAGCATAACATGACAAGTCCAGAAATTCCCGTTGATAAGCATCTACAGACTTGTTGCCTTGGGTGAGGTTGCGGAACTCTCGCTTCTTCCTATCCATGGTTCCCTGAGGAATGAAATGGGCACGGAAGGCAGCTTGGAAATCCGGCCAAGTAATGACCGCTCCAGCAGGTAGGGTACGCCTGTGGCTGTCCCACCATTGAGCAGCAGGACCCTTGAGGAAGAAGGATGCGAAGGTGACATAGTGGCGAGGCAACACTTGCGAACTCCATTTCATATGTGATGTTGCGGAGCGATCCTTGACATCAAGGGGTTGAGTTGAGCTGCGGTAGATAGTTGGGTTGAGGCGCATGAAGTCCTGCGCAGAGTTACCGGGGCTGGCTGTTGATTCATGTTCGGACGAGGAAACCGAGCCATCATTCCTTCCATGAATCTGGCGATTCAACTCAAACTGTTGCATCATTCCAGAAAAGAACTCAGGCGGTGGTGGATCATTGGCACCACGGCCACGACCAGCGGGTCTAACCATCCTGCTAACATGTAACAGGGGGTAGTTCAGCATTGAGCATTTGCAAAGACAAGGATCATTCATGATGAAACATGCATAAGGAAAGATGTACGATGGATTCCACTTCATAGTCAACACGACAGGTGTGTGTACTATTCAAGAGGCTATTCTAAGGAATAACTATGGCTTTATCCAACTTCGGGTGAATGTGGTCACGGGATCCTAATGTTAGTAAATTCGTTTAACCCGAGTAGAAGAGAGTTCAGAGTCCCAGAGTATAGACGAGGAGTAAAAGATTCTAATACCACCCAATGGCGACGTGGGACCGTAAGCCACACAGCCAATGTTAGTAAAAGTTTTTCGGTGACTAGACTCAACTTCGGCCAAGGAGTTGGAAAGGGGGCTACCTATAGGCAGTCGGCTCTGATACCAACTTGTGACACCCTCGATTCAATTGTACACTAATCATACACGCAAATGTGTACGATCAAGATCAAGGACTCACGGGAAGATATCACAACACAACTCTAGACACAAATTAAAATAATACAAGCTTTATATTACAAGCCAGGGCCTCGAGGGCTCGAATACATAAGCTCGAAAACACAAGAGTCGTGAAGCAACAATATCTGAGTACGTACATAAGTTAGACAAGTTTGCCTTAAGAAGGCTAGCACAAAAGCAACATCGATCGAAAAGGCAAGGCCTCCTGCCTGGAGCCTCCTAACTACTCCCCTGGTCATCGGCGGCCTCCACGTAGTAGTAAGCATCGGCGTTGGCATCTGCTCTGGGCTCCGTCATCCGTTGCATCAACCGGAAAGAAGATGAAAGTGGGAAAACGGGGAGCAAAGCAATCGTGAGTACTCATCCAAAGTACTCGCAAGCAAGGATCTACACTACATATGCAACATTATCAAAGGAAGGCTGTATATGTGGACTGGACTGCAGAAATGCCAGAATAGAGAGAAGGCCTAGTCCTATCGAAGACTAGCATCTTCTGGAAACCACCATCTTGCAGCAAACGGAGGGAGTAGAATAGCATAAAGTAAAGTAGTAGTGTTATCAACCTCGGCCGGAGATCCTTTCTCGACTCCCTGCGAGAAAGATATCCCAGAGCCATACTATCCAGTTACCATCACCATCCAGTTCTCATCACCATCAAATTCTCACCACAAGTATCTAGTTCTAGTTGTATCGATCGGGATACAACTCCAAGTGTCCGTTACCGTAGGACAGGCTATCGATAGATGTTTTCTTCCCTGCAGGGGTGCACCAACTTACCCACCACGCTCGATTAACTCTGGCCAGACACACTTTCCTGGGTCATGCCCGGCCTCGGCCAAACAATACGCCGCAACCCGACCTATGCTTAATAGAGAGGCCAGGACGCCGGACTAAACCTATGCCCCCAGGGGTCATGGGCCATCTCCCCGGGAACTCCTGCACGTTGCGTGGGCGGCCGGTGAGCAGACCTAGCTACCTCCTTCAACAAGGCAGGCGCTTACGCAGTCCAACCCGGCGCGCGCCGCTCAGTCGCTGACGTCTATTAAGCTTCGGCTGATGTATACGACGCATAACGCCCATACTATGCCCACGTGATGGTTAGTGCTATCAGGCCAGAGGCCCCTCGGATCAAATATCCAAATCGTAGTGGATTAGGAACGCGCGGTAACAAGCAGAGACTCACGAAAGATGTGACCCGTTGCCCGTCTCGAGGACTTGCGGCAAGGGCTAGGAATGCCCGGCCACGCCTCGTAATTATCTCGCGGGCACCCTCCAGGTCAACCCGACTCCACATCGCTCGCAATTAAGCTCGCGCGGGTACCCCTCAGGGTCGACCCGTCTTTAGTAACATGGCTCAGTGTAAAGTCATAGTAACCATAGTAACTGTGTGTCTAAACATCAAAGGGGAAAGCCCGAGGAATCACCCCCGGTGAATTCCACTTGATGTAATCATCAAGGTGAACGTAAGAGGATTCACCCTCGAGGTCCACACTTGAGGGGTTGCACGACAGTCGTGTCGTAAGTGGTTAAAGAGGAAATCACCCTCGATGACCACGACCGAATAACTACACTACAGGGTTAACATCAAAAGTGCTGATGAGGTCTCACCCTCGGTACTCGACAGTAACCCAGTGTTGTCGAGCAGCTAAGGGGAAGTGATGTGCGGTGTCGGGGCCTGGTCTTCGATCCCGTTGATCGGGTCTTCTGATTATCCAGCGGGGCAGTCGGGACAAAGTGGGGGTCACTGATGGATCTCTAAGCAACCTATACTAAGCAGTTTAGGATAAGCAGGTAAGGTACAACAGCAGGTTACAAAAGCAGGCTATGCATCAGAATAGGAGCAATCAATAACAGTAGCAAAATCTAATGCAAGCATGAGAGAATGTAATGGGCGATATCGAGATGATCAAAAGGGGGGCTTGCCTGGTTGCTCTGGCAAGGAGGGGTCGTCGTCGACGTAGTCGATCACAGGGGCGGCATCGGTCTTTGGGTCTACCGAAGAGAAGAGGGGGAAGAAACAGTAAATATAAAGCAAACATAGCATCACAAAGCAGAACGTGGCAATATGTTGTGCCGGGAGTGACCTAACGTATGGCTACACGATAAAGGTGAAGGGGAAAATCAGCAGGAATCAATTCCGGTTACGGACCTAATGTCGACGAGATGACCGGAGGGGGAAAGTTCCATGTTCAGCATGCTAGAGGCATGTGACAGATGAACGGACCTCATATTCGGATTCGTTGGATTTTTCTGAGCTACTTTCATATAGAAAACATTTTCATCCGAGGAATGGTTTAATTTCTATGAATTTCTAAAGTTTAAACAATATTCTGGAATTATTAGAAAAACAGAAAAGGAAAATGACGTCATCATGGCGTCATTGTTGCATCAGCAGTCAAAAGACTAGTTGACTTGTCAATCAGGGCCTGTGGGGACCCATCGGCGATCGGGCGATGCCCAGTCAGCCATTGACTAGGTCAACAGGGCCAGCCGGGCCCCCGGGGCCACGGGGCGGTTACCCAGAGGCGGGCACCAGGTGTGCCACGTCGGCAGCGTCGGGGCTTCACCGTCGGCGACCAAAACAGCGGCAGGGTTCGCCAGACTTCGCCGGAAATTCACCGCAGAGGGCTGTTTCGAGCGCGGTCGGGCTCGTTCGGACGCGGGAGGAGCGGCGCATCCAACTGTGACCTTAGCTCAGGCGGGGGCGGGCTGCAATGACGACGGCGTCGAGCGGGGCGGACGCCGGACTTCGGTCCTCGTCGGGATCGGGGCTGGGGGGCGTTTGCGGGCAAACCAAGCGGCTAGACGAGGCCTACGCGGTGCGGTGAGCGCGCTGGGCACTGGCCCGTGACCATTTGGTCACCAGAGTCTTGCCGGCGACGAGATCCGCGTCGGAGCATTCGGGCATCTCCAATGCGATCACTACAGCGACGGAAACGCGCGGGGAGAGAGGGAGAGAAGGACGACGACTGCTCACCGGGCCCTGTAGTTGTGCTCAAATGGGCTCGGGGAGGCGTGTCGTCACCGGAATCATCGCCGGAGTTGAAGATGGCCGTAGGGGAAGAAGAGGTCGTCGGGTTAGTCTCGGTGGCTTCCGGCTCCAATGGCTTGGAGAGGACGACGCAGAGGACGACGGCGGAGCGCTACGTCAGCGGGGCGAGGCGAGGGGCCGACAGGGAGCGTGGGATCGACGGCGCGCGGCAGCGGCTCGCTCGGTGAGGGAGGAGAAGGGTGAGGGGGAGCGAGGAGGAATCTGGTGGGGAGAGGGAGAGGTGGAGCTGGGCAAGTGGGGAGCGGGGGAGTGAGCCCGAGGCGCTCTCGTGGCGGCCTTATCCTCATCGTCCACGACGGCGAGGTGGTGCGGCGGGGCGCGGCAGTGTCGCGGCGCGGTCGGAGGAGCAGTGGAGGGGAAGGCGACTCAGTGGGGGGGGTGTGAGCCACATGGCCTGTCGGGCTGCCATGTGGGCTGAGGCCCATGGGGGCGGTGGCCGGTGGGCAGTCGGCCCAGCTTGAGGGGGCTTTTCCTCTCTTTTTAAGCTTTTGCCTTTTCCTTTAACAACTTGTCATTATAGCTATTTTAGGACATTTAGACATTTTGCAAAAATATTGGTTCACCACTAACATTAGTTATGGATTATTTGGCACATGACGAACATTTTTGTTTTCATGTCTGAGCATTTTGAATTTCACTCATAACTTTAAATTGAATTCAACTGGAATTTAAAGGAGAAAGGAGACAATGATGATCGAACACTTGTTTAGCAAAATGATTAGCTTAACCCCAAGGGTTACTGTAGCATCATTACACCAGGGTGTTACAGCACCCGAGACCCCGGAGATGATCGATGGATTTTGAGAAGACCCCCTACCCTAACCTATTTCTTTCTAGCCTCTCCGAATCTCGAGGACGAGATTCATTTTAAGGGTGGTAGATTTGTAACATCCCAAAATTCTAAATTTTGGAATGTTATAAACAAATAGATAGTTATGATTGATTGTTTGATTGATTGACTGAAAGTGAGTGAATTTGAAACTTCTTGAAAGTTAAATGAGAGGGAATAAAAGGACTTTCCCAAACTTCCATTTTTGCTTTTGTGATCTCCGTGAATTCAAATTCTTTTCACCACAAAACCCTGGAGAGAAGATGACATGACTTCTTCCATTTATTTAAATGACAAGGGGTGTTGAAAATATTTGAATTTCATTTGAGAATATTTCCAATTCTGAAACTTTATGCAACTCAATGATTTTCACGAGCGAAGATAAAATGACTTCTTCAAATTATATGAAATATGAGTTGGGAGTTTCAAAGGATTAAATTCAAAGTTCTTTTGAATTTATTTTCAATTTGGAGTTATTTGAGTTTCATTCAAATTATTTTTCTCCAAAAATAAAATATATGTAAAATAGGGTAACATGATTCCCTACATCAGAAAATTGGAGAGAAATAAATTCGAATTAACTTTGGTATTTTAAAAATGATTTTTAGTGGATTTTTCTAGAGCAGAAGCACTCTTTGTTTTATTTGAATTTGTGTGTATTTTATTTGAAGCTAGAATAATGTTCATGTTGTAGGAAATCTTTTTCTGAAAATTTTTATATATAATATGCCTATATTATATTTCTGTTTTACTTCTTTTTTTCCTTTGACTGTCGGTTTATATAAAAAAAACTTCCTCTCCGGACCGAACTGGGCCGAAGGCCCAGCCGGCCCGTCAGCGCCGCCGCCTCCTCCTCCCGTGCGCGACCAGGACTCGCCGAGTCCGGCGCCCGCCTCCGGCCGCCTCCTTCCCCAAGTCGGCGCATCCCCGCCCCCCTATTATAAGCGCCGCCCCCGGATCTCTCTCTCTCCCTCTCCCGCATCTCGTCGCCGCCCAGCGCCGCACTCACCCGAAGCCGCAAGTCGCCCGCCCGGCCGAGATCCACCGCCGCCGCCTCGCCCTGCCCGTCCCCCGGACACCACCGACGCCGCCATCCTCCTCGTCTCGCGCCCGCGCCCTCCCGACCCCTCCATTGCCCTCCTCGATGATCGGAGCCGCTGCCCCGGCCGGACCCGAGCCGCCGCCGCCGTCTCCCTCGTCGCCGGCGACTTCCGCCGCCGCGGTAACTCCCCGCTCCTCCCCCACCGTCAGATCTGGATCCAATGGACCAGATCGATTCTGTTTTTTTAAACCGTTTTCTGCTAAATAGCGAACGTTCATTAGTTAGGTTCGGTGGCGAACGATTTTCGTTCGTTAGGTTCTATTAGCGAGCGTTCGCTCGATATATTTTTCTTTTCTATTTTAGATTTCGGCCAGGGACCCATCCGTGAATATTTTCCTTACAGATTAGCCCCTGGTTTTAAAACAACTATAAATTTTTACTCGTTTATCTAAATCCAACGAAACCAACGCCCACTTCTTCGCTACGATCTCCTCTATCCAGTAATCCAACTCAAACATGTTTTTGAAAGTTTAGAATTTGAATTAGATCAGATTTGAATTTAAACTTCCTTTGATCATAACTTGAGTTTCAGAACTCCGATTTAGTTGATTCTTTTGCAAATCAAGCTCTTGACCTAAACTTTCTGATAAGGCCAAATTCACATAGTTTTGGTGCTGTTAGAAATTGCTTTATGTTGCAAGAGTTATTTGCTTGGTTTTGAAGTTTTTCGATTTGTTTTCTTCGTTCTCTCCGATCTTTTGAGTGATTGCTTATGTATGGTTACTATTGTTTGCTTATGATAGATTGACCGGAGTGTGACGTGTAGAACTATCAGGAGTTATGAGTGCGAAGCATCTTCATCAACATTGCAGGCAAGTTCACACTTTGATCATATCCCTTTTCATACCCAGTTTTTATGCATTAGATCAATCCTCAAACATTGCATGATTAGGATCTAATTAAAATGTGGGATGGGAAGTAGATGAGGTAGTACCTATTTCCTGTTTATTATCAAACCTTTGGGAGTTACTTCTACGTTTGCTTATTATGCCATGCTATGCTAGTAGAAGTGGATTGGGTGAGTGTATCCATGACAGATGTGAGATTGTTAAATTAATGGTTTATTTAAGGTGGCAACTTAAACACACATCTGGGTGGATTGAGGCACCGGGTTTCCAGGACTTGCCTGTTTTTCTTCCGCCACCCAGGCTCAAAGGGATCATGAGATTATTCATGCTAGAAACTTCCGTGTGCAGCCACATGCTACTATGGGCTCTAGCATAGTTGACTAAGTTGTGCGAACTCTTACGGGTAGACTAGCTGATGTAGGGGTTGTAAGTTGGTACGGTCTACCCTTACGTAAGGTGCTAGCGCTTCTGAAAGACTATGTCTCGGTCATCCGTTTCTCAAACACCAGGTAGTGCGAGAAATCAAACGGAGGAGATCGAGTCTTGTGGGGAAAAGTGCACAAACCTCTGCAGAGTGTATAAACTAATCATTATTAGCCGTGTCCCCGGTTATGGACAACTTGAGTATCTAGTACTTGGATATCATGTGAATCTCATCATGTTACTCTAATTAATATTGTTGGGTTGTTAATGAGTACTTTTAATCGGGATTGAGGATGCTGTCAACCATTCTCAATGTTTAACAACCACCATGATAGTTAAATAAATTTATTCCTTTGCAGTAGGGAAAAATTGGCTTTACGCAAAACTGTAACCATAGAGCTTTTCCACCAGCCAAATATGCATGTAGTGATAGCCATATTTCAGCATTGCTCTCTGATGTGAATTTTGCCAAGACATTCAATGTCTTGACCCTTTGTGGCTGCAACGTCTCATGTTGCAGGATCTTACGACGAGCAAGTGATACATTAGGGTTACGATTTCTACACTCAACTTTGTCGTTGGTGTTGATGGGAATCCACAACCTTGTTACTTCCGCTATTTGGATTGACGTAATAGTATTTACGTTATTTATACATGTGATTTACCTCTGTTATAAATCCTCGAGTCTTGTGTGTCAAGATACCGATCCGAGGATGACACTTAAGAACGAAGACTTGATCCATTCGAATTAAGTCGCTACAAGATGGTATCACAAAGACATGTTGATCAGAGGGCGTGACCCTAGAAAATGGCAAGCCATAGGAAATATTTTTCTCTACAACTTCATTTTCAAAAAGATCTTTTACCTCTCTTCTCTTCTGAGCTTATTCAAATATCCCCTTTTAGTGAGACCATACCCCTTTTCCCTTTGACCACTCGAAGATTTGACCGATGAGACCACTCCAAGGAGACAAGATATCGGACAACTAAGACCATTTGGAATGAAGAGAATTTTACCGTGTAAATGGAAACTACAACTGTTGAAGACTCTGAAGACTAGGAGAATTGGAGGCTCCGAAGAATTTCCAGATTTAGTATGACCTAGGAAAGCTACCCTTATGGAACTTGGCAGACTATGGAAGCTGTCAATACCCGAGATCAAGGTGTATTGGAGTAAGACCGGAACATGGAGAGTTAGAAACTCAAAGTTTTGTCAGGAAAGCCCTAAGGCAGGAGATATCAACTATGGAATGATAGCTCATGGAAATGACAAGAGCTGAAACACGCTATCCATGATGTTATCGCGAGCTTATGCTATTGTCACCGTGCTGAGTTAAGCATGCATATGCATGGAAGGATTGGATGGTAGAAGGCTGATGGAGCACCTATCAGCAAGAGGTGAAGTTTTAACCTACTGTATTCCAACTTCTCTATGGTTCTTAACCTCCAATACTAGCCATAGATTTATCAAAATAAGCAAACAACACACGAAAAACAGAATCTGTCAAAAAACAGAAAAGTCTGTAGTAATCTGCATCTAACGCAAGCTTCTGTAACTCAGAAAAATCTACCAAAATAGGAACACCTAGGTAATTTTTTTATTGACCTACTGCAATTGGAATCAGTATTTTATCATGTTCTGGTGACTTTTAACAATTGTTTTCGTGAGCAGAAAGTTTCTGACTTTTTCAGCAAGATCAAATAACTATCATCCAAGAAGATCCTATAGGTTTTACTTGGCACAAACACTAATTAAAATATAAAACCACATTTAACCAGAGGCTAGATCAATTATTTATTACTAAACAGAACAAAAAAGCAAGAAAATAAAATAAAATTGGGTTGCCTCCCAACAAGCACTATCGTTTAACGCAACTAGCTGGGCATAAAGGCAAGGATAGATCCAGGTATTATCATCTTTGGTATGCAATACAGAAGTGGCCTTCATGATAGATTCATAAGGTAATTTTATTTTCTTTCTATGAAAGTGTTCCTTGTCTTTCCTTAACGGAAATTGGAATCTAATATTTCCTTCTGTTATATCAATAATTGCACCAATCATTCTAAGGAAAGGTCTACCAAGAATAATAGGACATGTAGGATAGCAATATATATCAAGAACAATGAAATCTACGGGCACATAATTCGTATTTGCAACAATAAGAGCATCAATAATTCTTCCCATAGGTTTCCTAATGGTCGAATTCGCGAGGTGCAAGTTTAAAGAACAATTATCAAATTCATGGAAACCTAACACATCACACAGTTTTTGGAATCGTGGAAACACAAGCACCCAAATCACAGAAAGCATGGCATTCATGATCTTTAATTTAATTCTAATAGTAGGTTCCCACTCATCATAAAGTTTTCTAGAGATAGAAACTTCTAGTTCAAGCTTTTCTTCGTGGTAAAAGCCTTATTTTGACTATAAGCATGCGGAGAATTTAGCACGGATTGCCACAAGGAAATGCAATCTATTAAAGAACAATTCTCATAATTAAATTCCTTGAAATCCAAAATAGTGGGTTCATTGCTATGTATAGTTTTCACCTCTTCAATCCCACTTTTACCAATTTTTGCATCAAGATCTAAAAACTCCGAATCATTGGGACGCCTTTTAACTAAAGTTGACTCATCTCTAGTCCCATCATTATCAAGATTCATATTGCAAAACAAAGATTTAATAGGAGACACATCAATCAATTTTTAGATCTTCATCCTTATTATCATGAAAAGTAGAAGAACACGCCTTCATAAAGAAATCTTTTTTAGCACGCATCCTAGCGGTTCTTTCTTTGAAATCATCAAAGGAAATTCTCATGGCTTTGAGAGACTCATCGATATCATGCTTAGGTGGAATAGATCTAAGTTTCAAAGAATCAACATCAAGAGAAATTCTATCTACGTTCCTAGCCAACTCATCAATATTAGGCAATTTTTCTTCAAGCAAAGCATTGAAATTCTTTTGAGAAATCATAAATTCTTTAACACTAGTCTCAAAATCACAGGGCATCTTATTAAAATTTCCATAAGAGTTGTTGTAGGAATTACCATAATTATTAGAGGAATTACTAGGAAACGGCCTAGAATTAAAGTTTCCTCTATAAGCGTTGTTACCAAAATTGTTCCTACCAACAAAATTCACATCCATATTCATTATTATTTTCAATCAAAGTAGACAAAGGCATATCATTGGGATCAAAATAAACACTCTTATTAGCAAACAATTTCATAAGTTCATCCATCTTTCCACTCAAAACATTAATATGTTCAATTGCATGCACCTTTTTACTAGTAGATCTTTCAGTGTGCCTTCCTCCAACTAACAACAGTCCCGGGGGGTTTTGTTTGCAATTATTTTGATTTGATTTGAGCATGGGACTGGGCATCCCGGTGACCAGCCATTTTCTCATGAGTGAGGAGCGGAGTCCACTCCTCTTGAGAATAACCCGCCTAGCATGCGAGATACATACATCCCTAGTTGATACATGAGCTATTTGAGCATACAAAACATACTTTCATTTGAAGGTTTAGAGTTTGGCACATGCAAATTTACTTGGAACGGCAGGTAGATACCGCATATAGGAAGGTATGGTGGACTCATATGGAATAACTTTGGGGTTTATGGAAGTGGATGCACAAGCAGTATTCCCGCTTAGTACAAGTGAAGGCTAGAAAAAAGACTGGGAAGCGACCAACTAGAGAGCGACAACAGTCATGAACATGCATTAAAATTAATAAACATTGAGTGCAAGCATGAGTAGGATATAATCCACCATGAACATAAATATCGTGGAGGCTATGTTGATTCTGTTTCAACTACATGTGTGAACATGTGCCAAGTCAAGCCACTCGAATCGTTCAATGGAGGATACCACCCTATCATACCACATCACAACCATTTTAATAGCGTGTTGGCATGCAAGGTAAACCATTATAAACTCCTAGCTAATCAAGCATGGCATAAGCAACTATAATCTGTAATTGTCATTGCAAACATGGTCATTCATAATAGGCTGAATCAGGAACGATGAACTAATCATATTTACAAAAACAAGAGAGGTCGAGTTCATACCAGCTTCTCTCATCTCAATCAGTCCATCATATATCGTCATTATTGCCTTTCACTTTCACGACCGAACGGTGTGTATAATAATAATAGTGCATGTGCATTGGACTAAGTTGTAATCTGCAAGCATTTTAATACACAGGAGAAGGCAAGGTAAAATGGGCTCTTTGTTAAATCAACAATAATGCATATAAGAGCCACTTCAACATTTTCATTATGGTCTTGTCCTCTCGACCCCCAAAGAAAAGAAAGGAAATAAAACTATTTACACAGGAAAGCTCCCAACAAGCAAAAGAAGAACAAGAAATCTTTTTGGGTTTTCTTTTAATTATTACTGCTACAGGCATGGAAAGTAAGCTAGCTAAAAGCTACAACTATTTTTTGTTTTTCTTAAGTTTTTTCAAGCACGCAAGAAGAGAGTAAGAAAAAGGAAAAAAAGAAAATAAACTAGCATGGATAGTACAATTAAAAAGTATGAGCACCAACAATTGGCATGAGTGTGTGAACATGAAGGTAATGTCGGTGAGAAATACATACTCCCCCAAGCTTAGGCTTTTGGTTGTCCTTGAATTTTACCTTGGGCTGCCTTGGCCATCCCCAAGTTTAGGCTCTTGCCACTCCTTATTCCAAAGTCCATCAAATCTTTACCCAAAAACTTGAGAACTTCACAACACAAAACTTCAACAGAAAATCTTATGAGCTCCGTTAGTATAAGAAAATAAACCACCACTTTAAGGTACTGTAATGAACTCATTCTTTATTCATATTGGTGTTAAACCTACTGTATTACAACTTCTCTATGATTCATAACCCCCTGATACTACTCATAGATTCATCAAAATAAGCAAACAACACACGAAAAACAGAATCTGTCAAAAAACAGAACAGTCTGTAGTAATCTGCCAAAATAGGAAGGCCCATATAATTTGTATATTGATCTACTGCAATTGGAATGAGTATTTTATCACTTTCTGGTGATTTTTAACTATTCTTTTTGTGAGCGGAAAGTTTCTGACTTTTTCAGCAAGATCAAATAATTATCATCCAAGAAGATCCTATAGGTCTTACTTGGCACAAACACTAATTAAAACATAAAACCACATATAACTAGAGGCTATATGAATTATTTATTACTAAACAGGAAAAAAAAGCAAGGAACAAAAATAAGATTGGGTTGCCTCCCAACGAGCGCTATCGTTTAACGCCCCTAGCTATGCATTTTTTTATTGCAAGGATAATTCAGAAAACAGACAGAAAATACTATTTTTGCTTTATTTAATCTAAATAACAGAAAGTAAAAGGAGGGTACAGAGAGTTGTGCTTTCTAACTTCATCCATCTCATGCTCATCAAAAGGAATCCACTAACAAGGTTGATCAAGTCTGGTTAACAAACTCTTTTCGAATAGCATGGGACCGGAGAAATTTTGAATAACACTAAGTTACCTCAACGGGGATATGCTCATCCCCAATAATATATCATATTTCTTCTTGACAGTAGGGAGAGGAAATTCAAAACCTCAAATAATAATCGATGGAATTTTTCCAATAGAATTGATACCGTGGACTTGAGCTTGTTTCCTCGGAAAGTGTATCGTATGCTCATTACCATTAACATGAAAAGTGACATTGCCTTTGTTACAATCAATAACAACCCCTGTAGTATTCAAAAACGGTCTACCAAGGATAATCGACATACTATCATCCTTGGGAATATCAAGAATAACAAAGTCCGTTAAATAGTAACATTTGCAACCACAACAGGCACATCCTCACAAATACCGACAGGTATAACAGTTGATTTATCGGCCATTTGCAAAGATATTTCAGTAGGTGTCAACTTATTCAAATCAAGTCTACGATATAAAGAGAGAGGCATAACACTAACACTGGCTCCAAGATCACATAAAGCAGTTTTAACATAGTTTCTTTTAATGGAGCATGGTATAGTTGGTACTCCTGGGTCGCCAAGTTTCTTTGGTATTCCACCTTTAAAAGTATACTTAGCAAGCATGGTGGAAATTTTAGCTTCCGATATCTTTGTTTTATTAGTAAGAATATCCTTCATGTATTTAGCATAAGGATTCATTTTAAGGATATCAGTCAAATGCATATGCAAAAAGATAGGTCTAATCATTTCAGCAAAGCGCTCAAAATCCTCATCATCCTTTTTCTTGGATGGTTTAGGAGGAAAAGGCATGGGTTTCTGAACCCAGGGTTCTCTTTCCTTACTGTACTTTCTAGCAACGAAGTCTCTCTTATCATAATGTTGATTCTTTGATTGTGGGTTATCAAGATCAACATCAGGTTCAATTTCTACATCGTTGTTATTGCTAGGCTGAGCATCATCATGAACATCATCATTAATATTATCACTAGGTTCATGTTCATTATGAGATTGTGTTTCAGAATCAAAAATAGAAATATCATTGGGATTCTCAGGTGTGTCTACAACAGGTTCACTAGAAGCATGCAAAGTCCTATCATTTTTCTTTTTCTTCTTTTTAGAAGGACTAGGTGCATCAACATTAGTTCTCTGTTAATCTTGCTCAATTCTCTTAGGGTGGCCCTCAGGATACAAAGGTTCCTGAGTCATTTTACCCCCTCTAGTCATAACTCTAACAACATTATCATTTTTCTTATTATTTAATTAGTTGAGCAAATCATTTTGAGCTTTAAGCACTTGTTCTACTTGAGTGGTAACCATAGAAGCATGTTTACTAATGAGTTTAAGTTCTCCTTTAACTCTAGACATATAATCACTCAAGTGTTCAATCATATAAGCATTTCGTTTCAATTGTCTACCAACATAAGCATTGAAGTTTTCTTGTTTAACAATAAAATTATCAAACTCATCTAAGCATTGGCTGGCAGACTTATAACGAGGAATATCACCTTCATGAAATCTATAGAGAGAATTTACCTTTACTACTTGTGTCGGGTTATCAAGACCGTGTATTTCTTCAACAGGCGGCAAATTAAGACCATTTTTTTCTTCAATAGGAGGTAAATTCTTAACATCATCAACTTTAATACCTTTTTCTTTCATAGATTTCTTTGCCTCTCGCATATCTTCAGGACTGAGAAATAGGATACCCCTTTTCTTCAGAGTTGGCTTAGGAGTTGGTTCAGGAAGTGTCCAATTATTTTCATTAGTCAACATATTATTCAATAGCAATTCAGCTTGATCAACTGTTCTTTCCCTGAAAACACAACCAGCACAACTATCCAGGTGGTATCTGGAAGCATCGGTTAGTCCATTATAAAAGATATCAAGTATTTCATTTTTCTTGAGAGGATGATCAGGCAAAGCATTAAGTAATTGGAGAAGCCTCCCCCAAGCTTGTGGGAGAGTCTTTCTTTAATTTGCACAAAATTATATATTTCCCTTAATGCAGCTTGTTTCTTATGAGAGGGGAAATATTTAGAAGAGAAGTAATAAATCATATCCTGGGGACTACGCACACAACCAGGATCAAGAGAATTTATAACCATGTTTTAGCATCACCCTTTTATGAGAATGGAAATAATTGAAGGATATAGTAATAGCGAGTTTTCTCATCATTAGTGAATAGGGTGGCTATATCATTTAATTTAGTAAGATGTGCCACAAAGTTTCAGATTCATAGCCATAGAAAGGATCAGATTCAACCAAAGTAATTATCTCAGGGTCGACAGAGAAATCATAATCCTTATCGGAAATACATATAGGTGAAGTAGCAAAAGAAGGGTCATATTTCATTCTAGCATTCAAAGACTTTTCTTTCAGCTTAGCTAATAATTTCTTAAGATCATTCCTATCATTGCAAGCAAGAATGTCTCTAGCAGTTTCTTCATCCATAACATCACCCTCGAGCTGTGATCAATTCATATCTAGGGGGAGAATCTTCATCATCACTTTCATCAATATTATCAGTTTCAATAATTTCATTCTCTCTAGCCCTAGCAAGTTGTTCATCAAGAAATTCACCTAGTGGCACAGTAGTGTCAATCATAGAAGTATTTTCATCATAAGTATCATGCATAGCAGAAGTGGCATCATCAATAACATGCGACATATCAGAATTAATAGCAGAAGCAGGTTTAGGTGTCGCAAGCTTACTCAAAACAGAAGGTGAATCAAGTGCAGAGCTAGATGGCAGTTCCTTAACTCCCCTCGTAGTTGAGGGAAAAATCTTAGTTCTTTCGTCTTACAAGTTCCTCATATAAATCCCAAGTGACTCAAAGAATAGAGCTATGCTCCCCGGCAACGGCGCCAGAAAATAGTCTTGATAACCCACAAGTATAGGGGATCGCAATAGTTTTTGAGGGTATATTATTCAACCCAAATTTATTGATTCGACACAAGGGGAGCCAAAGAATATTCTCGAGTATTAGCAGCTGAGTTGTCAATTCAACCACACCTGGATAACTTAATATTTGCAGCAAAGTATTTAGTAGCAAAGTAGTATGGGAGTAATGATAACAGTAGCAAAAGTAACAATAGCAGTTTTGTAGTAATTGTAACAGTGGCAACGGTAAACTAACTAAGCAAAGAGCAATATGTGAAAAGCTCATAGGCATTGGATCGGTGATGAAGTGTAACATCCCAAATTTTCAATTTGGAATGTTATACATTAGATCATCATTACATATCATAGTTTATTGCATTTTGGTTTGATCCTAGAAATTCTACGCAAATCAAGGACCCACGGAGAGAGTTGGGAATTTCATTATTTTCATATTTGAATTTTTCTCAAATTTTGAAAAGAGGATCGCTTGATTTTAATTATTTTTCTCTGAAATATTTCTTTTATTAAAATAAAAGAGAGAGGATAAAATGACTTCCTCGAAATAAAGAAAAATCGGAGATTTAATATTAAAAATCAAATAAGATTTTTATTCGGAGTTTTATTGCTATTTTATTTGAATTAGGAAAAATATGCGTTCGTAAAATTGAATTTTAGGCCCAAATAAATGTTCACCTTGTCCGGCCTATTTTTAGAGGCCGGGGAAAATTTATTTCGGGATTTTTGTAGTCAGTTTAGTATTTCTTTTCTTTCTTTTTATGCACGTCGGAATTATTTAAAAAAAAGTCAAACCGACTCCGGGCCGTACCCGAGCGGGACTCCGACCGGGGGGACTTCCTAAGCCGCCACCCCCGAGCCGCCGAAGCCCACCAGCGCCGCCAGCCCAGCCGCCCCGCGGCACAAACCCTAGCCCGCCGCCCGCCATCTGTGAGCCGCCGCCTGTCGCCGCCGCCTCGCAGCTTCCGCGCCAGCCGCCGCCCCGCCGGACCCGCCGCCACCCTCGCTGAACTTGTCGGAGGTAGCCGCCTGCCGCCGCCGGTTTTCTTCGGAAAACCGTACGGTTTTTATAAGACCCGCGGTTTTTTTATCGGTTTTTATTTTTTTTTCGGTTTAGTTATATAGCGAACGCTCGTTCGTTCGTTCATTTTAATGAACGGTTTTCATCGTTTAGCCTCAGACAGCGAACGTTCGTTCGTTAGCCTGTTCGTCAGTTTTTCTTTTTCTCGGATTTTCCGCGATTATTTTCGATCGTGATTTCTGGTCCGATTTTTGTTCTAGTATAACTTTTCGCTCGCTTATCGGAATCAGGCGATTCAAGCGCCTAGAGTTTCATCTCGAAACCCTCTTTCTGTTTAACCAACTTAAACAAGATTTTTCTACTGCAAAATTTGACTTTAGTCCAGATTAGTAAACGAAGCTTGTTTCTTTCACCGTTTGAGTTTTGTTGCTTCGTTTGATTTGATTCTTTTTGCAAACCGGAGTTCTTAAGTTGAACTTTCTCGGTTAGATCTATTATTTGAGTTTTACCCGTACCCTTGCTTGATTGCTTATTGTATGCTTGTTTGTTTGCGATAGAGTACCCGGAGTGCAACCGTGCTACTACGAGTTTCTAGGTTTCGCGGATCATCAGCAAGGCAAGTAACACTTTGATCATACCTCTTACTACCTAGTTTTATTACATTAGATCAATCCTCAAACAATTGCATGGTTAGGATCTGATTAAATTGTGGGTTTGGGAAGTAGATGAGGTAGTATCTATTCACCTGTTTATTATCAAACCTTTGGGAGTTACTTCTACGTTGCTTATATTGCTATGCTATGCTCGTAGACGTGGATTGGGTTTGAGTATATCCATGACAGATGTGAGATTGTTAATTAATGGTTCAACTTAAGGAGGGAACTTTAATACACATCTGGGTGGATTGAGGCACCTGGGGAATTCCAGTGATTTCCTGTATTTTTGGAAATCCCGGGGTACCGTGTGATTCTCCTATGGACTGTCACCCAGGCTCAAAGGGATCATAAGATTATTCATGCTAGAAACTTCCGTGTGCAGGCACATGCCATAATGGGCTCTGGCATAGTTGAGTAAGTTGTGGGAAACCTTTCCATGATGGGCTAGCAGATGTAGGGGATTGTAGGTGTACCGACCTATCTATCGGTTAAGGGGACCTCTTCGGAAAGATTATCTCTCAGTCATCCGTTTCTCAAACATCATGAAGTGCGAGAAATTCAACGGACGAGATCGAGTCTTGTGGGGAAAAGTGCACAAACCTCTGCAGAGTGTACAAACTAATCATGGTTAGCCATGTCCCCGGTTATGGACATCTTGAGTATCTGGTTCTTGGATTATCATGTGGATCTCATCACCCTTAATTATAAAATTTGATTGGGTTATTGATTACTTTTAATTGGGATTGAGATGGGGTTTACCATTCTCAATGTTTAACAACCACCATGATAGTTAAATAAAAATTATTCCTTTGTTTTAGGAAAAAATTGGCTTTTCGCAAAACATATTAACCATACAGCCTCCACCAGCCAAATATGCATGTAGTGATAGCAATATTCTGTTCATTACTCTTTTGTGTTACATTGCCAGCATATTCCACGTGCTGACCCATTTTCGGGCTGCAACGTATCATGTTGCAGACTTTTCAGACGACGAGTAAGGAGCCTTAGGTCGTGATCTTTCACTGAGTGATGCCGTTGGAGTTGATGGACTCACTTTATCTTCCAAGCCTTCCGCTGTTATCGTATTAGATGGCCTTAAGCCATATTTATTGTAATAAGTTATCTTTGAGACATTCGTTGTAAATAGTTTGTGATTGCTACTCTATTATAAATCCTTCAAGTACAGTGTGTGTCAGTATTACCGATCCAAGGATGACACTTATGCATAGAGATCAGACTATTTGAGGTCTGGTCGCTACAAAGATGGTATCAGAGCACACGCTGACTGTAGGACACGACCACTAAGCTAAAGCCCTAGATCACTACTCTGTTCTCATTTCTAACTCCTCTCCATTTTATACTCTTTAGGATGGCGGATGCAAGGATCAAGTTCACGCAACCAGATGAAGACACCCCTTTTGGACACCACTTGAAGGAAGTCACTAGGTACCTGAACATTGGAATACAAAGCTTCACCGGGACTTACAATGCCACTTTACCAGAAGAGGAGCACTGGATGATTCAAGTTCAAGTTCCAGGAAGGACATTCACGCCAGTCACTGAGCCATAGAGTTTTCTTTTGATGCACCAACCTGGAGTCTAGGACAAAGTATGGCAGCTCGCATTACCATGGGACGCATTGGAGAAGTTTACCACAATGATCTCAAGGATGCTATCTACCAGATTTGTGGGCTCCGAGATCGGCAATGGGAGATGATTAGCACCAGGAAGGATAGATCTATTGCCTCTTTCATCCAGGAGTTAAACCAGCACATTCGACGCCAGGAGATCCAGATGTGCGGAGGCATGACGGATTTGAAGAAGGCAATGACAAGGATCACGGAGCTGGAGGAAGAACTCAAGGAGACACGCGAAGATTATATGGACGAAATCATCGTATTAGTGGAGAAGAATGACGACCTGACAAGGAAGCTAGGAGTTTTCATGATAGACCCCGCGCCAGGAGGAGAAGATGACGATTCCACTTGCCCGGAGAACTACATCATCATCGACAACACTGACTCGGACCCGGACGATAGCGATGATGACTATTTTGATGAAGCTGGAGCAGATATCATGGAGTCTTCGACCGATCAATTTTTCTAGTCGACCACCATATCAGTAGTAGTATTCCACCATGTATATAGTATAGTCCAAACACTTTTGTAACGATAGTCCTAGACCGATTGTATGCCCTTTGTTTGAATGATTGAGTGATATGTTTGTGTTTGTCTCATGTGCATATGGGTAGTGTTTTACCCCTAGACCTCATTCTATTCTGTTTTCTCATCTTTTCTAAACCAATGAGATGCCTCAGGACGCGACAATGGATTTGCTTTCCCACGGAGCTCACTCGGTTGATCCAGCGAGAATGCATTGATGCGAATACTAGTCCGTAATCGTAACCAGGAAACAACAACAACAACCCACCACCACCACCACCAGTTGATCACTTAGCCCGTTTTCTTAGGCTGAATCCGCCGGTGTTCTCTAGTAGCACCGAGCCGATTGTTGCAGATGATTGGTTCCATAAGATTGAAAGGTGGTTAACTACTACAGGATGCACAGATGCGGAGAGAGTGCGTTTTGCCGCACATCATCTTGATGGACCCGCATCATCATGGTGGGAGAATTTCATAGTCACTTACCCCATTGACACTGTGACATGGGACCAGTTCCAGTAGGCTTTTCGCACTGCCCATGTATCAGCAGGAGCTATGTCCATGAAGAAGCGTGAGTTTCGCAACTTACGCCAAGGAGGACGCACTGTTGGCTAGTATGTGGATGAGTTTGGTAAGCTAGCATGTTATGCCCCAGATGACGTTGCTACAGATGCAACTAAGAAGGAGAAGTTTCTGGAAAGACTGAATGATGTGCTGAGCATGCAGTTGATGGTGGCAAATTTCAATAACTACCAGGAGTTGGTGGATAGAGCTCTCAGGATTGAAGGGAAGCAGCAGCAGATTGACAGTCGCAAGAGGAAATATGGACAGGGAAATATAATTCTGGAGCCCAGCAGAGACACCGCTTCACCCCGAACTCGGGAGGACTTGTTCATAACCATGGAGGCCACAATCATAATGGAGGAAGTTCTCACAATCATAGTGGCCCCAAGAATGGTAATGGTAATGGAGGAAGTAGCGGACAGAACCGTTCCAACCCGGCAACACCCGCCAAGAAAGATCTAAGCCATGTTACTTGCTACAAGTGCCAGAGGACCGAACATTACGGCAATGAATGTCCTAAAGCCAAGAATGTAAACGGCAATGGAAGCTCTGGGAAGAAGCCCAACCCTTTCAACAGGGGACAAGTGAACCACGTTAACGTGGAGGAGGTTGAAGCCGTGCCAGATGCAGTAATAGGTAAGTTTTTGGTTAAGTCATTTACTGCAGTCGTTCTTTTTGATACTGGTGCATTGCATTCATAAACATCAAGGGGATTTGTGGACAAGTATAAGTTGCCCACTAGAGTTCTTAAGACAACCATGCTAGTAACCTCACCGGAGCAGAGTATATGGCAAGCCATGGATGTTTTCAGATGCCATGGACTATTGGTAGGCATGTTTTCCCCTCAGATCTGATAATTTTGGAGTTGCAAGGTTTGGATGTGATTCTGGGTATGGATTGGCTATCGATGTATGGAGGAAACATCGATTGCGCCAGTAAGACGATTTTGCTCACCACCCCAGAGGGAAGAAGGATCAAGTATGTATCCCGGCATGTTCCGAATAGGACTCAAGTAAATTCCTTATCAGGAGTTGTACAGGAGGAAGTACCAGTGGTGAAGGATTTCCCGGATGTATTTCCAGAAGAGTTGCCCGGCATGCCACTGGATAGAGACATTGAGTTTTTAATTGAGCTTTTGCCAGGCACAGGGCCAATATCTAAGAGATCGTACAGAATGCCCGCAAAGGATGTGGAGGAAATTAAGAAGCATATTAAGGAGTTACTGGATAAAGGTTATATACGCCCAAGTTCGTCACCTTGGGATCACCAGTACTTCTAGTGGTGAAGAAGGATGGATCGTTAAGGATGGTTGTTGATTATCAAGGACTGAATGAGGTGACGATCGAGAACAAGTACCCACTGCCGATGATCAATGATTTGTTTGACCAGTTGCAAGGAGCTAAGGTGTTTTCCAAGATTGATTTGCAATCAGGGTATCACCAGCTGAAGATTCGAGAGCAAGATATACCTAAGACAATTTTTACCATGAGGTATGGGCTATGTGAGTATACCATTATGTCATTTGGCCTGACTAACGCACCTGCCTATTTCATGAACATGATGAACAAAGTGTTTATGGATTTTTTGTATAAGTTCGTCGTGGTGTTCATTTATGACATTCTGGTCTACTCGAAGAATGAAGAGGAACATAAGGAGCACTTGCGTTTGGTACTTGGGAAGCTCAGAGAACATCAGCTATACGCCAAGTTCAGCAAGTGTGAGTTTTGGCTGAAGGAAGTTGGATTTCTTGGACATGTTATATCCGGAGAAGGAATAGCGGTAGACCCCACCAAGGTTATCACTGTGACAAATTGGGAGTCACCCACGACAGTTGGAGAGATCCGGAGTTTTCTTGGACTCGTAGGATACTACCGGAGGTTCATTGAAAATTTCTCAAAGATTGCGAAGCCTGTGATGGAGTTGTTGAAGAAGGACACCAAATTCAAATGGACTAAGGAATGTGAGGCCAGTTTTCATGAGTTAAAGAGACGCTTGGTTACATCACCAGTGTTGATTCTGCCACATCAACGCAAGGATTACGAAGTGTATTGCGACGCTTCTCGTCAAAGACTTGGAGCTGTACTTATGCAGGAGGGAAGAGTTGGTTCATATGCCTCACGACAGCTTAAACCCCATGAGTTAAATTATGCTACACATGATTTGGAGCTAGCAGCCGTAGTGCATGCGTTGAAGACATGGAGACATTTTCTCATCGGAAACTGTTGTGAGGTATACACGGATCAGAAGAGTTTGAAGTATATCTTCACGCAGAAGGAGTTGAATCTCAGGCAGAGGATATGGTTAGAGCTCATTAAGGATTATGATATGAGATTGCATTATCATCCTGGAAAGCCTAACGTAGTAGCTGATGCGTTGAGCCGCAAAAGTCATGTCAATCACTACAAAAAAAAGACACATCCGTGACATTTTGGGCCGAACGAATTTTTTTCTGTCATACATATGACACTTCTATGACGATAATTGTAACAAAACCCGGTATCATCATAGATCTGGTGGGCTCCTACTTCTATGACAAAAAATCATGACAGAAAATGGGCTTTTCGTCCTGGGCGGGCCGGAGACGCAGTTGCATGACATTCTTTGGGCCGTACATGACAGAAAAAAACGTGGTAGAAGCGAGGGGGAGGAAAATTTCGGGGAGTTGCGGTTCTGATTGGGAGGTCGGGGTTGAGCGATGCGCGTTTCTCTCATACGTCTGTGGCGTGTGCGAGGCGTTCGCTCTAATCGAACCGAGCAAGGTGTTGGGCTCTAACTGAACCCGGCGACAGACCGCAGGCTACGCGTTCGAACCCGGCGATCGATCGATGGCTGTTAATCAAGCCGATCAAGCGATTCTTCGCTCATCGCTGCTAATCAAGCCCATCGATTGGATGAGCGATTGGCGTTGCGGGGGTTTGGATGAACAGTGGCGGTGGCGTTGCCTCTAGATGAACAAGACCCCGTGGTGTGGAGGGTTGGATGAACAGTAGACGGTGGAGGGTGGCCGTGGAGGGTGGTTGAACAGGACCCCGTGGTGTGGAGGGCTGGATGAGCGGTAGATGGTGGAGGGGTGCCCGTGGAGGGTGGTCGAGCAGGACCCCGTGGTGTGGAGGGCTGGATGAACGAGAAGCGGTGGAGGGGTGTCCGTGGAGGGTGGTTGAGCGATGGCCGGTGGAGTAGCACGCGGTGGAGGCTGGATGAACAGGAGCCTGTGGAGGCTGGAGGAGGTCGACGGTAGCCCGTGGAGGCTGGAGGAGGTCGACGGTGGAGATGAACAGTATCCCGTGGAGTCCCGGTTTGCGGTACGCCACATCCCTCCCGATGAACAGGACCCCCGTTTCGACCGTAGGGAGGTCCGTTTAAATGCTTTTGGCGGCACGCCACACCCCTCCCGATTAACAGGACCCCGTTTCGGACCGTAGGAGGTCCGTTTCCTCCGTTCTTGCGATGCGCCACACCCTCCCGATCAACAGGACCCCGTTTCAACCATAGGAGGTCGGTTTCCTCCGTTTCTTTGTCGCCAGCCCCTCAGATCAACGGGACCCGTTTCAAACATGGCCGGTCGAACACAAGGCTGTTTCCTCCATTGTGCGGTACGCCAAGCCTCGTTTCCATCGCCTGTTCCGTCCAAGCCCTCGCAATGAACACGACCACGCATGCCGTTCTGAGCCAGCCGGTTGGCTCCCCATGAACACGACGACGACGTTGTTTCTCCAATCCGACCCAGCCATGTACGTATGCGCGATAGGCGTTCGAGACCCTGCCCGTTTGTACGTACGTGGCCGTATTTTCTTTCTTGCACCCTCGCCGCTGTACGTACGTGTACATGCTACGTGCGCGCCTCTACTACGACACGTGCGCACCTCTACATCCACCAGTATATATGTACGTACACGTTCGCGACCAGAATGACAACGCTACGTACGCTTCGACCAGGTGGGTCGCGACTGTCAGGCACTTCCTTGTGTGCGAAGATGTAGCTGGTGGGGCCCAGCAGTCAGAGGGGCAAATCGTTTTTTTTGGACGCACTTCCTTGCGTGTGAAGATGTAATTGGTGGGTCCCAGCAGACAGGGGGAAACATTTCTTTGCTAAATATGGTGGCCCGTCCGGTGGGTCTCCGCTGTCAGGTGGAGGAATAATTATTTTGCGCGTAATAAGGAGGCACTTCCTTGCTGCGGTCGTGGACCCAGCTGTCAGCCTCTCCACGTACAGTCCATGTCCGATGGAAGCCATTCCTTGACCACGTTGACCACGCCGCACCGAGAGCACCGGGGCGGTGGACAACAGCGAGGCCTAGGAAGGGGATGACGCGGAGCCGGGGAAGACGCGGCAGTGGATGCCCACGCATAGAGGAGTATGAGGGTTCACTCGTTCGGCTGCGGTGTGAGGCTGCCGTCGCCGCAGAATAACAGGGGGTGTGGGTGCATAGAGGGATGGCACGGCGGCCGGTGGGAGTAGTAGGCGGTGAGGCCTCTGCGGCATCACAACCCGGCCATGGGCGGCAGGAGCAAGCGGCACGACCGGGCGCTGCTTTGGGCTGGAGCAAGAAGACCAGAGGTTGAAGAAGCACTAAGGCCGTTGGATGGACATCGTCACGGTCCTTGGAGCTAGAATCGTTCATATATTGACTAAAGTTGACAAAGGCCTCCGTCCCAGTCAACTTAGTAGGCCCACAAGTCAGCCTCCCACCAAGGTTGGTCCCAGCTAGCAGGGGGTATTCATTTTTTTTGTGCATAATAAGGAGGCACTTCCGGTGGGTCCGAGCTGACAGCGGGGGGAACATTTTTTCGCGAAATACGGTGGCCCGTCCTGTGGGTCCTAGCAGTCAGGGGAAACATTTTTTCGCGAAATACTGGTGGCCCGTCCAGTGGGTCCCTGCTGTCAGGTGGAGGAATAATTATTTTCCGCGTAATAAGGAGGCACTTCCTTCCGGCTGCCGTGGACCCGGTGTCGCCTCTCCACGTCTGATACTCTTCTGATGGAAGTCGGTCGTTGACCACATTGACCACGCCGCACCGAGAGCACCACGGCGGTGGACGACGGCGAGGCCTAGGAAGGGGACGACGGCTGCCGTGGGTCTGGAGCGAGCTCTTTTGCGCTTAGTGTAGGTGCTTAGGCAAGTGTTTAGGTGCGTATGATGTGGTAGATGCATTGGAATGGAGGAGGGGCGCCTTTATATGAGGGCAATGAGGGCAAACTGCGTTGCATTCACATTGTGCAGCCTCTTTTCCCAGACCTCCTCCCATTACTTCCCTCATGCGTTAATTGAAGGAGGATGCATTGGCCGTTCAACATATCAGGAACCGCTTACTCCCTCCCTAAATGCGCATTAAAGGCGTGTCGGGAATCAAGGCCTTCTTTGTCCAAATCGAATACTCCCTCTGTCTAGGTGAGTATTAAGTCATCTTCTGAAAACCAAATACTAGTAAACACATAGGCGTGGTGCATTAACTCTCACGTTGTTTCTTATTTTTGACATAAATAGAGGAATCAACCAAGAAGAGATGTGGGGCTTGTATGCTTTTAGTGACTTGAGACTATCAAACATGACATGCAAAGGGTCAGTTCGTTGCACAAGAACAAATACAACCCACGTCAGCACACACGCATCTTATAGCATCACATCCAATGGCTATAAAAGATGAATGAGACCAAATTATATCACATCTAGATGAGTTCTAGCAAAACTTTATTAATAATACTTAGTACTCCTGCGCCATGTATCATATAAGTATCATGTAGTACTTTATTTATTTCCATGCATGACATACGAGCGCTCTCTATAAGTACCACTTTTTTTTTAATTTCAAGTTTTGCTCCATGGCGCAATCCATCGATACTACTACTGTACAAAAGTGGAGTATATACATTTTTTAAAGGCTAGAGGGCGGGCCAGTCTAGCTCGGTCGGTTTCATGAGAGGCGAGGGCCTTTGTGATTTGACAGCTCATTAATGCTGTCAAATCGAATAATCTTCAAGGCCGCCCATCGCACGCCTTGGCGCCTCCATTAAACCCCTCCGTTAAACCCGCATGCAAACCGAGAATCCTACTCCAGCCACACGTCCGTTCATGAGCGGGCCGGAATTAAACACAACACCGGCCGAGCTCCTCCCGTCAGCCCTCAGTTTAAACGAGGCGACGCCGCCAAGCTCCTACCAGACGCCTCTATTTACACGAGGCCAGACGGGCGGTGGGCAAGAATCGCACCCTCCGCCGCTCCCCATCTCCTCCTTCACCACGTTCTCCCCCCGTCCGATGGCTTCCGATGAGCCGTTCTCCGGCATATTACCCGGCTGGGTGGCCCGCCGAGCCCTCCGGATACGGGCGAGGCCGCTCGGTGCTTCACCAACCTCGCTTGGCCTGATGGAGCCAGTTGCCGCCCCAAGCAGGCGCGTGGTTCAGCAACTCGCCGCTCCAGTTCAGCTCGATGAGGAGTGGCGAGTTGCTCCACGCCGGCACGGCGGCGAGCACGCCGGTACGGGCGCCGTCGCTGTCGCGTCGTACCGCGCCACCCGATGGCTGCGGTGGCGCGCCTCCCGTGTCTGTGGGCGCGCCTCCCGTGCCTGGCGGCGCCATGCGTGCGAGCGAAGCCGGGTGCATGGAGAGCGACGAGTCGGTGGCCAGCTTCTCCGTGTCCGCCGCCATCATCGAGGAGCAATAGAACACGGGTGGCCGCCGCCACTTGGGACCCATGAAGGCCATCGCCGAGGCGACGACCGTGGATTCAGGTGGTTTCTTTGCTGCTTCGTCTCTTCCGAGGACCTTCGTCGACCCCGCAAGTGTCTGACGCACATGAGGAAGACAAAGGGATCCATGGCGACCATATAGAACTAAAATAAGTCTAGATATATCCATTTCTAGGACAAGTATTTCCAGACGGAGGGAGTATTAATTATACAAGAGAGCCGGATTGGCACCTCTTAGTTCATGTAAATGTAATGAAATCCATCATGTTTATATGAAGATCCGGCTTTTTTATATGAAATCCTTCATGCTTATATGAAATCAGTCCGTGTTTGCACGAATTTCAACTAGTTGGTTAGCGTTGTAAAAATGTCTGCCGCTAGTGTTTGATGTCGTCCTCCGCGGAAGGAAGCGGGAGAAAATTTTCCGGCTGCCGTTGGAGATGCTCTTTATGCTGGAAATAATAGAGTGACATCCAATCCATTTGAGTTAATTACTGTATGATTTTCCCTCTATAAAAGTTAATTGCATGTGCAATGTACACACGACTTGCAGGGTGGCTACACTTCGTCTGAAAGTTAAAAAAGAAACAAGTCCATCCTTAATATTCTAAGTACTCAGAGGTTCCACTGTCAAGACAAGATGTAAAGAAGTATATATTAAATAAGTAGAGTAATATATAATATACAAATCTAAAGTTAAAAGACAGAATTCAAACTCATGTCATCGTGCTAAGTAGCATCCGACGCTAACCAGCCCAGCACATTTTTGTTGTAGACCATGCTGGAGATATATCAACATGTCTACTCTTATATATGCGCCATTTGTTCCTAAATATTTGTCTTTTTCAGATTTCAAATGGACTACCACATACGGATGTGTATGTAGACATATTTTAGAGTGTAGATTCACTCATTTTGCTACGTATGTCTTTTCAGGAAGGGGTCCGATTTGTCCTTGATTTATTTATGAGATATCCATATGGCACTGTACCTCCATGAAAAGAGGGTAACATCAAAATGATGGACTACTTTTTTGAGTATGTTGGTAAGGTCCGGTCATAGTCACTTGTTGAAATCTCTAAAAAGACAAATACTCCCTCCGTCCGGAAATACTTGTCATCAAAATGGATAAACGGAAATGTATCTAGACGTATTTTAGTTTTAGATACATCTATTTTTATCCATTTTGATGACAAGTATTTTCGGACGGAGGGAGTAGAAAAAAGAGTTGGTGATGATGGTGTGCGTGCCATCCTACAATATAGACCGTCGGATTTATATCTAACGGATAGGGAAGAAACTCTGGCAATTTTGCAAAAATATACCCACACGTCTCTCCATGTTCGCAAATAAGGCCTTCCCTCGTTCAGCCTTTTCTCTCACAAGATAAACTACTCATACAAATGCACCTTGATGTTCCGTACAGCGCATTTGCAGCTAGCTAATTTCCTTTAAAATAGTTGCTGCGATAATTGGGTTGAAGTGATATATTTTATGTCCGCCTCAATGATTTCAGATTCACTAGTAGTAACAAAGAAAAGGTTGCCTTGTTAACTAACAGAAAACATGGTGAAAACTATCACATGAGGCCGGTAAAAACAAGGCACACTGGGTTCAACGTCATCGTCACTACAGCTGTGCGCGCGCGAGAAGTCTACATAGCGAGGGGGCTACCGAGCGAGGCACCGAGACACAATGTTTGAGAGAGAAACCAATTGACAGATTATGATCAGATCGAGTTGTCACCCTTCTGCTGTCATTGTTGGGCGGGAGGGAGAGAAAGACGTATCGAGAGTGTGCGCGGTAGGCATAGAGGCACAACTAGAGGAGTCGATAGATTATTATCAAGATCGATGTGCCACCCTACTCCTTCGGTGCCGGGTAGTGTGTGTGTGTGTGTGTGTATGTTTGAGAGAGAATCCAGTCGATAGATTAGTATCAAGATCGAGGTGTCACCCTACTCCTTCGTTGTTGGGAAGTGTGGGTGTGTGTGGGGGGGGTGGCAGTGACACTCACATATCTCTACTCTTATAAAAAACAGAGTTGGTGATGATGGTGTTCCTGCCATCCTGCAATATAGGCCATCCGATTTATATCCAACGGACAGGAAGGAAAATATGGCAATTTTGCAAAAAGATACCCACACCCCTCTCCGCATTTGCAAATAAGGCATTCCCTCATTCATCCTTTTCTCCCACAAGGTAAACTTCTCATACAAATGCATCTTGATGTTCCGTGCAACGCACATGGGCATCTTGCTAGTAGGGAGAAGGAGTTTGTGTGACACATATCTAGCTATATTTAGGGATAGGTAGATAGCATATGTGTGAGAGACATTATTATACTTTGAGACATTAGTGGTTGTGGGTGGGCGGAATTAAAGGGGTGGGCGTGCTAGACATAGAGAGCGTGTGTGTTTCTGTGTGAGAGACTTGTAGGATGGGGTAGAAAGAAGAATTTAACCTTGACGGAGGGAGAGAAATACATGAAGTGCGCGTGTGTGATTGCGATGCCCACAGGGAAATGAGATATGTATGCGTGTGAGAGAGATTGCACAATTCATTCACGTATCACTATCTAGCGATCGTGGACGTGCATCGCTTGAACATAAGTCAATATCTACTTCGTATCGTGGCCAAAGGTACAATATCGATTCAACGCTATAAAGATTGGACACTCACATATCACAACTTTTTATATTTAAATAAACCTTTTCAGTTGTGCATGCCTAAGTTACAGTGATGTTTCTTCAAACAACCAATGTAGCTATCATGCACATGCACCATTGTTACTCTTGCATTCAAATTCATTAGTCTTGGATGATTTAAGTTTCTATTTTGAAGTAATATATGTAATATTCATACATGAATTCAATGGGTATGCAATTTATGAAATGGAGGCTATGTAATCATATGAGGTAACACTTTTAAGTAGCTAACTACAATATCCATTTCTTTTTGTGCGCCTCTACACTAACACGTCAATGCATTATGTTTAAAGTAAATAACCAATGGCACTAAATTATCTATTTACACGAGAAATACATAGGTTGAGCATTTGATCCCTTTTTTTGTGAACGCGCCACTACACCCGTACGATTGGCCGTGCCCGTGTGAACGTCCAAGTTATCAGCGCATCATCCCGAGTTATTGTCTTTTTTTCTGGGGTGGACTTCACACCAGTTATTAACTGCTGACGTGTGCCCCGTGTACACAGTCTAGCATGACCTTCCCACTAGCACGGTCCAAAATTAGTTGAAACTGGATACGAACGATCCCGCGGGCGGCAAAATCTCCCGCCTCCTTCTAAAATTTCCGCCACCTTAATCTTTAGCATGCGAAATCCCCCTTTTGTCCCTGGTGCACGGAGACCAACAGTTACAATACCGCCCTCATCTACATGATAGGTCGGGGCTGCTTTGGTAACTTCCGGTTCCCCCCACTACACGACACCCCCATTTCCTCTCCCCCTCCCGCAAAAACGACTAACTCCACATCACTAGAGCATCTTACATCACACCGTCCGTACTTCATCGCCCTTTTTCCCCTCCCCTCTTGAAACCCTAGACTGCTCATCCACCGGCGTACCATAGCCCATTCACTGCCAGCGGCGTCCACCTCACCTGATCTGCTTCTGCGGCCGCATCTACCCCTCCCACCTCCCCAAGAAACAACTACACTGCTCATCCACCACTGACCACAACCCATTCAGTGCCGGCCTTGTCCATGGCGCCGGATCTGCTTCGCCGGTACTCTCGTCAACCGCCGCGCATCTGCAGCGGCTCATTCGTACTCCCCACCGGAGACGCTTCGTCCAAACCCCCCGGAGCCGCCCCACCGACGCCCCCGTCGAAGGCCTCTGATCTTCTTCGCCGACACCTTCCTCAACCCTACCGGAGCCGCTTCGCCGACACCTTCCTCAACCCTACCGGAGCCGCTTCGCTGACACCAGCGTCAACCCTACTGGAGTAGCTTCGCCTATACCATTCTCAACCCTACCGGGACCGCTTTGCCAACTCATAAGTCCACGGCCTCAGATCCGCTTCCTCTCACCCTCATCCAACCTACCGGAGCAGCTTCTGACACCCCATCCACGGCCGCAGATCCGCATCGTCGACACCACCCTTAACCCAACCACCGGAGCAGCTTCTGACGCCCCGTCCACGGCCGCAGATCCACATCGTCGACACCATCCTTAACCCAACTACCGGATCAGCTTCTGACGCCCCGTCCACGGCCACAGATCCGCGTCGTCGACACCATCCTTAACCCAACCACCGGAGCAGCTTCACCTACGCCCTCGTCCACGGCCACAGATCCGCTTCGCCCACACCGTAGTCCACCCTACCGGAGCCGCTCCACAAACACCCTACTCGACGGTTCTAGATCTCCTTACCGGACCCCGACAGCCAGCGCATCATCATCACCCTCCACGTTTCTAACCTGATTCCCACCGTCTGGAGAGATACCAAGCACCCGCCACGGCCTAGGTACTTGTCACCTTTAAACCCGTCCAGCATCACCTGCACGATGTACTTCAAATATACTAACCGGTCGTTGTTACCTGTTATGCAGCTGGCAAAAACTACAAGGACGATGTTTCTTCTGGATCTAATAGCTTGGCCAACCAAGATCCTGGACTGAGGCATTGCTATGATCTTGTAAGCGCGTCTCTCTTTGTTGTATTGTTACGTGCACCGCGTGCTTTGCTATGATTTTCGACCAAGAATCCCTTTGTGCGCATAATGATTTCTACTCTTGGCTGCTAAATTAGATATGTAGATGTAATACATGATACTACCTCGTACCTCCGTTCCTAAATATAAGTCTTTCTAGAGATTCCACTATAGGCTACATACGAAGCAAAATGAGTGAATCTACACTCGAAAATGCATCTATATACATCTGTATGTGGTCCATACTGGAATCTCTACAAAGACATATATTTAGGAACAGGGGCAGTACATTACATAAAATCGTAGGTGGCATGCATGTAGGAATTCCAGTGCACTACATTAGGCTCCCTTAGAGTGCCTGCCAGTCCAGCATATAGAGTCATGGCTAGTTTATGGTACGCACACAATCGTTAGTTGGTGGTTTAAATATACGCAAGGGATATGCAATGTAGTATCATGTAGAGATGTCTGAAATTAGCCGTGTCAACTTGCAGATAGGGTTACACAATGAAAAGTACAAGATGTATGTGGCAATTTCATGGAACATCACAAAAAAGGAGAGGCAGCGGTGAGCCTATACAGGTGCTATGGTGCGTCACTCCTCCATTGCAATCATCGTGACATGTTATTTGTATGCCAGTTCTATTAGCCAAGTTTCTTAGGGACAGTTATTACGAGTTATCCTAAGAAAATAAGCATCTGTGAATATAAGCTCCATGTAATACGCCAACGAGTTCTTTTCATTGCGTTTTCAGCTTATCTTTGGTATGATCAAGGAAAGTCTAGATTGCATTATATATATTTTTCATTTTGCTGCCCATATGGAAATTAATTTGACTTGCAAACATCACAAATTGAACCCAATGCAGTAATTAATATGATAGGAAAACAGACCATCACTATTTGCTCAAAATGCAAATACAAAGATACCATCTACTTGGCACAATCTACTTTGGCCAATGTTTTCCATAGAGATCCCATTGCCTAATTTAAACGAAGAACGCATGACCCACATTTAAATGAAGAACAATTATTTATTGAAATTCGATGATCCAAGTGGCTGGTTATTATCATATAGCAGCAGAAGCATCTCATAGCAACTCATCATACAACAGTAGCAGTTTGCATATCATCATATACCAGCAGCAGCTCATAGCAATTCATCATATAGCAGCAGCAGGAGCAGCTTGTAGCAACTCATCATATAGCAGCACCAGCTGCAGCTCATAGCAATTCATCATATAGCAGCAGCAGCAGCAGCTCATAGCAACTCATCATACAGCAGCAGCAGCTCATAGAAATTCATCATATAGCAGCAGCAGGAGCAGCTCATAGCAATGCATCATATAGCAGCAGCAGAAGCAGCTCATAGCAATTCATCGTATAGTGGATCTGAAAATTTGGCAGAAAATTAGAGGAGATCCTCACCTTGTTGGATGAGCTCATCCTTCAACAGCACCTCAAGGCCATGGCCTGGGAGGAGGGGAGGGGGAACAAGGTGCCTTCTGCCATAGTGTGGCATCAGCCGTAGTTGTGCAGCGCCCGCCGGAGTAGTGCGTTGGACGAACCACAGTGGAGCAGCTGCTGGAGACCATGAGAATGAGGGGCGGCGCCAGAGGGAGGAGCAATCAGGGAGATTTGCACTACCCACCGGCCATGTATCCTAGATGGACATAGCATCGTCGAGGACCAGGCCAGATGGGACCAGTGGCGACGGCTCGCTGGAGGAACCCTAGTGCTGCAGGCAGGGGATCGAGGTAGAGAGAAAGGGGAGAGGAGATGCAAGCGGGAATGGCAATGAATGCTTGTGTGTTTGTTTTTACTTGAGGGTCAGGTGTGACATGGACGCCGTGATTGCATTTTGAGTGTAATATAGGCAGACAACAGAGTCATTTCACTATTCCCCTTCCCTTCTATTTTTAGTGAGGTTCTACCCGAAACACCCCCCTCCAAAGCGAAATTAGTTAAGCCCAAGCCCATAATTCAAAAATGACTTCTTTACATCTTTTATGGCTTATTTTAACAATATGCCCTGAAAAGGCGGAATCGAACTGCCCTTAACCTGCAATTCAATTGTGCGTGCAATGATGAATCACTCCTGCTTGCTATCTGTTCATTTAGGCATCATCATACATGGCATAACCTAATACATGTGCATTCCATTGTAGAATATGGAATATGCAATGTTTATGTTAGTTCATACGTTGCAAATGATGTTTAAATGCCCCTTAAATCTGGTCAGTCAAGTGATGGTCTTTAAGCCTCCTTCTTTGCTTCTTTTCTTGATATGTAAGATTTTCTCACACATCTGTTCAATTGCTTGTTTGCATCAGCCAGCCATACTAGGACTGTTTGCTTTGATTACTTGATGTTCCTGACCTAACACTCTAACAGAGCTTGTCGTGGAATTGTCACGGCAGATGTCCTCTTGCAAGGACTTAATCGTGGAGCCATCGCAACTAGGAAGCTTAAAGGGGTTAATCGGGACAAAGGACACGAGAGGGTTTATACTAGTTCGGCTCCTTACGGTGAAGGTAAGCCTACGTCTAGTTGGGTTGGTATTGCTTGAGGTTTCGATGACCAGGGAGCGAGATACGCTATGCCCGGTTCTCGAAGGGTTGTTTCTTGCCCTAAGCCGTTGCCGGGTTGTCCCCTTATATACACGGGTTGACGCCCTGCGGCTTACAGAATCCCGACCGGCTCAAAAACAGTCTCCGGCTCGGTGACTAGTCAAGTCTACCTTATGATACAAGTCATGCCATTATGGCGCTTTACTACAACGGGCCTTAAGTCGCTAGTGGGCCTTAGGCTCCATGTTGAGTCGCCATCTTCATGCTTGGACTTGGGCTTCTGTCTGGTAACTATTTACATAACCCGGCCCCTTCTGGGCGGCTTACACAAATAGTTATATCCCCAACATTAGGCCCCAGATTGATTTGAACCTGTTCATGTCAATCTTAAAATAACTTAAAACATAAATCTTCAGTCCTCGGGCTGCGCAGAAAAGACTTTCTTTAACCCGGCGTGACGTCACTCTTTGCATCTGTGTTAACCCGTCATGACGTCACCTTTCCTTTAATTCCGCCGAATCGGCCCAACGGGTCTTTGTCTTTATTGCCCGTTCCGAGAATCGAGGCGTCGGGGCCGCTGGATAGTAATTCTTATCTCCTTGTTTCCCGCGCCATCTCGGTTATCCTCTCCCTATAAATAGGCGCGACTTTAGGTCTTTCATTCTTCTCCTTCCAGTCGTCTTCTTCCTCTCTTCTCTGTCACTCAAGCTCCGCTGCCGCCGCCGTCGAACCCCTCGTCTTCATCGACCTTGGCCGCTGCATCAACTTGAATCCGACCAGAGAACGGCAGCGCCCCTCCGCAGCAGATCCAGTACTGTAAGTTTCCCCTTTCTGCATCTTGTATCTATGCTAGGGTTGATAGTTCTTCTGTACAGTTCGCAGTTCATCCCCTGTTCTTCGTATTTCCTCTGCCGGGGCTTCTTTTGATCCCATCGTAGCATAAATCCCGTGCGGTACCTATTCTGCATACATTTTATACACTAGCAGATCTTGTTTTCTTGCAAAGAATCCTCATTAGGATGCATGAACTCCTCTGTATCATGTTTTAGGTCTAGAACATTTTCCTTTCTGAACGACCATTTGATCCAAAATAACAGTTCTAACTTATGAAATCTGTTTTTATCACCCGGAACACTTCTTATGTTAAATGCCTTCAACATGACTGTTCAAATGTCCGGTTTAAACACATCCCACTTGGTCTGTAAACCTTGGCACCTTCTCAGGTCTTTAAAACTTTGAACTGTCGCTAACACTTGTGGTGGCTTAAATAATTCTGCACAATTATCCTTATGTCATTAGGCCCCTTTAAGCCGCTACCATTCAGCAATTTGAATATCTTCTTCCGGGTTAAAATTTAAACCGGAACTTCTTAATTTGCAATAGGCCAATCTGTTGTCATGGCGCCTGAAGTTGACCCGGCCAGTTTAATAGATGATGAGGCTGAATTTGAAGCCTTAAGCGGCATTGACTGGACCTCGTCAACCTTCCAGGACAAAACAACCGAAGGAGAGGCGGGGAAGGATAACCCGGAGTCAACAAGCCAGCCGGAGGAATGAGCCGCCAGATGTGTTAGGAATTTTACAAAACAATGCTTCACTTACTTTAGACTCGGGGAGTCTTGTAGTAGGATAGAAAAAACTCCTTAACTCTGTCATGCCTTCATGCATGTTTTGCGGTGCTTAATAATGTCTCAAGCCGCCAGCAATGTGCACTGCCGACTTGCTTGAATCATCCAAAAGTTTTCTGCTTTACTCTGTGTATAAAACAAAAACTTCCTTTTGGCATCTCACCACATCCGGAGTCATGTAAGATAACGTTAATCCGGAGTAGGAACCAAAACATCATAAGTATCATCCGGTTTAAGGCATACCTTACCGGCTCACTTGATCCCAAAAAAGCAGACAATTATACTTAACTTCTGAAAATTGGCACATATAATGTTTACCTGGCCCTTAGTATTATTTATTCTTATAGATTAAAGTAAACCTGATTTTCAAAGGCCTCTGATTCGAATACGATCAGTAGAACCGTTCCAGAGGGGTTAAGCTAAGATTCAGATACGATCATATAGCCCCCAATGGCTTTGGCGATGCCGATCAAATGGGTATCGACAGCTATGTTCTCTTTGATTCGAATACGACCTATGTTTGAACAGGAAGCCTGACCATGAGAGTTGTTTAATGACGCTGATTCGAATACGATCGACGTTAGGCCCAAAGAGGTTAAGCTATGATTCAAATATGATCAAGAAGCCCCCAAGTGGGTTCGGCAGTGTGCCAATCAATTGGGTATTGACAGCTATGTTCTCTTTGGTTCGAATACGACCTATGTTTGAACAGGACGCCCCCAAATGACCATGGCTTGATTCAGATATGATCATAAGCCGGACCAAAGGGAAAGCCGGATTCAGATATGATCTGCTCCCAGTTAGTCGTTTCCATCACCTGGTCAAGAAGACACATAAACCTTGTAGGATGGAAAAGAAAGAGGTCCTGCTTTATTGCTTTATATAATATATACATTGCTAAAAAAGAAAAGATAAGTATACTCTAAAAGCCAGCGGCTTAAGTATAGTAGGGCCGGAGATGCGCTATGTTCCACGGCCGGTGGGTCTCCTCCTCCGACTTACGTGAGTCTTTGTTCTCTCGAACATCGATGAGGTAATATGACCCGTTGTTGCTGACCACAAAAGGTCCTTCCCAAGGAGGGGACAACTTGTGCATATCAGTTTGATCCTGGATGAGCCGGAGCACCAAATCGCCTTCCTGGAAAGTTCTGCTTCTAACCCGGTGGCTGTGATAACGGGCGCTGGTCTTCTTGTAAATCACCGAGCGGGCTATGGCCAAGTCTCGCTCTTCATCCAACAAGTCAAGTGCATCCTGTCGAGCTTTTTCGTTATCAGCCTCAACGTAAGCCGCCACCCGGGGTGAATCATGCCGGATGTCACTTGGTAGAACCGCCTCTGCTCTGTACACCATGAAGAAAGGTGTATAACCAGTAGACCTGTTGGGCGTTGTGTTGATGCTCCATAGCACAGAAGGTAATTCCTCCACCCAACAACCTGGAGTTCGCTATAAAGGAACTAAGAGCCGGGGTTTGATACCTGTCAAGATCTCTTGATTAGCTCTTTCTGCCTGACCATTAGACTGGGGGTGATCAACAGCCGAAACATCAAGCCGGATGTGCTCTTGTTGACAGAACTCTTCCATGGCACCCTTGGAGGGATTAGTGCCATTATCAGTTATAATACTGTGCGGAAAACCAAAATGAAAGATCACCTTTTTGATGAACTGAACCGCTGTGGTTGCATCACAATTACTGACCGGCTCTGTTTCGACCCACTTGGGGAATTTATCCACTGCCACTAACAGGTGTGTCTTCTTATCTTTAGACCTTTTGAAAGGTCCAACCATATCAAGCCCCCATACTGCAAACGGCCAAGTAATTGGAATCATCCTCAATTCTTGAGCCGGCACATGAGCTCGTCTTGAGAATTTTTGACATCCATCACATTTGCTGACCAGATCCTCCGCATCAGCATGAGCCGTCAGCCAATAAAAACCATGACGAAAAGCCTTGGCTACCAGAGACTTTGAACCGGCATGATGACCACAATCACCTTCATGGATCTCACTAAGTATCTCCTGACCCTCCGTAGGTGTTACACTATGCTGAAACGCCTGATGTGGCTGCGGTGATGCAACTCGCTGTGAACAATCGTCATGGATTTGGACCGCCTGACGATTTGTCTTGCCAAGGTCTCATCCTCAGGCAACTCTCCCCGGGTCACATAGGCTAAGTATGGAACCGTCCAGTCCGAGATGGCATGGAGAGCCGCCACCAGCTGTGCTTCCGGGTCTGGTACTACAAGCTCTTCCTCTGTAGGCACTCTGACAGAAGGGTTATGCAAAACGTCAAGGAAAGTATTAGGTGGCACCGACTTATGCTGAGATCCCAGCCGGCTTAAAGCATCAGCCGCCTCGTTCTTCCTTCGATCAATGTGCTCTACTTGATAACCCTTGAAGTGCCCAGCCACCGCATCAACTTCACGATGATAAGCCGCCATAAGGGGATCCTTAGAATCCCACGTGCCTGACACCTGTTGAGCAACAAGGTCTGAATCGCCCAAGCATCTTACCCGGCTTAAATTCAACTCCTTGGCCATCCGGAGGCCATGGAGTAAGGCCTCATATTCAGCTGCATTATTAGTACAGGGAAACATAAGCCGGAGCACATAACAAAATTTGTCACCTCGAGGGGAAGTTAAAACAACTCCAGCCCCGAGCCGTCCAACCGTCTGGACCCATCAAAGTGAATGGTCCAATACGTGTTATCCGCTTCTCCTCTAGTGCCCGCAACTCCGCCCAATCATTAATAAAGTCCACTAGGGCTTGAGACTTGATAGTCAGACGCTGCATATACTTCAAACCGTGAGGCCCAAGCTTGATGGCCCACTTGGCAACTCGTCTGTGGCTTCCCTATTCGGATGATGTCTCCCAAGGGGCGAACTTACTACAGTTATAGGATGACCGGGAAGTACTGTTTTAGCTTCCGCTCGCCATGAACACTCCATAAACCAGTTTACGCCAATGCGGATACCTTTGCTTGGACTCTATGAGCACCTCACCGATGTAATAAACCGGCCGCTGAACCGATGCTCCTTGCCGCTTCCTTACGCTCCACCACAATAGCCACACTAACGGACGTGAGTTAGCAGCAACATACAATAGCAATGGCTCTTTATCAATCGGAGCTGCGAGAACCGCGGCTCAGCCAATTGTCTCTTTAAATCTTCAAAACCAGCATCAAGAGCCTCACCTGCATAAAGGTGTCTGCTTTCTTCATCATCTGATACAACGGTAAAGCCTTCTCCCCTAGCCGGCTTATGAATCGGCTTAAAGCTGCAACGGGACCTGCCAGTCGTTGAACATCATTGATGCACGCCGGCTTAGCCAGAGAGGTAATCGCCTTGATCTTCTCCGGGTTAGCTTAAATGCCCCTGTTTGAGACCAGGAATCCCAAAAGTTTGCCTGCAGTTACACCAAATACGCACTTGTCCGGGTTAAGCATCATCTTGTAGACCCGGAGATTATCAAAGGTTTCCTTTAAATCGGAGATCAATGTTTCCTTATCTCTGGACTTCACCACAATGTCATCCACATAAGCATGAACATTGCGTCCAATCTGATTGTGGAGACAATTCTGCACACACCGCTGATAAGTCGCCTGGGCACTCTTGAGCCCAAACGGCATAGACACATAGCAGAAGGCTCCAAATGAAGTAATGAAAGCCGTCTTCTCCTTGTCCTTAACTGCCATCTTGATCTGATGATAACCAGAGTAAGCATCCAAAAAACTCAACCGCTCGCAACCCGCATTAGCATCGATGATATTATCAATGCGGGGCAGAGCAAAGGGATCAGCCGGACAAGCTTTATTTAGGTCCGTGTAATCGACACACATCCGCCAAGTGCTGTTTTTCTTGAGCACAAGCACCGGGTTAGCCAACCACTCCGGGTGAAAAACTTCCACGATGAACCCTGCCGCTAAGAGCCAAGCGACCTCTTCCCCTATAGCCTTTCGCCTTTCCTCATTGAATCGCCGGAGAAACTGCCTGACCGGCTTATACTTTAGATCAATATTAAGAGTGTGCTCAGCGAGTTCTCTCGGGACACCCGACATGTCAGAAGGTTTCCATGCAAAGATGTCCCGGTTCTCACGGATGAACTCGATGAGCACGCTTTCCTATTTGGGATCCAAATTGGTACTGATGCTGAACTGCTTGGAAGAGTCACCTGGAGTGAAGTCAACCAGTTTTGTCTCGGCGGCCGACTTAAATTTCAAAGCCGAGTCTTGCTCTGTGGTTGGCTTCTTCAAAGAGGTCATATCTGCCGGGTCAACATTAGTTTGATAAAACTTTAGCTCCTCTTCAAAGACAAACGGATTCGGCATAAGCCGCATCTCCTTCCTCGCACTCCAAGGCCACCTTTCACTCCCATGCACAGTGATGGTGCCCTTGTAACCCGGCATCTTGAGCTGCAAATAAACATAACACGACCGTGCCATGAACTTGGCATAAGCCGGCCGTCCGAACAGAGCATGATATGGGCTTCTGATTTTGACTACCTCAAACGTCAGCTTCTCAGCCCTCGAATCAGATTCGTCTCCAAAAGCCACCTCCACTCGATCTTTCCAACAGGATACCGACTTACCGTGTACCACCCCATGGAAAACAGTGTTATATGTCCTCAAGTCTTTATCGGTCAGACTCCATACGGTAAATGTCTCATAATAGAGAATATTGATGTCGCTTCCGCCATCCATGAGCACCTTAGTGAATTTATATCCACCAACCCGAGGGGCCACCACCAAGGCTAATCGACCGGGTTATCAACCCGGGGGTGATCTTCTCTACTCCAAATGATAGGCTATTCGACCACCTCGGATAACGGGAACCGCCGGTTCAACCGAATTCATAGCCCTTTATGAACCTTCCGTCACGTTTACACAAGTTAGTGGTAAACACATGGTATTGCCCATCGCTTAACTGTTTTGGATGGCTCGATAACACGAGTCCTTCTTCTTTGTCCTCCTTGACCGGACTGCTGATTATAGCCACCTTGACCACCTTGCAAACCGGAACTTGAGCCGCCACCCGGGCCATGGAAACCACCTGCTCCTGAACCGCCGCCTGACCCGTGATTGCCATCAAACATGTTTGAATTCTTGAAATCCTTCATGATCGCGCAGTCCTTCCATAAGTGGGTGGCAGGATTTTCTCGAGTATCGTGTCTTGGACAAGGCTCATTCAGAAGCTGCTCAAGAGATGGACCTGAGCCACCAGATCGAGGAGGCCCTCTCCCCTTGCGCTTCTTGTTATTACCTTGAGCATTAGCATTAGCCACAAACGCCGGGTTACTGTCCGGCTTACACTTGTTACCACCTTGACTTGCCGGCTGTTCTTTGACCCTTTCCGTTGCCGTTCTTCTTTCCCTTCCCTGTCTTTTCCTCCTAAGGCACGGGATCTTCAGTAGTATCAGAATCGACATATTTAACCAAAGCCGCCATCAGCGTACCCATGTCATTGCAATCACGCTTAAGGCGCCTAGCTTCGCTTCAACACAAAACGACAGTTCTGATGGAGCATAAGTACCGCAGAGACGGCATCCATCTTATCGGATGAATGTATTATTTCTTTGACCCGACGGACCCAATGAGTTGTGGACTCACCCTCCTCCTGCTTACAATTGGTCAAGTCCACAATGGACATAGATTGCTTGCAAGTATCTTTAAAGTTCTGGATAAACCGGGCCTTTAACTCGGCCCATGAACTGATGGAATTGGGAGGCAAGCTTTTCAACCAAGCTCGGGCCGTTCCATCTAACATCATGGTGAAATACTTAGCCATCGCCTCGTCATGACTTCCAATAATTCCATGGCCATCTCAGAACTTCCAATCCACGCCCCGGTTGTAAGTCGGCCGTGTAATTCGCACCTTCGAGGACCCTTGAAATCCTTGGGCAGACGCACATCTCAAGAGCCGGCACTGCATAAGGGACACCACGGTTCTAGTGGCCACCCTGCTCCAATGTAAGTCATTGGATACTCTAGGAAACCATCATACGCCGTCTGTTGAGCCGCTAATTGAGCCGCCCGTTCATCCTCCTGACGCAATCGATTCTGCACCGGGTTATAGCCGCCGGGTTGGTTGCGACGCTGGGCATTACTTGATAAAACCTCTGACTCCATGTGTCTGGCCAGAACTCGGACTCCGGTTTGGTCGAGGTGCTACCCAAGGCTGAGGAGTGGAATGAATCATGTCCCTGCTGTAAGAATAGGCCTCTTGTTGTGCCAAGGCCGTCTGAAGAAGCTCCCTAACCCTCCGGGTTTCCACCGCTGTTGGGTCGTCACCATCTACTGGAAGAGCCGCCAGACGCGCCGATGCTGCTATCAGGTTCTCCATGGGGTTGGAAAAGTGGCTCGGAGGTGTTGGTATGTATCGGGGCGGGGCCATGCTCCCGTGAAGAGGTGCCGTCTCTCGAGGCTGAACCGGCCCTCCTGCTCCGGGTGTCATAAATTGATTGGCTTCGGGCGGATTGCTAGGACCAGCTCCGGGTGTCGTGAAAAGATTACGAGGGTCGTAAGGCGGAGGCAGACGGGACTGGTTTTCTGATGTCTCCTTCTCATCACCTCATTGGATGCATTCAGATTCATGTTAAGCTGGAAAAGCCTCTGACTGGAGTCGCTGCGCCCGTGCATCTAAAGCCGCCCGCTCCGTATCTAGCCTGGTGTCCTCAGCCGCCAAGGCCTCCTTGGCCTAGGCTATCTCCTCACGCACCTTTGCGACCTCCGCGTTATGCTCATCTGGATTCGCAGGAGTGACCATGGAGGTTAACAAGGTCGTCAAATTGTCCATAAGGTCTATCAGCACCTGAGCCGGCGGGCGCACGGGGCCTCCTGCCCCGGCCGCTCCTAACCCGGACGTTATTGCTTTCGCAGCCGTCGAGTTTTGGCCGGGTTGGGTACCAGTCATAAAGACTCCTGCCCAGCTTGGCGGCTCATAGCAATCCGGAACGCTAGAGCCGTCAGAACAGCCCCCTAGCATGCCTTCTTGGACCTCGACATGAGAATCTGTTGAGCCGGAGGACGAATCATCATCTGATGGGATGGCCGTCTCTTCGCCATCTTTAGATCCTTCTGAAAGTGCCTCTCCATGAACACAATCCACAAAGGCACGCTTCATCATAGGTTGAATCTGAGCGGGTCTCGCACGCTGAGCCGTCTCAATGAGGTCGGTACAGCTGCCCGGCTCTGGGCCCGGCTCACCAATCTGGCCGATGAAAACATGAATTCCGCCAAAGGGGACCCGGTACCCGTACTCAATTGAGTCGGTGTCGGTGCCCCAGCCTTCATTGTCGATGTAGATCTTGCCACGACGACTCTTGGTCATCCGGCCCACTGCGTATCCCTTGAGCCCTTCGAAGCTGCCCTTCAAGAACTCAAATCCATCGTGCACTGGCCCCACGGTGGGCACCAACTGTCATGGAATTGTCACGGCAGATGTCCTCTTGCAAGGACTTAATCGTGGAGCCATCGCAACTACGAAGCTTAAAGGGGTTAATCGGGACAAAGGACACAAGAGGGTTTATACTAGTTCGGCTCCTTACGGTAAAGGTAAGCCTACGTCTAGTTGGGTTGGTATTGCTTGAGGTTTCGATGACCAGGGAGCGAGATACGCTATGCCCGATTCTCGAAGGGTTGTTTCTTGCCCTAAGCCGCTGCCGGGTCGTCCCCTTATATACACGGGTTGATGCCTCATGGCTTACAGTCCCGGCCGCTCATAAACAAGGTCCGGCTCGGTGACTAGTCAAGTCTACCTTATGATACAAGTCATGCCATTATGGCGGTTTACTACAACGGGCCTTAAGTCGCCAGTGGGCCTTAGGCTCCATGTTGAGTCGCCATCTTCATGCTTGGACTTGGGCTTCTGTCTGGTAACTATTTACGTAACCCGGCCCCTTCTGGGCGGCTTACACAAATAGTTATATCCCCAACAGAGCTTGTCAACGATTTAAACACTAAGGGCTGCTGTAGTGGGGCCTTGTCTAATTCATAGGTGACATAAAGGTTTGGTCAGACACTACAAGAGGGCTCTCCAAGAGTACCGGAGATCCAGTTCAAGGTATGCCTAGTTTTTACATAGTGCGTATATAGTAAATGCTCATTTCATTGTGTGCAAGTGCGTGAGATGTGGCATGTTTCATTATGTGGTGTTGTTTTGTTATAATCTCATCCTTTTGTGTTCACAGACTGGAAAGTATGCATATTTATCTTCCAAAGAGATGAGTAACTAGTTTGTGTCACCTTGCAGAGGGGGTGCAATAAAGATAAGAGTGAGGATTTCCAAGTACAAGATGTTAGGAAGGAGCCTTGCAAGAGAAGTAGGAGCTGCACTGAGCCTCTTCAACCTGCTAAGGTAAGTCACTGTTTCAGGCATAGTTAATTTTCTCTTTTCAATTGCTTTATTTGTCCTCACTTAATGAGATGCCCAAATAATTATGCCTGATGTTCGCTACTTGTATCACTATTAGTTGACATAATTAAAGGCCTTACCATTTAATTACTCTGCGGAAGTGTGCCTGAAGCTTTGAAGTCTATTAACCAACTATTATTGCATGAGGCTCACAATCTAGTTTATACTGCGCTAATGATTGCATAGTTTTGCCTGCTGTAGTATGTTTGTATAAAACCCTCTGCTGTTCATTATGCTCCCTAAGACTTTAATTGAGGTACAGAATGGCCAACTGCTTGCTTACTTCTACGCAACGTGCGGTCTAAATTTGTAACTTGTCTGTGTTTTCGATTGGGCCCCAACATCATGCTCCTCTGGTGAGCTAAGAGGGATTTCCGTATGCAGGCTTCACAGACTATCTTTTTTATAATTTTTAAAATATCACCTGCTTATGCTTCATGACGTGTAACACTTTTTTTGTGAAAGTGACGTGTAACATTATTGTTAGTCCTGTTTTGCCATGTAGTACAAAATAGTGTCTTGTTCGCTTCATCGTTGTAACTATATTTTTGCCCTAGTCATGTGTACTTACAGAAACATTTCAGGATGAAGTGACATCAACACAAAAATCTGCGAGCATTGCGGCATGGCCGTTACCGAATGATTGTGAAATGGAATTGGAATGTGCTGACGTTCTCGAGCATCAACTAGAGGTGGCAAGACAACGTGTACATGATTGTCAACGTATAATCAACAAGTTGAGACTGGTCATGCAGGTATTAGATGCAGGAGTCAAAAAAATGAAACAAGACACCGAGGTAACCATGAAGGAATTGGAGATTTTGCAGACTGAAATTTGTGCAATCTGAATCCAGCCAATCCTATTTTCTGAAGAGATTATAGTTCAAACGGAGTTAAGTTGATGCGCGTCCATGATGTATGAGCCGTATTTGCCCAGTGTATGTTATTTAATGTTTGTGTATGCTTTATTATCACCTGTGTCGTACCATAATGCCCAGTGGGTATAATCGGCTGTAATTTCTTTATTGTATAGTGTAGGATTATTCTACCTTTCTATGCCTTGATTTCTTTGTTGTATAGTGTATGCTTTTTAGAGGTGATGTTATTGAGTAGGATAATTCTTTGAATATGCTATGTCGTTCAAACGGGGGCCAACTCGCCAGACCATGGGCCTTCTACATCTCGTAGGATCCATGGGCCTTCTACGTCTCGTAGGATCCATGGGTCTTCTATGTCTCGCAGGATCCATGGGCCTTCTACGTCTAGCAGGATCCATGGGCCTTCTACGTCTCGCAGTGTCCATGGGCCTTCTACGTCTCGCAGGATCCATGGGCCTTCTACGTCACATAGGATCCATGGGCCGCCGACTCATTTATGGGTCTTGTACTGGCCTTTAATGAGCCGTAGACGGGCCTATAATGGAAATCGTAGGTTTTATGGGCTGACCATAACAGGACGTATTTGGTGAGGCTATGAAAATGGCCCAACAAACTAACGGACCACAAACGAGCCGACTATAACGACGGGCTGAATTTGGCCCACAAGCAGAAAATGACAGTAACGGGCCGTAAGTAACCGAATGCTGCAAATGAGCCCAAGAATAAATGGGCCCTCGTATAGGCGAAAGTTAACTTTGGAAACGCCCAACGGAATAACGGCCCGTTAATGGGTATAAAGTGTTACACTGTTCATTACGGGCCAGTTTCACCGTGGGCCGTTAATGGGTGTAAAGTAATACACTGTTCATTACGGGCCAGTTTCAGCACGGGCCGGTAATGGGCCAAGATTTACAAAGGGCCTCATATGGGCCGAAAGACTTCATGGGCATACATGGGCCAGAAGTGAAAACGGGCTGAAATCATATTGGATGGCCCAGATGACGCTACTTGGCCTAATTCGCATAGGGCGTAACGGGCCTTGGGTTAGCGGGCTGTAAATGGGCTATATGCTAACAGGCCGTTAACAGGCTTTCCATGGGCCGGCCCGCCAGCTTTTGACCAAGTCAAACGGGCCGCCTTTTTACGTGAATGGGCCATCGTTGGGTCGTGCCACATGTCGACGTATCATAGGCGCTTCTTCGCCCAAAGGAGTGGATGACATCTGTCCCAGCGATGAGCCGACACGTGTTTCCTCCAGCCAATGATGATTTTACACGTGGAAAATCCCCATTGGTCGGGGCTGTTAATGGGTTATCGGATCCAAAACCCGACCCGATAGCTTAACGGCGTTCTGTTATGGTGGATGCCACGTGTCGGTCACCCTTGACGAAAGCACTTCTGTGACGCGCGATTTATCGTCATGGAAGTGGACACTTCCGTGATGATAATTTTGGTAATGTCATGGAACACTTCTACAACAAAGACAGTATGACTATCTTGATTCTGTCATAAATTTGTCATGGATGTACATGCATGACAAAAAACGCGACCTACTGTGACAAACACGTATCATCACGGAAGTGTATTTTTTTGTTGTGAATACACTCATGACCGGAGAGTTACCCAAGGAGTTAGCGGATGACCTTCGCAAGCTATGTTTGGAGATAGTTCCGAGAGACTATGTAGCAGCATTGGAGATTCAGTTCACTTTGATGGATAAGATCAGAGAATCTCAGAAGACGGACAAGGAGATTGCCGAAATAAAGGAAAGAATGAGTAAAGGAAAGGCTAAAGGATTTCGTGAGCATGAGCACGATACCTTATGGTTTGAGGACCGCGCATATGTGCCAAATGATCAGGAGATCAGGAAGTTGATTCTGCAAGAGGTCCATGATTCGCCATATTTGATTCACCCATGAAATACCAAGATGTATCTGGATTTGAAGGATAGTTTCTGGTGGACCGGAATGAAGAAGGATATTGCAGAGTATGTAGCAGTTTGTGATATATGTCAGAGAGTGAAGGCAGAGCATCAGAAGCCAGCAGGATTGCTACAACCATTGCCGATACCCGAATGGAAGTGGGATAAACTAGGCATGGACTTTATCATGGGATTACCCAGGACAAGTTATGAATCAATATGGGTTGTAGTCGATCGTCTCACAAAAGTAGCTCATTGCATCACAGTGAAGACCACTTACACCAGTGCTAAGTTGGCAAAGATATACATGACCAGGATTGTATGTCCGCATGGAGTTCCGAGGACTATTGTATCAGATAGAGGAACCCAATTTACTTCAAGGTTTTGGAATCAGTTGCATGAAACTTTGGGAACCAGGCTAGAGTTCAGTACAACTTTTCACCCGCAGATAGATGGGCAGACTGAGAGAGTCAATCAGAATCTGGAGGACATGTTGAGAGCTTGTGCGCTAGACTATGGATCTAGTTGGGACGATAATCTGCCTTATGCAGAGTTCTCATACAACAACAACTATCAAGCTAGTTTGAAGATGGCCCTTCAAGCAATCGCATGCGGAAGGAGGTGCAGAACATCGTTGTTGTGGGACGAATTTGGAGACCGACAGTTGTTTGGACCAGATTTGATTAAAGAGTCTGAAGAGAAGGTTAAGCTGATTCGCGATAGACTCAAAGTAGCCCAGTCCAGGCAGAAGAGCTATGCGGATGCTAAACACAAGGAGACAGTTTACGAAGTTGGAGACAGAGTGTATCTTCGTGTATCCCCACTACGAGGAGTGAAGCGTTTTGGAGTTAAGGGAAATTTAGCACCGCGTTTTGTGGGACGATATAGAGTTTTGGAACGTATGGGAGAAGTTGCTTACAAGTTGGAATTGCCCGAAGGATTTTTCGGAGTTCACGATGTGTTCCATGTTTCCCAGTTGAAGAAGTGCCACGCAGAGATGGCTGATATTCCTTTTAGAGATACAGTGCTGCTGGAAGCGGTACAGTTGGATAGTGACTTGACATATGAGGAGAAACCAGTCAAGATACTCGAGTTTGCCAGCTGAGTTACATGCAACAAAGTAATCAATTTCTGCAAAGTTCAGTGGAGTCACCATACCGAAGATGAAGCCACCTGGGAACGAGAGGAAGACCTACGGAAGGATTACTCTCACCTATTTTGTAGCCAACCCGAATCTCGAGGGCGAGGTTCATCTTAAGGGGGGTAGGTTTGTAACATCCCAAATTTTCAATTTGGAATATTATACATTAGATCATCATTGCATATCATAGTTTATTGCATTTTGGTTTGATCCTAGAAATTGTACGCAACTCAAGGACCCACGGAGAGAGTTGGGGATTTCATTATTTTCATATTCGAATTTTTCTTGAATTTTGAAAAGAGGATCGCTTGATTTTAATTATTTTTCTCTGAAATATTTCTTTTATTAAAATAAAAGAGAGAGGATAAAATGACTTCCTCAAAATAAAGAAATATCGGAGATATAATATTAAAAATCAAATAAGATTTTTATTCGGAGTTTTATTTGAATTAGGAAAAATATGCGTTTCTCAATATTGCATTTTAGGCTCAAATAAATGTTCACCTTGTCCGGCCTATTTTTAGAGGACGGGGAAAATTTATGTCGGGATTTTTGGAGTCCGTTTAGTATTTCTTTTCTTTCTTTTTCGGCAAGTCGGAATTATTTAAAAAAAAGCCAAGCCGACTCCGGGCCGTACCCGAGCGGGACTCCTCCCGGGGGGCCTTTATAAACCGCCACCCCCGAGCCGTCGAAGCCCACCAGCGCCGCCAGCCCAGCCGCCCCGCTCCCCAAACCCTAGCCCGCCCGCGCCGCCGCCACCGTCTTGCCTCACCATCCGGAGCGCCCCGCCGCCCGCCGCAGACAGCAAACGTTCGTTCGTTAGCCAATTCGTCAAATTTTCTTTTTCTCAGATTTTCCGTGATTATTTTTTATCGCGATTTCTGATCCGATTTTTGTTCTAGTATAACTTTTCGCTCATTTACCGGAATCAGGCGATTCAAGCGCCTAGCATTTCGTCTCGAAACCCTCTTTCTGTTTAACCAACTTAAACAAGATTTTGCTACTGTAAAGTTTGACTTTAGTCCAGATTAGTAAACGAAGCTTGTTTCTTTCGCCGTTTGACTTTTGTTGCTTCGTTTGATTTGATTCTTTTTGCAAGATGGAGGTCTTAAGTTGAAATTTATGGTTAGATATCTTATTTGAGTTTTACCCGTGCCCTTGCTTGATTGCTTATTGTATGCTTGTTTGTTTGCGATAGAGTACCCGAAGTGCGAAGCGTGCTACTACGAGTCTCTAGGTTTCGCGGATCATCAGCAAGGCAAGTAACACTTTGATCATACCCCTTACTACCCAGTTTTTTTGCATTAGATCAATCCTCAAACAATTGCATGGTTAGGATCTGATTAAATTGTGGGTTTGGGAAGTAGATGAGGTAGTACCTATTCACCTGTTTATTATCAAACCTTTGGGAGTTACTTCTCGTTGCTTATATTGCTATGCTATGCTCAGAGACGTGGATTGGGTTTGAGTGTATCCATGACAGATGTGAGATTGTTAATTAATGGTTCAACTTAAGGTGGCAACTTTAATACACATCTGGGTGGATTGAGGCACCTGGGAATTCCAGTGATTGCCTGTATTTTTGGAAATCCCGGGGTACCGTGTGATTCTCCTATGGACTGTCACCCAGGCTCAAAGGGATCATAAGATTATTCATGCTAGAAACTTCCGTGTGCAGCCACATGCCATTATATGTTGTGGCATAGTTGAGTAAGTTGTGGGAAACCTTTCCATGATGGGCTAGCAGATGTAGGGGATTGTAGGTGTACCGGCCTATCAATCGGTTAAGGAGACCTCTTTGGAAAGACTGTGTCTCGGTCATCCGTTTCTCAAACATCATGCAGTGCGAGAAATTCAACGGAGGAGATCGAGTCTTGTGGGGAAAAGTGCACAAACCTCTGCAGAGTGTACACACTAATCATGGTTAGCCGGCACCCCGGTTATGGACATCTTGAGTATCTGGTTCTTGGATTATCATGTGGATCTCATCACCCTTAATTATAAAATTTGATTGGGTTATTGATTACTTTTAATAGGGATTGAGATGGGGTTTACCATTCTCAATGTTTAACAACCACCTTGATAATTAAATAAAATTTATTCCTTTGTTGTAGGGAAAAATTGGCTTTTCGCAAAACATATTAACCATACAGCCTCCACCAGCCAAATATGCATGTAGTGATAGCAATATTCTGTTCATTACTCTTTTGTGTTACATTGCCAGCATATACCATGTGCTGACCCGTTTTCGGGCTGCAATGTATCATGTTGCAGAGTTTTTAGACGATGAGTAAGGAGCCTTAGGTCGTGGTCTTTCACTCAGTGATGCCGTTGGAGTTGATGGACTCACTTTATCTTCCAAGCCTTCCGCTGTTAGCGTATTAGATGGCCTTAAGCCATATTTATTGCAAAAAGTTCTCTTTGAGACATTCGATGTAAATAGTGTGTGATTGCTACTCTATTATAAATCCTTCAAGTACTGTGTGTGTCAGCATTATCGATCCAGGGATGACACTTATGCACAGAGATCAGACTGTTTGAGGTCTGGTCGCTACATGGAGAATTATGTCGGATGCGATTATTCATGCAATAGTTATAACATAGGGTGACACAGAACTAGCTCCAATTCATCAATGTAATGTAGGCATGTATTCTGAATATAGTCATACGTGCTTATCGAAAAGAACTTGCATGACATCTTTTGTCCTACCCTCCCGTAGCAGCGGGGTCCTATTGGAAAGTAAGGGATATTAAGGCCTCCTTTTGATAGAGTACCGGACCAAAGCATTAACACTTAGTGAATAAACGAATTCCTCAAACTACGGTCATCACCGGGAGTGGTCCCGATTATTGTCACTTCGGGGTTGCCGGATCATAACACATAGTAGGTGACTATTGACTTGCAAGATAGGATCAAGAACTCACATATATTCATGAAAACATAATAGGTTCAGATTTGAAATCATGGCACTCGGGCCCTAGTGACAATAATTAAGAATAGCAAAGTCCTAGCAACATCAATCTCAGAACACAATGGATACTAGGGATCAAACACTAACAAAACTAACTCGATTACATGATAAATCTCATCCAACCCACCACCGTCCAGCAAGCCTACGATGGAATTACTCACGCACGGCGGTGAGCATCATGAAATTTGTGATGGAGGAAGGTTGATGATGACGACGGCGACGGATTCCCCTCTCCGGAGCCCCGAACGGACTCCAAATCAGCCCTCCCGAGAGAGATTAGGGCTTGGCGGTGGCTCCGTATCGTAAAACACGATGAATCCTTCTCTCTGAATTTTTTTCTCCCTGAACGTGAATATATGGAGTTGGAGTTGATGTCAGTGGAGCTTCAGGGGGCCCACGAGGCAGGGGGTGCGCCCAGGGGGGGTAGGCGCACCCCCCACCCTCGTGGACAGTGTGTGTCCCCTGGCCTTGATTCTTTCGCCAGTATTTTTATATATTCCAAAAATATTCTCCGTGAAGTTTCAGGTCATTCCGAGAACTTTTATTTCTGCACAAAAATAACACCATGGCAATTCTGCATAAAACAGCTTCAGTCTAGGTTAGTTCAATTCAAATCATGCAAGTTAGAGTCCAAAATAGGGGCAAAAGTGTTTGGAAATGTAGATAAGATGGAGACCCACAAGCTTGATACCTTGGTTCTCAAAAACTGAGGGAAATACTTATGAACTACATTAAAAGATTAAGAGGCAAGGTCTTTTCTCTACTGGTCAGGGTGAACATTGACTTTTATATTAAGAGGGAAATACAAAGGCAAAAGTGTTTTTTATACTAGGAAATCTTTGCTCTACTGGTCGGGGTGAAGATACCCCAAACAAGCCCCTCAAAAAAGTAGCGTAAGCATTTCCCTCTTAATAAAAAAAGGAACTGCCTATAATATTTTTGATACGATGGAACAATCATCTATCTATCGTAGTCCTTTCGATAAGTAAGAGTGTTGAACACAACGAGGAGCAGAAGGAAATGACAAGCGGTTTTCAGTAAGGTATTCTCTGCAAGCACTGAAATTATCGGTAACAGATAGTTTTGTGATAAGGTAATTTGTAACGGGCAACAAGTAATGAAAGTAAATAAGGTGCAGCAAGTTGGCCCAATCCTTTTGGTAGCAAAGGACATGCCTAGACAAACTCTTATATGAAGGAAAACGCTCCCGAGGACACATGGGAATTATCGTCAAGCTAGTTTTCATCACGCTCATATGATTCGTGTTCGTTACTTTGATAATTTCGTATGTGGGTGGACCGGTGCTTGGGTACTGCCCTTTCTCGGACAAGTATCCCACTTATGATTAACCCCTATTGCAAGCATCCGCAACTACACGATAAGTATTAAGGTAAACCTAACCATAGCATGAAACATATGGATCCAAATCAGCCCCTTACGAAGCAACTCATAAAGTAGGGTTTAAGCTTCCGTCACTCTAGCAACCCATCATCTACTTATTACTTCCCAATGCCTTCCTCTAGGCCCAAACAATGGTGAAGTGTCATGTAGTCGACATTCACATAACACCACTAGAGTAAAGACAACGTACATCTCATCAAAATATCAAACGAATACCAAATTCACATGACTACTTATAGCAAGACTTCTCCCATGTCCTCAGGAACAAACGTAACTACTCACAAATCATATTCATGTTCATAATCAGAGGGGTATTAATATGGATAAGGGATCTGAACATGCGATCTTCCACCAAATAAACCAACTAGCATCAACTACAAGGAGTAATCAACACTACTAGCAACCCACAGGTACCAATCTGAGGCTTTGGGACAAAGGTTGGATACAAGAGATGAACTAGGCTTTTAGAGGAGATGGTGCTGGTGAAGATGTTGATGGAGATTGACCCCCTCCCGATGAAAGGATCTTTGGTGATGACGATGGCGATGATTTCCCCCTCCCGGAGGGATGTTTCTCAGCAGAACAGCTCCGCCGCAGCCCTAGATAGGTTCCGCCAAGGTTCCGCCTCGTGGCGGCGGAGTTTCTTCCCGTGAGCTTGCTTATGATTTTTTCCAGGGTAAAAGACCTCATATAGCAGAAGATGGGCACCGGAGGCCTGCCATGGGGCCCACGAGGTAGGGGGGCGCGCCCAGGGGGTAGGGAGCACCCCCAACCTCGTGGCCATGGTGTGGGCCCCCTCTGGTTGATTGTTTCTCCAGTAATTTTTATTAATTCCAAAAACTGCCTCCGTGAAGTTTCAGGACTTTTGGAGCTGTGCAGAATAGGTCTCTAATATTTGCTCCTTCATGTAAACCTTGTAAAATAAGAGAGAATAGGCATAAGTATTGTGACATAACGTGTAATAACAACCCATAATGCAATAAATATCGATATCAAAGCATGATGCAAAATGGACGTATCATCGCACAATAAGCACCATCCTCCATGCCCGCCTCCCCTCCCATCAACTGGCTATTTGTCAGTGTTAGAGTCTTCCACATCATCATTGACTCCTCAATATCCTCTCGAACAGCCGGATACATCTCCTTCCTCAACCTTTCATACAATGCATTCTGCTTCATTTCACTCCTCGCTTTTTTCATGTTGAGCCTCTCTTCTTTGCTGAGTGTGAAATCCCTCTTGTGTAGGAAATTAACACCTATACCCCTTGCACGGCCAGGGGGTTCTCTTGTTTCTAGAGCATCGGATAAAATGTCACATGGCCCTGAGTTCCTGTAGAACCTTCCAGGGATCTTGGAAGCCTCTAACATCACTTGATACAGTTCTTCATCATGTGAGTTTTTAAAGTAATAAGTTCCGTCATCACGCCTCCTTGCACGCGCCCGCAAGTAGTCTCTGGGGCGTTGGGCCCTGATTTCACTAAAGGATGTATTCCCACACGTCGCTACTGCTTCTTTGTCCTCCTGGTCCCATATCGGTTTCATGTTGTAGTATCCTGCCACACCCATACGGTGGGGGTGTATGTTCTTCTTCTGAAGTTCCGATTGCTTGAACCTCTTCTCAGCAAACTCTTTAGTTGCCCTGACCCTTTTGAATTCTGCCCAGTCTACCTTTGTAATTTGGGGGTATGCAGGGATTGGGTCCTTGCCTTCACTCAAGTACTTCTTGTACAGCACGTGCTTCCAGTTTCGACAAGCATCCCTAGCCTTCTTGAGTGCAGCATGTTCCACCTGCATTCTCCACTGCTCTAGAACTTTGAAGTGATCCATGATCTCCCAGACTATGTGTCACCGTGTTTCTGTGTAAGCCTTCCGAAACCCAGTACATTAACGTTGAGCCTTGCCCTGCAAAGAAATCCACACACACTCCTGAACCTCATGCCTGCTCTATCTGGTTTAGTTGGAGGCCAAGACTTGAAATCGATCTCGGTTATTGCTGCAGCTCTATCCCGTTCAAGATTACTTGATCCCTCACCATCTGCTAAAGACCTAGGGTTGTCAGAATCAGATGAAGATACATCGCCTGAAGCATGCACTACAAAAATATACACTTTCGTGATGATACGTGTTTGTCACAGTAGGTCACGTTTTTTGTCATGCATGTACATCCATGACGATTTTATGAAAGAATCAAGATAGTCATACTTGTGCTATCGTAGAAGTGTTCCATGACATTACCAAAATTATCATCACGGAAGTGTCCACTTCCATGACGATAAATCGCGCGTCACAGAAGTGCTTTCGTCAAGGGTGACCAACACGTGGCATCCACCGTAACGTAACGCTGTTAAGCTATCGGGTCCGGTTTTGGATCCAGTAACCCATTAATAGCCCCGACCAATGGGGATTTTCTACGTTTAAAATCATCATTGGCTGGAGGAAACACGTGTCGGCTCATCGTTGGGACAGATGTCATCCACTCATTGGACCCAAGGCGCCTATGATACGTCGACACGTGGCCTAGCCCAAGAGAGGCCCATTCCAGTGAAAAGGCCGGCCCGTTTGACTTGGTCAAAAGGTGGCGGGCTGGCCCACGGAAATCCTATTAACGGTTTGTTCGCATATAGCCCATTTACAGCCCGCTAACCCAAGGCCAGTTACGACCTCTCCGAATTAGGCCCAGTACCGTCATTTGGGCCGTCCAATATGATTCCAGCCCGTTTTAACTTCCGACCCATGTATGGCCCATGACATCTTTCGACCCATATGAGGCCATTTGTAAGTCTTGGCCCATTAACGGCCCGTAATGAACAATGTATCACTTCATACCCATTAACGACCCATTATTCCATTGGGCCGTTTCCATCCCATGTTATCTTTCGGCCTTCTATCAGGACACCGATTCCAAGTCACATCGATCTAGCCGGTAACACCTCATATCACTTTGCGGCCTCACGCATGGTATTCCCATGTGTGTCGCCTTACAATGGCCCGGGACCGTTTGCGCCTTTTGGCTCACGTATATGATAGTGTCGCTAGCATCCATATGACAGAGAACCCGGGCCGACATGACTAGTCGTGAACCCAAAGTGGCACTAACTTACGGGGACAAGCATACATGAATCAGCATCGAGCATGTCGGTCAGCAACATGCGAATTCGGGCTGTAGCACTAGGCTAACAGGACTCCGGTGAACCGGGCTGTAGCAGGCTAGGCAGGACTCCAGATGTCATCGTGTGACATTTCCCCGAAGGGACAGACACAGGAACAAAGTGAATCACATGTCGGCCAATCAAGTGTTCCGGAGCAGTAGTGCTGGGCTAGCAGGACTCCGGTGAACCGGGCTGTAGCGGACTACTATGGCTCATGGAAGCACAAGACTACATTTCCCCATAAGAGAGGCTACCAAGGATAAACAACTAGGTTGTCAGATCCCACACATACCAAGCATTTCAATCATACACACCATATGCTCAATATGTGTAAATACAACATGGCATCACAACAAAACTCTACGACTCAAAATATTTATTCATTAGGCTCCGAGGAGCGAGATATTACTAACATGAGTCTCATGACCCAACATTTAGAGCATACAAGTTAAAGCACATGCGGAAGCTTAACATGTCTGAGTACAGACATCTACAAATGAAAAAGGCTGAGAAGCCTGACTATTTATCAGATCCTGCCGAGGGCACAAGATCGTAGCTGAGGTATCAAGCTAAACGTCGAAATCCACACGAAACTACTAGCAAGACTGACGTCTCTCTGGAAAACACAAAATAGGAAAACGTGAGTACAAATGTACCCAGCAAGACTTACATCAGAAGTAGCTACATATGCGTCAGTATCAACAAAGGGGCGGTGGAGTTTGACTGCAGCAAGCCAGCTTTGACTCAGTAGCTATCCTAAACTATGACTGCAAGTAACTCTTTTGAGGTGGCGCACACGAGTCCACATATTCACCATATCAATACACCACTATGGATCCGCTCCCGTCTCCCCACGAGAAGGCCATCCATAGCACTCACGCTTCTTGCGAGTTTTAGAGTATCCACTTTCACTTGTCTATGAACTGTTATAGGCAACCCAGAAGTCCTTTACCGCGGACATGGCTATTCGAATAGATGATGTTAACCCTGCAGGGGTGTACTTCTTCACACATGCTCTCGCTACTTACCACCATGTACACGTCATGTATCTCAGCAACCTTCAAGTGGAAGCCTGGCGAGGGAGTCGGCCAAGACCTAACTAACCACACAAGTCTCTAGTCCAGGTTTATCGCCTATTCGGGTTCCATCCGCAAGGAGATCCGGCCGGGGTGTCTCTCACGGCCCCAAACGATGTGTGCAGGCTTCCCAAGCCCACCTCGACAGATGGATCTACACTTGGTACACCGTGCCATGGTGCCTAGTATGTCCCAAGCCCACCTGTACCGGGTACCACTTGGTAGAGTACTAACACAACCTACAAACACCAGAAACTAGTTGCAACTCCTGGACAGAGATCGAGGCGGTTAATAAGCCGAGAAGGGTCGAGTTACCGGAACCAATGTGTGGTAGTAACTAATCATGGATCACAAACAAAGAACTCAGTTCCTGAGGACGGTTTCAATGAGACAACCCACCATGTACTCCTACATGGCCTCTCACCGCTACCTTTACCAAATCGTGTTCACAGACTTAGCTCTCAACAGTAGGACATGTTCACAACTTTCCAATTCATCCCTGATGAATCAGACCCGACACAACTCTAAGCAATAGCAGGCATGACAAACAAGCATGAATGAGTAGGCACATCAGGGCTCAAACAACTCCTACTCATGCTAGTGGGTTTCATCTATTTACTGTGGCAATGACAGGTCATGCAGAGGAAAGGGGTCCAACTACCGCAGCATGTAACAGTTGAATCGTTGTTGTCCTAATGCAGTAAAAGAGAGCAGGATCGAGAGGGTGGGATTATATCAGAATGCACAAGGGGTTTTTTCTTGCCTGGCACTTCTGAAGATAGTATAGTTCTTCATCGGTGTCATCGAACTCATCGTCGGAGCGTCGTCTACTGAGAGGGGACAATTACTGGCAAACAGGGAAGAACACAATCAATACAATGCAACAATATGATGCATGTTATGGCATGGAAATATGAATGTGTTTTGGGCTAATGCAAGCTAGAACAGATTGGAATGAGTCCATTTGAACCAAAGATTAAAATGCAAACCCAGTTTATGAAGTCATATTAGTGCATTAACTTGTTTCACCTAAACAGCAAGGGTAAAGTGTTCTAACATGCATCAAACCAGTACAGATGGAATGATTGGATTTTTCTGATCATTTTTCATATATAATTAATTTCCATTGGAGTTATAGATTATTTTCTATGGATTTTAGAAGTTAGCACTATTTTCTGAAATTTCCTGAATAAGAATAAATCCAGAAAATGAGTTACTGCGTCAGCTTGACGTCGGTGTGACATCAGCAGGTCAAAGGCGCCAGCCCAGGTCAAACCTGACGGCTGGGACCCACATGTAAGTGTAACAACTTAGCACTAATCTAGGTTATTTAGGGCCTGGGCCCATGATACGTCTCCAACGTATCTATAATTTTTGATTGCTCCATGCTATATTATCTACTGTTTTGGACCATATTGGGCTTTATTATCCACTTTTATAATATTTTTGGGACTAACCTATTAACCGGAGGCCCAGCCCAGAATTGATGTTTTCTGCCTATTTCATTGTTTCGAAGAAACGAAATATCAAACGGAGCCCAAACGGAATGAAACCTTCGGGAACGTGATGTTCTCACCGAACATGACGCAGGAGACTTGGACCCTACGTCAATCAACCAACAGGGAAGGCACGAGGTAGGGGGGCGCGCCCTCCCCCCCTAGGCGTGCCCTCCACCCTCGTGGGCCCCCTGTTGCTCCACCGACGTACTTCTTCCTCCTATATATACCTACATACCCCCGAACGATCAGATACGGAGCCAAAAACCTAATTCCACCGCCGCAACTTTCTGTATCCATGAGATTCCATCTTGGGGCCTGTTTCGGAGCTCCAACGGAAGGGGAATCCACCATGGAGGGCTTCTACATCATCATAGCCTCTCCGATGAAGTGTGAGTAGTTTACCTCAGACCTTCGGGTCCATAGTTAGTAGCTAAATGGCTTCTTCTCTCTTTTTGAATCTCAATACAATGTTCTCCCCCTCTCTCATGGAGATCTATTCGATGTAATCTTGTTTTTGCGGTGTGTTTGTTGAGATTGATGAATTGTGGGTTTATGATCAAGATTATCTATGAGCAATATTTGAATCTTCTCTGAATTCTTTTATGTATGATTGGTTATCTTTGCAAGTCACTTCGAATTATCCGTTTGGTTTGGCCAACTAGATTGGTAGTTCTTGCAGGGAGAAGTGCTTAGCTTTGGGTTCAATCTTGCGGTGTCCTTTCCCAAAGGATGTATAGGGGCAGCAAGGCACGTATTGTATTGTTGCCATCGAGGATAACAAGATGGGGTTTTTATCATATTGCATGAATTTATCCCTCTACATCATGTCATCTTGCTTAAGGCGGTACTCTGTTTTCATTAACTTAATACCCTAGATGCATGCTGGATAGCGGTCGATGGGTAGAGTAATAGTAGTAGATGCAGGCAGGAGTCGGTCTACTTGTCTCGGACGTGATGCCTATATACATGATCATACCTAGATACTCTCATCACTATGCTCAATTCTGTCAATTGCTCAACAGTAATTCGTTCACCCACCGTAAAATACTTATGCTCTTGAGAGAAGCCACTAGTGAAATCTATGGCCCTCGGGTCTAATCTCTATCATATCAATCTTCCATCACTTTATTATTGTTTGATTTTTATTTTGCATTTTATTTTACATTGCATCTTTATACAAAAAATACCAAAAATATTATCTATCATCTCTATCAGATCTCACTCTCGTAAGTGACCGTGAAGGGATTGACTACCCCTAATCGCGTTGGTTGCGTTGAGCTATTTGTTTTGTGTAGGTACGAGGGACTTGGCGTGGCCTCCTAATGGATTGATACCTTGGTTCTCAAAAACTAAGGGAAATACTTACGCTACTCTGCTACATTATCCTCTCCTCTTCGGGGAAATCCAAAGCAAGCTCAAGAGGTAGCAAGAAGAATTTTTGGTGCCGTTGCCGGGGAGGCTTACGCATAGTCAAGTCAAGATTTGACTCCCGTCAACAAGCCATTTCTAGGGCCGTTGCCGGGGAGTCTACGCAAAAGTCAACATACCAAGTACCCATCACAATCCCTTATCTCTCGCATTATATTATTTGCCATTTACCTCTCATTTTACTCTCCTCCACTTCACCCTTGCCGTTTTATTCGCCCTATCTTTTCCGTTTGCCTTTTTCTCGCTTGCTTGTCGTTATGTCTGGATTTGAGGAAATTATTGCCGATATGGACAATAATAAAATCATGGAAAATTCTGTAGCTCCTGCTGAAGAACCCCTACCTTGGATACAAAAAATCGAGTTGGTAGTCGTAATATTATTGGAAAAGGAGTTATTCAAGATTTCTTTACTTGTTCCGGTGCTTTGCCTTCTATGGGCGGTTCTATTCTTCATAGAACCAGTAGTCTTGCGGACGCCATTTCCATGCTTATAGTTGAACTTGAAAGGCAATTTATGCACATGCACCCTTGCATACAATTTTTTTCTTAGAATTCTCTAATATTGAGCATTCTTCCGTTAAGCGTGCCGCCACTATCTTTTTGGCTCATGAGTTTAGATTTATAATAAAAGAGGCCAAAGAAATCTTTGCGCATTATAGGGTAGATGATAGTCATCCTCCCATTGAAGCTATCCTTTTTAATCAAGAAGACATGATGCATTTACAATCTTTAGATCATATTGCTAATAGTGAAAATCTTAGGAAAAAGGTTCCTGCCGATGTTCTAGTTGATAAAATTTCCGAGCTTAATGATGATTTTGCTATTCGAAAATGGACTAGGTTTTCCTCTTGAATGAAGGCTTGTAGCTTTTTGCCAAAAGAATGCTCTTAATGATGAATTGGTTGTGCAATATGAAGGACCTAAGGAGGAACCCATACCCCCCGAGATTGATCTTGGGGACTTTTATCCCATTAAATTTAGCCCTTTTGATTATTATTTCTTGCCTCAAATAAAACTTGCTGCCGAACATAGATAATATGATAGAAGTTTTCATGATTTGCCATACCACTATTATGGCAATACCTAGATCTATCCTTGCTTTTATGCCTAGCTAGGGGCGTTAAATGATAGCGCTTGTTGGGAGGCAACCCAATTTTCTTTTTAATTTTTTTTGTTTCTGTTTAGGAATAAATAATCCATCTACCTTCTGTTTAGATGTGGTTATTATGTTTTAATTTGTGTTTGTGCCAAGTTAAACCTATAGGATCTTCTTGGATGATAGTTATTTGATCTTGCTGTAATTTCCAGAAACTTTCGGTTTACGAAAACAATTGTTAAAAATCACCACAACGTGATAAAATAGTGATTCCAATTGCTGATTATCAATAAACAAATTACCTAGGTCTTCCTATTTTGTCTGAAGTTTTGGAGTTCCAGAAGTTTGCGTTAGTTACAGATTACTACAGACTGTTCTGTTTTTTACAGATTCTGTTTTTTGTGTGTTTTTTCTTATTTTGATGAATCTATGGCTAGTAAAATAGTTTATAATCCATATAGAAGTTGGAATACAGTAGGTTTAACACCAATATAAATAAAGAATAAGTTCATTACAGTACCTTGAAGTGGTCTTTTGTTTTCTTTCGCTAAAGGAGCTCATGTGATTTCTGTTGAGTTTTGTGTTGTGAAGTTTTCATGGTTTGGGTGAGTTTTTTTTATGGATTATGGAACAAGGAGTTGCAAGAGCCTAAGATTGGGGATGCCCATGGCACCCCCAAGATAATCCAAGGACACCAGAAAGTCAAAGCTTGGGGATGCCCCCTACTTGGAGCTATATTTTTATTCACCACATAATATGTATTTTTGCTTGGAGCGTCTTTTATGACTTGAGTCTTTGCTTTTTAGTTTACCCCAATCATCCTTGCTATACACACCTTTTGAGATAGCCATACATGAATTGGAATTTGATAGAATACTCTATGTGCTTCACTTATATCTTTTGAGCTATATAGTTTTGCTCTAGTGTTTCACTTATATCTTTTAGAGCATGGTGGTGGATTTGTTTTATAGAAACTATTGATCTCTCATGCTTCACTTAGATTATTTTGAGTCTTAAATAGCATGGTAATTTGCTTAATAATAATAATATGCTTGGTATTCAAGATTTGTAAAACTTTCTTTTGAGTGCGTTGAATACTAAGAAAAGTTTGATGCTTGATAATTGTTTTGAGATATGGAGGTAGTAATATTAGAGTCATGCTAGTTGAGTAGTTGTGAATTTGAGAAATACTTGTGTTAAAGTTTGTGATTCCCGTAGCATGCACGTATGGTGAACCGTTATGTGATGAAGTCGGAGCATGATTTATTTATTGATTGTCTTCCTTATGAGTGGCGGTCGGGGACGAGCGATGGTCTTTTCCTACCAATCTATCCCCCTAGGAGCATGCGCGTAATACTTTGCTTTGATAACTTGTAGATTTTTGCAATAAGTATATGAGTTCTTTATGAGTAATGTTGAGTCCATGGATTATACACACTTTTCTCACCCTTCCACCATTGCTAGCCTTTCTAATACCGCACACTTTTCTCACCCTTCCACCATTGCTAGCCTTTATAATACCACACCCTTTTCTCACCCTTCCACCATAACTTAATACTCTAGATGCATGCTGGATAGCGGTCGATGAGTGGAGTAATAGTAGTAGATGCAGGCAGGAGTCGGTCTACTTGTCTTGGACGTGATGCCTATATACATGATCATACCTAGATACTCTCATAACTATGCTCAATTCTGTCAATTGCTCAACAGTAATTCGTTCAAACACCGTAAAATACTTATGCTCTTGAGAGAAGCCACTAGTGAAATCTATGGCCCCCGGGTCTATTCTCTATCATATCAATCTTCCATCACTTTATTATTGCTTTGCTTTTTTATTTTGCTTTTTATTTTACTTTGCATCTTTATACCAAAAATACCAAAAAAATTATCTATCATCTCTATCAGATCTCACTCTCGTAAGTGACCGTGAAGGGATTGACAACCCCTAATCGCGTTGGTTGCGTTGAACTATTTGTTTTGTGTAGGTACGAGGGACATGCGCGTGGTCTCCTACTAGATTGATACCTTGGTTCTCAAAAATTGAGGGAAATACTTACGCTACTCTGCTGCATTATCCTCTCCTCTTCGGGGAAATCCAACGCAAGCTCAAGAGGTAGCAAGAACAATTTCTGGCGCCATTGCGATGGAGGCGTGCGTGAAGTCAAGTCAAGATTTGACTCCCGTCAACGAGCCATTTCTGGCGCCGTTGCCGGGGAGTCTACGCAAAAGTGAACATACCAAGTACCAATCACAACCCCTTATCTCTTGCAATACATTATTTGCCATTTGCCTCTCGTTTTCCTCTCCCCCACTTCACCCTTGCCGTTTTATTCGCCCTCTCTTTTTCGTTTGCCTTTTTCTCGCTTGCTTGTCGTTATGTCTGGATTTGGGAAAATTATTGCCGATATGGACAATAATAATATAATGGAAAATTCTGAAGCTTCTGCTGAAGAACCCCCTACCTTGCATACAAAAAAATTCGAGTTGGTAGTGGTAATATTATTGGAAAAGGAGTTATTCTAGAATTCTTTACTTGTTCCGGTGCTTTGCCTTCTATGGGTGGTTCTATTCTTCATAGAACCAGTAGTCTTGCGGACGCCATTGCCATGCTTATAGTTGAACTTGAAAGGCAATTTATGCACATGCACCGTTGCATACAAAGAATTTTCTTAGAATTCTCTAATAATGAGCATTCTTCTATTAAGCGTGCCGCCACTATCTTTTTGGCTCATGAGTTTAGAATTATAATAAAAGAGGCCAAAGAAATCTTTGCGCATTATAGGGTAGATGCTAGTCATCCTCCCATTGAAGCTATCCTTTTTAATCAAGAAGACATGATGCGTTTACAATCTTTAGATCATATTTCTTATAATGAAAATCTTAGGAAAAAGGTTCCTGCCGATGTTCTAGTTGATAAAATTTTCGAGCTTAATGATGATTTTGCTATTCAGAATAATGGACTAGGTTTTCCTCTTGAACGAAGGCTTCTAGCTTTTTGCCAAAAGAATGCTCTTAATGATGAATTTGTTGTGCAATATGAATGGCCTAAGGAGGAACCGATACACCCCGAGATTGATCTTGGGGACTTTTGTCCCATTAAATTTAGCCCTTTTGATTATTTTTGCTTTCCTCAAAGAAAACTTGCTGCCGAACGTAGAGAATATGAGAGAAGTATTCATGATTTTCCATACCACTACTATGGCAATACCTAGATCTATCCTTGCTTTTATGCCTAGCTAGGGGTGTTAAACGATAGCGCTTGTTGGAAGGCAACCCAATTTTATTTTTAATTTTTTGTTTTTGTTTCTGTTTAGGAATAAATAATCCATCTGCCTTCTGTTTAGATGTGGTTTTATGTTTTAATTAGTGTTTGTGCCAAGTTAAACCTATAGGATCTTCTTGGATGATAGTTATTTGATCTTGCTGTAATTTCCAGAAACTTTCGGTTCACGAAAACAATTGTTAAAAATCACCAGAACGTGATAAAATAGTGATTTTATTTTCTGCTGATCAATAAACAAATTACCTAGGTCTTCCTATTTTGGCTGAATTTTTGGAGTTCCATAAGTTTGGGTTAGTTACAGATTACTACAGCTGTTCTGTTTTTGACAGATTCTGTTTTTCGTGTGTTGTTTGCTTATTTTGATGAATCTATGGCTAGTAAAATAGTTTATAATCCATATAGAAGTTGGAATACTGTAGGTTTAACACCAATATAAATAAAGAATGAGTTCATTACAGTACCTTGAAGTGGTCTTTTGTTTTCGGCCACGGACACCGCTTCCTTCAGGGTCGCCACCTCGTTCGTGGCCCCTGCAGTACCCATGTTATTCCTGTTATTTTTTGCAACCGAAACCTTTCTATAAGGTATTTCTTTAATAAGGTATTACTTACCTTTCTTGTCCTCAAGCTACTTCTTGGCAAGGCCGAGCTCGTTCTCGGACAGCTTGAGGTTCTGCTTCAATGCAGTGACCTCCGCAGTCAGTGCGGCAGAGGTCAGCAGCGCAGCCTGCATTCCCATATTGACATACTTATGTTAGACTCCTGTGTATATCTTTTTAGATCCTTAGTCCGGCTTTTCTTTCCGAACACTGAACTAAGCATCAGGGGCTACTGTCTATGCGGTAATATTTTTACATATTCTAAACTTACCTCAAAGCCTGTTAGAAGGTCGGTACAAGCTTTGGTCAGCCCGCTCTTGGCGGATCGAATCGTCTGGATCACCGCACTCATAACAAGGCGGTGCTCCTCCTTGATGGAAGCGCTGTTAAGCGCCTCCAGTAAGCTATCCGGTGCCTCCGGTTGGACGGAGGACACCGGCGTATTACCCTTCTTGCGAAGGGACCGCTTGCCGGACTCCGGAACAGCTGAAGGTATTGCCCCCCACGCCCCTGGAGTCTGGTAGGTCACCTTGTGGTGCCTCCTGCGCCACCTCCTCTTGACCAGGCCCCCCTTGGGGCACCACCTCGGCGTCATCCGCAGCGTGAGGCGAGGAGGCGGTCGGAAGCGAAGTACTCTCCATTTTCGACGAACCCAGGGACCCGCTCGATGAAGTGGTGAAGTCGCCCTTGGGCGGGCTGCATGATTGTTCGACATTAGAGAACACTATGCAATGATAAAAAAGCCATGGGTATCCGGACACTTACGATCTCGCCAGGGGCTTGGCCCTTGTTGGCCAATCCTCCTCGTCGTTGTCGACATTGGTGGAGAAGTCCGGAGGAAGGGTTCTTCCCTTCTTGGACCCTCCGGCCTCCCCAGTTGGGGCGGCCTTCCTTTTCCTCTCCTCCCCCGCTGGGGGAGAAGCTTCTTTTTCCTCCTCCTCGTCCTCAGGAGAAGATTCTACTTCAGAATCTGACAGCACCTGTCGTCGGGAGCTCCTTCGAGTTCCCGTGGCCTCCTTCTTTGCCTTCTTCTCCGGCACCACATGGGTACCGGAGCCAAGAGCCCTGGCTAATCGGGCGTCCGCTGGTCTTCCCAAGCAAAGGAGCCAGTTAATCTGTCCGGACGTCTTCAGCCAGTCCTGTCAATGATTAGGGAGTTTTAGATCCCACATAGAGTCAATCTATGAAAAAAGAGTCCCGTAAAGGGTAAAATAACTTACCTCGCCGACTTGACGCCGCGAGCTGTATCCGCGATCTTTGTTAGCGGATGCTGGGGCTTCAGCGCCCTTGAACAGCACCTTCCAGGCATCTTCGTACGCAGTGTTAAAGAGCCGGCTCAAGGTTCGATGCTGTGCCGGATCAAACTCCCACAAATTAAAGGCCCGTTGTTGGCATGGGAGAATCCGGCGGATGAGCATCACCTGAATTACGTCGACAAGCCTAAGATTCTTGTCCACCAGGTTTCGGACACATGTTTGGAGTCCGGATAGCACGTTCGAATTCCCCCACGTCAGGCCCGTCTCTTTCCATGACGAGAGCCGTGTGGGGAAGCCAGATCTGAATTCGGGGGCCGCCACCCATTCGGGGTCGCGTGGCTCGGTGATGTAGAACCACCCCGATTGCCACCCCTTTATTGTCTCCACAAAGGCGCCCTCGAGCCATAGGACCTTGGCCATCTTGCCGACCATGGCGCCTCCACACTCCGCTTGACGGCCGCCCACTACCTTCGGCCTGACATTGAAGATCTTCAGCCATAGGCCGAAGTGGGGCTGGATGCAGAGGAAGGCCTCGCACACGACGATAATCGCCAAGATGTTGAGGATAAAATTCGGGGCCAGGTCGTGGAAGTCCAGGCCGTAGTAGAACATGAGCCCCCGGACAAATGGGTGAAGTGGAAAACCTAGTCCGCGGAGGAAGTGGGGGAGAAACACCACCCTCTCATGGGGCCCGGGTTGGAATGAGCTGCCCTGCCGAGCAGCTCAGGCGCTGGCGTCGCCGGGACAAATATCCGGCCTCCGCAGTCTTGTGATGTGCCCCTCCATGCGGAGGAGGCCATCCACCTGCCTCCCGCCTCGACATGGTTGGAGAAGGTTGAGGTGGGATGTGCGGACTTGGGCGCTAGAGCTCGAAAAGCGGAAATGGATGAGCAAAGGAGGAAGAAGGCGAGGTGAAAAGGTGGATCCTTATCCCCTTATATGGACGGACGAAGCTATCGTCGCCCACCAGCCTGGTAAAACTCGCTTATCTCCCAAGCGCCGTAATCAATGGCGCGGATGGGTTACCCACGTCCGTATTGATGAGAATCCCGGAATAAGGGGGCACGATCTATGCTTTGATAAGACGTGCCAAGGAAACCGCCTCGCTAAATGTGCTAAGGTGGAACGATAAAAAACGATTCATATAAAGGCCTGGCCATGGTGTGATGTCACGCCGCGGAATACGTCAGCAGATCTGTGCAAAAGTTATTCTCTCTATGGTGGTATGTGGAACTTGTTTTGTAGAGCCGGACACTATCCTAATGTTCAAAACCTTCTATGAAGTATTCGGAGGAGGAACCCGCCTTGCAATGCCGAAGACAATATGCGCGCCGGACTCGTCGTCATTGAAGCCTGGTTCAGGGGCTACTGAGGGAGTCCTGGACTAGGGGGTGTCCGGATAGCCGAACTATCATCACGGCCAGACTCCAAGACTATGAAGATACAAGATTGAAGACTTCATCCCATGTCTGGATGGGACTTTCCTTGGCGTGGAAGGCAAGCTTGGCGATACGGATATGTAGATCTCCTACCATTGTAACCGACTACATGTAACCCTAACCTATCCGGTGTCTATATAAACCGGAGGTTTTTAGTCCGTGGATCTAACAACAATCATACCATAGGCTAGCTTCTAGGGTTTAGCCTCCTTAATCTCGTGGTAGATCTACTCTTGTACTACCCATATCATCAATATTAATCAAGCAGGAGTAGGGTATTACCTCCATCGAGAGGGCCCGAACCTGGGTAAAAACATCGTGTCCCTTGTCTCCTGTTACCATCCGCCTAGACACACAGTTCGGGACCCCCTACCCGAGATCCGCCGGTTTTGACACCGACAAGCACCCCCGGGCTAGAATGGATGATGTGAACTACCTTGTTGAAGACAACACAAGGGATGATTTTGCTTGCGCGTGCTCTCAAAAACTTGAGCATTTCCATATTCATCAAGGTTCTACCAACATCTGTGTCGAGGATCCTGGCAACACATCTTACTACCTTGAATAGTGATGGAAAATGGAGGTGCATAGAAAGACAACCCTTTCTCAGATTTCACCTTAGCGAGGCCAAGGGAACGAAATCTGGATGGTCGACCGAGACATTTAGCACTCCGCTTATAATGCTCTCCTTGATGTACTTGGTTACCACGGTCATGCTTAAAGCATCAACATAGCCATCAAGTAGTGGTCAGACTTCGGAATACAAAGGATCCATAAGGAACAACTTCTGGAGTAAATCCTACGAAATCCTTATGGGCAGGTGGCCAACTACCTCAATCAAGATACTACAATAATAGGTCTTCCGGCTGGGTGTCTTGGCCACGACATCCACTTAACCGGTTACAGAGAGACCAAGATTATAGTTCTTGGAGTACGTTCCAACCATCATATCTGCCTGAGATTCAGATCTGGTTGATGTCAGGATATTCCAGACTCATCAAGTCTAGAAAGAAAAATGAAAGTTTGCAACAAAATTCGACAAGATGACTTGCGAGATTCTCGGGGAATGAACTACGATAGCAAGCTCCAAAATATGAGCTGGTTCTGCTACAAACCTGTGAATACGCTTATCCAAGACAAGCATGACCACGTAGTAGTCTTATAATAAAACACTACCGAGTTCAGGTGGGTAACCCTCATCAAGGATATCGAAGTCTTGTGCATTACCATGGATTAGCACTTAACTCCTTTTCCTAGAACAAATCAGTCAGTGGCTTGGTGTGCTAGGGACACATATGGAGTGGAGGCGGCCAACCTATCAAATCATAGAGTACTTCGCACATAGGTGTGACTAACTTGGGATGATTACGGAGGAAGCAAAAACAAGCTTTGTCGAATTCATGCGGAACTTGCATCAAGTGCACATGAATCAGAGGAAGTCACTTCTTTCGTCCAAACATATGCTTCATGAGCTAGCATGAAGAAATGCTTGCAAAAAGTTTCCAACACTAGCTTAATGTTGGCCCGAACTAGTATAAACCTCGTGTCCCTTGTGTGTTCTTCTTCCTAGTTTAGATCCCTTGCAAACTATCGACGCCGGACTGGTAGGGGAAAGATCTCCGCCAGCACCCAGTGTTCGAACCTCAAGGGTCTACCGAACCCGAATCCGACATTTGGCGTGCTGTACGGGTGCGCCGGATCTTTCTTCCGCTGGTCGTGTGTGTTCTTCCGTCATGTTCATGGTCGACGCCGCCGAAGCTCAAGGCTGCCCAGCCGCCTGTGAGACGGCTCTGTCGGCGGACACCCCCATCGTTCCCCGTCACCTGCCGCCAACGCCGCCACCGGCCCGACGGGGAACGAGAAGCAGGCTTCATCCCTGCATCCATCGGTGAGGCGAGAAGGCCGCACCGCCACTCCTTCGCTCGCCCCTGGTGGTTCTTCGTCCCACGCACACCGTGCCCATGGAGGCTCCTGCGCTACCGCCCCGTCGACAACGTCTACGAGGAGTGGCTCCGCCGTGCCGTCCCTCTCGCTGCCTCGCCCTTCACCCTGCGCGGGATGCAGGGAGCCGGAGGTGCCCCCGCCGCCTCCTTCCCAAGAAGGCGCCCTGGCTCCAAGGCGCGTGGCCCCGGGCCGAGACCCTCCAAGGTCCGGCGCGCCAAGAGCAAGAAAGGAGCTGCCAGAGATCCCTCATCCCCAAGAAGGTGCTCTGCTCCCAAAGACCAGAAGCGCCGCCATCAAGGCCCAGCGCCATCACACTAAGACCTCACACTGCTCCAGTAGCAGCAAGGCGCGAGAACCCACAAGAGCAAGCCCCGCATCATCGAGAGCTCCCGTGGCCACTGCAGGCTGCCGCGCCTTCACCGTCGAGCTACGTAGCGTCGCGTGGCCCGGCAAGTTCAAGACAGACCTGCCTCCTCGCTACAACGGCACCACCGACCCCGCGAAGTTCCTTCAGCTCTACGAGCTGGGCATCGAAGCCGCCAACGGGGACGAAAAGGTCATGGCGAATTGGTTCCCCATGGCACTGAAGGACGGGGTGGAGTCCGGACAAGGGTCGGGCTTAGAGCCCCTGGGGGTATTGCCCCCCACGCCCCTGGAGTCTGGGAGGTCGCCTTGTGGTGCCTCCTGCGCCACCTCCTCTTGACCAGGCCCCCCTTGGGGCACCACCTCGGCGTCATCCGCAGCGTGAGGCGAGGAGGCGGTCGGAAGCGAAGTACTCTCCATTTTCGACGAACCCAGGGACCCGCTCGACGAAGTGGTGAAGTCGCCCTTGGGCGGGCTGCATGATTGTTCGACATTAGAGAACACTATGCACTGATAAAAAGCCATGGGTATCCGGACACTTACGATCTGCCAGGGCTTGGCCCTTGTTGGCCAATCCTCCTCGTCGATGTCGACGTTGGTGGAGAAGTCCGGAGGAAGGGTTCTTCCCTTCTTGGACCCTCCGGCCTCCCCAGCTGGGGCGGCCTTCCTTTTCCTCTCCTCCCCCGCTGGGGGAGAAACTTCTTTTTCCTCCTCCTCGTCCTCAGGAGAAGATTCTACTTCAGAATCTGACATCACCTGGCGTCAGGAGCTCCGTCGAGTTCCGTGGCCTCCTTTCTTGGCCTTCTTCTCCGCACCACATGGGTACCGGAGCCAAGAGCCCTGGCTAATCGGGCGTCCATTGGTCTTCCGGCAAAGGAGCCGTACAGTTAATCTGTCCGGACGTCTTCAGCCAGTCCTGTCAACGATTAGGGAGTTTTAGATCCCACATAGAGTCAATCTATGAAAAAAGAGTCCCGTAAAGGGTAAAATAACTTACCTCGCCGACTTGACGCCGCGAGCTGTATCCGCGATCTTTGTTAGCGGATGCTGGGGCTTCAGCGCCCTTGAACAGCACCTTCCAGGCATCTTCGTACGTAGTGTTAAAGAGCCGGCTCAAGGTTCGATGCTGTGCCGGATCAAACTCCCACAAATTAAAGGCCCGTTGTTGGCATGGGAGAATCCGGCGGATGAGCATCACCTGAATTACGTCGACAAGCCTAAGATTCTTGTCCACCAGGTTTCGGACACATGTTTGGAGTCCGGATAGCACGTTCGAATTCCCCCACATCAGGCCCGTCTCTTTCCATGACGAGAGCCGTGTGGGGAAGCCAGATCTGAATTGGGGCCGCCACCCATTCGGGTCGCGTGGCTCGGTGATGTAGAACCACACCGATTGCCACCCCTTTATTGTCTCCACAAAGGCGCCCTCGAGCCATAGGACCTTGGCCATCTTGCCGACCATGGCGCCTCCGCACTCCGCTTGACGGCCGCCCACTACCTTCGGCCTGACATTGAAGATCTTCAGCCATAGGCCGAAGTGGGGCTGGATGCAGAGGAAGGCCTCGCACACGACGATAAACGCCAAGATGTTGAGGATAAAATTCGGGGCCAGGTCGTGGAAGTCCAGGCCGTAGTAGAACATGAGCCCCCGGACAAATGGGTGAAGTGGAAAACCTAGTCCACGGAGGAAGTGGGGAGAAACACCACCCTCTCATGGGGCCTGGGGTTGGAATGAGCTGCCCCCTGGCCGAGCAGCTCAGGCGCGATGTCGCCGGACAAATATCCGGCCTCCCGCGGTCTTGTGATGTGCCCTCCATGCGGAGGAGGCCATCCACCTGCCTCCCGCCTCGACATGGTTGGAGAAGGTTGAGGTGGGATGTGCGGACTTGGGCGCTAGAGCTCGAAAGTCTTGGCGGAAATGGATGAGCAAAGGAGGAAGAAGGCGAGGTGAAAAGGTGGATCCTTATCCCCTTATATGGACGGATGAAGCTATGCGTCCCCACCAGCCCCGGGTAAAACTCGCTTATCTCCCAAGCGCCGTAATCAATGGCGCGGATGGGTTACCCACGTCCGTATTGATGAGAATCCGGAATAAGGGGGCACGATCTATGCTTTGATAAGACGTACAAGGAAACCGCCTCGCTAAATGTGCTAAGGTGGAACGATAAAAAAGCGATTCATATAAAGGCCTGGCCATGGTGTGATGTCACGCCATGAATACGTCAGCAGATCTGTGCAAAAGTTATTCTCTCTATGGTGGTATGTGGAACTTGTTTTGTAGAGCCGGACACTATCCTGATGTTCAAAACCTTCTATGAAGTATTCGGAGGAGGAACCCGCCTTGCAATGCCGAAGACAATATGCGCGCCGGACTCGTCATTGAAGCCTGGTTCAGCGCTCATCGAGGGAGTCCTGGACTAGGGGTGTCCGGATAGCCGAACTATCATCACGGCCGGACTCCAAGACTATGAAGATACAAGATTGAAGACTTCATCCCATGTCCGGATGGGACTTTCCTTGGCGTGGAAGGCAAGCTTGGCGATACGGATATGTAGATCTCCTACCATTGTAACCGACTCTGTGTAACCCTAACCTATCCGTGTCTATATAAACCGGAGGTTTTTAGTCCCAGAGGACGAACAACAATCATACCATAGGCTAGCTTCTAGGGTTTAGCCTCCTTAATCTCGTGGTAGATCTACTCTTGTACTACCCATATCATCAATATTAATCAAGCAGGAGTAGGGTATTACCTCCATCGAGAGGGCCCGAACGTAGGTAAAAACATCGTGTCCCTTGTCTCCTGTTACCATCCGCCTAGACACACAGTTCGGGACCCCCTACCCGAGATCCGCCGGTTTTGACACCGACAAGCACCCCCGGGCTAGAATGGATGATGTGAACTACCTTGTTGAAGACAACACAAGGGATGATTTTGCTTGCGCGTGCTCTCAAAAACTTGAGCATTTCCATATTCATCAAGGTTCTACCAACATCTGTGTCGAGGATCCTGGCAACACATCTTACTACCTTGAATAGTGATGGAAAATGGAGGTGCATAGAAAGACAACCCTTTCTCAGATTTCACCTTAGCGAGGCCAAGGGAACGAAATCTGGATGGTCGACCGAGAGACATTTAGCACTCCGCTTATAATGCTCTCCTTGATGTACTGGTTACCACGGTCATGCTTAAAGCATCAACATAGCCATCAAGTAGTGGTCAGACTTCGGAATACAAAGGATCCATAAGGAACAACTTCTGGAGTAAATCCTACGAAATCCTTATGGGCAGGTGGCCAACTACCTCAATCAAGATACTACAATAATAGGTCTTCCTACCTGGGTGTCTTGGCCACGACATCCACTTAACCGATTCTGAGAGAGACCAAGATTATAGTTCTTGGAGTATCGTTCCAACCATCATATCTGCACGAGATTCAGATCTGGTTGATGTCGTGGATATTCCAGACTCATCAAGTCTAGAAAGAAAAATGAAAGTTTGCAACAAAATTCGACAAGATGACTTGCGAGATTCTCGGGGAATGAACTACGATAGCAAGCTCCAAAATATGAGCTGGTTCTGCTACAAACCTGTGAATACGCTATCCAAGACAAGCATGACCACGTAGTAGTCTTATAATAAAACACTACCGAGTTCAGGTGGGTAACCCTCATCAAGGATATCGAAGTCTTGTGCATTACCATGGATTAGCACTTAACTCCTTTTCCTAGAACAAATCAGTCAGTGGCTTGGTGTGCTAGGGACACATATGGAGTGGAGGCGGCCAACCTATCAAATCATAGAGTACTTCGCACATAGGTGTGACTAACTTGGGATGATTCTGGAGGAAGCAAAAACAAGCTTTGTCGAATTCACGGCGGGAACTTGCATCAAGTGCACATGAATCAGAGGAAGTCACTTCTTTCGTCCAAACATATGCTTCATGAGCTAGCATGAAGAAATGCTTGCAAAAAGTTTCCAACACTAGCTTAATGTTGGCCCGAACTAGTATAAACCTCGTGTCCCTTGTGTGTTCTTCTTCCTAGTTTAGATCCCTTGCAAACTATCGACGCTCGGACTGGTAGGGGAAAGATCTCCGCGCGCACCCCAGTGTTCGAACCTCAAGGGTCTACCGGAACCCGAAATCCGACATTTGGCGTGCCAGGTACGGGTGCGCCGGGATCTTTCTTCCGCTGGTCGTGTGTGTTCTTCCGTCATGTCCATGGCTGACGCTCGCCGAGCTCGCGCCGCTCCAGTCGCCCAGACGGCTCCCGTCGGCGGACACCCCCATCGTTCCTCGTCACCTGCCGCCAACGCCGCCACCGGCCCGACGGGGAACGAGAAGCAGGCTTCATCCCTGCATCCATCGGTGAGGCGAGAAGGCCGCACCGCCACTCCTTCGCTCGCCCCTGGTGGTTCTTCGTCCCGCGCACACCGTGCCCATGGAGGCTCCTGCGCTACCGCCCCGTCGACAACGTCTACGAGGAGTGGCTCCGCCGTGCCGTCCCTCTCGCTGCCTCGCCCTTCACCCTGCGCGGGATGCAGGAGCCGGAGGTGCCCCGCCGCCTCCTTCCCAAGAAGGCGCCCTGCTCCAAGGCGCGTGGCCCGGGCCGAGACCCTCCAAGCGTCCGGCGCCCACAGCAAGAAAGGAGCTGCCAGAGATCCCTCATCCCCAAGAAGGTGCTCGCGTGCTCCCGGACCAGAGCGCCGCCATCAGCCCAGCGCCACCGCGTCAAGACCCCGCGCTGCTCCAGGCAGCAGTGCGCGGGAACCCACAAGAGCAAGCCCCGCATCATCAGAGAGCTCCCGTGGCCACTGCAGGCTGCCGCGCCTTCACCGTCGAGCTACGTAGCGTCGCGTGGCCCGGCAAGTTCAAGACAGACCTGCCTCCTCGCTACAACGGCACCACCGACCCCGCGAAGTTCCTTCAGCTCTACGAGCTGGGCATCGAAGCCGCCAACGGGGACGAAAAGGTCATGGCGAATTGGTTCCCCATGGCACTGAAGGACGGGGCCCGAACCTGGCTCCTGAACCTGGCTCCTAGCACGATCTCCTCCTGGGACGAGATGCGCACCCGCTTCATCGCCAACTTCCAAGGCACTCGCGACCGGCCTCCGGCCGTGAGCGACATGTGCTGCATCAAGCAGCAGCCAGGAGAGACCCGTCAGAAGTACATCCAGCGCTTCAACAACGCCCGCCTCAAGATTCCCAAGGTGACTGAAGAGGCCATCATCTCATCCTTCTCCGATGGCGTGCGTGACGTCAAGATGAAGGAGGAGCTAGCAATGCATGAAGACATGGGCACATCTCTGGAGCTGTTCAACCTGGCGACCAAATGCGCCAGGGCTGAGGAAGGGCGCCTCTCCCTCCTCGAGCTTCCAGCTGCCGATCCAGAAGAGAAGAAGCCCAAGGCCAAGGACGTGAAGCACAAGGGGGCTGTCGTGCTCGCTGCAGAACCAGACACCAAGCGAGGCAGGGATCAACCCGAGTCATCCAAGGGCAGCAGGTACTGCGTGTACCACGATCTCCACACCCACAACACCAACGAATGCCAGGAGCTCAGGGCCGTGCGAGAAGGGCGTATCGGTCGACGCCTTGAACGCAATGATCGAGGCTACGACCGAGGAGGAGGAAGAGGCGCAGGACGCTGGGAAGACCGTGGCCCTCGCCAGGGATGGCGTGATAGACCTCGCGAGGACCATTGGCAGGACCAGCCTCGCGAGGGAGGATGGAGAGACCAACCTCGCGAGGATCGCCCTCAAGGCAACGCAGGGCTCCCACCTCTGCCTTAGCCGCCAAGGAGGTACGAAGACAATCATCAGGACGAGGGGGCTGGGGGCTTCCAGGAGCCGCGCGCGATCGCTTGCATCCTAGGTGGTGCTCAGGCCCCAGCCTCTCAGCGCATCTTCAAGCAGTTTGCTCACGAGGTGAATGCAGTCCTCCCCAAGCCAGAGGCCACACGCCCTCTCAGGTGGTCGTCGTGCGCTATCACGTTCAACTCAGCGGATCAGCTCAAGTGCGCGGTAACGGCCAGAGTCCTCCCCATGCTTTGCTCACCAGTCATCAGCAACGTGCAAGTCACCAGGACCCTCATCAATGGCGGAGCAGGACTCAACGTCCTATCTGTCGAGACATTCAACGATCTCCAAGTCCCATACGATCAGCTTCAGCCGACCAAGCCTTTCTCAGGAGTCACTGATGGTTCCACAGCCCCGATCGGGCAAGTTCGCCTTCCTGTCACCTTCGGACAACACAACAACTACCGAACCGAGCTCATCGACTTCGACGTCGCCCACATTCGCCTGCCGTACAATGCCATCCTCGGGTACCCAGCTTTGGCCAAGTTCATGGCAGTGACACACCATGGCTACAATGTCCTCAAGATGCCAGGAAGCGGAGGAGTCATCACAGTGCCTTGTGAGGAAAGGGATGCAGTGTGCTCACTTGACTGTGCCTTCCAAGCCGCAGCAATCGAAGACCCGGATCACAGGAGCGGGAGACTTCCCGAGGCGATCCCCAAGAAGAAGAAGGCTTCACCTGGTCCAAGCCCTCATGGGGCAGGCACCTCCGTAGGTGCGGCAACAGGACCCGCGCCCGTTCAAGGGGCGCCACCCTCTGGCGCATAGGAAGGCGCGCCCGGCTCCCTCCTCAGGCGGGGCTCGGGGGATCTTTCATGGCGAGCCACCGACCTAGCCGGAGTCATGAGGGAGGCGCTCGGGCACTACTTGGAGGCGTGCTTCAAGGCACGTTTCCCTCAGGAAGGTATGAGGCAAGGAGGGCCAAATCCTCAGGAGATCATCGCGAGGAACACCCAGGAGCTACAGGAGTCAAGAGTCATGCGCGGCTGTCGCCACTTGCCCGCCGTGGCCCCACATCCAGGCGAGGATGCTGGGCTGCGAATCTGCATCGACATACCAGGGCTCAACCGAGCCGCGTCTCAGGAGCGCCTCTGGCCCTCACGCGTGGGGCGTTGCGAGGGTCCACCTCACAGCTACGTTCGCATGCCTTTCGGCCTGCCGAACGCGGTTGCCGCCCATCAGTGCCTATCGAGGTGCGCTCTGGAGGCTCAGGAGGTCAAGCAGCATGCGGTCCTGGTGGAGATGGAGATGGCTCTCGAGGAACCCCCCGTACCCCCAGAGCCTCCCGAGGCTCCAGGTCCGGAGGGCTCGTGAGGGCTGGCTTCCTCGTCACGCGTCACTCGCTACCTCAACACCCCGCCGTCTCCGACCATATCAGGTGATACCTTTCCAATTTTCATTTTCAGCTGGGAGGGCCCCTCGGGCTGCATCATTCCCAGGCTGCGGGGGTCCGTCCCTGTGGCATGTATCCGTTTTGCTTATGATCTTTACCTACCTTGTTGGGGGCGCCCCTCGGGCTGCATTATCCCCAAGCTGCTCGGGCCAGACCCAGTGGCGTATGCTTTCTCCGCACCTATCTAGATGAATTTGCTTATTCATACATAACATGCTTGACCTCATCGCCTGCTCGATTGACACCTACCTTTGGATCCACTCGCTCCGGCACGGTGCTTGCACGCGGGTCCGTCCCCGCAACACTGATAAATCAGAGTGGCTGAGCTCTGGCTGCGGCAGCCCCGCAAGGCGCCACCTCACCAAGCCCTCAGTGCCCCCGATCAGTCCCTCGGAGCGACCAATGGTTGGCTGGCAGCCGTAACGACAAACCTTGTTTCCCCTCGTGATTGACACTACTAGGAAAAGGCCTACTAATGGCGCACCGGTTTTGCCTACTAATGGCGCACTACCGGTGCGCCATTAGTATCACGCCACTAGTATTTTTTACTAATGGCGCACCACTGGTGCGCCATTAGTATCTGGTATACTAATGGCGCACCACCTAGTGCGCCATTAGTATGTAACACCATGCGCCATTAGTGTGCCTCCCGGGGCCATACGTAACCATGTGCTTTGTCATACTAATGGCGCACCACAGTGATGCGCCATTAGTATCCTTTGGCATACTAATGGCGCTTTTAGGTGATGCGCCATTAGTATGAATATTTGTTTTTTACTTTTCTGATTTTTGCACAGGTTACAAAATATATTATTGGACAAAATATAGACAGCAGCACACAACAACAGCAGATTCATCGAATACAATAGAAGATTAGTCTTCGAATACAATTCATCATATTAGTCTCCGAATTCAAAAGACCGAACACAGCTAAAACATTACAAGTCTCAAGACCGCGAGTATCGAGTTTGTCTTCACATTACAACTTGATATCGATCGTCTAAACTACCATCACATAGAAGAGAGCTGCGGTCATCACGATGAGCATCATCACGATCAAACTGGTCTTCATCCGGTTCCTCCAACGCTCCCTCCTCTCTCCCTCTAGATAGCGGGCGTATCTAGATTCGGCCTCCGCCCTAGTGGTGTACCCTTTGTAACTGTTACCGCTGAAACGGTGAACCTTTCTCCAACACTCCTCCCAGTCGTCGTAGACTCCGGGAACCTTACCCTTGTACATGACATACGACGGCATCTCTATGCACAAGCCAAACAACAGACAATACATAAGCAATATGTAAGTATGCAACAAAAGGATCGGAAGAAAAGCAAGACATTAATAGCACGATTCATGGTCCTACTAATAAATAGCATCGATTACATCTAAGTTGAACGACTATCCAAACCAAAGAGACATACGAATTCATTAAAGTTTAATTACAACATGAGCCAATCAACGTTTCAGAACTACACATCACTACTTTCGACTCGACTCATCGGACAGGAGCGTGGATGAAGCCGCCGTCTGTCGTGATGGTCATGAAATCGCGGTTGTTGTCACCCTGCATTTGTAGCGTTTCATCTATCTCACTGTTGGACGGTTGATATCTGCGGAAGAACTGCCCCGAGGTATGAAGGACATCTTGATGGATGATGTCCACAAACTCCTACTGGATGCGAAAGAATTCTTGTCTGAGGTCCGGCGTCTGGGTTGCCGATAACCTCCGGCCCAATCTTTGAGACTATCTGGTAGCGAAGGTGATGATAGTCCTTACGATCTCCGCATGTGATGGAGGGCGTAGTAGGCATCCTTCCGACTGCCGGTGGCTTGACGCAGCAGAACTTCGTATTGTGTGAGAAGGTGTGCTTGCCGTGCCTAAACTTCCACTGGTGAAGGTGCCTCCAGATTTGGCGTGGCAGGAGAACATCATCAAGAACTTTCTTGACATTTGTGTAGTCTATCTTGGAGTTACGGTTCAGGTCGAAATACGTGGCCATGGAATATTTCGGGCTTAGGAGGATGAGTGTGCAATGTGTGTCCGCACGTAACACGGAATGTTAGAAAAAGAACGATCGAAATCTAAGAAATCATATGTTACGGGCGGTTAAGGGATGAATTACTCGGGAAAGTAAGCCACAAGGAAGTTATCCTTATCTGGGTTTGCTGAATGACGCCTTCGAGGTGTGAACTTCGCAACTTGGCGGTCCCAGCGCTGCTCAAGTGCTTGGCACGCATGTAGAAGGGGTCGACTATCACGATGTCCGGGGTCTTGTCTCTAATGATCCGCATCTCCATACTCAGCGAAAATAGCCGAACGAAGGTGTAGTGCATCGGATGAAGGTTAAATATAGCAAAGATGTCATCAAACCGCAGGACGATCGTACCCTCGATGTCGCCATCCACAAAGCCCTTGCCCTCTGGCACCTTGGCCCACGAAAACCGGGTATGCCACATCATTCTCTCTCGACGCCACTTCTCCAAAGAAAGAACACTGTCGCTGCAGGACTCCGCATAGCAATCGGGTTGCAGCATTCAGCATATTTGGCGGTAGCATCGCCCTACCCGCCACATGCACCCTCCTCGAGATATCCTTAGATGAAGGTGGCCCGTCCTAAGCACGGATCGAACTTCGGTGCGGGTGGCTCGCACCGGCGCCCTTGTTAGTCTTTCGTTTCCGTCCCTTCTTATTGATCTCCTGTAATGGGACCGAGTTCTGCTCACGGACCGCCTTCTTGAGCGTGTTGGGGCTGATAATATTTTGCACCTCAGCTATCTGAGGCTCGGTGAAGGCGGGAGCTGGAGGCGTGTCCTGAGAACTGAACATCGAGACGGCGCTTTGTTGCAATTGGATTTCTCCGCCGTACCAGCTAGATCGCGATCGTCTTGGTTGGGTTACGGAGAAAGAGGCCCTGAGAACTCGTCGGCGTACTCCATGTTCGCAAAGTACTTATCAACTTTGGTAAATGTACCGTCGTCGTTATGCGTCGCCCGTCCGGATCCTATGCCATAGGGCTGTCGGATCACGTGCCATAGGGCTGTCCGGATCCTGTGCCATAGGGATGTCCGGCAGGTCCAGAGGCGTTGCGGCGTTCTTGCCATGGCTTGGCGCCCGGCACGGCGGCGGTCTTGTCGTGGGTGGTGTCCCCGCCCCCAAGCGAATCTGGCTCTTGGCCAGCGGTGCCGATTCTGCAGTAATCGAGGGTCATCTCCTCTTCTTCGTCGGCCCCGGCGGGTCGAATCGGAGGTAACAGCTCGTCGCAGCCTGGCAGCACCCGAACCACTTCAACCCTATACACTTTGGGTTCCATCGGATTACCGTGGAACATGCGGTTGCCGGTTGAGCGATTACGCCCTTGGCGACATCGACCAACTCGCCGCCCACGATGTGCGAGAAGAGTGCAAGGAACGTCGGCGGCGCCTGCGAAAACATGTAGGGCGTCGGGGATGCCCGATCAAAGTCAAGGAGATGAAGTCATCGGTACGAGAGGCTTAGTTACCGTGATGCCGCCGAGCTCGGCTAATGTCGAGGCACCGCCAACGGTGGCATGCAATCGACGGAGGGGGCGCTTTCTTTGGCGAGGTGCCGGCGTACACCGGGTGCATTAAGCTCCAATGCTCGCGGCGCCGGAGACACGAATACCGCCTCACGGAGACACCAATGGTGCGCTTTGCCGCTGTCGCGATTCTTGGCCGTGAAGCTGGGAACCGGGGGAGGCCCCTGTTGGCCGCCCGCAATCCACGTCGTCAGCCCATGAATCAACGTAGGCACCATGGCGTTGAGCTTTGTTCCCAGTTGTTGTTCCACTGCTCTTGGACATGCTCCGGAATCCGCGCCACTTGTGCCTTGAGTGCTTCAACCTCGCGTCACGGCTTTCCGAGCTGGTCTTTTCTCCTTCCGCACACCAGCGGTATAGTATGACCCCATTTTGTGGACAAGCCTTTGCCGCCACACGACCGGTGACGTCGGCTTAGTGAGCTTATCCTTGTTTTTCATTACGTTCAACGCCCTATTTAAAGGGGTGTCAAAAGGGGAGCTCTGAGATGACCCCGTGCTACTGCTTTCAGTTTCCTGCTGAAGGAACGTGAACCATTTAGAAATATTGGGGATTAATTAGAGTGCAACCATATGGAGCTAATTACGCGGGGGTGTATTCCTTACCAGAACAAGCTCAAGCGCCCTGGTCTTCAGATCCGTGGTAAGATCATTTGTTATCGGGTCCTCCTTGTACCGGGCCCTGACAAAGTTCCTGATACTTGTCACCGCTGTATTTCTCGAAGGCGGGCGGTAGGCCTTGCTCGGCACGCCCGCGTCCTCCTTGTCCCATATAGGCCCCGCCATCGTAACCGCCGGGACCGAGTTTGTGTTCCCCTAAGTTCAACTCCGCATTTCTTTCCCCAATCGACTTGATTCGAGGTTGCCCTGCTCTCGCACTTGATCTTGAACTCCTTGTAGTCATCTTCGCTGATCGAAGAATATTTCGCCTTGATCTTCTCATAACTATCACCTTTATCAATCATTCTATTCACCGCTTCTCCAAGTAGACAGGGCCGTGCTCATCCTCGTGAGGCGGCACTGTTCACTTTATTCCACGAGGCGTGTGTTTTCAAAATTGGCGGGGAACTTGTATCGTTCGTGCAACCGTGAAGAGGAGGTTGCGCAAATTCCCTCGGTCCTTATGCCTAAGGTTCTCGGTGTTGATCGAGACGGTGCCCCGGAGAATGCACCCGAGCTGAAGCGAGTACCCCTTGACTTATATGTTTGGGCTCCGTTGGATGCCCGTCGGAGTCCGCTTGAGTAAATTACTCCTTGAGGGTGCTAAGCGCATTCGGGCGCCGGTCCTTCCTTTGCTTCTTCGGTTGGCTGCCATATGTGTGTGCGCCGCCATCATCAGTGGTGGCATCCTCGGCGGCACCATCAGTGGTGTCATCCCCGACGCCACTAGGGGTTGTGTAGTCAGGATCGGTGTCTTCCGCGGTGTCCTCATAGCGGTGAGGTTGTTCCTCCATCTCCTGGGACAGCTCCGAAAATTGCTTGCCGCCCGAACCGCCGGCCTCATCGTTGTTGGCCATGTTTCGCTCTAAATAGGAAAACAGTTTGGTCAAAAAGTTGGTTATTGTTAAGGAACAAGATCATGGTCTCATCATTTAGGGTTTGTCGACACGGAGGCATCCTAAAAGCTAAGCTTTTATCATTTAGGGTTTGTCGACGCCGAGGCATCCTAAAAGCCTAAGCGTACATCATTTAGATTCTCATCAACACCGAGGCACCCTAAAAGCCAAGGTTTCATCATTTAGGGTTTGTCGACGCCGAGGCACCCTAAATGCTAAGTTAAGTTTTCATCATTTAGGGTTTATCGATGCCGAGGCACCCTAGGTTGGGCCTAATCACTTGGCACTAGTCACTTGGCTCTATTGCCACATATGTTGGGTTTATCATCTAGGGTTTATCGATGCTGAGGAGAATTCTATGTTGGGCCTAATCACTTGGCTCTATTGCCACCTATGGTTTAATGCAGCAAGAATAAAGGGGCAGTTGATCCTACTTAATTAAGTACTAAGATACCCGGCCCATGCATTAGTAGCAAGTACCCCATATGTCTGATTTTAGCAAAGTCATGCTAAAATTCACGGAAAATTTCAGCATGACCTTTGCTGAAAATAGGACATATGGAGTACCGAATTTGCTTGAATGAAGTTAATCGACATTCCGGCAAACTCAAGGGACTCTCGGGGTACCTGCAAAATCATCACGACACGAAGGGCCTCTCAAGGGCCTCAAGCAGCAGCGGCGTCTCCCAGGACCCCATTTTTTGCTAAATTTCTTTGAGCAACAATCAGAGCAGAAAATTCAGCATATTTCTATACAACAGCACTGTAAAGATGAAGAACAGTTCTACAGCAGCCCATTTATATACAATAGCATCTTTGGTCATACCAATTTCTGAAACAATTCAAATCTGAACTGTATCTTGCGTAGGCACCACTCATCGCAAGTGCCATACTACTGCAAGTGCTATACTCTTGTAGGAAAGGAGGATCATCATACACATATATAGGAAAGGAGGCCCATTCCTATTTCAGGAAAGCAAAACAGATGTACACATAAGATAAAAATGTAGTGCTGAAAGTTTAATGCTTACAAAAGACTTGCTGAAATAGTGAAAATTATGGTGTCACCAAGCTGGCTAAGAAACTCCCAAAGTCCACTATCAAATCCACGATATAATCTTGTTACATACATCATAACAATTTAAGTTATTTAGTATAAGGATAGTAGGAAATGAAAAAGAAAGAGCTCAAAAACTCCCTAATTGGGAGATTTGTATTTGCACCATCTTTCATATCAATATCATATACACATGGAGATGGTGTCATTCAACTTGAGCATGAGCTAGTTTAGTCATCCAGCTTACGCATACACATGGAGATGGTGTCATTCAACTTGGAACACATCAAACTTTTGTTCCGTGCTACTTCACCTCAAAACTCACAGCTTTTTCAGAACAAAAACTGACGAATAATAACACACAGCAGATATATGAATGAGTTCCATGGTGGATCTGCTATGTTCACGGCACAATAATTTAACAAAACCTTTTTATGGACCAAGGGAAACACAAATCAAGTGTCCGACAAAAATATGACCCTGAATGCAAATGGAGCTTAGGTCCCAACAAATGCAGGTAGCTACTGGGAACAGAATACAAGTGAATTAACAACAACAACCTAGGTATTGTAGGTATTTAGAAGACTACAAGTTCCGACACGGTAACCTTGCAACACAGTGATAGAGTTTAGCTTTGAATCATCAAAGTAAGGAACATTGGCAATAATCAAACATAGTGTATGTAGCAAGTGGCAACTTCCAGTTGAGACCACCATTTCCATGCTAAACACTAATCAGCAGGCACTCTCCTGCTACAGCTAACCAAAATCTGCTAGCTGATTCTTAAATCAGACAGTTTGAGCACTACAATTCTCACAAGATCTGCAATAGGAATTTACAATTAAAATGTTACGCATTTGTAGGCATTTGCCATGTTAGGCATTTACTAAACATGTTTACTGAACATGTTAGGCATTTACAACTCATTTGTCTGTTTGAGCACTACAATCAGATAGTTTACTGAACATGTTAGGCATTTGTCATGTCATAATCTTTGCCATTTTACAATTAAAATGCACTTGTTTGTGTGGACTAATTTTGAAGCAGTTTGTGGAGTACTGTCAAAATTCAGAATGGTGATTGAATTTAACTGACAAACAAGAACCTAACGCGCATTCCCCAACTAATAAAACCGATCAAGAAGAAGTAGCAGTGGCACGACGGGGCGGCGGCGGCGAGCTCCTGCTCCTAACCCTAGGTCGCCGCCCCGTGGGGGCATGGGCATGAGCGGGGGAGAGAGGGAGGGAGGGACAGAGACTAACCGTCGTTGATGAGCAGCAGCCGCGCGGGGAGGCTCGCGCTGCCGTCGAGGAGCGCTTCCGACAAGACTAGCCGTCGTCCATCCGCCCGTCGAGGAGCGCGGGGAGGCTCGCGCCGCCGTCCGTCAGAGGAGGTCGCGGGCTCGAGGGGGAGGAAGGGGAGAGGGAGGCGGCGGGCGTGTGGGCGTCGCGCGCAATGGGCTCGAGCGATGGCGGCGCAGTGGAGGGAGGGACGAGGAAGGAGCGCGCGGTGGATCGAGGGAGAGGGAACTGGCGAGGGGAGAGGGAAGGGGGATCGGGCAAGGGGTACACACTATAGCAATGGCGCACCACCCTCAGTGCGCCATTAGTAGTTTTTTTCTTATAGCAATGGCGCACCCACCTCTGGTGCGCCATTAGTAACTTTTTTTTCTGACAGCAATGGCGCACCCACCTAGGGTGCACCATTAGTAATTTTTTTTCATTATTTCTTGTTGCATATAATAATTTGTTTTCTTATCAAATTTGTTATTTTCATGAGGACTAGAACAGAAGATATCATCAAATATCATCAATTTTTTTTTGAAAATATCATCTATTTTTGTTAATTGAAAATATCATCAAATTTTTTATTTGAAAATATCATCAAAAAGTGGGGGAGGGTGCGGGGTGTCGGCGGCGGTGGAGCGGGAGGTGCAGGGGTGCTCGGCGGTGGAGGCGGGAGGTCTTGAGGGGTGCTCGGCGGCGAGGGGGATCTGGCGAGGGGGATCGGATAGCTATCGAGAGGGAGGGGGATCGAGATCGAGTGTCCTCATGAATATTCAATATTTTTTCATATTGAATATGAAAAAATATCATCAAATTTGACAAAATATTCATGAATTCAAAAAGTGCCCTTGAAATTTAAATATATTCATGATATCAAAAAGTGCCTGAGAAATGAAGACTACGATTTAAATACAATCGATCTTAGCTAGCTATCTGTTCACAATCTTCTTGCCCTTCTTTTTCGCAAATGGAGTTCTTCTGTGGAGCAGACGTCCTTTAGGTAGGGTGGTCCTGCTTCTTCTTGTGGTGTGTGCTTTGCTACTTCATCGCCATTGGTCATGTTCGATCTTGAATTCGCCGTACTTGTGGAAGTCTTGCTCATTGGCTACTCCATCCGTTCGATGATCTTCCTTTTGCCTCTCCTCACGACAACACGGTGGGCTTTGGCGAATTCGGGAATGAAGAAGCATTGGTCCACTTGGGAGGCCAGTACCCATGGCTCATTTTTTCGGCGGTGACGTTTGCGCCCATGATCTTGGATTTGGCTTCAGGTATAACCATGGTGGTGAAATACTGGTCTTCTTTTAGGACGCTCTTGGCCCATCTGACACGGAACATCGGGACCTTCTCTCCAGCGTAGCTCAGCTCCCAGATCTCCTCGATCCTTCCGTAGTATCCGTCCTTGTCGTTGCGGTGTAGGATTCCATCGTTACCCTGGAGTTCTGATAACCATCGCTCTTCATGTCCTTGTTCTCGGTGTAGAATGTGTAGCCGTTGATATCGTACGCCTCATAGGTCATCATGTTGTGCTCGGCGCCCTGTGACAAGGCGAATATGAGTTGTTCTTCCGCGGAAGAATCCTCATGTAAAAAGTGCAATGTAAGCTTCTGCTTGAACCAACGCGTGAAACATGAGTTGTGCTCTTTGATTATATCTCCGTCCGTCCTCTGTTTGCCTCGGTCATTGTACGTCTTCTCAATAAAGGTTTTGTGCTCTACCACCCAAGGATCGACCACGTCTATGTGTTGTAGCGCGACTAGGTTTGCTCTTTCAAAGTCGGCGAGTCGACATGCATTTCGCGGCGACCCTCACGGTGACCCCATCCAGCGAGCCTGCCGAGGTGCCTGTTGACGGGCAGACCAACGGGGTTCTCGATGCCTAGATAATTCGTGCGATGGGAGATGCACTCTTGATTGAAAAGCCCCTGGCTATACTTCCCTCTGGACGTGACATGTTGCGAACGTATCCTTTGATGACACCATTCATCCTTTCGAACGGCATCATGCTATGCAGGAACGTCGGCCCGAGTTGGATGATATCCTACACGATATGGACCAGCAGATGCACCATAACATCGAAGAATGCGGGAGGGAAGTACATCTCAAGCTCGCATAGTATCACCGCGATCTCTTCCTGTAGCCTTCTGAGTTGCCTCAGGCCAATCGACTTCCGAGAGATGACGTCGAAAAAGTTGCATAGGCCAAACAGCGTTTCACGGACGTGCGCATCCATGATCCCACGGATTGCAACTGGAATTATCTGCGTCATCAGCACGTGACAGTCGTGAGACTTCATCCCGCTGAACTTCTGCTTCGCTGGGTCTAGGTATCTGCTTATCTTCCCAGCGTAACCGTAAGGAAGTTTTACTCCTAGGAGGCAGGTGAAAAACTGCTCGATCTCCTCCTGACTTAGAGTGAAGCACGCGGGAGGGTAGTAATTTCTGGTCTTCTTGGCCTTTTTGCCTTTGCGACGACTTTCTGTGTCCTGCTTCGCCTCATCATCATCATAATAATCATCATCATTAGCATGAAGCTCCTGCCTGATGCCCATTGATTTCAAGTCTGCCCTTGCTTTCGGCCCATCTTTGGTCCTCTCTGGCATGTTGAGCAGGGTACCAAGCAGACTCTCGCACACGTTCTTCATGATATGCATGACATCAAAGCTGTGAGGCACACGGTGGATCTTCCAATACGGCAAGTCCCAGAAAACAGACCTCGTTTTCCATACCTTCTGCAGTGGCTCTTGCGCCTTTCGCTTCTTTCCCGGCTCTGGCGCCTTTTGCTTCTTTCCCGACAGTGGGCAGTCTTCCCAATTTTTCAACAGCTCGTCTATTTCCTCGCCGCTCCTCGTACACGGGCGTTGTCGTGGAATTGTCACGGCAGATGTCCTTAGTGTCAGGACTTAGTCGCGAGGCCAACGCATCTATGTGGTAGCTTGAGAGGGGTTGAGCGGGACGAGAGAAGCGAGGTTTTACCCAGGTTCGGCCCCTCACGGTGGAGGTAAAAGCCTACGTCCTGCTTCATTGATATTGATGATGATGATCCAGGTTACAAGAGTGTTCTAACTCGAGAGCTATTTTCTAAACCTAACTTGTCCAACTTGTGGAACTTGTCCCCTTTTGGGGAGCCCTGCCCCTCCTTATATATGTTGGAGGGGCGGGTTACATGTAGAGTCCTATTAGGATTAGGACTAGTCTATCGGTAATACAAACCGGATACAAGTCCAGGTCTTAGCACCTTGTAAGATAATATTCCTCCTGCCTTTTCCTCTTAAACCGGCCCACCATTAAACGTGAACCGCCTTACGGGTCTTGGGCCTTGTCATCTCTGTCATCCGCACGCCGGATCACCAAAGTGAGTCATAATGACCAGGTGGGTTGCTTGTAAACCGCCAGGTCAAGGCGGGTCGCCAGTAACTCGCCAAGTGTCAGCGGGGTCTTCAGATAATCCGCCAAGTCCGGCCGGGTTAACTTCCGGCCGGTTTACACCGCGGGGTATATCCCCGACATTAGCCCCCAAGTTTAGCTTGGATTTATTCATGGTAAACTTATGCTGCAAAATAAACACAAGAACAAATTTGACAGGTTATGCTCCGGGTTAAGAATTTTTGTAAATCGGTACCTGATCATCCTTAAGTCCTTGTTATTTCCTCCTTCTGGGAAATCCGGGTCAACAGACCAGCTTCATAATCAATTTGCCGACATTGGCTTGTCATCGAGAAATATTGTGAAGAATAAATCCTTTGACTCAGCTCCGCCGGGTTTAAGAAATACGGATCTGAAAATACTTATCTCGATATTCAGCGGTTTGAAGATGTAAAACTTGCCGGTTTAATATTACCAAAATGGCGGTTTATATATATTGATGATGGCGCCGGGTCATAATTGTTGTCGACACCGGGTCATGTAATTTGATCTTCCTGATTTGCTCAAAACTAATAAAATGAAGATGTTCCTCCTTTATATGCATAATACCTGTAGCCCCCAAGTCTTTGAGAAGAACAAAGTGGTGGCTTAAGACTTTGCTTCAATATAAATACGGCCACTTTCAAAGAAATCCATGTTGTTCATCCCAGTGACTAGTAAAAACTGAATACTCCATACTATCTAGCCCCCAAGTGCCGGGTTGTCATGCTTGCAGCAACCTAGGACTTGTAATTGTCTTATACTCATAAAAACTTCAACCAGTGTAGCCCCCAAGGGCCGGGTCATTATGCAATAATGAGCAGGGACTTTGTAGGTGTAATCATGTAGATTTGAGCAATGATGTGTAGCCCCAAGGGCGGCTCAGTAAGATAATATTGAGCTGGGACTTAACATATACTTCAATGAAAATAAAATCATATGATGTAACCCCCATCATGGGACTTGAATCCACGTCCACAAGGTTAAGAGCCTTGTGCTTTTACCAACTGAGCAGTGGACCCTTCAATATAATGAATAAAAAGCTTTGTACCTTCAACTGTTGGCAGGGAGCAATTGGTAGCCCCCAAGGGCCGACTCATTATAATGTGATGAGTCGGGTCTTCAATAATATGAGCAGAAAATTACTTTGCATTAGCCCCCAAGTGTCATGGTGCATGCTTGCAGCGACATGAGACTTGCACATTTGATGTAATCTTAATTTAAATAATGTAGCCCCCAAGTGCCGGGTCGTAAGCCTGCAGCGACTCAGGACTATTCCTTCAATTGTAGAATAAATCATATCCATTAATAATAGTATAACCATTGCGCTAAAAGCGACTTTGAAAACCTCAATTATAATATTGGTTATTCATAACCATAATAAAAATCCAGCCGTGTTGGCTATTAAAGGTAACATAATCTGGTATGAAGAACCTTATTCATTCAATATCATACTGAAAATTCAGCCAAGTTTGGCTATTTGAATAATATAACCCAATGATTTATAAGCGCATGATTCCAATGGCGCAATCCAAATAGGTACTGGCGACTTATAGTCCAAAGCCAGGCCGGGTTAACAAACACCGGATAGTTTATCATCATGCTTTATTCAACCTGTCTCTGCATACAACAAGTTTAAAGTGTCCTGGCGGTTTACCGCCGGACGGGTCATAATGCCCAACATATAACCCAGGTTTATAACCAAGGCTGCACTTAAGAATAATCAATGAAATATATCATACACCGTGACATTGAATCACATCATTGGTTTACCAACTTTTTGTAGTAAGGGTGATGACCCTAATCTTGAGTAATGATAACTCCTTTCATACTGTGTCGGTTTATGATAAAACCGTACCGGGTTGTGATAAACGCCGGTTTAACCATATATAAAACTGGCGACTCGTAGTCAAACCAGACCGGGCGGATAGTCTCCAGATTATGATTTGATCATGTACTGACAATTTGTAATTGAAAGTCAAGCCGGGTTAATGAACACTGGTTTACTCCATAATAAGATGGTAACATCAAACCGGGCAGATAGTCTCCGGATTAGGATTTGACCGTGTTCCGCCAATTTGTAATTGACAGTTTGAACCGGATTAACAATGTCGGTTTAAAAACGTAACAGAAGTAACATTCTTTAGCAAAAAAGAACAGAATTCAAGCAAAGGCAAAATAAAACCATTGCAAATGAGGCTTTACTGAGCCGATCAGATTGTGTTACCATGGTCGGACACGACCAAGCTCCCAATAAGGTGTAGCCATGGTTCAAGTCAGCCAGGTCCCCAACTGAAACCGTGGCATTATGCCGATCAAGTGGCGTGGCAATGGTTCGGGTTCGACCAAGCCCCAAGTGACTCTATGGCCTTAGGCGATCAAGAGGCATGATAGTTCAGACTTGACCATGTCCCCAAGTGATCTGGTGGCTTTCGCCTATCAAAAGGTGTTGCATTGGTTCGGACACGACCAAGCCCCCAAGTGACATTGTGGCACTAGGCCGATCAAGAGGCGTGGCTATGGTTCGGATACGACCAAGCCCCCAAGTGATCAATAATATGATAAGCCAATAAGGCATGATACCCATGTTTGAACTGCGCATCACGGCGAGTCCTCTTTGGCACCCTTTAACTTTTTGCAAGAGATAAATCCTTCTTGAACCGGATGTTAAACCAGATATTGAGAGCTTCAAAGCTTTGTGGGAGACATCTTTCCCTTGAACCGTATTTTAAACCGGAATCTTCATTTTATGCCGGAAAATTTCTGATGGCCTTTAAATTTGCACCAAGACGGCGGTTTAGGGTCCTTCATTAGATAACTTTGCAAGACGGAGTAATTTCTATTTTAAAGAAAACAATATATAATATAAAAATATATTGGATTGATTTCACCTGATATGTTAGGCCAAAAATTATCCACCGCCGAGGTGATCAATTATGGCCGAGTCGGCCGTGGGAGCAGATAAATGAATCGGCCGCGATGTTGTAAACCGGTGCGGACAAGCAAGTTGTCCTCCACGTTGTAAACCGGTGCGGACGCGTGAACCGGTCGGCCGCTCATCGGGTAATGTGACATGGAGGAAAACACCGTTGTAGAACGTTGCTAGTGCGTTCTCTATACCCGCAGTACAACAATAATTTTACCTGTATATGAAAACACCAATTTGAGAGTGTAATGGTGCTTAGAGGAATTAAAATGTACTGATAAAATATACAAGAGGGATAACACCTGATTTTATTTTTGTTGGATGTACGCAGATGCTGGTGCTATATAATATGCACGTTGAGCTCTACTGATGTGATGTAGCATAATATCCACGTGACCCTCTGTTGTAACTTGATTTATTCTGATGAACGTGGACGCTGGTGTCAGATAATATATATACATGGAACCTATTTGATGTGATGTAGCACAGCACTCACGTGAACTTCCTCTGTCTTTCTCCCTCCTTTGTAAAAGCGGGCATGTGGTAGCAGCAATAATTTCAACTTCTCGAGCATAATCCGATCGGTAGCCCACTTAGATTTATGAACATGTTCCATTAACGACCGGTGACCACCAGCCAACCCTGAATAGCAGCTGGTCCGCCGACTGCTGATCACCCAACAGTAGATATTTGTATAGGCTGAATATGTCCATTAATGGATAGCTCGGTAAGTACTATTGGTAATTTCTCTGCCGCGTTTTCATTCCAACTCAACATCATTTGGTGTATTGCAAGATCTATGAGTAGAGATGGCAGCTTCAAAAATAGGAGGCCCCTTGGCGGCAGCAAACGTTCCTGAAGATGGACAAAAGACAGGTGCATTGCAAGGCAGGACCAGCTTGAGGAGACTTGTCGGTTCAGGAAACGCAACGGCGGAGAAGGGAAAATCCGGCTCGACGCGTGACTGTAATGGCAACTCACATGTCCCTCGGCAAGGCGAGGAGCGAGCGGCAAGCGGCGGCTTGAAGCGGTCTAAAAACACGGTGGGTAGCTGTTTGCAGTGGACAACCATCAGGCCGGCGACTCAACACGGCCCCCGGTGGCTCGACGCGCCCCGACGTCTCAACGCGCAGCAGAACGGCGACTTGAAGGAGTGACACAGAGGTGACTCGAAAACCACAGCGGCTCGGTGGAAATAGTGCTGGTGCGACGCGGGGCGGCGCCAGAGTCGGCCGGAGCAGCGACTCAGTCCGGGCGGTATGACCCGGCCGGGTTCAGCGCGGGCGTGCAGAGCAGGAGTTGAGGGCGGTGGCGATTCAGACTGGAAGGCGACGGTGACCGCTGCAACATCCGGTTCAAGGGTAAAAACGAGACGGCGCCGGCGACTCACAGCAACGGGGCGGCTCTCGCAGCAGGGGAGAGGCGCACGGCGGCGACTCAAAGGGAGGCTGGGGCGGCTCCAACCGGTGCAGCAGCAGGTGGAAGACTGGCGTGGCCGGCGGAAGGCACGGTCGGCGAGTGACGACTCAAAGCCGGCCGACACGGCGGCGCAGGGCACTGCGAGGGTGACCCGGCGGCGATTTGGCGGGGCGCTGCGTGGATGGCGGTTCGCCGGTCGCCGGCTTGGGGTCGGAACAGTGGCGGAGGCTGTCTTGAAGCGGCGGCGAAGCGCGGTCAATGGACGAGTCCTGGCCATGGCGAGTCACGGCGGCGGGAGGTCGCGGCGGTTTGGGCAGTTCGGAGGAAGCGGCGACCCAGTCGAGGTAGATCGAGGCTGCGGTTGGATCAACGGCGGGTTTGGAGAAACGCCAGTATGGCAGGGGCCGTGGCCGCACAGCAGTTGAGGCGCTTTGTTGACGGCAGTTCAGAGATGAGACAGAGGCGAGACCGAGTCCATGGCCTCGCCCACTCTTGTCGTGTTTTTTAAAGGGCGGATGTACTAATCTTCCTTCCATAGTTTTTGAATCAGCCTCCTGGTGTTTTTCCTTGTGTGTATGTACCGATCAGAGTTGACCAAAGAGATAAACCGATTCGGCTGAGATGATGTATGAGTCGAGGATGCCTTAGTCTTTGAAATCCTTGGGTCTGTTGCTTCATGTGATGAAATAGTACTCCTGTTTTGATCCGGACTTGGCCTTGTGTTTTTTCGGCGACTTACTCCCATCGGCAAACCAAAGTTGAATGAGATCGCGATACTAACCATGCCGGTTATAGGCGAGTTTCATACAAAGATTTGACACGCCAGCGAAAACCATGTCCATAGCAGAAAACATCAGCGACATATAAACGAAACCCTAGTTTTTTATCAACTCAAATCTTGTACTCCCAGATCCAAAGTAAATCGTGTATGGTTGTCTCGTGCCGGTTCTTCTTCATCCGGCCAATCACGAGCCTCTCGATCCTTGGGGAGCCCTCCAAGAACTCAACACCACCATGCGCAGGCCCCACGGTGGGCGCCAACTGTCGTGGAATTGTCACGGCAGATGTCCTTAGTGTCAGGACTTAGTCGCGAGGCCAACGCATCTATGTGGTAGCTTGAGAGGGGTTGAGCGGGACGAGAGACGCGAGGTTTTACCCAGGTTCGGCCCCTCACGGTGGAGGTAAAAGCCTACGTCCTGCTTCATTGATATTGATGATGATGATCCAGGTTACAAGAGTGTTCTAACTCGAGAGCTATTGTCTAAACCTAACTTGTCCAACTTGTGGAACTTGTCCCCTTTTCGGGAGCCCTGCCCCTCCTTATATATGTTGGAGGGGCGGGTTACATGTAGAGTCCTATTAGGATTAGGACTAGTCTATCGCTAATACAAACCGGATACAAGTCCAGGTCTTAGCACCTTGTAAGATAATATTCCTCCTGCCTTTTCCTCTTAAACCGGCCCACCATTAAACGTGAACCAGCCTTCTGGGTCTTGGGCCTTGTCATCTGTCTGTCCCGCACGCCGGATCACCAGTGAGTCATAATGACCAGGTGGGTTGCTTGTAAACCGCCAGGTCAAGGCGGGTCGCCAGTAACTCGTCAAGTGTCAGCGGGGTCTTCAGATAATCCGCCAAGTCCGGCCGGGTTAACTTCCGGCCGGTTTACACCGCGGGGTATATCCCCGACAGGCGTTTTCGGGGTTCGGTTTCACCATCGAACAGATCCTTGTGTTTCCTCCACGGGTCATCGTCGCGAAGCCACCTTCGATGTCCCATGAACACGGTTTTCGAAGACCCGGGATCTCTATCTACCTGGCGATACGTTGTGTCATCCATGCACCTTACGCATCCAGAAAATCCGTGGACTACCTGCCCCGCGAGATATCCGTAACCGAGATAGTCGTGCACCATCGTGAGCAGTGCGGCTCTCATAGGGAAAAATTATTTCTCTGCGGCGTCCCACGTATTGGCTGGCGTTTTCCATAGCGTGTCTAGCTCCTCCTTCAACAGCCCCAGATACAGATTGATGTCGTTCCCTGGTTGTTTCGGCCCTTCAATTAGCATACTCACGTGAATGTACTTCCTCTTCATGCACAACCAGGGGGGAAGGTTGTACATCCACACAAACACAGGCCAGTGCTATGTGTGCTTCTCACGGCTGCCAAACGGATTGACTCCATCGGTGCTCGCGCCCGACATGATGTTCCTTGGATCCTTCCCAAATTCTGGGTATTCGAAGTTCAACGCTTGCCTTTGTCTCGCATCCTTAGGGTGACTCAGCATCTTGTCTTTTTTATTTATCTCCAGATCATTTCCGTCATCTTCCCGCTTCTTCTCCTCCCTATCCGCGTGCCAACGCAGGAGCTTTGCTACCTTAGGGTCCGTGAAATACCGCTGCAAACGAGGAGTGATCGGAAAGTACCACACCAATTTTCGAGGAGCTTTCTTCCTCTTCTTGTATCGAGTGACGCCGCACACCGGACATATGGTAGACTCCGCATGCTCGTCCCGCTAAATGATGCAATTGTTCATGCACACATGGTATTTCACGTGCGGTAAATCCAGAGGACACACGATTTTCTTCGCCTCCTCGAAACTGGTCGGGCACTTGTTCCCCTTGGGAAGACGTTCGTGCCAGAATGACATGTTCTCGTCGAAGCATGCATCGGCCATTTTGTGTTTTACCTTCATCTGCAGAGCCATGAGTGTTACTTTCAGGCGGGTATCCTCAGGCCTGCATCCTTCATACAATGGAGTAACCGCGTCTATCTCCAGTTGATCCAGCTTGGCTTTTTCTCGGGCAGCAGCTCTTGCGTTATCCGTCTGCTTGAGAAGCAACTCTTGAATATGAGTGTCCTGCACCCAGCCTCCATCGTCATCTGCTCCGGCATCTTCATCTTCATGATCATGCACTTCGTCTTGATCTTCCTCATCATCATGTACGACATCTTCTACATGATGATCGTACAGCATCACCGTCGTGATCATGTCCTGGAGATTCTTCGTCTTCTCGCCCGCCCTCGCCGTTGTGGTTGTCTTGTTGCCCTTCCTCATTTCTTGCCGGGCCCCCATGGACGACTTCATAGTCATCTTCATCACCTTGCCACCGATAGCCATCCATGAAACCACGCAAGAGCAGGTGGTCCCGCACCTGCCCGGAATCCGGGTCCGCAATAAGGCTCTTCAGCTTGCATCTTCGACACGGACATCATATCTCCGTCTCGTTCTTTTGAAGCATCTTGGCCTTCACGGAGCTCAAAAACCTATTCACGATGCCTTCGGTCATCGTGCGGACCATGGTCGTCATGGGTAGAGCAAAACGCTATTTTAGAACCAAGAGAAAATTTGGCATGACCTTCCCTAAAAATAGGACCAAAAAGAATGCATAGTGCCAAAATTCTCGCCGAAACGGAAATGAATCAACATTCCGGCAAAATATTGGCAACTATCGCATTTCAAATACTAGTACCTGCAAACAAACATATATGCAACACCACAAACATATGCAGTATCACAAACATACATAGATCTAGCTAGGCCACAAAAAGTGCATGTGCACGTTGTTGGAGCGAGCTAGGGAGAAAAAAAAGTAGATCTACAACATGAAGATAGCTTTCCCCTTACTTACCTATCAAAAAAAGGTAATTTCACCACTTAATTTTGATGAATCTATGGTGCAAATGAGGTGAGGAGGAGGAGGCAGCCGAAAGTTTGGAGAAGGAGGTGGAGGAAATGAAGTGGGGAAAGTGAGTGGGTAGGTGTGGCTGTCCAAAATATCTTGTTGGGGTCCAGTTACTAATGGCGCACCACCAGCAAATGCGCCGTTAGTATGCCTGCTTACTAATGGCGCACCTGCAGGTGGTGCGCCATTAGTAGTTTTACAAAAGTAAAAAATATATACTAATGGCGCCTTTATGCATCTGAGTGCGCCATTACTAGTTAGAACTAGTAATGGCGCACTTTGGTCGGATGCGCCATTAGTATGTATGTAAAAATGAAAATTAAACTTTATTACTAGTGGCGCACCATTTTTCTGGTGCGCCATTAGTGTCTTCCACACTAATGGCGCATCACCAACTAGTGCGACATTAGTATATAGTAGTGGCGCACTACATCCCTGGTGCGCCATTAGTGTCAATCCTATTTATAGCCCTTTTCCTAGTAGTGTGATATGCAGGACCTGCTCCAGGGTTAACGCTAGCGGCCTCACGAGCCTTCTCTCCTCCTCTCCGGCACGATCCGCTTGCATGTTAAAAGGGGGGTACCTGAGCATCGCGACTCATGGGCTCTTACTGGCTCTCCGGCCCCTCACCCCCAGCCTTGACCCATGGCATCGCGACCTGTCATACCAGCGGTGGCTGAGCTTGCTCGAGGGCCGGGACCTGAGGACGTAGAGCATTAAGGAAAGCGCGGGGGAGAGGGAAGAAGCTCGCGAGGACCCAACCGAGCAACACCACAACTGCCGTCGCGCGGACATGGCACCTCACCGAACGCCGCTAAAAACCCGCAAGATAAGTCACGCCAAAAACTGATCCGATTCAGCGCTAAACCCTCGCCTACTGCTGCTCTGTCACGGCAAGGATGGCTACCTCTCTTGCCCAGCGGAGGCTGCTTGAGCGCTAAAGGGGACCTCCTGAGCATCGCGACTCAGGGGCTCTTACTGGACCTCGGGCCGCTCACCTCCTGGCCTTGACCCACGGCATCGCGACACATCATACCGGCTGACAGTGAAGCCTACACTGGGACTGGACCTGTCAACAGAAAGCACCAAAGCCCTCATGAGGAAAGAAAGGGGGAGCCGAGCTGGGGCAGAACAAGCATCTCGCACCGATTCATCATAAGGACATAATATTTACAAAACATGGCCAGCGCCTTACATACCCCCGCGGGGTGCTACTTCGATTCTTTGTTGGAAATAAAAGGTGCTAATCCTAAGGAACGCCGACTACGCGTGCCTTCGCAGGAGACGCCATCATCAACAGTGGGCCGCCAGGCACCGGCGCCGACCCCATCCAGATCACTGGCGCCGGTAGCCCGAAGCGCCCGCTTGGCTCCGGGCGCGACGCGAGCTCGGAGGCTCGTAGCTGTCGTCGCTCATCTCCGGAGTCGCCAGAAGCTCGGCAGAGGCGCTGGACCCTCCGGTCCCTTCGCTGCTGCCCGAGGAGCTGCCGAGGGGTCGACCTGCGGGCCTGGTCCTTGCCACGACGACGCCGCGACAGCCCTTCTCGGGGCAGCATTCCAGCCGGCGTCCTTCCGCGTCGAAGACCTTGAAGAACATCAAGGAAGCGCCATCATATTCCAGGTGGATCACGAGGGCGCCCCTCATCCGGCATACCTGGGCGATCTCGCCCCAGCCTCGGGTCATGTAGACATTGCCTGGAGCAACAACTGCAACCTCCGCTCCGGTCGCAGGGGTGCTGCAGCTAGCGTGCTGCAACCAGAGCTCCAGGGAGCCCCTCTGCGGGATCTCGAAGGCGAAGGAGGGAGGAAGGCGAATCCAAGATTGAGGAGGCATGGCGGTGTGGAGAACAAGCCCTAGGGAGGAGCCCTCGGCATGGACTCCAGGGCGAACAACGCGCACCGCCGTGACCCGCCGGTGCCGACGGCGGCGTCGTTCGTGGCGCTCGGCGTCTACTCCTTCAGGGCCCTCAATGCGGGCGTACAAGGGTAGCGGGAACCCTGGTGGCGGCCGCTCGTACCAGGGCCTTGACACCTCCTGCCGGGCGCCCTCATCTCGGCGGCAGAGGGCTAGCCATTTCTTCGCGGAAGTGGGTCGGGACCCTCTCGGGGGGCCTTTCCCTTCTCTTCTGCAGACTGGCGGATCGGAACCATTGGCGCAATGCAGAGCAAGGGCGAGGATGGAGAAGAAGGAGCAGCAAGAAGAGATGGACTGGAAGGGCTCGCCCCGTTCCGTACTTATAGCCGGAGGAGGCCAACCGTCGGCCTCCACGACCGCAGGTAATCATGACCCATTTTGCATGCAGGGACTTGTCATGTCGGACGGTTGCCGAGGCATCATGGGGAAGTGGAGACGCCCACGGCCAACCAATCGCCACGCGGCGCCCAAGGCCGTAGGTTGTTGGGCCCCGCGGCGCTTCGCACTTGCCCCTTCGCTTCTCTGCTAAGCCAAGTCCGGGCGCCGCTTTGGGCCGAGCTCTTGTCGGCGTTCACGAGGCAGGGGTCCCCAGACTTGCCAGCCTGCGGCCTGGGTCGTGGCTCAAGTGGGGGCCCAGCACGGCCTAGCTTCATCAGCTCAAGCTCAAGACCCTCACGAGGGGCCAAGCCTCGCGGGGCGGACGACAGGAACCTCCCTCAGGAACAGCCTCGTCAGGCAGGCTCGCGAGGAGGCGGAGAGATCAAGGCAGGGTAGCTCCCGGGGGTGCCCCGTGACGCAAGCCATGATGATCAAGGCTAGGCGGGCGCTAGCACGCGTAGTGTCCTCATTTCCCCTTTGGTGCAAAGGAGGCAGCACAGGCCAAGGCATCAGGCAAAGGTTGCCACTTCGGTGCAACAATACCAAGACCAGCAGGATGGATGTCATTGTGGAGCCTGTGAGACGCGTCACCGCCGAGCCTTTGGCACCAAGACCAACTTTAGTCAGGATAAGTGTACTAGATGTTCCCCTTCAAAATGGCCAATTGTTGGCGCCCTTCCCGCTCATTATTTGGGAAGAGGACCAGGGCCTCCCTCTATAAATAGAGCTAGCCACCACAGAGTGAGGGGGATGACGAAGAGAGAGAATCGAGATCACGCATAGAGAGAGAGAGAGGCGACTGAACTCACCCAAGCAGTTCATCGCATCAGCCCAAGAACAGCCCCTCGCGAGGCTGTTCTCCTTTTGTATTGTTCATCATCAGCCCCTGAGGCAATCCACCACACCACAAACTAGAGTAGGGTATTACACCACAATGGTGGCCCGAACTAGTATAAAACTCGTGTCCCTTGTGTGTTCTTCTTCCTAGATTAGATCCCTTGCAAACTATCGACGCACGGACTGGTAGGGGAAAGATCTCCGTACGCACCCCAGTGTTCGAACCTCAAGGGTCTGCCGGAACCCGAAATCCGACAAGTAAAGCGCAAGGCGGTGGCAAAATGCACAATTAACGCCTGGCGCTTTTTTGAACTATGATAGCAATGGAATCTTAAATTAGAACAATTGTTCTTCAGGTTTAGGCACTTGTTCTACATGAACAGAGTACATTAAGATGTAATAATATAATACTTAAAAATAGAAAATGAGCTCATAGACCTTACCACATTCTTGGTTCGGGACCAGTACAGAACAAGGCGTTCCGAGTCATCGTCCAGTAAATGTGTCTCAGGAGAACGTAAGGGAATTTGATGAGTTTCTTTGCCGGTGAAGTACGTTTTCTTCAGGTAATTCCGATACTGCCACCAAGCATTCTTGAAGATAGCATAGGTATTAGCACAGGTTACCTCATCCTGAGTTTCCAAATCGGTCCTTCTCTATAGAGAAAAATGGGAAAATTTGCTGTATTATAACCATCATGGAGGTAGGATGTATGGGACAAAGCACAGTAATTGCCATGAATAACATTACTTACACATAACACCTAGACAAACACCTGCAACTGGCTTTTTCTTCATCTTTAGTATAATATTTGCAAGATGGGAAGATACGCACATACGATTTAACAACATCAAATGCGATAGATGCTAAACTACGACTAGCTGGTTGTGCTTCTCCACAGGAATAGGCATACTAACTGGTGGAGTTGGGGTTCGCCGTGGTAGTACTGGCCCTTTGGGCACTGGAGATGCCTTACTAACTGCTCTTGTTTGGGAGCTCTGTGGTGGAGATGGTGTTGTGTTAACGGGAACTGGGTTAGTATCTGCTGGGGTTGGGGTTAGAGTAGGTGAAGCTGGTTCTCTGTCAATCGCAGTAGGGGTACAATCTGCGAGAGTTTGGGTTATGTGTGGTAGGTCTGGTTCTCATGCATGTACAACCAGGGTGCTATCTCCACCAAGAGGTAGCACTGTTTTATTTGAAGACCATGTTTTTAGTCCGCTAGATACTGTCATCACCCGCTCCAATTCAAATGGCTGATAAACAGGGAACATAGTTGAATGTACAGATATTGTATGAGACACAGATGCAATAGATAGTCTGGAAAAAAGAGGGCATGAAATAGTTGACATGTATATTGTTTAACTAAAACAGATAGCATGACATAATTTCACATATATGATGTCTATCTAAACTGGATAGCATAGAATAGCATAATTCAAAGATATGATGAATAACTAGACATGATCGCAGGACATAATTCACCTACATGTTATCTAAGTAATCTGGATCGCATCATTTAATTCACATATGTGATTTATATGCTAAACAGAGGGCATTCGATATGATGTCTGAACTAAGAACATGGTGTTGAATATTGTGTATATGATGTCTAAACTATGCAATACAAGACACCATATGCATGATATGAGCAGTTTAACCGTGCCAAGTTAGAGCATACACCTCGGTGGGGGAATAGGATTGCTCATCTGTCTCCGCATCCATCTCCGAGGAGCTATCGGGACCCAACAAGAGATCTGCTTCGACAGGTAGCATTGTCTGCTCTGAAGGCCTTGTTTTCACTCCAGATTTTTCCATCTCCCACCCAAATGGCTGATTCACAGGAAGAGTAGTTTAATGTACAAACATTGTCGACAAATGGAAATGTAATGAAGAAAACGATGGGCAAGATATCATTCAAATATATGATGTCTGGTTAAACAGGATGGCATTGCACATTTCACATATATTACGGCTGGCTAAAAGACATGATACTGCATAATTCCCATATATATATAGAAACTAAACAGGTGGCATTACATAACATGGCTACACTAATCAGATGACATATATGATGTCAAAAGTAGGCACTGCAAGGCAACATATGCATGATATGACTAACATCATCATGCCAAGGTAGAGCAAACACCTTGGGGGGTAAATAGGAGTGGTCAGCGGCATCTGAATCCGCCTCAGAACAGATATCTTCCTCCGGATTACAATCTGGAGAGAGGTGGGGAGGGTTTGTCATTGAACCCACCATGGAGCGATGTCTGCATGACATTGTATTGCTGCACAAAACTATTCTATTTTTCTCTACATGTTCAGCACGACTGTGTACAATATCTGACGTGCATACGAAGAAAATATGGTGAGATTATGTAAGGAGAGCATGCAGAAATTTAGAGTGATGGTAAAAACCAGTGGATGGATCCAAAAATAATAATAGAAGGCTGATGATTGCTTTAATTTAATAAAAAAGACAGATGATGATTGCTTTAATATTTGTTTCCCACCCAAGATGAACAACATAGGCATACCCTAGGTGAACCAGATATTAGACAAAGATACTATTCATTGCTTCCTCGATATGTGCCCCACAACTAATTTAGAAATCAAGTTTGAACATTAATTTGGACCTGACTTGGAGTCCAAGAGGTGAACAGGACAATAAAGTAGCAGGTAATTTTAAGCAATGCATAACATCAGCAGAAACAAAAGAGTGTGACCTCTCTTGTGGACCCGTGTACTCCTCAGGTTCATCTGCTGAGTCGATGATGGTGATTCCGTTGCAGTGGGTGCCGGCGGCAGGGAAGGAGATCTGAGGCGGCGAAAGACGGTCATGAGTCGTGATGTCTGGTTTGGTGGATGTTTTTGTCGATGGAGCAGCTCAGGTGAGGTGGACGACATCACGGCAGGAGCAGGACAAACCACACAAAGTTTCCTTCGACACCTACACAGAATCAAGTAATTTCAGAAGGGCTCATTTGGCTTGCATGATTCTAAAACGCAGGGATAGGAAAAACACTGGAATAGGGTAGGAATGCACATGGTAAACAAAGCATTTGTCAACACAGGATTTCTGTCAACTTGGTGTTTGGTTTACAGGAACTGCAAGAGCAGAGGAATGCAAAGAAACATGGCCAAAATAAAGTGAAACCATATGAAAGCGTGTACGGTTAGAATGTTATTCTACCACTAATGCACTTGGTCTTTTTTTCATGCATAGGATTTTGAAAAGTAGGTCCAGGTGGATGTTTTGCCTCATTCCTTTCTACAAAATGCATGAATAATTGAATAGTAGAGTGCCATTGGAAAATTCCCTATTGCTATGTTTTTTTGTTGAACCAAAATAGCCCTGAATGTATAGTAATAAGTGATGCAACAAGTGTATAACCTCTTTGCCGTAGCCGTGTCGACCTCAGCATCATTGGGTTGGTCGCTGAAGCAGTTGAGGCAGAAGTGGCTATCGGAGGTGTGGAGGAAGATCTCGAGGAATCAGAGAAGCGGCGTCGAGCCTTTGCTCAGTTGTGATGCATCGTTCTGTCTTGGATCAGCTCCGGTGAGCCGTAAGACGTCAAGGCAGAAGCAGCACAAGACATACATCATCAATCTCAAGTTGGATTCTAATAGCATCTCCAATAGATGATGTAAAATAGATGTAAAATTTACATCACCAAAAACCACCTGACTACAGCAGATGAGGTAAAAACTGTTGACTCTGAACTTAACTGTCCAAACTGAAATTTACTGTGGAATCTGAATGTTACTGTCGAAACTGAATGCAATGGTAGCAGAGAGGCACTTGACATGTAGTTTAGGGAGGGCCTGTAGTTCATCTTCAACCTGCACCCCCCTGAGCCGCCAGCCACCACCGGCCGAACCGCCGGCCCCAGCGCCGCCTCGCCGCCCCGAAACAACTCCCCACCGCCGGTCCGCCGCCGCCCCGGCCAGCCCTCTAGGCCCCCCGCCCCCACCCTGAACCCTAAGATAGATACCGGGGTACCTCTCCGGCGATCCCCTGTCCAAGCTGCGGGTGGTTCTTCATTAACTCCGCGAGCCCCCACCCCAAAATCGATCGACCCAAAGTTGATTCATTGATCAAGTGTAGCTAAATCGGAGCAGAGCAGAGGCACGAGCGAGGGGAGAGCCGTGCAGGCGAAAGGCAGGAGCGAGAGCCGACCGATGTAGCTGGGCGGCGAGTGATCGGCGAGAGCCGAGTAGCAAAGAGTAGCGAAGCGAAGCGAGAGCCGGAGCAGCAGCAGCAGATCCGTCTGGTATGGCCGCTGCTGCCGAAGGGGCCTCGCACTGGGGGAGAGCCGCCGTGGAGATGTCGCCCATGGCGCTATCTTCAAGGTAGCCGCTCCATGGGTGTGTGGGATGGAGCACCATCGGCGCCGGCAGGTCGAGTTAAGGAGAAGGTGCGACGCGATGAGTTTACAACCTCTTGGGTGGCGCCGAGTAGGCCTCGGCTTCGTCCGAGGAGTCGGTGAGGATGCTGCGGTTCCGGTGGACCAGGTTAAGGTGGCGCTGTGGGGATGGAGCAGCCACGATAGACGAGGCGATCATCGGAGTAGCTCCTTGGAGGTGGAGGACGGGGCGGCTGAAACGGCGGGACGATGAGATGGACAACGGATCCTCATCCAGAGAGGTGGACGAGGGACGTCGAGCTGTTGCGCTTGACAACGTCGTCGGGGAAGAGGCTCCGGCTAGGCAGCGGTGAGGTGGCGGACGGAGGAGGGTGGGGTTTCGCGGCTGGAGCGAAGAGGTTATGGCGGCTTGGGATTTCTAATGGCAAAAAGGAGGCGATGGGAGGGGGTGAACCATGACTTAGGGACGTGCTTGTCCAAAATGTAGGGTGTGTTACAAAAGTACCCCCCACCGATTTGAACTAGCGGCCCGTTCGGCTCAGGTTTAGAAGGGGGATTTCACGTGTCGGGATTTGGCAGCTGGAGGGAGTTTTCGCACGCGTTGTAATTTCAGGATAGCATGGCGCGGGTTGTGAAGGCGCCAGTTTTGGGAGCACGATATCTGAATTTTAGGGATATAACAAGGTGCTGGTTGAATTTTAGGGACAAGCCTAACGTGTAATATTGTACTTGTAATGCATTCAAATCAATTCGCACTTCCCTCAACCAAAAAGAAAACGAAAAAAATAAAACTATTCACACCACACAAAGAGAGAGTCTTTCCATGTTTTACTATAAATATGCTATTCAAAGCTACTCCCTCCTTCCATCTATATAGGGCCTAATGCGTTTTTTGATGCTAACTTTGACCAAGTATTAAAGCAATAATATATGACATGCAACTTACACAAAGCACACCGTTAAATTCGTCTATGAAAGGTTCTTTCAATGATATAATTTTCACATTGTGCATGTCATGTACTATTAATCTTGTCAATAGTCAAAGGCGGTCTTAAAAAACGCATTACACCCTATATAGATGGAAGGAGGGAGTATGAATCCATGTTATGTCGAATTAAATTTTTTTCGCTTGCTGTATAATGCATGTAACCTACTCATACCAACATTTTAGTGCATTCCAAATGTCTATACTACCGCTTCATTTCGAACTGAATTTGAATTCGTTTCTCTATTTCAATAAGAATCTACAATCATGATTGTTTCCAACTTCAACCATCATTCGTGGATTACCTTAACAACACACCACATGATTACTATAGAGATAGATATGAACTATGTGTACTACATGAACTTGAATTCTATTTTTTGAATACACTTGATGTTGATTCCAAATAATAGTACATTTGATGTACTAACTATATATTCATAATCTAAACCATGTTCCATACGTACACCGTGTTTATCACACATAGTATAGTGCCCCGCCCCTACATTATGACAAGTATTTAGACATGAGCTGCAAAAGCCACACATTAGCCCAAGTTATGATCAATGTTCTATATATATTATACGTAGTACTAGCAAGATGCCCATGCGTTCCACAGAACATCAACATGATCAAGGGGAGGCCTAATTTCCAAATATGGAGAGGGGTATGGGTATCTTTTTTCGAAATTGCCATAGTTTCCTTCCTATCCGTCAGATATAAATCGGACGACCTATATTGTAGGATGGCAGGCACACCATCATCAACAACTCCGTTTTTTAAAGAGTAGAGATAAAATATATTATATGTAGTATGAAATGTTCATAACCACACCATGTGTATCACCATTATATATATTCACACATGCGTTGGTTTAAAACACTATGATAAATTCTTCAAATATCCGAATTCACTTTTTATAATGAAGTATGATCTCTATTCGTCTTCTACACGCACACAATCCTCTTATCTTGGTAGCTAGCGCTAACTTTCTCTCGTGCATGCACACTCCCACATCCCTCTCACCCTCCCTCAGCATTCTCTAGCTCCATCACGCAAATTCGTCTTTTCACTTTAGGTCGTTCACCCATGGTGTGTGTAGGCCCCCCGGCTCCTTCTTTACGGCACACATCAATCGATATTCCTCTCTAGCCAGGTGTTGCTAGCACAAACATAAGCTTCCCCTCTTCTCTTATCATCGTCCATGCCTCACTCCCACCACTCTTTTCATCGATCTCGTACTCGCACACTCCTTCCCCCTCGATATAGTATGACTCTTGCACCACCTCCTAGATGCATCCCTCTCTCTCTATCCTTCTCCTCGTGCCTCATTTGCTTCTAACACACACATGCATGTACACCGATCAATCTCCCAACAAATACCTAGGTCGACTTTAACTATCCCCCCCCCATCGATCGACGTACCTCACAATTTATGTCTCTCCTTCCTCTGACAAAGGACGATCGATCTCCTATGTAGTTACGTCTGGTTACCACAGCCATATCGTCCCTCTCATGATTCGTGCATGCCTCTTGACCCGTCTCTCACACGCACGTGCACAGACAGGCAGCCATCCCCTCTCTTATTGATATTGCAGGCATGCCCTCCGTTTGTCTGGCAACCCTATCCCAGCATTTGTTAGAAGCAACTCCACTCTCCAACACTCTAGCTCTGTCTCTCTCCCAACCTTATTCCTCTCCTACACATATGCATGGATGCCGATCGATCTCCCTTAATACATGAGGTAGATCGATCTCCCTTAATACATGAGGTAGGCCTTGAGGGAGTCCTGGATTAGGGGGTATCCGGATAGCCAGACTGTGTACAACGTCCGGACTATTCAAGCGTGAAGATACAAGACTCAAGACTTCAACCCGTGTCGGGATGGGACTTTCCTTGGCGTGGAAGGCAAGCTTGGCGATCCGGATATTATATTTCCTTCCTTGTAACTGACTCCATGTAAACCCTAGCCCTCTCCGGTGTCTATATAAACCGGAGAGGTAGGTCGTTAGAAGGCCAATCACAATTACAATCATACCATTATAGGCTAGCTCTTAGGGTTTAGCCTCTATGATCTCGTGGTAGATCTACTCTTGTACTACCCATATCATCAATATCAATCAAGCAGGAAGTAGGGTTTTACCTCCATCGAGAGGGCCCGAACCTGGGTAAACATCTGTGTCCCATGCTTCCTGTTACCATCGACCTAGACGCACAGATCTGGACCCTCTACCCGAGATCCACCGGTTTTGACACCGAGATTGGTGCTTTCATTGAGAGTTCCTCTGTGACGTCGCCGCAAGGCTTGATGGCTCGTCTCATTGTCAAGGACGACATTACCTCGGAGGGGGCTCTGGCTGTAGGCCAGATGCTCCGGCTCGGCGGCTTCATCATGGCCGCCCCATCGGCGGTGGCACCGACGATGACCTCTCGGGTCATCGATCGTATCCTTTGCGTCAGTTCGGAACTTGCCGAACAGATGGATCCAATGGAGCTCTCCTCCCTTAACAAACTCTTGGATTGCATTGTCGCTCTGGGAGTCGCTATAGACTACGACCGGATTGGGCTTAAACCCGACTGACGGTGTCCTGGACTAGGGGGTACTCACCACGTCGTCTCCCGATCAGTTGGATTGGGCCGAGGGCCCCCATGGCCGTATACTCATGGGCCAGTCCGGACAGTTGCCGCATACAAGGAAGATTCCACAAGACTTGGTGATTAAGGCAAGGACTCCTCCCCACCGGTGTATTCGACTAGGACTCTTGTTATCCTAGGCCTCTGGTGCATTATATAAACCGAGGCCAGGCTAGTCGATAGAGAGATAACAACAATCATACCATAGGCTAGCTTCTAGGGTTTAGCCTCCCTGATCTCGTGGTAGATCTACTCTTGTACTACCCATATCATCAATATTAATCAAGCAGGAGTAGGGTTTTACCTCCATCGAGAGGGCCCGAACACAGGTAAAAACATCGTGTCCCTTGTCTCCTGTTACCATCCGCCTAGACGCCGCGATTCGGGACCCCCTACCGAGATCCGCCGGTTTTGACACCGACATTGGTGCTTTCATTGAGAGTTCCTCGTGTGTTCGTCAAAAGGTCGATGGCTCGCTCTGCAGATCAAGCTGCGACTTTGACATCTGCCTCACAAGCTCGACTGGTCACCTTGGATCGAACAAGGACTTCGTCCTACCTCAGATCGTCAAGTTCGGATGATGGCATTCATCAACATCAACTCCGATCTCTATCAAGATCATGGAGGAATCATCCAGGGTGCCCGGGGACTCAACGTCAACATTGCCCTCGGGCGACCGTACTGTTTTTCTGGACAGCAGACTTGTGTCCGCCGCCACCGCCTCCTCAAGCATCGTTTTAACGATTGCTTCGGTGGAATTGTGCGGAATTGAGTCTACAACAACCCTGGAAAATTTCGTCGAGTTCCGATGGAGGAATCTCTGGTAATCTCCGATATACCGGAGCCGCATTGAATCTGGACGAGAATCTGGACGAGTTCAGGGCGTGGTGTCCAGCTTCTAGCTCAGACTTACTTTGAAAGATCCAACCGTTGATCGGCTACGGAATTCCTATATATACCACCCCTCAAACTTTCAGCTCGATCCGACCGTCCAAACTCCGGGAACCTTCCGATTAGTCCATCACTTTTCAGATCTGTTTTCCGCGCGAAAACGAATCCGACCCGAGTTCGTCTTTTTTATGAACGGGATTTCGGACATCCTTTTTGAAGGAATTTTTGTAAGGGGTGTTGTGTTTTGTTTCCGAACACATCCCACTATCTTCAATATCATGCTGGTGTCAAACCAGTCCGGCAATATTGCTCCACGGCTGCCGACTCCTCGCTAGACACGTCGTCACTTTGTTGAGCCGAGCTCAACTTCTTCGGATCATCATCTCGGCAAGCCGAACAAGAGTCCGGCATCGCGAAGGATAAATCATCACCAACATTGCGGCCCCACAGATTACACGGAGCGGGCATACCGGCATCGCCACACGGTCGCTTCATCAAGCCGGCATCGACCACGTCACGACCTGCATCGGCAGGGCCGCACTATTGCTTCTTCAAGCTGGTGTCCATCACGCCGACCTACTTCGACATCTCGGCTGGACCGGGGGCTTCGCCATCTCTTCATCAACCTACTCCGGACGCTTCGGCGTCGCTAGCCGACCAGCTCCGTCACGTTAGCTAGACCGAGGGTTTTGCCTCAGCGAGCCAACCTTTGCCAGCATTGCCATGCCGTCGTTTTATCGCCCATCGGGCAATGGGTGCGCGTATCGAGTCCCAATTTTGGGAATCACCTCCCTTCAGATTGCTACAACAAATAAACCAGGTGCTATTAATCCTAGTATTTTTTGCTTGTTTGGGTTCATTTTTCCCAACGAATTATTACTCTGGTTTGTCCATCATATGTACGCAGGTCTATCAAATGGTGGCCGCATTAACGACGGTCGCATGGTGGTTCGGTCAGTTTTCGTACATAGTCCGTGACGCCCGCATCCGAACTTCGAACCGACCTGTGAATTCAGGCCTTGCCATGCCTTTACTGCATCACGCCGCCCTGCATCAACATTGACTTCGGCGCCAGGCCATATTTCTTTTATTACTCAGGTTGCATAAATTATTTGTTATGCAACGAATTTTTTATTATTATTACTATTATGTCCGGTTTGCACTATTTTTTGTGCACAAGAAAATGATCCAGCCGGACTATATCCTTTGGCGTCACCTCGGCTGGACGGGGGGCTTCGTCAACACTTCATTACCCCATGCCGGGACTTCGGCATCACCCTGCCGTCCTGCATTGACCGTGCTATGTCACCACTTCGGAGTGCCGAGCTCTTTGCTCCGCCACCTCGGGACCGGCTTGGGGGATGGAACCTTGTCCCGCATCAAGCTCGGACCGCGTCATCAATACCGAACACATTAACCAGCTAAGTTGCTTCCATGCTCAAATTTTTAAATTTTTAACTTGTGTTCGACTCGACCAAGCATTATACTTTTTTGGAAAAAAGTTGCTTGTAAAAATTTCCTTGTCCAAACTCTGTTTGTGACGCGCAAATTCAAATACCACGCTTACTTGGGGGCTTCCTTCATGAAGCTTTTTCCTCTTGCATATGATTATACTTGTACGGCTTCGTTCCTTGTTCGTGTATTACGCCACAATATGCACCATATTGACTTAAGCGATTTGCAAGCTGGGTTGCCTCGCTCTGTGTTTACCCCTCGTTCCCGATTGTTCGGCTAGGGAGTAAAGGGAGCACCTCTGCGATTGTCATGATCGGGTCACCCGAGCCGGACCTCGACCAGGTGAAGCCGAAAGCTAGCGCTCTTATTGTTTTCAATGATGGTCGGCACACAACGAAACTCATAAGTACAAAAAATCTATTGCACAAGTCTCATATTAACAATGAGCATCGAAGAAAGGTATCAGTGGGGGTACTATTTTCTTCGAAGATGCTTCTTACACTTTATTAGTAATATAGCATAAGTTCCCTGAGCGCGCTTTGTCTGTTACATCCTTATGACCTGATTGCCTGGTTATTGGAAACACATTCGATATTCTCGACAGATGGAGTACATAACACTTTTCGGTCCTTGACCGAAGAGGGAGAAGCCGATGGTCGGTTAAGACGCGTTTAAAGTTCGGTTGAACATAGATATGATATAAGTACTTCGGTACATACAATCATTCTTTTACCCAAGTCACTTGGGGGATCTTATGTTTATTTGAGCCATTTTATAGTAAGTGTTTTTCTTCTCAGTCGTTGCAGAGTTTTTATTATTATTTATCACTCCTTTTCTCGACACGAGTGTGCGGTCACTAGCCGGGGAGCCTAATTTCTCTCTCAAAACCGCTAGAGTTTAGTTTTCTAAACTGGCCTAATGAGAAGTACTCCGCCTTCGGTATGGGAGACTGAAGCCATAGGCTGACCCACTTGAAGTCTTGAGATAGGATGTGTCATGTTAAAGCACGGCAGAAGCACTTTTTTTTCTTCTAAAGTCCAATTTTCGGATTGGCACCGAACACTTAATCTTGTTCGGACGTCATGTTTTTACTGAAGTTTTTTGGTTTTCCAAGCTTTTGGCAATTTTAAACTATTTGTGTGTTTTCAGCACAAGTCTCATGATCTGCCGGACACCTTTAGAGATTCGGCAAAAACATTACGGGATATTGCTATATATGCATCGATTTGAATTGTGTCTTGATCAATAGTTGGGTTGCGGATCGCGCTTCCCTCCTACGTTCCGCTTTGTTCAGCTAGGTGTGCAAAGGGAGAACCACTGCGATTGTGCTTCCAGCTCGCATGGTCAAGCACCTCAGTGGAGAAAGCCGAAAACTGACTGTCACAATTGGTGTAAACTGGTCAGTGATCCGATGACTATATTAAATGATGGGCCATTCATAACATTGGCCGAAGTGTTTCCGGCTTGACCTTGACTGTCATGAACACTACCGGGGCTAGTAATGGCGCCTCCCAAACTAAATCCTCAATATTTTGCTCTTACATTGGAGCTGAGGTTTCATGATCATGCTTAGCATGACAACCCAAAGAAAGGAACCGATAGCGGGACTATTTTCTTTGGAAGACATTTCTTCTGTTAAATAGTAATATAACATATCTCTGCGTACCTTTGTTTATAAAACTGTATGGCCAGATTGCCTTGTTTGTTGTAAATCTTTGCCCGCATAAAGGCTTTATAAAGTACGACAAACACTCCTCGGCTATTGGCCGAGGAGGTGGAAGCCGATGGTCGGTCAACAAAGTTTTGTACAATGCAGATCCGAGCATTAATGACGTAAAGTACTTGGATACATAGAGTCATTACACATAATTTGTGATTTTACTATGGATATCAATCCTTAATTCGGCCACCCATGCCCGCATTAAGGCTCGGGGGCTACTGGGCTTCGGGCTTATTATTTACAAATATTAAAGGGGCACATCGATCCCCTAATCTTGTGTTGCCACTCGACCAGTGTCTCGGGGGCTACTGCATTGCCTGTCCAATGCAGAAAATTTTAAGTGTAATACAGTCTCCGAGGAGATTTTAATCCTCAGGTTGGTCAGCCGCACCCAACCTGAGTCTTGAGGACTGAGCACGCCACTTTTTATGTCCCAAAGTATTCTGCTGAGCTAGGACTTGATCCTCAGACCGATTTTGCAAATCAACCTGAGTCTCGGCTGACTCACGAAGTCAGCGGTCTTATGTCATCCTTCATGTGCATCTCGGGTTTTAGACCGATACCCACCTTGAGGGCTCACGGCTATGTATCTCGGCAGAGAATAAATTGCACCAATAAAAAATATTGACAAAAATCGGCCCACATTCGGGGTGGTGCACCACCTCGGAAGCAGTCCGGCATAAAGCTCGGGCGCTAGTAGCTGGCTCCATAGAGGGCATTTCCGGCATTAAGCTTGGCTAAACTCCTTCAAACTTCTATGAACCAAGGTGATTTACGACACCTCGGATACAGTCCGGCGTTGGAGCTCGGATACATAGTCCGGCGTTGGAGCTCGGATACAGTCCGGTGTTGGAGCTCGGATACATAGTCCGGCGTTGGAGCTCGGATACATTCCGGCGTTAGAGCTGGGAAGCAGTCCGGCGTTGGTGCTCGGCTGAAAAAGATACCTCGAATGCAGTCCGAAGTTGGAGCTCAGACGCAAAGGGATGCTGCCGCCCGGGAACAACTTCAAACCCGAGGTGTGGCATAAAAATAACAAGGCATTGATAAAGGCCGGAAAATTAAAGGGGCTCCTCGGATACCCGACGTGTAAACTCGTCGAATGCATTTCGGCGATCCTCAAGATTGAAGATGAGAAGATTTGTTGAACCAGTTTTCAAGACCGACGACCGAAGATGAAGAACAGTTCGGAAGAATCGAGGAGCGTCCCTAACTTGAAGACCGGTTCGGGGGCTCTTGACGGTGTCCTGGACTAGGGGTACTCACCACGTCGTCTCGATCAGTTGGATTGGGCCGAGGACCCCCATGGCCGTATACTCATGGGCCAGTCCGGAGAGTTGCCGCATACAAGGAAGATTCCACAAGACTTGGCGATCAAGACAAGGACTCCTCCCCACCGGCGTATTCGACTAGGACTCTTGTTATCCTAGGCCTCTGGTGCATTATATAAACCGAGGCCAGGCTAGTCGATAGAGAGACAACAACAATCATACCATAGGCTAGCTTCTAGGGTTTAGCCTCCCTGATCTCGTGGTTGATCTACTCTTGTACTACCCATATCATCAATATTAATCAAGCAGGAGTAGGGTTTTACCTCCATCGAGAGGGCCCGAACCTGGGTAAAAACATCGTGTCCCTTGTCTCCTGTTACCATCCGCCTAGACGCACAGTTCGGGACCCCCTACCCGAGATTCGCCGGTTTTGACACCGACACTGACCAAAGGGACATCAGGTCCCCGCCGACCACCCATGAGATAGCGATAGTGGAGGAACCACATGCGGATCGCCCCTCAACTTTGAGGACAAGTTATGTTCGGATCACCGAACTCCTTGAGCCAAAGACCTGCTCAAAGGAAAACCTGACACAGGTTCCGGACTTAGAATCGGGCATTGGGCCGAAGAAATTGGGCACTCCGGATTCAACTAAAATATTCTCAGTGAATCCAAATGGCTTTAAAATATGTTCATCATTTCTGGAAAATGCTAGAAGCAATAACCAGAGGTGTTGCACATTTTTCCATGACATATTTGGGCTCTGAATTAAATCATATAGTACTTGCATTTGGGCATATAAATGCTATTAAATATTTTAAATGCTCAAATAATCATAAACTAAAATGTTTACTGTTGGTTATATTCCAAACAGTGGCATTGAGCAGTTTCATGATTTTTGGATCTATTTAAGTATTTTTAATAAAGCCCTAAAGACTACAGGATAATAGAAAACATAAACTAAAATAGGAAAAGGAGAGAGAGAGAGAGAAGAAGCTTACTTGACGCTTACCTGCAGCCCACCTGGCGGCCTAACCTTTATCTTGGCCCGTGCCCGGCCTGCCGTCCCCGCCAGTAGGCGGGAAGGTAACGCCAACATCTTGCGAGCTTCATACGACGCCACCTGCTTGCCGCCCGCGCCCCTGGACGCCTGGACGATCTCCACGTCGTCGCCCCGACCCCCTGGACCCCTTCATTCGCCCCCAACGCCTCTCTCTCGCCGTTCCGCACCACAGCCGTGCGTGCTCGCCGCCGCTGACCGCCATAGCCGTGGCCACCGCCTTTCCCGCACCTCTCCGACGTGTCCCCGTGCTCCGCCCCGACCTCCTCTTCCTCCACATCGAGCCGCACGATTCCGGAAGCCCTAAAACGCTGCCAATGCCGTCTTCTTCAACCTCGGTCAGCCGAGATCGCTGACGACCCCGCGCTCGCCTCGCTGCCTCCCCGACCTTGCTGACCCGCTCGTCGTGTCCGCTGCGAGCCACTGACCTTCCCCTCCTCTTCTTTTCTTTCCCCATGTGCCGTAGCGACTGCACCGCTCTCAACCACATGCGTCGCCGCCCGCGCTCGTCGCCGTTGGTGCTCCGGTGACCATCTGGTCCCGGGCTTGTGCCCATTGCACTCCCCGCATCGAGTAGGCACCGTAGGTGCTAGCGCCGCCCCGCCTAGGCCACTGCAGCAATGATCCCAAGCTTGACCGAGCTTCGGCCGCCGCCGAGCTCATCCCCGGCGCCACTCCGGCCACTCCCCGACCGCGCCACCACCACGGTTGGATGCGGACGAGCGTCCACATCCCGTAGCTGTGCTCCGCGTGCCAAACGGCGCTCTGTAGGCGAATCCCGCAGCGCACCGCTGCGTCTGGACTCGCCGGCGGCTAAACGCCGGCGACCGCTGACCCGTTGACCGGATTGGGTTGACCCCACTGCCTGGTTTGACTTCCCCCTCTTTCTCACTGACTTGCGGGCCCCGCCCAACTAATTACTCTAGTTAGCACTAATTAACTAGTTAGGTTAGTTACTACAGTCACTGAGTAGTGGGCCCTGCCCAGTTAGTTAGGGCTAACTAACTTAGTTAGTTGACTGGGTCACTAACCAGTGGGTCCCACTGGTCAGGTTTGACCTGGTTGATGCCTGCTGACCGCCGACGTCACAGTGATGCAGTTAATTATTTTCTGGATTTATTCTTATTCAGGAAATTTCAGAAAATAATGCTAACTTGAAAAATTCATAGAAATTAATCCGTAACTCCAAATCAAACAAATTATATATGAAAAATGATCAGAAAAATCCAATCTATCCATCTGTACCATTTTCGTGCATGTTTGAACATCCTAAGGTTGCTGTATATGGCAATTTCCATAATTGGCATTTAAATAAGCACATATGGAGTTTGAATTTGATCCCTTGGTTCAAACCAACTTCATTTAATCTGGTTTCTAGTTGCATTAGCTAAAACCACAACATATTGCCATGTCATTTTCATGCGTCATATTTTTGCATTGCATTGATTGTGTTTTATCTGCGTTGCCGGTATTTGTCCCCTCTCAATAGACGTGGTTCCGACGATGAGTTCGATGATACCGATGAAGAACTATATTATCTTCAGAAGTGCCAGGCAAGCAAAACCCCCTTGTTCATTCTGATACAATCCCACTCTCTCCCTCCTGCTCTCTTTTACTGCATTAGGACAACAACGATTCAACTGTTACATGTTGTGGTAGCTGAACCCCTTTTCCTCTGCATGATCTGCCATTGCCACAGTAAATAGATGAAACCCACTAGCATGAGTAGGAGTTGTTTGCGCCCTGATGTGCCTACTCATTCATGATTGTTTGTCATGCCTCCTACTGCTTAGAGTTGAGTCGGGTCTGATTCATCGGGGATGAACTGGAGGTGTGTGAACATGTCCTACTGTGTGTGAGCTAAGTGTGTGAACACGATTTCGTAAAGGTAGCGGTGAGAGGCCATGTAGGAGTACATGGTGGGTTGTCTCATTGTAGCCGTCCACAGGAACTGAGTTCTGTGTTTGTGATCCATGAACAGATACTACCATGCATTGGGCCCGAAACAAATGGACCCTCTCGGCTTCTTAACCACCCTTGTCCTCTGTCCAGGAGTTGCAAGTAGTTTCTAGTGTTTGTAGTATGCTAAAGGTCGCGCGTAGCGCTGACCCGCGGGGTGGGTTGTGATGCGGTAGGCACGTGGCACGGTGTACCGGGCGCCCGTATGGTATCTCGGGAACCCTTCTCACATCGTTCGGCGCCGTATGTGGAAACTTTGGCCGGACTCCCTGCGGATGGAACCTGAATAGGCGATAAACCTGGACTAGAGACTTGAGCGTTTAGGTAGGCCGTGGCTGACTCCCTCGCCAGGCTTCCGTTTGAAGGTTGCCAAGATACACGACGTGTACATGGTGGTAAGTGGCGAGAGCGTGTGTGAAGAAGTACACCCCTGTAGGGTTAACATCATCTATTCGAATTGCCGTGTCCGCGGTGAAGGACTTCTGGGTTGCCTATAATAGTTCATAGACAAGTGAAAGTGGATACTCTAAAATGCGCAAGATAAGCGTGAGTGCTATGGATGGCGTTCACGTAGGGAGACGGGAGCGAATCCATAGTGGTGTATTGATATGGTGAATATGTGGACTCGTGTGCGCCACCTCAGAAGAGTTACTTGCAGTCATAGTTTAGGATAGCCACTGAGTCAAAGCTGGCTTGCTGCAGTTAAACTCCACCACCCCCCTTTGTTGATACTGAAGCATATGTAGTTAGTTCTGATGTAAGTCTTGCTGGGTACATTTGTACTCACGTTTGCCTATTTTATGTTTTTGCAGAGAGAGGTCAGTATCGCTAGTAGTTCCGCGTGGACTTCGACGTTTAGCTTGTTACCTCAGCTACAATCTTGTGCCCCCGGCAGTGTCTTGTAGATAGTCAGGCTTCTCAGCCTTCTTCATTTGTAGTTGACTGTACTCAGACAAGTTAAGCTTCCCCATGTGCTTGTTGTTTGTATGCTCTGTATGTTGGGTCATGAGACCCATGTTTGTAATATCTCGCTCCTCGGAGCCTATTGAATAAATACTTGAGTTGTAGAGTCATGTTGTGATGCCATGTTGTATTTGCACATATCGAGCATATTGTGTGTATGATTGAAATGCTTGGTATGTGTGGGATCCGACAACCTAGTTGTTTATCCTCGGTAGCCTCTCTTATGGGGAAATGTAGTCTTGTGCTTCCATGAGCCATAGTAGTCCGCTTCTGCCCGGTTCACGGAGTCCTAGTAGCCCAAAGACCACCGCCTCCCTAACACTTGACTGGCCGGCATGTGATTCACTTGCTCTGTGGTTCACTGTCCCTTCAGGAAATGTCACGCTTGGTGACATCCGTAGTCCCGCCTAGCCTGCTACAACCCGGTTCACGGAGTTCTCATTAGCCCAGTGCTACAGCCGGATTCGCCGCTGGCCGGTCGACATGCTCGATGTTGATTCATGTATGCCTGTCCCCGTAAGTTAGTGCCACTTTGGGTTCACGACTAGTCATGCCGGCCTAGGTTCTCTGTCATATGGATGCTAGCGACACTATCATATACGTGAGCCAAAAGGCGCAAACGGTCCTGGGCCATGGTAAGGCGACACCGGTGGGAATACCGTGCGTGAGGCCGCAAAGTGATATGAGGTCTTACCGGCTAGATCGACGTGACTTGGAATCGGCGTCCTGACATATCCATTCGCACCTGAATAATGCCACCTTAACTTTCACATAGTCAAGCTCCCAGATCTCTTTGATGGTTCCATAGTATACCCTTTTATTAGCTTCATCTACAGTCATGCATTCTATTCAAATAGAGCTGATCTGGTATGAGGTCTTCTCATCACTTTCCTCGGTGTAGAATGTGTATCCATTTATGTCATATGCTTGGTACATCAACACCATAGGTGATGGCTTTTGTGCCAACCACATAGCAATGTCATTGATGGATCCTTGTGGCAAACGATTCCTCAGCCATTCGGTGTAGTTCTTAGTGTGCTCCTTCTTCTCCACATCTGATGAAGGCACCATTGGTAGGAAGCTTTGGCGTATCTCCGCCAAGTGTTCTTCAGCATAAGCGCTGAGAACTGAGCTGTTAAGGAGTACTGTCAAATGGGCTTTCTCTGCCAATTCTCCGGGTGCAGCCATTTGCGTGCCAGCAAGGACCGACTTACCTTTCAGATTTCCCTCGTGGCGAGAGAGGGGAAAACCTATATATCTTTGTTTCATGTATTCGGTGCAAAACTCAACCACCTCCTCCGCGGTATAACCTTGTAGGATGCTTGCCTCTGGATGGTTTTGGTTCCGATAAAAGTGTTTCAGTATTCCCATGAACCGCTCGAAGGGATACATGTTGTGAAGAAGCACAGGACCACAATACTTTATCTCATCAACAAGGTGCATAGTGAGATGGACCATGACATCAAAGAATGACGATGGGAAAAACATCTCTAGGTTGTACAATGTTCTTGCAATATCATCTCGCATATGATCCTACTCTTCAGGATCTACAACTTTCTACCTTAGTTGGTCGAAGAAATCACAGAGCTCAATGAGTGTGTTTCTTATATCTTTGTCACTGGGAGGATTCCTGATGGCCACCGGGAGGATTTGTATCAACATTATGTGGCAAGCATGTGACTTCAGGTGTCCCAACTTCATTTTACCTGAGCTCACATACACGAGACTTCTGATGTTTGCGGAGTAGGAAGAGGGTGTATTAACTGACAACAAATAGTTGAAGAACTGTGTTGCTTCTTTTGTACTGAAATTGTAACTCTGGCGAGCTTTGATGAATTTGTCATCATCTTCTTCTTCACTCTTGCATTTTGATTGATCAGCAAGCATATCGAGCCGTGAACCATCACCATCCTTTATTTTACCTTTAATCTTGAGCAGAGTACCAAGGATGCTTTCACATACGTTCTTCTCTACGTGCATGACATCGATGCAGTGACGTACACGTAGAATCTCCCAGTAAGGTAATTTCCAGAACAATGTTTGTTTCACCGTCAAAGCATACTTCTTGCCAAGCACAACATTAGTTTGTTTAGCCATGTTGTGGACCACCTCCCCATCATAGGGACTTGGGCCCACACCTACCTACACTACTAGGAAAAGGGCTATAGATGAAATGGATACTAATGGCGCACCTGACAGGTGGTGCGCCACTACTATATAGCAGTGGCGCACCATGTGCAAGTGCGCTATTAGTGTGGAAGACACTAATGGTGCACCAGGCACATGGTGCGCCACTAGTAACAATTTTTTTCCAAACATACTAATGGCGCACCCAGGCAAAGTGGCGCACCAGCCACACAGTGTGCCACTACTATATTTTTTTATTCTTTTTTTTTGCAAAACTACTAATGGAGCACCGTGGCATAGTGCGCCATTACTAGTTTAAACTAGTAATGGCGCACTATGCCACGGTGCACCATTAGTATATATATATATATTTCATTTTTTGCAAAACTACTAATGGCGCACCACCGGCAGGTGCGCCATTAGTAACCAGGGTTACTAATGGCGCATTTTCAGGTGGTGCGCCATTAGTAACCTGGGACCAACAAGATATTTTGGACAGCCACACCTACCCACTCACTTTCCCCAGTTCATTCTCTCCACTTCCTCCTCCAAGCTTGTCTCGGCTGCCTCCTCCCCCTCACCTCATTTGCACCATAGATTCATCCAAATTAAGTGGTTAAATTACCTTTTTTTGATAGGTAAGTAAGGGGAGAAGCTATCTTTATGTTGTTCTCCCTCCAACAACGTGCACATGCACTTTTTGTGGCCTAGCTAGATCTATGTATGTTTGTGGTGTTGCATATGTTTGTGGTGTTGCATATGTTTGTGGTGTTGCATATATGTTTGTGTTTGCAGGTACCGGTATTTGAAATGCGATAGTTGCCAATATTTTGCCGGAATGTTGATACATTTCCGTTTCAAGTAGAATTTTGGCACTATGCATTCTTTAGGTCCTATTTTTAGGGAAAGTCATGCCAAATTTTTCTTGGTTCTAAAATATTGTTTTGCTGTACCCCTTGACGACCATGGTCCGCACGATGACCGAAGGCATCGTGAATAGGTTTTTGAGCTCCGCGAAGGCCGAGATGCTTCAAAAGAACGAGACGGAGATAAGATGTCTGTCTCGAAGATGCAAGTTGAAGAGCCTTATTGTGGACCCGGATTCCGAGAAGGTGCGGGACCACCTGCTCTTGCGTGGTTTCATGGATGGCTATTGGTGGCAAGGTGATGAAGATGACTATGAAGTCGTCCATGGGGGCCGGGCAAGAAATGAGGAAGGGCAGCAACACAACCACCGCGGCTCGGGCGGGCGAGAAGACGAAGAATCTCCAAGACATGATCACGACGGTGATGCTGTACACAGTCATTATGTAGAAGATGCAGGACATGATCATGAGGAAGATGCCGGAGCAGACGAAGGACATGATCATGAAGATGAAGATGCCGGCGGAGCAGAGGACGATGGACCATCGATGGGCTGGGTGCAGGACCCTCATATTCAAGAGTTGCTTCTCAAGTAGACGGATAACACAAGAGCTGCCGCCCGAGAGAAAGCCAAGTTGGATCAACTGGAGATAGACGCGGTTACTCAATTGTATGAAGGATGCAGGCATGAGGATACCCGCCTAAAAGTAACGCTCATGGCTCTGGAGATCAAGGTAAAACACAAAATGACTGCCGCATGCTTTGACGAGAACATGTCATTCTGGCACGAACGTCTTCCCAAGGGGAACAAGTGCCCGACCAGTTTCGAGGAGGCGAAGAAAATCGTGTGTCCTCTGGATTTACTGCACGTGAAATACCATGTGTGCATGAACAATTGCATCATTTATCAGGACGAGCACGCAGAGTCTACCATATGTTCGGTGTGCGGCGTCACTCGATACAAGAAGAGTAAGAAAGCCCTCGAAAAGTGGCGTGGTACTTTCGGATCACTCCTCGTCTACAACGGTATTTCGCGGACCCTAAGGTAGCAAAGCTCCTGCGTTGGCACGCGGATAGGGAGGATAAGAAGCGAGAAGATGACACAAATGATCCGGAGATAAATAAAAAAGGCAAGATGCTGAGTCACCCTAAGGATGGGAGCCAGTGGCAAGCGTTGAACTTCGAACACCCAGAATTTGGGAAGGATCCAAGGAACATCATGCTAGGCGCAAGCACCGATGGAGTCAATCCGTTTGGCAGCCAGAGAAGCACACATAGCACCTGGCCTGTGTTTGTGTGGATGTACAACCTTCCCACCTGGTTGTGCATGAAGAGGAAGTACATTCACATGAGTATGCTAATTGAAGGGCCGAAACAACCAGGGAACGACATCAACCTGTATCTGGGGCTGCTGATAGAGGAGCTTGACACGCTGTGGAAAACGCCAGCCAATACGTGGGACGCCGCAGAGAAAGAATATTTCCCTATGAGAGCCGCACTGCTCACGACGGTGCACGACTATCTTGGTTACGGATATCTCGCGGGGCAGGTGGTCCACGAATTTTCTGGATGCGTCAGGTGCATGGATGACACAAAGTATCGCCAGCTAGATAGAGATCCCGGGTCTTTGAAAACCGTGTTCATGGGACATCGAAGGTGAAACCGAACCCCAAAGACGCCCGCGTATGAGGAGCGGCGAGGAAATAGACGAGCTGTTGAAAAATTGGAAAGATTGCCCACTGCCGGGAAAGAAGCAAAAGGCGCCAGAGCCAGGAAATAAGCAAAAGGCGCCAAAGCCATCTTTGAAGGTATGGAAAAGCGAGGTCTGTTTTACGGGACTTGCCGTCTTGGAAGATCCACCGTGTGCCTCACAGCCTTGATGTAATGCATATCCACGAAGAACGTGTGCGAGTCTGCTTGGTACCCTGCTCAACATGCCAGAGAGGACCAAAGATGGGCCGAAAGCAAGGGCAGACTTGAAATCAATGGGCATCAGGGAGGAGCTTCAAGCTAATGATGATGATGATGATGATGATGATGAGGCGAAGCAGGACACGAAAAGTCGTCGCAAAGGCAAAAAGGCCAAGAAGACCGGAAATGACTACCCTCCCGCGTGCTTCACTCTAAGTCAGGAGGAGATCGATCAGTTTTCACCTGCCTCGTGGGAGTAAAACTTCCTTCTACGGTTACCGGGAAGATAAGCAGATACCTAGACCCAGTGAAGCGAAGTTCTGCGGGATGAAGTCTCCACGGACATCACGCGTCTTGATGACGCAGATACTTCTAGTTGCAATCCATGGGATCATGGGCCAGCGCCGCGTCCGTGAAACGCTATTTGGCCTATGCAACTTTTTTGACGTCATCTCTCAGAAGTCGGTTGGCGTGAGGCAACTCAGAAGGCTATAGGAAGAGATCATGGTGATACTATGCGAGCTTGAGATGTACTTCCCGCCCGCATTCTTCGACATTATGGTGCATCTGCTGGTCCATATCGTGGAGGATATCATCCAACTCGGGGCGATGTTCCTGCACAGCATGATGCCGTTCGAAAGGATGAATGGTGTCATCAAAGGATACGTTCACAACATGTCACGTCCAGAGGGAAGCACAGCCAGGGGCTTTCTGACCGAAGAGTGCATCTCCTGCTGCATGAATTATTTAGGCATCGAGAACCCCGTTGGTCTGCCCGTCAACAGGCACCTCGGCAGGCTCGCTGGATGGGGTCACCGTGAGGGTCGCCGCAAAATGCATGTCGACTTCGAGGGTCGACTCGCCGACTTTGAAAGAGCAAACCTAGTCGCGCTACAACACATAGACGTGGTCGATCCTTGGGTGGTAGAGCACAAAACCTTTATTGAGAAGACGTACAATGATCGAGGCCAACAGAGGACGGACGGAGATATAATCGAAGAGCACAACTCATGTTTCAGGCGTTGGTTTAAGTAGAAGCATCTATCGTACCCTTTACATGAGGATTCTTCCGCGGAAGAACAACTCATATTTGCCGTGTTACAGGGCGCCGAGCACAACCTGATGACGTATGAGGCGTACGATATCAACGGCTACACATTCTACACCGAGGGAAAGGACATGAAGAGCGATGGTTATCAGAACTCCGGGGTAATGATGGAATCTTACACTGGTAACGACAAGGACATAACCGTTCAACCGGGCAACCGTGTGTTCCACGGTAATCCGATGCCACCCACCTTGTATAGGGTCGAACTGGTTCGGTTGCTGCCAGGCTGCGATGAGGTGTTACCTCCGATTCGACCCGCTGGGGCCGACGAAGACGATGTGATGACCCTCAGCGCCTGCGTAAGCTGGCCCCTGCTTTGGCCGAAGAGCCAGATTTGTTTGGGGACGGGGAATACCACCCCACAGACAAGACCGCCAGTCGTGCCGGCGCCAAGCCATGGCAAGAACGCCGCAACGCTACCGGACATGCCGGACATCCCTATGGCACATGATCCGAACATGCATATGGCACAGGATCTGGACGACGACGACAACGACGATGTTACATTTACCAATGTCGATAAGTACTTTGCCGAACATGGGTACGGTGACGAGTTCTGCAGCCTCCTTCTCAAGAACCCAACCAAGATGACTGCAATCTAGCTGTTACGGCGGAGAAACCCAATTGCAACAGGTGTCATCTGGCGTTCAGTTCTCAGGAGACGCCTCCAGCTGCCGCCTTCACCGAGCCTCAGATAGATGAGGTGCGAAATATTATCAGCCCCAACTTGCTCAAGAAGGCGGTCTGTGAGCAGAACTCGGTCCCATTACAGCAGATCAAGAAGAAGGGACATAAATGAAAGACTAACAAGGGCGCTGGTGCGAGCCAGCCGGCACCGAGTACGATCCATGCTCATGACGGGCCACCTTCACCTAACGATATCTCGAGGAGGGTGCATGTGGCGGGTAGGGCGATGCTACCGACAAATATGCTCAATGCTGCAACCGGTGCTATGCAGAGTCTGCATGACAGTGTTATTACTTTGGAGAAGCGGCATCTCTCCCAGAATGATGTGGCATACCCGGTTTCCGTGGCCAAGGTGCCAGAGGGCAAGGGCTTTGTGGATGGCGCCATCGGGGGTACGATCGTCCTGCAGTTTGATGACATCTTTGCTATGTTTAACCTTCATCCGCTGCACTACACCTTCGTTCGGCTATTTTCGCTGAGTATGGAGATGCGGATCATTCGAGACAAGACCCCGCACATCATGATAGTCGACCCCTTCTACATGCGTGCCAAGATCTTGGGCAGCGCTGGGGACTGGCAAGTCACGAGTTCAGACCTCGAAGGCGTCATTCTGGCAATCCCAGATAAGGATAACTTCCTCATGCCTTACTTAACCGAGTAAGTCATCCCCTCACCGCCCCGTAACATATGATTTCTTAGATTTCGATCGTTCTTTTTTTTCTAACATTCCGTGTTCTGTGCAGTGACACACATTACACACTCATCCTCTTAAGCCCGAAATATTCCATGGCCACGTATTTCGACCCGGACCGTGACTCCAAGATAGACTACACAAATATCAAGAAAGTTCTTGATGATGCTCTACCCGGCTACGCCACATCTGGAGGCACCTTTAAGAGGCCAGTTCGTAGGTACGATATGCACGTGTTCACCCACAATACGACGTTCCCCTGCGTCAAGCAGCCGCCTGGCGGTCAGAAGGATGCCTACTACGCCCTCCATCACATGCGGGCGATCATACGAGACCATAATCACCTTCTGCTACCAATTAATGTCAAAGATTGGGCCGCAAGCTTGGCAGCAATCCAGGACGCGGACCTCCGACAAGAATTCTTTTGCATCCAGTCCGAGTTTGTAGAAATCATCCATCAAGATGTCCTTCGTACCTCGGGGCAGTTCTACCTTAGATATCAACGGTCCAACAGTGAGATAGACACAACGCTACAAATGCAGGCTGACAACGCCCGCGACTTCATGACCATCACGAAAGACGGCGACTTCATCCACGCTCCGGTCCCATGAGTCGAGTCATAAGTAGTGATGCTATGTGTAGTTCTGAAACATCGATTAGCTCATGTTGTAATTAAACTTTAATGAACTTGTATGTCTCTTTGGTTTGGATAGTCGTTCAACTTAGATGTAATCGATGCTATTTATTAGTAGGACCATGAATCGTGCTATTAATGTCTTGCTTTTCTCTTCCGATCCTTTTGTTGCATACTTATAGATTGCTTATGTATTGTCCGTTGTTTGGCTTGTGGATAGAGATGCCGTCGTATGTCGTGTACAAGGGTAAGGTTCCCAGAGTCTATGACGACTGGGAGGAGTGTCGGAGACAGGTTCACCGTTCCAGCGGTAACAGTTACAAAGGGTACACCACTAGGGCGGAGGCGGAATCTAGATACGCCCGCTATCTAGCGGGAGAGAGGAGGGAGCGTTGGAGGAACCGGATGAAGACCAGTTTCATCGCGATGATGCTCATCGTGATGAACGCAACTCTCTTCTATGTGATGGTAGTTTAGATGATCGATATCGACTTGTAATGTGAAGACAAACTCGCTACTCGCGGTCTCGAGACTTGTAATGTTCTATCTTTGTTCGGTCTTTTGAATTCGGAGACTAATATGATGAATTGTATTCGGACACTAATCTTCTATTGTATTCGATGAATCTGCTAGCTGTGTGGTGCTGTCTATATTCTGTCCAATAATATATTTTGTAACCTGTGCAAAAATCAGAAAAGTAAAAAATCTAATACTCATACTAATGGCGCATCACCTCAAAGTGCGCCATTAGTATGCCAAAGGATACTAATGGCGCATCACTCCACAGTGCGCCATTATTATGCCAAAGGATACTAATGGCGCATCACCCCACAGTGAGCCATTAGTATGTCAAAGCACATGGGTAAATATGGCCCCCGGGGAGGCATACTAATGGCGCATGTTGGTCTATACTAATGGCGCACGGTGCGCCATTAGTATACCAGATTCTAATGGCGCACCAGTGGTGCGCCATTAGTATATAATACTAGTGGCGTGGTACTAGTGGCGCACCAGTAGTGCGACATTAGTAGGCAAAACTGGTGCGCCACTAGTAGGCCTTTTCCTAGTAGTGCTATGACGTACCATCAAATTCAGCTTTCATCTTTCGGTATGGGTGATTTTTCCGTAAGAACCTATGATGACACAAATACACGGTTTTGCGCGAGTTGGGAAGAAATCTACTAGCTATCATATCCATGGATGTGACACACCCTACATCTCCCTTTGATTTCTGCCCTGTTGTGTTACCTAATGCCGACATATCTTGAATGGTGTGCACAAACATTACATGTAGATCGAAAATCTCCTTTCTGTAAGCATCATGACATTTTACAGCAGGCGCATCTATCCACACTGTCAGAAGTTCTTCTACCAGTAGCTGAAAGTAATGTCGATGTCATTTACAGGTTGCTTCGGGCCTTGGATATTCATTGACATCAGAATGTATTTTTTCTTCATACACAACCAAGGATCTAGGTTATATATGCATAGAAGCACCGGCCATGTGCTGTGATTGGTGCTCATATCGCCAAAAGGATTCATCGCGTCAGTACACTCCCCGAGCCTTATACTTCTAGGATCCTTGGCAAAGTCTTGAAACTTGTTGTCGATTAATTCCCACTAAGCCCCATCTTTCGGGTGCCTCATATACTTATCTGCAATTCGCTCATCATGATGCCACCGCAACCTCTTTGCCTCTCTAGGGTTTGCAAACAAACGCCTCAACCTTGGAATTAAAGGCAAGTATCAAACAACCTTGAACGAGATTCTTGTCTTGATCTCGTCGTCCAATTTGTATTTATCATTTTGCTCTCCTGCGCTTGTATCAAGCATGCTTGCATGTGGGACATGCACACAAATATTTGTACTCACCACGATACAATATACAATCATTCACACAAGCTTGCATCTTCTGTACTTCAAGTTCCAATGGGCAAAAAAATTTCTTCGCTTCATTCATGCTTCTGGGAGCACATCTCTGTGAAGCCCTTGTTTGATAGACTGTTTGTTGCTTTAAACCTGAGAAGCGCCAGGGTGGCACTCAACTTGGAATATTTCTTTTTGCAACCTGGATACACTTCTTTCTTGGGGTCCGCATCAATGGTTGGCAGATCCTTGTACCCAATCATATCCATTTTCGGCCCTCGAAATCTGCAATCATAGCAGAAAAATCTGGCATATCAAGATCGTCGTCATCTGCGTCGACGTCTTGGTTTTCCAGTGGGCGTTTCAGCTTTCCGGTGTTCTATTTTTAGCTTGACACCTCTGCCCTGATGTTAGATTCAACATCCATGTGACACTGATCAGGGTTTGGCATCTCGCAGCCCTGGGTATCTTTATCCATGACCTCCTCTTCACCGTGTCTGGTCCAACGTGTTATCCATCCATGAATCCCCTAGAGACTCAGTGCCACTTGACATCTGCAACTTCATGTGACTCTGTATTCCGCATCACCAATTCTCCTCTTTGTACATTCAGCCAAATTCATGAACTCTGTCATGCCACTGATAAAATCTGCGGTTTTCCGATCCTTCATCCATTGAGATCGTTCCATCTGCACCACACGAATGGTTATTGAAAACAAAATAACAACATTAATACCCAGATTAACTGCTGCCCAAAGAAGCATGAATAAATCCCAAGGTTTTATTTTTTCATAATTACTGAGGGCGCTCCATATTGTTATCTAGATGTGTAATGACAAAAATTAATGGCCAGTCAATTTACACGCAGAGTACTAGTACCACACTACCCTTAGGAATTGAATACCTTAATTAAGCCACTCACGAAAAGAATACCTTAATTAATTATCCGCGCGGCGACCTCCACCCAGCAGACAGAGAAGCGCGATGTGGCGGCATGCCGAGACAGCAGGGTCGAGGAGCAAAGCTTAGTGCGGCTGTCGCCTGATGTTCGGCCTCCACCATCCCTCCATCGACAGCGATGGATGTGCTCGAATCACGCCGCCGACCTCGATGGTTGAGCTCCTCCTATCTCCCACCGCAGACTGAGGATTGACCTCCTATGACGCCTTCACCGCCCACCGAACGAGGATTGACCTCTTCTCCGGTACCCATTGCCTAGGCCGCCGCCGCCATCTTTGTATGCATGGCGGCTATTTTTTTGATGGATATCCGCATAGCAGCTGTTTACACAGTATCACTGTAACACAATTATATGGACATGGTAGTACATCCCATACGGTTATGTAACGGCAACCGTGTCTAACCTACGTTGTTTTCTCACATGGATTGGTGCGGAAATTGTGTGTGACGTTGTAATACCTAACACAAATGACATGGATAAATAGTGTGCCTTATACAACATATAGTGCAATAAGTAGTTCCCGACCGTTAGCTTATCCCCATAGTTTCCCCATTTCCTCCAAATCCCTACATAGCCTCCAAATTCCCTTGTGTGGCGCTGACATTGGGGGAACCCGGAGGAGTGGTGCTGATGGTTTCGGTGCAGTTTCTCCTGCACGTATCACCGCCACGACGGCGGTCGCCGCCGAGCACTTGCCTAAGGTCATCAGAAGGAAGGTATACTACAGATACGAATCATCCTGTCAGGTTCCAATCTATCCCGATCTTTTTTAGCATGTCCAAATTAAGTGTAGCTCCTTGCTTAATCCGTCCTGAATGACCCCCCCACCCCCACAGGAAAGCGATCTTCCGCTGGATCCGGAGCATGAATCCAGACTCCCGCAACATGAGTTCGACTCCGAGTTTTGCGCCACCGAGAAGTACCAAAAGCTGAGTTGTGTGCACGGGCACACTCCCGCTCGATGTGTGTGCACGAAGGGATTCGACATTGGCAGGCGGTTTCTCAGTTGCCTCTTAGAGGTTAGGGCTAAGTTCATAATTTTACTTCAGTTAATGCCACCGCTCATCCTGAATACTATTTAACATTGGCAGGGATATGAGGCTTGTGCCTTTCTTAACTGACTGGATGAAGAATGGCATGGGAGGGGTCGGAGTGTTATCAGCAAGCTCACAGAAGATAACATAAAGCTGAAGAATAAATTGGCCCATCTGGAATGTACAATCAGTACGATGAAGCAAGAAAGTATCAATCACAGGCAATAGATGAAAGCAAGAGACAAGAAGGAACTAGCATGTGTAGTTGTGGTTTTCGCATTAGCCATGTTCTATTCATTGTTTGCAATGATGATTAGGGGTTTTGTTTGACAGTATTGCTAAAGCAAATGTAGATGTGCTCTAAGTAATGCACATCTAGGTCCTATGCCATTGATGTTACGTGAAGATTCCTGCAGATATTTTCCTTTGTCTTTTTTCTTTTCCTTTGTAGTGTGATTGTTACTAGCTTTATCAATAAGAAGAGCTCAATGTATTGCTTGCCAACTGCCCAACTCCATTCGTACCAGTACCGGTGCATAATCCCAAAACTCGTTCCTTCTTTTTGTCCTGAAAAAATAAACCAGCCAATAGGAGTCATGCGCAACCGCGGGAATTTGGAGCGACTAGGTACAAATAATTGCGATTGATTATATCAGCGGTTAGATACTACGTCAACCCCCGCTTCAATTGGCATTTCCTCTTCTCTGCATACCCCGCTTAAGTGTCCACCAACTTCATCTTCCCCGGCAGGCCATGCTACACACTACCACATACTCTGCAGCCATGTCGAGCGATAGCAAGGACGACAGTTCGGCCAACAGTCTGGCGCCCGATGATAGGTCAACATCGGAATCATCCCACTCGTCTTCCATGAGTCCGGCGTCGAGCCCAGACCTCGATTATATCTGGATCATGGAAGGGATGCCGCCTCTGGAGTCGTCAGACGAAGACCAGATGGACGAGGAGCCGTCAGAGGACGGAGAAGAGGACGACAATGATGATGAAGAGGAATGGTTGAACAAGGAGGAGGAGGAGGAGGACGACAACAATGGCGATGACGACGGCGACGGCGATGAAAAGCCAACTGTTAGCGGCAAGAAGCGTCCTCGCCAAGATGATGTCGCGGGGCCATCCAACAATAAGAAGAAGAATAAGAAGGACTAAATTAAGAAGATTGTACATATCTCTGTTTTTGTTAGCTCATATTAATTTGTTATCTCTGTTTATCCTATCAATCTCATCGTAGATGGTTAGTAATACGTATTCGACAGAGATCTTCTACTTTATCACCCACAGGTTGGTTTGTTGAACTGTGTGCCCTGACGAGCACACAGTTCACAAAAAATACCCTATGGGTAGTCTATAATGATCGCACACAATTCTGATTACCGACCTGTTTGTCGGGTATCACAGACATCTTGTTACGCTGAATCATTTGTGTTCACCTTGATCATGGCAAATAGTTCATCGGAGTGAACTGTATGCCATATATAGCACACACATTGATATGGCTGACCATTTCTGTTGTTCTATCTAATCGCAAATAGTTCGTATTGATCAACCGTATGCCCAGCATCGCACATGCAACGCACATCTGAACCGTGTTCGATGTGCCCGCCATTGCAAACATTTTGCACCTTTTTTGACAGTTAATTTACACCATCGTTTGCAACTATTGCATCGCACACAGTTTCATCGAAGGGTCTTTGATCGTAGTGTTTGTTCTAAGCAACATCCCGCGGTAGTGCCATGTCGCCTCGGCAACTGCCTAGGCTGACAAAAAGCCTGGCGTGCGCCGCGGAGCCATCTTTGCTTGATTACGAAGGGATGCTGGTTGGCTTTCTCTGATCGCCTATAAGAATGCACAGGGAGTGGAGCCCGAACCCATCTCCATCTTCTTGCTCCTCCATTCCACACTTCCATCAAAGAAGCCATGGCGCCGGTGAGAAGGTTTTCTGCCATCGAGAAGGGGAAGGCGCCACGGGAAGAGCCGGAGCTCCCCTGCCGAAGAGAGGGCACAACAACCTCGCAAGGCCATCGTGACGCCTACGGCGGTCCCTCTCCGGCACGAGTGTGCTCCGCTGGGGGTCCGCACCGGCTCCAGCAGTCGCGGGAAGGGTCCTTCCCGCGGGGGCAGCCATGGAAAATACGGAGGACGGGGCCGAGGAGGGAGGCACGCGGTGGCCGTCCGACCACCTCGCTCGTTGGCCTGCTCAGATGACACGGCCCGCAAGTTCGTGGTATGGATGGAGGGTCCATCTGCACCTCGATCCAGCGCCCGCGCTCCTTCACCGAGGAGCTGTCGTCCGTAGGACCCATCGGGATGTGGCTGTAGCCCGATGGTTGCTGCAACCGGTCCTCGTGGGTGGAGGTTGAGGTTACCTCCTTGGGCCTGGTATACCTAACCCGTGGGTGGCAGACGTTCGCCCGTGCCCGCAGATTAACGAGGAGGCACACCCTACACTTCAAGTATGACGTGGTGGTGATACGTATCCGTCGTATCTATAATTTTTGATTGCTCCATGCCAATATTATACAACTTTCACATACTTTTGGCAACATTTTATATGATTTATTTGGACTAACATATTTATGCAGTGCCCAGTGCCAGTTCATGTTTGTTGCAGGTTTTTTGTTTCACAGAAACTCCATATCAAACGAATTCCAAACGTGATAAAAATTTACGGAGAATTATTTTGGAATATTTATGATTTTTGGGAGGTGGAATCAACGCAAATGGGGGCCAACAGTGACCACAACCCACCAGGGCATGCCGGGCACCCCCTAGCATGCCTAGGTATCTTGTGCCCTCCTCGAAGGTCGGTTGGGGCCCTTCTTCTGGTGCAAGAAAGATAATTTATGGAAAAAATCATGTAAAAATTCCAGCGAATCGGAGTTACAGATCTCCGGGAATTTAAGAAACGGTGAAGGGCCAGATCTGGGGAACGTGGAACAGAAGAGAACAGAGAGGGAGATCCAATCTGGAGGGGCTCCCGCCCCTCCGCCGCCCTGGAGGACATGGACTAGATGGGGAACTCTCCTCCCATCCAGGGGGAGGGCCAGGAAGAAGAAGAAGGAGGGGGGCTCTCTCCAGCTCTCTCCCGGTGGCGCCTGAATGCCACCGGGGCAAGGATCATGATGACGATCTACTTCAACAATCTTGCTACCGTAAACACCAACTTTCTCCGCCTCTATGCAGCGGTGTAACACCCCTTCTCCCCGCTGTAATCTCTAGTTAAACATGGTGCTCAACTCCATATATAGTTTCCCAATGATCTATGGTTATCCTATGATGTTTGAGTAGATCCGTTTTGTCCTGTGGGTTAATCGTGATCTTGGTTGGTATGATTGTATATTTTATTTATGGTGCTGTCCTATGGTGCCCTCCGTCTCACGCAAACGTGAGGGGCCCCCGCGGTTGGGTGTTGCAATATGTTCATGATTCACTTATGGTGGGTTGCGAGAGTTACAAAAGCTTAAACCCGAGTAGGTGGGTTGTTGCGTATGGGATACAGAAGACTTGATACTTAATGCTATGGCTGGGGTTCACGGCCTTAATGATCTTTAGTAGTTGCGGATGCTTTCTAGGGGTCCAATCATAAGTGCATATGATCTAAGTAGAGAAAGTATGTTAGTTCATGCCTCTCCCTCACATAAAACTGCAAGAATGATTACCGGTACTTATTATTGATTGCCTAGGGACAAATGACTTTGTTGTTGACAAAAGTTATCCACTTTTCTTACCTTGCAATTTATTCTTAATTTTATTCTTGCAAAGTACTCATAGTTTTATTCTTGCAAAATAGTTTCATACTTGTTTTAGGTGAAGCAAACGTCAAGTGTGCATAGAGTTGTATCGGTGGTCGATAGAACTTGAGGGAATATTTGTTCTACCTTCAGCTCCTATTTGGGTTCGACACTCTTATTTATCGAACAAGGCTACAAACGATCCCCTATACTTGTGGGTTATGAAGACCTTTTTCTGGCGTCGTTGTTGGGGAGCAATAGCGTGGGGTGAATATTCTCGTGTGTGCTTGTTTGCTTTATCACTAAGTAGTTTTTATTTTCTGTTATAAGTTGTTCTCTATCTTTAGTTATGGATATGGTACACGAAGCACCCAAAAAAATAGTTGTACTTGCTACTCATGTAGATGGAGAACCTCCTAAAACCCTCGATGCTCGTTATGTGAAGAACATTATGCACTACTTTGATAATCCTGAGAAAACCCATTCAACTTGATAATGGGAGTAACATTGGAAAAACGTGAATACTTTAGGGATTATCGCTTGACACAAAACAGGAAACTATTATGGGATCAAATTGATATGTTGCATTGGTATGCTTGGAATTTATGCCAGAGATATGATTATACTTCTTGCTCTAGGATGAACACTCCACACCTTCCCTTTTTGTGCAAATTTGATGATAATGAAACCTTGGCTTCTTATGCTAATGGTATATATGATTACTATGATGTGGAATGAATAGTTTGTTGCTTTTAAGGGTGCTTATGAAATCGAATCTTTGTTTTTAAAGTATGAAGCTTTTGATGATGATGTTTATAGACCCGAAATTTCTGCCATCCTGTCGGGACCCCGATCCTAAGTCATATCGATCTAGCATGTAACACATCATATCACTTTGCAGCCTCACGCACGGTATTCCCACGGGTGCCACCTTACCTGGCCCGGGACCGTTTGCGCCTTTTTGGCTCACGTATATGATGGTGTCGCTAGCATCCATATGACAGAGAACCCGGGACGACATGACTAGTCATGAACCCAAAGTGGCGCTAACTTACGGGGACAGGCATACATGAACCAGCATCGAACGTGTCGGTCATCAGCGTGTGAATCCGGGCTGTAGCAACTGGGCTAACATGACTCTGGGAACCCGGGCTGTAGCAGGCTAGCAGGACTCCGGAAGTCACCGCGTGACATTTCCCCTAAGGGATAGACACAGGAACGAAGTGGATCACATGCCGGCCAGTCTAAGTGTTTCGGAGCAGTAGTAACTGGGCTAGCAGGACTCCCATAAACCGGGCTGTAGCAGACTACCATGGCTCAGTGGAAGCACTAGAGTACATTTCCCCATAAGAGAGGCTACCAAGGATAAACAACTAGGTTGTCGGATCCCACACATACCAAGCATTTCAATCATACACATAATATGCCTGATATGTGTAAATACAACATGGCATCACAACAAAGCTCTACGACTCAAAGTATTTACTCATTAGGCTCCAAAGAGCCAGATATTAGAAACATGGGTCTGATGACCCAACATAGAGAGCATACAAGCTACAAGCACACGCGGAAGCTGAAATTGTCTGAGTACAGACAACTACAAATGAAGAAGGCTGAGAAGCCTGACTATCTACAAGACCCTCCCAAGCGTAGAAGATCGTAGCTGAGGTAACAAGCTAAACGACGAAGTCCACGCGGAACTACTAGTGAGACTGACGTCTCTCTGCAAAAACATAAATTAAGAAAACGTGAGTAGAAATGTACCCAGCAAGACTTACACAAAACTAGATACCAAAGATGTCGGGACCCCGATCCTAAGTCACACCGATCTAGCATGTAACATATCATATCACTTTGCAGCTTCATGCACGGTATTCCCACGGGTGCCACCTTACCAGGCCCGGGATCGTTTGCACCTTTTTGGCTCACGGATATGATGGTGTCGCTAGCATCCATATGACAGAGAACCCGGGATGACATGACTAGTCATGAACCCAAAGTGGCGCTAACTTACGGGGTCAGGCATACATGAAGCAGCGTCGAACGTGTCGGTCATCAGCGTGTGAATCCGGGTTTTAGCAACTGGGCTAACAGGACTCCGGGAACCCGGGCTGTAGCAGGCTAGCAGGACTCCGGAAGTCACCGCGTGACATTTCCCCGAAGGGACAGACACATGAACTAAGTGGATCACATGTCGGCCAGTCTAAGTGTTCCGGAGTAGTAGTAACTGGGCTAGCAGGACTCCGGTAAACCGGGCTATAGTAGACTACCATGGCTCAGTGGAAGTACTAGACTACATTTCCCCATAAGAGAGGCTACCAAGGATAAACAACTAGGTTGTTGGATCCCACACATACCAAGCATTTCAATCATACACACAATATGCCCGATATGTGTAAATACAACATGGCATCACAACAAAACTCTACGACTCAAAGTATTTATTCATTAGGCTCCGAAGAGCTAGATATTACAAACATGGGTCTTGAGGGAGTCCTGGACTAGGGGGTGACCGGATAGCCGAACTATCATCACGGCCGGACTCCAAGACTATGAAGATACAAGATTGAAGACTTCGTCCCGTGTGTGGATGGGACTTTCCTTGGCGTGGATGGCAAGATTGGCGTCTGGATATGTAGATCTCCTACCATTGTAATCGACTCTGTGTAACCCTAACCTATCCGGTGTCTATATAAACCGGAGGGTTTTAGTCCGTAGGACGAACAACAATCATACCATAGGCTAGCTTCTAGGGTTTAGCCTCCTTGATCTCATGGTAGATCTACTCTTGTACTACCCATATCATCAATATTAATCAAGCAGGAGTGGGGTATTACCTCCATCGAGAGGGCCCGAACCTGGGTAAAAACATCGTGTCCCTTGTCTCCTGTTACCATCCGCCTAGACGCACAGTTCGGGACCCCCTACCCGAGATCCGCCGGTTTTGACACCGACATTGGTGCTTTCATTGAGAGTTACTCTGTGTCGTCACCCATTGGCCCGATGGCTCCTTCGATCATCAACAACGACGCGGTCCAGGGTGAGACTTTTTTCCCCGGACAGATCTTCGTATTCAGCGGCTTTGCACTGCGGGCCAATTCGCTTGGCCATCTGGAGCAGATCGAAAGCTACGCCCCTGGCCATCAGGTCAGATTTTTAAGTTTGAACTATACGGCCGATATCCGCGGAGATTTGATCTTCGACGGATTCGAGCCGCAGCCAAGCGTGCCGCATTGTCTCGATGGGCATGATCTAGCTCAGAGCCGAACGATTGCCACGAGGCCGCACCCGCATCCGCTCCGACCCTTAATCCGGAGCCGGATTCCCTGATCGAGGACGAGTGGTTGGACACCGCCTCGGGGGCTACGATCCCTACGGCGATTGAGCCGAACTCCATCCATGTCCTTTGAGAAGACCTCGACTCCAGGGTGCCGGACTCCTCTCTGGACTCCGAACCCTCCGTGCCCCTGCCAATCGAATCCGATTGGGCGCCGGTCATGGAGTTCACTGCCGCAGACATCTTTCAGCACTCGCCCTTTGGCGACATCCTGAATTCACTAAAGTCTCTTTCTTTATCCGGAGAGCCATGGCCAGACTACGGCCAGGAAGGTTGGGATGCGGACAACGAAGAAATTCAACGCCCACCCACCACCCACTTCGTAGCCACTGTCGAAAGCTTACACGACGTGCTCGATTTCGACTCCGAAGATATCGACGGTATGGACGACGATGTAGGAGACAACCATGAACCATCACCTATAGTATGCTGGACAACCACCTCATCCCATGATGTATACATGGTGGATACACGTAAAGGAAATGAAGACGAGGAACAACGGGATGCTACGAAGGATAAATCCTCGGCAGTCAAAACGGCAACGTAAACGCTTAACAAAGTCCCGCCTCAACAGAGAACCAGCCATAGAGCAGATTTAACCGTGGACGATTTAACACGCTTATCGAAAGCAATCGTCCGAACAAGACAACTTGGATAAACAACCCGTCCCCGGCGAAGACAACAGTCCGGACGATCTCACGCCCGGACAAATTGTTGGAGCAAAATAATCTCCGAGAAAAGGCTCGTTGCCACCGCTCAGAGCTAAAAAGCAGAAGCGGAGGCTCAAAACAGCGGAAGATGCACTCAGGATCAGATGGAGCAAAGTGTTTAACACCGCAGACAAATACGGCGACAGTCGCCGAACAAAGAGCTATCCAAAGAGAAAACTACTGCCCGAATTTGACGAAGAGGCCATAGAGCCCCCACAATCAAAAAATAAGAAGGCCACCCGATCGGATGGACGACCCCACGGCAAAAAGAGAGCGGCAAATAGCGCCGCACACAAGCCGGCACGCGATCCGCATAAGGATTCACATCGAAAGGATGGCCCAGTTAGGTCCATCTATGGGCCGAGAAAGCAAGCTCTTCAAATCAATGCAACACGCCAAATATCCGAACATCACGGCACACCCAAATACAGGGGCGCCGCACACCCCCTATGTTTCACCGATGAAGTGCTGGATCATGAATTTCCAGCGGGATTCAAGCCCGTAAACATAGAGGTATACGACGGAACAACAAACCCAGTTCCGGATTGAGGATTATACCCTCCACATACACATGGCTAGAGGAGATGATCTCCACGCCATAAAATATTTACCCCTCAAACTCAAAGGGCCAGCTCGGCATTGGCTTAAAAGCCTCCCCGAAAATACCATTGGAAGCTAGGAAGAGCTCGAGGATGCATTTCAGGCAAATTTTCGGGGACCTATGTGCGCCCTCGGGATGCATTTATCTAAGTCACATAACTCAACAACCCGGAGAGTCAGCCCGGAAATTTTGGAACAAGTTCCTTACTAAAAAGAACCAAATAGTCGACTGTCCGGACGCCGAAGCCTTAGCAGCCTTCAAACACAACGTCCGAGATGAATGGCTCCCCAGACACCTCGGCCAAGAAAAGCCAAGAACAATGGCCGCATTAACAAGCCTCATGACCTGCTTTTGCGCGGGAGAGGATAGCTGGCTAGCAATATGCAGCGCTAGTGACCCAAGTACATCCGAAATCAGGGATGGAAATGGGAAACCACGGCGCAACAAGGACCAGCGCCGGATTAAGAAGAACGGTCCAAAGAGCGCGGCAGTGAATGCCGGATTCAAAAGCTCACGACAGAACAATAAAAAACTGCCCCTCAAGGACAATAGCGCTGAGCTATCCAACTTAAACAAAATCTTGGACAAGATATGTCAAATCCACAAGACTCGGGAGGCTCGCAAACCATACCCACAGAGATTGTTGGGTTTTCAAACAGTCCGGCAGGCTCAACGCCGAACACAAGGGGCTCGACACACCAAGTGAAGATGATGACGAAAGCACCACAAGCGAGCCCGGAAAACAAAAGAATTTCCCATAAGAGGTTAAAACAGTAAACTCACTTCACGTGATCAAAGGGAAAAACAGAGCGGCACCCACTAGAATGCGCGCCGCACAAACTACCCTAGCGGAGTACCAACACTGGTTGTCAAAACCAACCACCTTCAACCATCGTGACTATTCCGGAAAGTATCCGGACGCAGGATGGACTGCCTTGATATTGGATCCTATAATCGACGGATTCCAATTTACACACGTCCTCATGGATGGTGGTAGTGACATAAACACGATATATCGTGACACAATCCGCAGGATGGGGATAGACCCAACCAAAATTAGCCGTAGCAACACCTCCTTTAAAGGAGTAATGCCAGCCCATATGCCCATTGTACGTGCTCCATAATCGCTAGAAGTTGTGTTCGGTTCATCCGACAACTTCCGTCGTGAGAAGTTGATCTTCCATGTCGCCCGTTTAAAAGTAGCCATCAAGCACTATTGGGACGCTAAGCTTTACCGCTTTTAACGCATAATACCGTGACGCATCTCTCACACTTAAAATGCCCGGTCCACGCGGCGTCATGTCATTGAAAGGGAGTATTAAGTGTTACTTGAGCACGGAAGAACATGGGACTGCCTCGACAGCCCCACACCTATCCGGCTCCGTTAGTAAAAGAACCCGAATAGGTCATTCAAACCCCGGACACGGCTAGACGAGTCCGGCGCCTACTAGCGGCATACCCCATACAAGGGGCTGCATGCATGTATAGCAAGAGACAATAAAGCTCAATTTTATTCACTTCTTCGAATCGTACTCTATTTATTTAATATAAAGTACATCTTTCGCACGATCTTTTTCTTTTAAACTAAGTTCCTCTCTTTTACAGATGAACAACGTGATACACCCGTCCAGGATACGGCACAACGGAGACACAGGCGCAGACGTGCAGTAGGGACCCTTTGCAAGGATTCTTTTCAGATTAAGACCCTGCGTAAACATTTTTACTGTCTCTTGTTGATATACATCCCCCGGCTTCTTACTATAACCGAGGAGGAGGCTGGCGTTTTGGCATTGGCCGCACTAGAATTTTTGCGCGTACCTGGACACCAGGGGCTTAGGGCATTATTCTGCCCGTATTTATAAAGACCGAATACCTTAGGGAGTATTCGACGTCTCGAGTTAGGCCTTATATGCATCAGCTCCGAATCATGTCTTTGGGTCAAATGTTGGGTTTGCGGCTCACGTGTTTTGCTGCCTTACGTTCCGTTTTATCGGCTAACGGCACCGGAGAACTCTGCGATTGTGCCCTGGTTCGTCCGGCGAGCACCTCGAGAGAAAGCCGAAACCGACCGTCATGATATAGCGAGAGACTGGTCAACCACTCGATGACTCATCGGAATGTTTAGAATTCCTCCGCATTAACGAAGGACCAGTTTTCGGTCAGGTACAGATGCACCCCGAATTCGGAAGAGTGCGGTGCCCCCAGGGGCTATATAGTAGCCCCACCCTCGAACTCCTATGGCTAAGTGAAAGTGATAAAGCATTATAGTCCGGTTGCCTAGTTTGCTACGCTACCACCTCCTTAACAGGACCAAGACGTTGGATTAAGTGTGCAAGAGCGCCTTCTTTGCAAACACCCCCGCACTATGTGCGTGGGGGCTGAAGCCAAGGACTGCCATCCTTCAGGTTATATATACATATACATATACGGCCGCACATGGAGTAGTCTACTACTTGAACGCACAAGTATAAAAAGCTCTTATATTATATTGAAACATTGTTTTCACCAAACATACATGTCATTTAAACATAATATCCTTCGAGCACTGCATCTCTATTAAACGAGCGCCCTGCAGGACTTCCTCAAAGTAGTGCTCGGCAGGTACTCGGCTTTTGTCCGAGTCTTGTGATGCAACGTTGGTGGCCTTCATATCTGCCCAGTATGTCTTAACACGGGCCAGAGCCATCCACGCTCCCTCAATACACGCCGACCGCCTCATGGCGTCGATACGCGGTACCGCACCAAGGAACTGCTGCACTAAACCAAAATAACTCTTCGGCTGGGGTCCACCCGGCCACAAATGAGTCATGACATGCTGCATGGCAAGTCCGGATAGTCGATTCAGCTCGGCCCATTCGGCCAACCGATCGGTCAACGGAAGAAGACGCTCCGGACTATGGAATTGCGACCAATATAGCTCTTCCCTTTTGTGCCCCTTCTGGCCTCGGAAGTGCTCAACCGCGTCAGCAGCGCTCGCCGCTAAGTCCAGACAAGCATCCTCCGAACTCCACAACTTGTCCAATTGAGCATACTTTGGATTCGTATATTTCCTTCGCAGCAGAAACGGTTTTCCAGCCACAATTGCCCCGGCCTGACTCAGCTCCTCCTTGGCAGCTCTCAAAGCCGAATGGGCATTCTTGGATTCAGCGGCGGCCTTTTTCAGGCCCTCTTGCTCCGCTTGACGTTCTTTTTCGAGAACCTCGCAGCGATCGGCAGCATTCTTCAACTTTCTGGCCATATCGGCCATTTCCTCTTTGCTTCGGCAGTGAGCAGCCCGTTCGGATTCTAGCTCTTTGGCCGCCCTTAAAGCGGCCGCATTACTATTTCTGGCTTGCTCTTTTGCTCGGGCGAGTTCCGCCCGAACCTCCTCCACAGCAGCGGCACCATTTGCATTAAGCATACAAATAGTAAGACATGGGTGTCAAGCTCCCTAACCAGGTGTCCGCGCAAGAGTCGCATACCTTGCAATTCGTCAAACTGTTTATTTACCAGCGCGATGTCCGCATCCGCCTCGTCAAGTTGCCGTTTTAGTTCGGCATATTCATCAGTCCGGCTGGCCACCGGACGCCCCGCCACCTGTTTAGGAGCGGCGATATGTTATAACTGAGATTTTGATCCTCGGTACGCTGTAAATTTTTGACAACATACCGAGTCTCAGGGGCTACTATCTATACAGGGCGCATTCTATATGCATAACTGTCAGAAGGTACATCATTTTTGCGTACGTCGAACCCCGTCAGTAAGCTTCTGACGGTTTCATGCAATCCGCTCTCCGCGGATGCAATCTTTTCAATCACCGTACCCATTAGAGCACGGTGATCTTCTCGAGATTAACCGCCTCGAAAGCAGATCCTTCAGCTCCTCCGACCGCACACCAGTTGGCGCTGGACCTTCTGGCCTCGCCGGACTTGGGGGAACCCTCCGCGACGACACCTCAGGATCGTCCGCCTCGCATGAGGGTGTGACTGGTGGAGGCGTTTCACAGTCCATCATCTCCGGAAGAAGATCCCCCGAAGACGAGCTCTGCTGAGAAGGGCTGAGACCCGAACTACAAGGTACAATTTCGGTTATCTTCATGAATAAATACAGGGATGTTCCTTATTCACAAGACCCCTTCTTTTCACTTACGGCTTGCTGGAGGGCTGATCCCCTTGGGGAAATAGTGCGGCTGGGTTACTTCCCAGCGCCGGACTCTCTTACGAAGATTGCTTTCCCCTCTTTGAGGCCTTGACCTCCGGATCTTCCGAAGCGGTCCTCTTCTCGCCTCGGAAGACGGGACTTTTAATCCCTCCTTCCTTGATAGCCTCCTTCGTAGAGGAAGTTGCCTCCACGCTCCCCCCTTCGCCTTCTTCAGAGGGCGCGGCCTTCAACATCTTGGCCAGCATGGGATCCGGCGTGGTCTCTGGGAGGGGAGCCGGACACCTTATTAACTTTGCCTTGGCTATCCACTCCTGTTCAAGAAACGGCTCCTTTAAAGGGCATATATATGATAAATGAATGAACAATTTGTCCGGTTACAGGACTACTTACTTGAGTATCTGGGCGATTGCAGCTTAGTCCTGCGTCCTCAGTCAGGTCCGGACACTTTTCTTGTGATCTGAAGAACAGTTTATACATTTCCACGGGTGTCGTGCCCATAAAATTTTGGAGAGCTCGTGGTCCCTCCGGATTGAATTCCCACAGGCGGAGGGGGCGACGTTTGCAGGCGTATACGCCGGATCAACATAACCTGCGCCACCGCAGCAGATTGATCTCCCTCGTGGAGGTCTCGAATATGGCCCTGCAGCAAGGGAACGTCCTTGGAAGGCCCCAGTCGAGCCCCTTGTTGACCCATGACGCCCGGCCGCTGTGGTGGACTGGCGGAAAGCGGGGAGCGCCGCCCATTTGGTGCCCTGTGGAGCGGTGATATAAAACCACTCCCGTTGCCACAAACCAAGCTCCTCTTGAAAAGAGCCCTCGGGCCATGGAGCATCAAGCACATTTGCTTATGACCACCCCTCCGCACTCTGCTTTGTTGCCCCGATCATCTTTGGCTCCACCTTGAAGGTCTTGAGCCACAATCCAAAGTGGGGGTAATATGGAGGAAGAGCCTCACATCTGACAATGAATGACGAGATATGGAGGATGGACTCCGGATTCAAGTCATGGAAATCCAGCCCATAATAAAACATGAGCCCCCGCACAAAGGGATCCGTCGGGAAGCCTAAACCCGAAGGAAGTGAGACACGAACACCATGTTCTCGCCGGGCTCGGGAGTGGGAATGACCTGCCCTGGAGCAGGCAGCCTATGAGAGATCTCGCCCGGTTAGATACCGGGCGTCTCGCAGCTTTTAGCACATCTTCTTCCGTTACGGAGGAAGACATCCATCGGCCGTCTGCTCGGGAGCAGGACATCTTCAAAGGTCCGGCGCTGAATCTGAAGCTTTGGGTGTTAGAACTCGGAGCGCGAGGCGAACTCGATGGAGGGTGTAAAAAGAAGAGGGCCTTGGTCTCATTATAAAGAGGTTGAATACCAAGAGCCCACCCCATGGTCGACTAGGAATCGCCTTTGATAGAGGAGGCGTGCAGACAGGCACGGTTGGGTTACCCACGTCCATATTGATGAGAATCCCGGAATAAGGGGGCACGATCTATGCTTTGATAAGACGTGCCAACAAAACCGCCTCACTAAACACGCTGAGGCGGAACGGTAAAAAACGATTCATAAAAAGGCCTGGGCGTGGTGTGATGTCACGCCGCGGAATACGTCAGCAGATCTGTGCAAAAGTTATTATCTCTACGGTGGTATGTGGAACTTGTTTTGCAGAGCCGGACACTATCCTGGTGTTTAAAACCTTCTATGAAGTATTCGGAGGAGGAACCCGCCTTGCAATGCCGAAGACGTTATGCGTGCCCGACTCGTCTTCATTGAAGCCTGGTTCAGGGGCTACTGAGGGAGTCCTGGACTAGGGGGTGTCCGGATAGCCGAACTATCATCACGGCCAGACTCCAAGACTATGAAGATACAAGATTGAAGACTTCGTCCGTGATCTGGATGGGACTTTCCTTCGTGGAAGGCAAGCTTGGCGATACGGATATGTAGATCTCCTACCATTGTAACCGACTCTGTGTAACCCTAACCTATCCGGTGTCTATATAAACCGGAGGGTTTTAGTCCGTAGGGCGAACAACAATCATACCGTAGGCTAGCTTCTAGGGTTTAGCCTCCTTGATCTCGTGGTAGATCTACTCTTGTACTACCCATATCATCAATATTAATCAAGCAGGAGTATGGTATTACCTCCATCGAGAGGGCCCGAACCTGGGTAAAAACATCGTGTCCCTTGTCTCCTGTTACCATCCGCCTAGACGCATAGTTCGGGACCCCCTACCCGAGATCCGCCGGTTTTGACACCGACAGGTCTGATGACCCAACAAACAGAGCGTACAAGCTACAAGCACATGCAGAAGCTTAAATTGTCTGAGTACACACAACTACAAATGAAGAAGGCTAAGAAGCCTGACCATCTACAAGACCCTCCCAAGGGTACAAGATCGTAGCTGAGGTAACAAGCTAGACGTCGAGGTCCACGCAGAACTACTAGTGAGACCGACGTCTCTCTGCAAAAACATAAATTAAGCAAATGTGAGTAGAAATGTACCCAGCAGGACTTACATCAGAACTAGATACCAAAGATGTCGGGACCCCGATCCTAAGTCACACCAATCTAGCATGTAACACATCATATCACTTTGCAGCCTCACGCACGGTATTCCCATGGGTGCCACCTTACCTGGCCCGGGACCATTTGCGCCTTTTTGGCTCACGTATATGATGGTGTCTCTAGCATCCATATGACAGAGAACCCGGGACGACATGACTAGTCATGAACCCAAAGTGGCGCTAACTTACGGGGACAGGCATACATGAACCAGCATCGAACGTGTCGGTCATCAGCGTGTGAATCCGGGCTGTAGCAACTGGGATAACAGGACTCCGGGAACCCGGGTTGTAGAAGGCTAGCAGGACTCCGGAAGTCACCGCGTGACATTTCCCCTAAGGGACAGACACAGGAACAAAGTGGATCACATGCTGGCCAGTCTAAATGTTCCGAAGCAGTAGTAACTGGGCTAGCAGGACTCCCGTAAACCGGGCTGTAGCAGACTACCATGGCTCAGTGGAAGCACTAGAGTACATTTCCCCATAAGAGAGGCTAGCAAGGATAAACAAGTAGGTTGTCGGATCCCACACATACCAAGCATTTCAATCATACACATAATATGCCTGATATGTGTAAATACAACATGGCATCACAACAAAGCTCTACGACTCAAAGTATTTATTCATTAGGCTCCAAAGAGCCAGATATTACAAACATGGGTCTGATGACCCAACATATAGAGCATACAAGCTACAAGCACATGCGGAAGCTTAAATTGTCTGAGTACAGACAACTACAAATGAAGAAGGCTGAGAAGCCTGACTATCTACAAGACCCTCCCAAGGGTACAAGATCGTAGCTGAGGTAACAAGCTAAACGTCGAAGTCCACGCGGAACTACTAGTGAGATGACATCTCTCTGCAAAAACATAAATTAAGAAAACGTGAGTACAAATGTACCCAGCAAGACTTACATCAGAACTATCTACATAAGCATCAGTATCAACAAAGGGGTGGTGGAGTTTGATTGCAGCAAGCCAGCTAGACTCGGTGGCTATCATGAACTACGACTGCAAGTAACTCTTTTGAGGTGGCGCACACGAGTCCACATATTCATTATATCAATACACCACTATGGATCTGCTCCCGTCTCCCTACGAGAACGCCATCCATAGCACTCACGCTTATCTTGCGCATTTTAGAGTATCCACTTTCACTTGTCTATGAACTGTACAGGCAACCCAGAAATCCTTTTCCGCGGACACGGCTATTCAAATAGATGTTAACCCTGCAGGGGTGTACTTCTTCACATACGCTCTCGCCACTTACCACCATGTACACATCGTGTATCTCGGCAACCTTCAAGTGGAAGCCTGGCGAGGGAGTCGTCCACGACCTAACTAACCACACAAGTCACTAGTCCAGGTTTATCGCCTATTCAGGTTCCATACGCAAGGAGATCCGGCCGGGGTGTCGCTCACGGCCCCAAACGATGTGAGCAGGGTTCCCAAGCCCACCATCCGGGTGCCACTTGGTACACCGTGCCACAGCACCTAGTCTGTCCCAAGCCCACCTGTACCGGGTGCCACTTGGTAGACTACTAACACTACCTACAAACACGAGAAACTAGTTGCAACTCCTGGACAGAGATCAGGTTGATTAGTAAGTCGAGAAGGGTCAAGTTACCGGAACCCAATGTGTGGTAGTAGTTGTTCATGGATCACAAACACAGAAATCAGTTCCTGAGGATGGCTACAATGAGACAACCCACCATGTACTCCTACATGGCCGGCCTCTCACCGCTACCTTTACCAAACTGTGTTCACACACTTAGCTCCCAACAGTAGGACATGTTCACACACCTCCGATTCATCCGCGATGAATCGGACCTGACTCGACTCTAAGCAGAAGAAGGCATGACAAACAAGCATGAATGAGTAGGCACATCAGGGCTCAAACAACTCCTACTCATGCTAGTGGGTTTCATCTATTTACTTTGGCAATGACAGGTCATGCAGAGGAAAGGGGTTCAACTACCGCAACATGTAACAGCTGAATCGCTATTGTCCTAACACAATAAAAGAGAGCAGGAGCGAGAGAGTGGGATTGTATCGGAATGAACAAGGGGGTTTTTCTTGCCTGACACTTCTGAAGATAGTATAGTTCTTCATCGGTGTCATCGCCGGAACAACATCTAGTGAAGGGGGACAATTACTGGCAACAGAGATGAAACTCAATCAATGCAATGCGACAATATAATGCATGAATCTGACATGGCAATGTGCTGCGATTTGAGCGAATGCAGCTAGCAACAGAAGGGTTTGAGTTGATTTGAACCAAATGTTCAAATTCAAATTCAAACTAGGAACTTACAAAGTGCATTATCATGTTTTGATCTGAACAGAAATGTTAAGTTGTTTAAACATGCACGAAACAAGTACAGGTGGACATATTTGATTTTTCTGTTAATTTTTCATATATAAATTATTTCATTTGGAGTTACGGTTGAATTTCTATGAATTTTTGAAGTTTAAATCATTTTCTGGATTTTCCTGGTTATTCAGAAATAAAACAAATCCAAAAAATGACTTATTGCGTCAGCATGACGTCACTGTGATGTCAGCGGTCAACCGGAGCCGGTCTAGGTCAAACCTAACTTGTGGGTTCCACTGGTCAGTGACCCAGTGCTGCCCAGAGTCACAGACAGGTGGGCCTGGTCAACGGACACGTCAACTTAGTCAACTCTAACGCGTGGGTCCTGCAGGGTTATAAACTAATCTAAACAGAAAATAAGCCCAGAGTTAATTTGGCGTGGGGCCCAGCTGTCGGTGTCACTGGAGTAGATAATTAGTGGGTCCTTAGCCACTAATGATGCCCACGTTCGCGGCTAAACGCCGGTGCTAAGCACAGCACGGCGGCGGTCGCTGGTCGGCCGTTTCCGACCACGGTAGCAGGCGCGGCTAGGCCCTACAGATGCACCGCGAGGAGGCACACCACATGGCGGCAGCAGCAACTGCTGGGGTCGTCAGAGTTGACGGCAACGATCTTGGCTACGGCAGCCGGAGGTCGGGGTTTGCGGCTACGCTGTGCGAAAGAGCGAGGCAAGACGCTAAATATGCTCTACGAGTCGCGACGAGCACACCGAATGCACGCCCATGACCAAATGGTCACCCGGCCACGTCGGCGATGAAGCCAGGCGGCGGAGCAATTCGACCGACAAGTGGGCGACGGCTACCGCGTGTAAACGAGCTCGGGGAGAGGGGGTTCCGGCGCGGGAGCTCACGGTGGTTGCAGAGGCGTCGATGTGGGCTCGGGGAAGGCTCGGAGCAGACGGCACGACGGTGGCGATCTCGGTATCCCGAGGTTGAAGAAGAGGTCGGGGACGATCCGTCGGGCCGTCCGGCGTTACGTGAGCCAGAGAGGATGCATAGACGACGGAGGCAGAGCTCATGGGCAAGTCAGAGGGGCGAGGGGTTGGTTGTTGCTACAGCAACGACGAGCGGCAGCGACGGGCGCGCTCGGTGATCGCTTGGGAGAGAAAAAGGGGAGGGGAGAGAGGATGGGAGTGATCGGTTGGGTTCTGGGACGTGCGTGGCGACGCGACGAAGGTCCAGGCAGGCAGGGAGAGATGAGGTGGCCGCGTGCACGCTGCAGCGAGCACACGCCTCCCGCCCTCTTGGCGGAGGTTGAAGACGATGGCCAGCGCTGGGCGGGGGTCGGCTGCACTCCTGGGCCAGGTAAGTTACAGGACTGGGCCTCATGTAAGGTCAGGTAAGTTTCTGTCTTTGTTTTATTTCTGTTTTTCTATTTTTGTCATTCTGTTTTGATTTAGTTCAAGACCAAACCATTTTGTAGATTCTGAAAATAATTATGAGGTTAGATATGAAATATCCAGAACCACATAAAAAGTTCCAGAATTATTGGACTTATATTTAATATATAAAAAATATAAATCCGATGCAAATAATTATTACATTAACTCAAATGCCCAAAACAAATATTTCTGAGCTTCCAAAAATATTGGCTTGAATTTTACCTCTTGCTAATATTTTCAGAGGGAAACAGGAACATTTTCTTGGACTCATTTAGATGATTTTAATGTTGATCATTTTTAAAAGGTTTCTGAGGCTTTGAAAATTCCTCAATTAAAATTTCATATGAATTTAAACATGATGACATGAAGATCAAGCAAAGACAACAGGGGCTGAGCTAGGGCTGTGACAACTCACCCCCACTAAACAAGAATCTCGTCCCGAGATTCAAGACGTGAGGTAAGAAGATAGAGGGACACAAAGCTAACATGATCTTCATGGTCCAATTGCCCTTCATAGGATCGTTGATTCCCTGCTTCATGTTGATCTTGATATCCTTGCTCTCGAGATCTTCACTCAACTCGATGACGATGAAAGGATATTCCACAGGAAACGATCTCCTCAAAGATCGAGCAATTCATAATGATCGTTTGAAGGGGTTCAGGGAAATGGCATAGTCAGTTCAGAAAGGAAACTATGGTTATAGAAAAAACCGGCAAACGGGAGGCACATTCCAATTGATACCAAGGATATAACCTAGTGACTGAGTGTGCTCTCAAGAACTAGAGCATTTACATAGTCATCAAGGTCTTACCAACATCTATGCCGAGGATCCTAGCAACACATCTTACTACATGATGAATAGTGATGGAAAATGCAGGTGCAATGGAAGACAACACTTTCTCAGATTTCACCTTAGAGAGGCCAAGGGAACAAAATCTGGATGATCGACCGAGAGACATTTAGCACTCCGCTTCTAATGTTCTCCTTGAGGTGCTAACGCCACCCATTTATAGATATGGTTTGGTATCTAGAACATCAAGTAAAAGGACAGAATTCGGAAGCACAAAATCCATAAGGAACAACTTTTAGAATAAGTCATCCGAAATCCTCATGGGAGGTGACCAAACGGCTTAATCAAGATACTACAACAATAGTGCTTCCAGCTAGGTGCGTCCACTTCACTGGAACCTATATCATAGTTCTTGGAAGAGGTTCCAACCATCATATCTGCCTGAGATTCAGATCTGGTTGGTAACAGGATAATTCAAACAACGTGTCTGGAAAAGAAAGTTTGCAACACAAATCGACGAGATGACGTTAAGAGATTCTCGGGAGATGAACTATGATAGCAAGCTCCAAAACTTGAGCTGGTTTTGCTACGTACATGTGAACACGTTGTCCCAGACAAGCATGACCACGTAGTAGTCTTACAACAAAACACTACCGAGTTCTGGCTGGGAACCATCATCGAGGATATCAAAGTCATGTGCATGATCTAGAATTAACACAACAGACTCCTTTTCCTTGGGAAAATCAATCAGTGGCTTGGTGTGCTAGGGATACATATAGAATGAAGGTTGCAATTCTCCAAACCACATAATACTTCGCACATGTGCATGACTGACTTGGGATGATTCTAGAGTAAGCAAAAACAAGCTTTCTCGAATTCACGACGACAACTTGCATCGAATGCACGTGAATTAGAGGAGGTCACTTCTTCCACCAAACATATACTTCATGGGTTAGCCCGAAGATAATGCTTTCAAAAGTTTCAAATGCTAACTTAGATGTTCAAAATGAATCATGGACAAGATGAAAATGTTGTCAATGGGCTCAACAACAAACCATCCAGGCTTCCATATAGATGGAATTCTACAATTAAGTGAACAGGGTGATAGCATCGGTCAGACCAAAGGATGTAATGGTGTATGCCCGAGGGATCAACCACGAGTAAGACAACATTACGAACATCGTTGGTTCTGATTTGATTTGAGGCTAGCCCACACTCAAGTCAAAGTTTGGACAAGATAATAGATCCAATAAATGATCACGAGGACCAATCAATGAAGATATCATCTTTCTTCAACAGACACACACACAAATATATCCCTTAACATGAACTAAGTCAGACAAGATCTTATCTTCCAACTCTCCAAGTTGTTGTTTGGCTTAACCAACTAGCTCAGGGGTATCCAACATAGATTCTTGGATAAAGAGTGGTTTATTGGAAAACCAACTTGATCACGAACTCAACATATCGGTCAGGGGACGACCTGGTGATACCTCCATGAAGATATCCAGAAAATCATGAACCACCGATATGTCTCTAAGCTCTAGAACAATCTTGCTTTTTAAGGCAAGACGACATGATCAGAAGAGCAAGGGATTCAATCCTAACTCAAAGATCAAAGAGTGCACCAGAAATAAGGACAAGGTAGCACGATCAATCTTAGAATAGTGATTCGATAACCAACACGCTAAGAATGATATTAATGTCCATTAACTACCAAGCAACACGGTTGCTAGGAGTATTGATTTCACACATCATGGTTCACTTGTCGGCATTCCGGTTGGGACAACACGGGACCGAGGAACGAAAAATCATGGCAAGAAGTATCACTGTGTCAAGAATTCATGAGAGATGCTGCAATTCTCATGACAATCCTGACATAAAGGGGTAATACTCCGAGGTAGAACAGAACAATATCTGGATTGGCATTTTGATCTGCGGAATACAACTACTATGACCAGTCCAAGAAATGGATGAGGTGCTGGAGTTTGTTTCTCCTAGTCATTCTGGAATAGAATGGCTTGATGGACCACAAGAATAATAGGCATCGATAACACGAATGCACAACTAGTCCTAACTATCAATTGATAGACAGAGGTCAGAATACAACTAAAGAGAGACAACTCAAAGGAACATATGGTTTTCTGAGTTGCGGATGTATAGATTTAGTATGTCAGACAAGCTCAATATTTTTCTTCCAGGTAATCCATGCAGAAAGGTAGGACAGGCAGATTCACAATGCAGAATGGAGAACTCATCAAGATCACTCTTATTGTGATGTTTTGGTTTAGGAGAGCTTCCGCCATAACTAGTTCATGGTATTTGGAAGAAGGATATACCACGGACCTCGAGGACTATCGCAAAGGTTACTAATATCCTAAAGGAACGAGAAAACACTATCAACAAGAAGTAGGTAGGGTGAATCTCGGGTTCAAAAACTCAGGAAAAGAATACTTATTAACTAATAACATCACGGGATGCCTTCGAGAATGATGGCCAGAGTCATCACACTGGGAATGCAAGACATGGCTAGATTACTAGGTGATCCTCTAAGACACCTAGGGTCAGAATAATAGCTTCAACATATATGTCGAGGCAATGGAGTACCTCAACACACTGATTAGTGTGGTTAATCTGGCCCAAAGGAACATCGGGAACGGGAAGAAGGGATTTGCAAATGCATCAGACTATTTAGAAACCTGGGATAACACGGACAACATAACGGCTGTAATTGCTCAAAAGATTTGAGACATCCAGCAAAATGGTGGCATAGCCACTTAACATCGCAATATCAAGGTTCTAAGGCCAGGTAAGAACATACAGAAGTAGTAGAAACTGAACTGAGACTTGAATCCAACAATCCTATAAGTCTATGGATTAGTAACACGTGAACCTGATAGAAAGATGAGAAGCCTAGTTCTTAATCCCCGTAGAAAGGAAGAGAATGACTAAGATCAGAAGGGCAAAAGGTATAAGGAGTAAAAAGAGCCTTACATTCCCTTCCACAATCAATTCCCTTATATAACTAAAGAATTTCTAGACTAAACTTGGATCGGTTTGGCTTGGTAATCCTACAGGCAGTTAGGCTTTGATACCAAAGCTGTCGGGACCCTGATCCTAAGTCACACCAATCTAGCATGTAACACATCATATCACTTTGCAGCCTCAAGCAAGGTATTCCCACGGGTGCCACCTTACCTAGCCCGGGACCGTTTGCGCCTTCTGACTCACGTATATGATGGTGTCACTAGCATCCATATGACAGAGAACCCGGGTCGACATGACTAGTCGTGAACCCAAAGTGGCGCTAACTTACGGGGACAGGCATACATGAACTATAATCGAACGTGTCGGTCATCAGCGTGTGAATCGGGGCTGTAGCAACTAGGCTAACAGGACTCCGGGAACCCGGGACGTAGCAGGCTAGTAGGACTCCGGAAGTCACCGTGTGACATTTCCCCGAAGGGACGGAATCTGATGCAAGTGGATCACATGCCGGCCGATCTAAGCTGTTCGGAAGCAGTAGTACCTGGGCTAGCAGGACTCCAGTAAACCGGGCTGTAGCGGACTACCATGGCTTAGTGGAAGCACTAGACTACATTGCCCCATAAGAGAGGCTACCAAGGATAAACAACTAGGTTGTTGGATCCCACACATACCAAGCATTTCAATCATACACACAGTATGCCCGATATGTGTAAATACAACATGGCATCACAACAAAACTCTAAGACTCAAAGTATTTATTCATTAGGCTCCGAAGAGCCAGATATTACAAACATGGGTCTGATGACCCAACATACAGAGCATACAAGCTACAAGCACATGCGGAAGCTTACTGAGTACAGACAACTACAAATGAAGAAGGCTGAGAAGCCTGACTATCTACAAGACCCTCCCAAGGGTACAAGATCGATAGTTGAGGTAACAAGCTAAACGTCGAAGTCCATGCGGAACTACTAGTGAGACTGACGTCTCTCTGCAAAAACATAAATTAAGCAAACGTGAGTACAAATGTACCCAGCAAGACTTACATCAGAACTAGATAGCAAAGCTGTCGAGACCCTGATCTTAAGTCACACCGATCTAGCATGTAACACATCATATCACTTTGCAGCTGTCGGATGCGGGGTTCTAGCAAACCCTTAAGGTTCGAACACTGGGGTGCGCGCGAAGTCTTTCCCTCCTACCGATCTACGCCCTAGCTCGCTAAGATCTCGCGGACAAACTCGACGAACTCGCAACATAGAAAGACACGAGATTTATACTGGTTCGGGCCACCGTTGTGGTCTAATACCCTACTCCAGTGTGGTTGTGGTGGTGGATTGCTTCTAGGGCTGATGATGAACAGTACAAAGGGAAGAACAACCTCCTGAGGTTGAGGTGTTCTTGTGCCTGGCTAACTTGTGTGGTTGAGAGCTGGGTGAATTGCTCGATCGGGTTGGATCAAGCTAAGATGAGATGCCTCTACTATGGTGGCTAGCTCTACTTATATAGGCCCTGGTCCTCTTCCCAAATATCGAGCGGGAAGGGAGCCAACAACGGCAGGCAAATTTGAAGGCGGACAGCTAGTACAAGCTATCCTGACAAAAGCGGTCTTTGCCTGCGGAAAGCTCTGGTGGTGACGCCGTCTTGGGCTCCACGATGACCTCCGTCTCGCTGTCCTCCTAGTCTTGGTCTCGTTGCACCAATATAGAAACCTTTGCCTGATGCCTTGGTACTCTTCGCCTGCGCTGGCCTCCTTAGCACCAAAGAGGAAATAAGGGCCAGCTGCGTCTTGTTGGCGCCACTTTGGTGTCGTGCGTCATGGCTCACGTCACGAGGGCCTCATGAGGTTTGCCCCGCCTTGATATCTCCGCTCCTCATGAGCCTGCCTGGCTAGGCTACTCTAGAGGAGGTCTTGCGTCGTCCGCCTCGTGAGGCTTGGACCCTCGCGAGGGTCTTGGATGCCTTGTTGATGAAGATGGGCCGTACATCCTACTTGCTTAGCCACGCCGTGGGCCGCATGCAGGCAAGTCTGGGGACCCCTGTTCCCAGAACACCGATAGTAGCCGTTGGGCCCAAGGTGTGCTCGGGCTTGGCTCCGCGGCGATGCCAAGGGTCAAGTTCGGAGCACCGCGGGACCCAAAAGCCTGCGGCCTTGGTTGACGCGTGGCGGTTGATTGGGCATGGGCGTCTCCGCTTCCCCACGCTTCGCCTAACTATGCGGCCCCCAGCGGCCTACACATTTATTCCCCTTCCCTAGCGCCTTGCTCCCCCAATCCACCTGCTTCCTCGAGACTCTGTTTCTCTTCTCCAATCTGACTTGCGCTCTGCCTGCTCCATCACCATGGCGCCGAAACAAGCTGAAAAGGGGAAGAGACCTCTGTCTCTGCCAGCCGCGCCTCTGTCCTTTGTGCCGACGCTCGGCCGGTCTCGGGTGCTCAACGACGAGGCCATGGACAAGGTGCAGCCGATGCTTGATTCCAGCTTCAATGAGTGGTGGGAGACGGTGGCTTGGCCTTTGTCTCGCACTCGCACGGCTCAGGCAGCCACCAAGGTCCCAATCTTCATAGATGCCCTCTGGGCTAGCCTGATTCCTCCCTTCTCCGCCATCTTCAATGTGGTGCTTGAGCATTATCAGATCCACATGCTGCATCTCGACCCTTAGTCTGTGACTCTTCTTGCCGTCTTCGCCTTCGTGTGCGAAGCCATGGCTGGCATAGCCCCTTCTGTTGCCCTCCTTCGCCATTTCTTCTCATTGCATCTGACCGACACTCAACAAAGCTCAGGATGCGTGAGCTTACATGTCGTGGCTGCGACGGCAGGCGAGGGGATTGACTTCGAGCTTCCTCCATCCACGAGTGAATTCTGGACACGATGGGTGTTCGTCGAAGCCGGCGTGCTCAGTCCTCTTCTCCAGGCTCCGTCGGGCCCGCTATTCCTAACACCGGCTGGAGCCATCAGCGGCTCACGAGCCCCCGCCTTGCCAATGTCTGGTTCAGGTTGAGGTTGCTGAAAGATCGCAGCATAACTGCTTGATGGTGGTGAAGGAATTCGTCAAACACCAGGTCGCTCCGCTTCGGCGCCATTCTCGCCCAATGTGGACCTTGCTCAGCAGCCAGGACCACATGAGGTTTCAGGAGTCTGAGCTCCTCCTTGGGACCCGGCAAACAGTGCTCAAGGTCCTGACGGGTGTCCTCTTGCCGGGTGAACTGCCTGGGAAGAACTGTTTGTTGTACCACTGCAAGAACAAGGATGAATTTGTAGAGAACATGCCTCCCTTTGATGAATGGGGGCCGCGGCCGATCGGCCTGGAGGGGCCTCGTGAGAACCCCGTCGTCGTGGTTCCCTTCCTTGCCGCTGGTGCCGAGCTCGCCCCAAGCGACGGTGCAGGTGGGCGAGCTCCGGCGGAGGCCGATGGCTCGAGTGCTGAGGAGCACATGTCGACTGGTGATCCCGGGGCACCGTCTTCAGGAGTCTGCCACTCCCCTCCTGAGGCGTCGGTTGCTGAGGAGACGCAGCATGCGACTCCCGAGGACAAGGCTTCAAGGGCCTCGGGAGGTTGTGGTGAAATGGTGCCTGGCTGTTCACCGCAACCGGGCACCTCTGAAGTTATCCTTCCAGGCTCTTCTTCGGCCCCTCTGTGCACCGGTCGTCACGTCCAGCGTTTTGGTCGTCTTTGTGTGGACTTCGGGGAGCTCCGCAAGAGGAAAGGATCCCCTAGCGGTAGCAGCATCTTCGGGCCGCTGAAGTGACGAAAGTACATCGCCATTGACGCGTAAGTACCTTGTTGTCACGGCTTACTACGTGTTGCCTTCTTCTCATGACGTCGGTTCTCCAGGGCTCCTTCCGCTGAAGCTGTTGCATTTCCCGAGAAACGGCCTCCTCCTTCATCAACTCTTCCGCCGGCCTCGAGTGCTCCAAGTCCGCTTGTCGCCCCCAGAGCAGGGTTGGTTGAAGGGGCACTCTTGCCTTCTTGGCGTGCTGAACCTGCGGCCCTGTCGCTCCTTCCCCCCGGTTTGGTGTGGAGCTTGGCAGGCGTGCCCATGACTCCTCCACTGGTCATGGACGACAATCTGTTGGTTTCGATCTCGGCTCATCTTCAAGCAGCGGGCCCCAGTCAGCTTGGGCTTCTCACGAGGACTGGTTGACGTCAGGCTCGGCGTCAGCCCCAAGCCCCCTGCCTGGAGGGGGCGCACCACTTGGCGCCATGCCCACAGTTCCCGAGGCGGAAGATGAGGTGGGCCGAGCATTCGAGCTCGAGCGCGGGCGGAGCGTGGTTCGTCACGAACTCTTCCAGGAGGTGATGGGCGCGATGTGTCGACTTGGTGAAGAGCTCGCGAGTGTCAATTCGTGGCTTGAGGCTGATGGTCTCTGCCTGGCGGAGGAGCGGCGCAAGATGAAGGTGGCCATCAACCTCGGCCGCTATCAACGCGACCTTTAGAACGCGAAGGCCGAGGCATCTCTCAAGTTTTCCCATGAAGCCTGCTCACGAGCTTTGGACGAGGCTCGCGAGGCTGACCGCCGCCGGGAGGCTGCGGAGAAGTGTGCGAGGGAGCTCCAGGCCTGGAGCGCGTCTCTTGAGCAGCAGGTGGAGGCGCGTAGGGCCGGTCTTGCGTCGCTGAGGGGGACGCCCGCGGAGGAAGAGGAGGTCCAGAAGCGTGAGGAGGCGCTGGCCCTGGAGGCCATGGAGCGCAGCCTCGAGCTCGAGCAACTGGAGATGAGGGAGCGTCAAGTTTCCCAAGCAGAAGATGCCGTCGGGGCTCGCGAGGCTAGACTCGAGGAGGAGGTTGATTGCCGGGTGGCCGAGATTCGCGCAGATCTGGAGGGTAGGTACGACCTGAAGCTGAAGCTCGTAGGCGTGGAGGATGAGGGCAGGGCCGCTGCCCTCAGGCCCAGGTTGGACGAGGCCGAGAGGCATGCGAAATCCTCGGCCGCCGCCCTAGTTATGGCGCAGGTGTACTTGTCCTCCGCCCATGCCGAGCTGCATTCCCTCCGGAGGCGGGTTGATGACACAGAGGCCGTCGCGAGGCAAAACACAGAGGAAGTGCTCCAGCGACGAACGCTGGAGCGCGAGCATGCCCCTATGCTTCAGGATCTCCGGAACAGGGCCAATATCGCCCTGGGCCATATTTGCGACGTGGAGGCGCTGACCCCTCACTTGAATGATTATGCCAGCCACCTGACCTTCTTCACCGAGGTGGTGACGCGCCTGGAGGCTCGATCTGCCAGAGCTCGCCAGCTTGTGGAGGAAAGGGGGCGTGGCCTGCTCGAGCGCGCTTTCTCCCATGTCTTCAGCCACCTCCTGAATGCCGACCCCAACTTTGATTTCGACAGCGCCATCGCCCCCGTTCCAATGGTCGTCCGGGATGACCTGGCGCGTTGGGTCGAAGACAATGTGGACGCGTTGGTCAGGGCCTTCACTTCGGAAGATGATGGGGTGGTGATCGCCACAGACGGAGGTGACGTGGTTGACGACGACTGTCGGTGTCAAAACCGGCGGATCTCGGGTAGGGGTTCCCGAACTGTGCGTCCAAGGCGGATGGTAACAGGAGGCGGGGGACACAATGTTTACCCAGGTTCATGCCCGCTCGATGGAGGTAATACCCTACTTCCTACTTGATTGATCTTGATGATATGAGTATTACAAGAGTTGATCTACCATGAGATCATAGAGGCTAAATCCTAGAAGCTAGCCAATGGTATGATTGTTGTTGTCCTACGGACTAGACCCTCCGGTTTATATAGACACCGGAGGGGGCTAGAGTTACACAAAGTCGGTTACAAGGGAGGAGATCTACATATCCGTATGGCCAAGCTTGCCTTCCACGCGAAGGAGAGTCCCATCCGGACACGGGACGAAGTCTTCAATCTTGTATCTTCATAGTCCAACAGTCCGACCAAAGGATATAGTCCGGCTGTCCGGAGACCCCCGAATCCGGGACTCCCTCAGTAGCCCCTGAACCAGGCTTCAATGACGATGTATCCGGCGTGCCGATTTGTGTTCAGCATTGCAAGGCGGGTTCTTCCTTCGAATACTCCATAGAAGATCTTGAACACAAGGATAGTGTCCGGCTCTGCAAAACAAATTCCACATGCCACCGCAGAGAGAATAATATTTCCACAAATCTAAGCTGCTGACGCACGTTGTATCATGACATCACACCATGGCCCGGTCATTATTTGAACCGTTTTTCACAACCAGCCACCGCACATATCGCGAGGCGGTTTCCTTGGCATGTCTTGTCAAAGCAGAGAGCATGTCCCCTTATCACGGGATTCTCATCAATACGGGTGTGGGTAACCCAACCGCGCCATCAATTACGGCACTTGGGGAATAAGTGAGTTTTACTAGGAAGGTGGGGAGGCGCATGCCCCTATAAAGGGACAAGGATTCCTCTTTTTACCCACGCCTTCTTCCTCCTTGCTCATCCATTCTTGCGCACTCGAGCTCCAGCACCCAAGTCTGCGCTTTTCCCCTCAAACCACTCCAAGCATGTCCGGAGCGAGAGGCAAGTGGATGGTCTCCTCCATCATAGACGAGGACATCAAAAAGCTACGGGGAGCCGGATACCTGGCTGCGGATATCGCACATCGGCTGCCAGACGAGGGGCAGATCGTCCCGACTCCAGACCCCCATGAGAGGGTGGTTTTTCTTACCCACTTCATCCGCGGACCGGGATTTCCCCTCCAACCGTTTGTCCGCGGGCTCATGTTCTACTATGGGCTGGATTTTCATGATCTGGCCCCCAATTTCATCCTCAACATCTCGGCGTTTATCGTCGTATGCGAGGCCTTCCTCCACATCAGGCCCCTCTTCGTCCTGTGGCTGAAGACCTTCAATGTTAAACTGAAGGTGGTGGTCGGCCAGCAAGCGGAGTGCGGAGGCGCCATGGTGGGCAAAATGCCTAACGGCACCTGGTTCGAAGGCTCATATGTGGAGACCATAAAGGGTAGCAATCGGGGTGGTTCTACATCCCCGAGCCGCGCGACACCAACTGGGTGGCGGCCCCCGAATTTCGACCCAAAATCCCCACGCGGCTCACCTCCTGGAAAGAGAAGGGCCTATCCTGGGGTTCCCCAATAGAGCTGACCGGACTCCAGACCGGCATCAAGAACATGATGAGCAAGAAAATCAGGCTCGTCAACGTGGTCCAGGTCATGCTCTTCCGCTAGATCCTCTCGTGTCAACGACGGGCATTCAATTTGTGGGAGTTCGACCCAGCCAAGCACCAGACAGTGTGAAAGCTCTTCGACACGACACACAAGGATGTCTGGAGTGTGTTGTTCAAGGGCGCCGAGGTGCCTCCTCTCCTTATCGAGGACCGCGGACTCAGCGCACAGTGCCATGCCAGTCCCGTAAGTTTTTTATATCTCATAGGGTGTTTATTTCCCCCAGTTTGATCATGTGCGGGATCTAAGCCTCCATGCCATTAACAGGACTAGGTAGAGACAGCGGATCAGATCGATTGCCCAGCCCCCCTGCCTGAAGATTCTGCAGATGCTCTCCTAATGGAGATGCTGGTTCCGGCGCCTTACGAGGTGCCAGTGAAGAAGGCCAAGAAGAAGGCCGCGGGGACCCGAAAGGGTCTCCGGCGCAAGGTTATATCGTACTCATCGTCTAATAACTCTGAAGCGCACTCCTCCCACGAAAACGATGAGGAGGAAGAGGAAAGTCCCCCCCCCCCCCCAGCCCGGGGATACAAGAAAAGGAAGGTCGCCCCAGCCGGGAAGGCAGAAGGGTCCAAGAAGGGAAGGACCCTCCTTCCGGACTGCTCCACGACAGTCGCCTACAGTGACGACGAGTGGCTGCTCAGGGACAAGCCCCCGGCGAAGTCGTAATTATCTAGATACCATAGTAATTCATGGTACGTTTCTATTGCACTGCTTCTCCTTACGCCGAATGTGATTACGTAGTCCGTCCCGAGCCCGTATCGACGTATTTTCGTCGGACGGTTCTTTGGACTCGTCGGATGTGAATAGCGATTCACTGCTGACTGCCTCCACCCCTTGCCGTACGGACAACGTCGAGGTGTTGTCTCAAAAGGCACCGAGCCGAGGGGAGGTAGTCTTGGAGGCACCTCGAGGCGACCTTCCGGACCCTGGGCGCAAAGGGAGCAAGCCTCCCATGGGCTCCATGTTCGGCCCTCAGCCGAACACTGCACCGGAACCTCCAGTGGTTCCAGACTCCAGCAGGCGACCCCTCATTAAGAGGGCAAGCCGCCCGTGCCGGTGGCCTCTGTCCATCCAGAGGCACCGGACAACTTGCTGGAAGCGCTTCGCGGCGCTTCCATCGATGAAGAGCACCACACTATCATGAGTGTGGTGATCGAGAAGGTTCAGTCCGCCAAAAACGGACTAACCGAAGCTTGTGCCAGCCTCCTAACAAGCTTTCAAGTAAGTAATCAAAATATAGGAGAATATTACCGCATAGACAGTAGCCCCTGATGCTCTATTTGGCGTTCTCGAAGAAAGGCCGAATAGAGGATAAAATCATGACTCGGGACTCTAATCAGAATATGTCTATGTGCATATGCAGGCTTCACTGCTGGCCGCTGCCGCACGTACTGCGGAGGTCGCTGCACTGAAGCAGGACCTTGAGCGGTCCAAGGAAGAGCTCGGCCTTGCCAAGAGGCAGCTCGAGGAGAGCAAAGGTAAGCAATACCTTGTCTATATATTAAAAAGAAATTTGGTTGTAAAATAATAGGATCATCATGAATTTGCCAGGGGCCACGACCGAAGTGGCGACCCTGAAGAAGGCGCTGTCCGAGGCCAAAGACAAAGTGGCCAAGGAGCACATCGAGCGGGAAAAGCAATAAGCCAGGTTAGGCGAGGTGCCGCAAGAGCTCCAGGCTCTCGCCAACAAACACGAGTCATTCGAGCTTCACTCTAAGACGTGAGAGTCCGAGCTTGCGAAGGCCCTCGAAAGCGCACAAAACGCCAAGGCTGAAGCGACATGGCCCTCTAGGAGATTGATGCGGTGAATAAGGTGGCAGCGGGTAAGGCATTCATTATGCAAAGCAAGCACGTAAAGGAAACTTTCCTTTTACTTACCCGAGTTCGGAGCTCTCCAGGAGCGTTCACAGATCTTCCCAAATTAGATGCCGCGGAGTTTTACTGGGCTGAGGAGGGGAGCTCGATGGAAAAGTTGTTCTGGTCTCGGTATACTAGGACCGAACACCCAATGCCCGTGAGCGACCAGCTGAAGCAGCTGGTCGAGCTTCACAAGGCGGCCGAGCAGGCCATGAAGGGTCTTATAGTCTGGTTGTGGCCTGGCGATCCCCTACCTGACAGCTACTTCGGTCTGGTGAGGCGGCTTGTAGATGCTTGCCCACGGCTTGAAGTCATAAAGCGGTCCGTCTGTTTCGAGGGTGCGCGCAGGGCTTTTGCCCGAGCGAAGGTGCACTGGGCGAAGCTGGACGCGGTGAAGCTGGTGAAGGAGGGGCCGCCGGAGGGCAAGGAGCATCGCCGCCCCGAGATGTATTATGACAGTGTCCTGAAGGGTTCCTGCCTTTTGGCTGAGGAATGTGCTAAAGATGTAATTTTTTAATGAACGTGCTCATGTGATCCTGTAGTGTGAAACGAGTTCTTCTGCGCTATGCAACGCTTTTGGAATTTAAAATATTAACTTCTGTGCGACCATTTATAAAATCTGAGAGTTGGCCAGTCGTCGGCTTCTGCCCCCATGTAACTAGTACTGGGGTGTTCGGGATAAACCTGAGCACTCTTTATCCCAATTTTGGGTCCTTCGAGGGAGGTGTTCAGCACAACGAACCAGGCAATCGGACTATAAGGCTTTATCACTCTCACTTAGCCATAGAAGTCTACAATTTTTAATTTTGGTGAAGCCCCTAGTATTCGGAAAGCTGAATTTGGGGCGCTATATACGCCTAAGTCGGGCAAGGCCGACTCCTCGCCCGAAGCGGAAGAAGTCTTTAAGGACTTGAGACCTCTCGAAGAGCGACCAGCTCTCGCCTTATCATGACAGTCAGTTTTCGGCTTTCTCTACTGAGGTGCTCGTCCGGAAGAACCAGGGCACAATCGCAGTAGTTCTCCTAGCGCTACCTTAGCCGATATAGCGGAACGTAAGGTACCAAAACATAGGAGCCGAGCAAACCCAACTATTGACCCAAGACATGATTCAGAGCTGATGCATATAATGCTATAGGTTCGGGGTGCCGGATTGTCGAAAGTGTTCGGACTTCTCACGCCGTATTATGGGGTATACGAAAGCCCCTGGGGTACTGGCCGTACCAGAATGTACGGGTGCAAATTGTCATAAATAAACATACAAGAAAGAAAAGGATTGATAATGCAATAATAGACTAATGCTATGCATTGTTATTTAAATAATACATCAAAGCGTACTGATACAAGTAGTGCAATAAGCAAAAAAATAGAACTATTTCACATGTCCTATCCAAGGGCAGGCTCCATACGGGTATTAAAAAACGGGTATGTCGACTGTTATTAGAGACCACCTGGGGGTTCCCTTGTATGACTTAGCTTCTTGCCGCATTGGTTGTTCCTTAACGTAATGTGTCCAGCAATCATACTGCCGGAAAGGGCTTCCAGAGAGTAAGGTCCTGAAAGGGAAAGAATGATAAAGATATGCAGCCCCTAGGGCGGTTGAGACGCATTGTGGGACGTGCCCTAATTGTGCCCCCGCCTGTGCTCATGGTATTTTCAGTGCGTAATTATGTACACGCGGCATGGATTTCATCGCTTGACTGGGACTAGGACGGGGGCCGAATTGCTAGGTGAGCTCTGAACGTGCTAGGCGATCCTGCTGCAGGTTACTCCGGACTTGCTTGATCGTGTCCGGGTGCTTTATCGCCGAAATGGCGGTTTGCCTTAAAAGGCTGCTTTTTGCTTCTGCTGCGAGGGCCGCTATGTGCTCCTCCGTGCGGAGCGAGCGCTCTGTGTTTCCATTGACTGTTATGACCCCCCTAGGTCTTGGCATCTTGAGCTTGAGGTATGCATAATGCGGTACCGCATTGAATTTTGCAAATGTGGTTCGCCCGAGCAGTGCATGATAGCCACTGCGGAACGGGACGATATCGAAGATTAATTCCTCACTTCGGAAGTTGTCCGGAGATCCGAAGACCACTTCCAGTGTGATTGAGCCCGTGCAATGGGCCTCTACACACCTGGGATGACACCCTTAAAGGTGGTTTTGGTGGGTTTGATCCTCGAGGGATATATACCCATTTTGCGCTCTTTATCCTGATAGAGCAGTTTCAGGCTACTGCCGCCGTCCATGAGGACTCGAGTGAGGTGAAATCCATCAATGATGGGGTCTAGGACCAATGCGGCGGATCCGCCATGACAGATACTAGTGGGGTGGTCCCTGCGATCGAAGGTGATCGGACAAGAGGACCATGGGTTGAACTTTGGGGCGACAGGCTCCATCACATAGACGTCCCTTAGTGCATGCTTCCATTCCTTCTTGGGAATGTGGGTTGCGTATATCATGTTCACCATTTTCAATTGTGGGGGGAACCTCTTCTGTCCTCCCGTGTACGGCGGCCAGGGCTCCTCCTCGTCGTCACTATGCAACCCCTTGTCCTTGTTTTCGGCATTCAACTTGTCGCCCTGCTTGAACACCCAACACTCTCTGTTGGTGTGATTGTCTGGCTTATCGGGGGTGCCGTGGATTTGACACGAGCGATCAAGTATTCGATCCAAACTGGACAGGCCCGGAGTACTTCTTTTGAATGGCTTTTTCTGCTGACCAGATCTAGAGCCTCTGAATCGGGCATTGACTGCCGTATCTTCGGCATTATCGCCGTTGTTGTGGCTCTTGTGTCTGTTACGACGTGGTATGTCGTTAGCATCTTTGGTATCTGAAGTGCCCTGATTCCTTGATGTGTTGTTGCTGCGAGCCAGGCAGCTATCCTCGCCCGTGCAAAAGCGGGTCATGAGTGTCGTGAGGGCTGCCATAGACTTTGGCTTCTCCTGGCCGAGGTGCCAGGCGAGCCACTCGTCACAGATGTTATGCTTGAATGCCGCTAAGGCCTCTGCACCCGGACAGTCGACAATTTGGTTTCTTAGTTAGGAACCGTGTCCAGAATTGCCTGGCCGATTCCCCTGGCTGTTGAGTCATATGGCTCAAGTCATCAGCATCCGGTGGTCGCACATAAGTGCCATGGAAGTTGTCAAGGAATGTGTTGGGGATGTAACTACTGAATATAAACCGCCCTGAAGGGGCCGGTTTACCCTCGGCCATAATTGGGGCCCACGAAGACTCAGAAGGTGGCGATTGCTGTAGAGCTTAGAGGCCCGGATCCCAGGGGCGAGTTAGGGCCCATAATGGTAAAACCGCCGAACCATGTAACTTGTGTTGTAAGATAAGAGAAAGAAGAGACCGAGCCGACACTTGTATGAGCCGGCCTCGGGATTACAGAGACCGCCGGACGTCAACCCGTGTATATAAGGGGACGATCCGGCGGCGGTTTAGGGACAGACAACAAGGATTTGAGGCTTAGGCGAAGCTATTGCTCCCTAGTCGCCGAAATCACATCAATCCCATCACAAACTAGATGTAGGCTTTTACCTTCATCGAAGGGGCCGAACTAGTATAAACTCTCGTGTCTTTGCGTCCGCTTTAACCCCTTTAAGTTAACCCGTATGATGGCCCCGCGACTAAGTCCTTTCATGAGGACATCTGCCGTGACAATTCCATGACAGTTGGCGCCCACCGTGGGGCTATCGCACGATGGTTTGATGATCTTAGAGGGCAAGTTCGGAAGGACTCGAAGGCTATGTGTGGCCGGATGACCAAGAGTCGTCAGCGGCAAGCTCTACATCGACGATGCAGGTGGGGCCCTTGGCCGCTCGATTGAGTACGGGTACCGGTCGCCTTTGGTGGCATACACGTGTTCATCGGCAAGATCGGTGAGCCGTGGCCTGGGCGGACATCTGCACCGACCTCGTCGAGACGGCTCGTGAGCGAAGAAGAATCCTGCCCTGGCTAAACCGGTTGTCGAGCGTGCTTTTCGTGGAGTCATCCACGGAGGAGACTATGAGGGCGGATCGGCATCTGGTGGCGAAACTGTTGTCTACTCGACGACGAGTCGTCGATCGGGAAACCGAGTCTCTGTACCAGGCTGCAAGATGGCCGGATCGGGGCTGTTCGATGGTAACAACATTCCGGACCCTTTGATCTGCCCAACCGGGTTGGAATATTCATGGCGGTACACAAGCGGCGCTTCACTCCTCAACCGCCCGCGACAACGGTCGCCCGGTTCGGCAACAATGTGGCGGCAAGGCAGAGGCCCTGTCGCGCCCGCCGACTCAAGTTCTATCAGAATTATTTGATGCGTTGGCTGTGCGCATGGCAGAGGCTAACCCGGCGGATCAAGATCTGCATAACGCAGAGATTGCAAAGGTGAAGGAGCAAATCACTCGAGGCTAAAGCGGATCCGCAGCTACTGACGCTAGGATGGTGGCGAGCGGGCGCTTTGGATGCGCAGCTTATAGGCTCATCTTTGGATCAGAATGCGTCGCATGAAGTCATGAAAAGAAAGTACAGATCCCGTTTGCCCTCGGTTTTCGAGGGAAGAGACCTCTTCAACACCCTAGGAGCAGGGACCAGTAATCCGCCGCCAGTGATGAACCGGGCGGAAGCACCTGGGACGGGCGCGTCGATTCAGCCTCGCGTGATAGATCTACCTCGCCATCATGCCGGCGCGCCTCAAGCTGTGCAAACACCTCCAGGTCACTACTCCAACCCGATGGATAACCTTGTTGTAGATGCGGCGCGGTTGGAGGCGATTCCAATCCAAGGCGATTCACCACAGGCGGTGCAAACACGCCGGGTCAAAGAGCTCCTTAGGACGGCTCTGGTCCAACAGGAAGCGTATTCAAACAGCCGCGATCGGATCCACTCCACCCCCCGCCCGAGCCGGAGCTATAGCAGGCATGCAGATGAACCGGCCGTGTCAAGTAATGCGTGCCAGTGCACCTCAAGGCAACAACCCGGGCGGGTGGTTTCGAAAACGCTCAAGAGGTGGTGGACCGGGCCAGGAGGCACGTGGGGGCCGAGTTAGCAGACAAAGATCAAGATTATCAGCTTGCGCCCGGTTCGACCGACTATCTTCGAGCACAGAGTTACATCTAGCTCTTTGGGGTGCCTTGCCTCGTCCCGCTTTACGCAATATACGTTTGCTAAAGATTTCAAGGGCCACGCAAGGTGCCCAATTATACCGCCGATCTGGCTCCGAAGCATGGATAGAAAGCTATGAGATGGCCATGGAGATGCTTTGGATGTGGATGAAGCTGCGTGTGCAAAGTATTTTACCATGATGCTTGAAATGCGGCCCGTACATGGTTGAAAAACTTGCCACCCAATTCCATCAGTTCATGGACCCGATTATGACCCGGTTCATTCAGAATTTCAAAGACACCTGTAAGCAGCCCATGTCTGTGGTGGACTTGGCGGCTTGTGTCGGTGAGGAGAATCCACAACCCATTGGGTGCGCCGTGTTTCATAAGTTCTACATTCTTCAGACCTGATCAACACTGATTCTGCAATCTTAACCCTAGAGAGCAACTGCTGGTTCGAGCCTTTAAAATTGAAGCCGGGTCGCATGAAGCGTTTTGGCAATGACATGGGCACTCTCATGGGCCTTTTAGTGAAGTATGCTGATTCTGATAGTACCAAGGATCCCGAGTCCGAGGAGGATGATACAGGGAAGGGAAAACAGAACAACAACTCCAGAGGCCAGCAGCATCAGTCGGCAGGTAATGGAGGAAACAAGCGTAAGGAGAATGGTAACATGGGCTTAGTAGCCAACACCAACATGCAGGACAAGGGCCAACGACGCAGGGGTAAACATCCGAACCGAGGTGGTGCGCCTAATCACAATCCAGACCGGTTGAATTATCTGTTGAATCAACCCTGTCCGAAGCATGGGACGAAGGAGGCTCCAGCAAACCACCTCTGGAAGGATTGTTACATTATGCAGGAGTTCAAAAGTTCCAACGGTTTCCGGTATGATCAAGGCCCCGGCGGTTCGGTTCGAGTCCGGCACTGGAGTTACGGTGGAGGAAATTCCGGTCCAGAGTTTAATGGTAATCCGGGTGGGCAGAACAATCAGAACAATCAGAACAATCAGAACAACCAAGGTGGTTACAATCAGCAGCAGCAACAGTCGGGTCCGAAGCAATTGAATGGTGGACAGTATCACGTCTTCACCACTAGCTTGGACAAGCGAGACCGGAAACTTCAGAAGCGGGCAGTCAACGTTGTTGAACCGGCCGTGCCGCATTACCTACGCTGGTCAGAGCAGCCTATTGTGTGGAGTAGAGAGGATCATCCTCCCGGTTTGACAATCCGGGTCAGCTAGCCCTAGTGGTGGCGCCTCAGGTGGGAGGATACAAGTTCACCAAAGTGCTTATGGACGGAGGGAGCAGCATCAACATCCTGTATTATGAGACCTTCCGTCGTATGGAGTTAACGGATAAACATCTCAAGCCGTCCAATACAGTGTTTCATGGTGTGGTGCCCGGCAAGTCAGCATATCCGGTTGGTAAAATAGCTCTGGAAGTGGCCTTCGGGGATGAACATGACTCCAGATCGGAAACATTGACATTTGAAGTGGTGAAAATTCAAAGCCCTTACCACGCCCTGTTTGGGCGGCCGGCTTATGCCAAGTTTATGGCGCGACCTTGTTATGTCTATTTGCAGCTAAAAATGCCGGGCCACAAAGGGACGATAACAGTTCATGGGAGCCGCAAGATCGCTTTAGAGTGTGAGGAAGGTGATGCGGCTTACGCAGAGTCGGTTTGTGCCAATCAAGAGCTAAAGTACTATAAAGACAATGTTGATCCGGCAGATATGACCCCGTTGAAGAAGCCAACTACAGAGCACGATCCGGATCTGAAGTTTAAATCGGCGGCTGAGACTAAACTTGTGGACTTTGTGCCCGGTGATTCATCCAAGCAGTTCATCATCAGTGCTAACTTGGATCCTAAATAGGAAAGCGCGCTCGTCGAGTTCATCCGTGAGAATCGGGACATTTTTGCATCGAAGCCTTCTGACATGCCAGGTGTACCGAGGAACTCATGAGCACACTCTTAATGTTGATCCCAAGTACAAACCGGTAAAGAAGTTCCTTCGCCGGTTTAACGAGGAAAGGCGTAAGGCCATTGGAGAGGAGGTTGCCAGGCTCTTAGCAGCAGGTTTTATCGTTGAAGTTTTCCATCCAGAGTGGCTTGCTAATCCGGTGCTAGTCCTTAAGAAAAACGGCACTTGGCGCCTGTGTGTGGATTATACAGATCTTAACAAGGCTTGTCCAAGAGATCCTTTCGCCCTCCCGCATTGACCAGATTATTGATGCTACGGCGGGTTGTGAGCGTTTGAGCTTTTTGGATGCATATTCTGGATATCATCAGATCAAAATGGCGGTTAAGGACCAGGAGAAGACAACGTTTATCACTCCTTTTGGAGCCTTCTGCTATGTGTCTATGCCTTTTGGGCTCAAGAGCGCCCAAGCAACTTATCAGCGTTGCGTACAAAATTGCTTGCATGAACAGATCGGCCGTAATGTACATGCTTATGTGGATGATATTTTGGTTAAGTCAAGGAAAAAGGAAACACTGATTGAGGATTTGAAAGAAACCTTTGGCAACTTGCGGGTGTACAAGATGATGCTCAACCCGGCCAAATGTGTTTTCGGTGTTCCGCAGCAAGTTATTGGGTTTCCTTGTGTCCAACAGGGGATTGAAGCTAATCCGGAGAAGATTACAGCTATCACCTCCCTGGCTAAGCCAAAGTGTATCAATGATGTCCAGCGATTGGCGGGCCGAATTGCCGCGCTGAGCCGGTTTATCAGCCGCCTCAGAGAGAAGGCCATCCCTTTGTACCAGATGCTGAAGAAGACGGATCAGTTTGTCTAGAGTTCAGCCGCCGATGAAGCATTGGAGGATTTAAAGCGGCAATTGGCCAACCCGCCTGTTCTCGCTGCTCCCATTGACAAGGAGCCGCTTCTGCTATATGTTGCTGCTAATGCCAGGGCAGTTAGCGTAGCCATTGTGGTCGAACAGAAGGAGGCAGGGAAGGAGTATCCGGTTCAACGTCCGGTTTATTACATCAGCGAGGTGCTCATTGAGTCCAAGCAGAGATATCCGCATTGGCGTAAGCTGGTGTATGCAGTTTTTATGGCAAGCCGGAAGCTGAAGCAGTATTTTCAAGGGCATCCCATCACGGTGGTCAGTTCAGCTCCCTTGGGCGATATCATACAGAACCGGGAAGCGACTGGTCGGATTGCTAAGTGGGCCATAGAGCTTGGGTCGCACGGTTTAAGGTATGTGCCTCGGACGGCAGTAAAATCCCAGGCACTTGTGGATTTCATTAATGATTGGACGGAGTTACAAGCGCCTGAAGAAAAGCCGGATCATACCTATTGGACCATCCACTTTGACGGGTCCAGCAGTTGGAGGGCTCGGGGCTGGAGTTGTGTTAACTTCCCCACGAGGTGAAAAAGTTTTATTACGTCCTCCGCTTAATGTTCCCTTGTACTAACAATGCAGCTGAGTATGAAGCCTTGCTCCATGGTCTTCGGATGGCTAAGGAGATGAATCTAAGCCGGGTTAAGTGCTTGATGACTCGGACTTGGTGGCCCAGAGGTGTCCGCACTTGGGATTCCAAAGACCCACTCATGGCCGCATATCGTCGGGAGGTGGATGTTGTTGCAGGTCATTTCAAAGGCTATCAGGTGGACCATGTGGATCGACGGAAGAACGAAGCGGCGGACGCTTTAAGCCGGTTGGGCTCTCAACGCAAAGCGGTCCCGCCCAATGTTTTCCTTGACGTACTGCACAACCCGTCAGTCAAGCTCCCCGATGAAGCAGATTTGGCTATTCCTGATCCGGAGGCTCTATTGGTGGCAGCCCTGCATGTCATTCCGGATTGGACGCTCCCTTATTTGGCGTACATGAGCCGGGGCGAGTTACCAGAAGATGAGATATTGGCCCGACAGATAGTTCGGCGGTCTAAGTCTATGACCATTGTTAATGGCGAGTTGCATCATTGCAGTGTGTCAGGGGCGTTTCAACGCTGTGTGTCCCCTGAGGAAGGCTGTGAAATATTGCGTGAGATCCACGAAGGGGACTGTGGTCACCACGCCGCTTCAAAAACCTTGGTGGCTAAGGCGTTCCGCCATGGTTTTTATTGGTTGACTGCCCATGCTGATGCGGAAGATCTGGTCAGCGGTGTGATGGTTGCCAAGTTTTCTAGGACGATGCCAGTACCGGCCCAAGTATTGCGGATGATTCCAATTACTTGGTCGTTTGCGACTTGGGGGCTGGATATGGTTGGACCTTTCAAAAGGTCCAAGGACAAGAAGACCCACCTGTTGGTGGCGGTTGACAAATTTACAAAGTGGGTAGAAGCAGAACCTATTAACAAGTGTGATGCGGCCACGACGGTTCAGTTCATCAAAAAGGTGATTTTCCAGTTTGGTTTTCCACACAGTATCATTACAGATAATGGTACCAATTTGTCCAAAGGTGCCATGAAGGAGTTCTGCGAACGTGAGCACATCCGCTTGACGCGTTTCTTGATAGCTCACCCACAGTCCAATGGTCAAGCGAAAGAGCTAATCAGAGATCCTGAGAGGTATCAAGCCCGGCTTATGGTCCCTTTACGAGGACGCCGGGCTGTTGGGTAGAAGAGCTACCATCCGTGTTATGGAGTATAAATACTACCCCTAACAGATCCACTGGATACACACCGTTCTTTATGGTCTATGGAGCGGAGGCGGTTCTCCCCAGCGATATCTGTCATGACTCGCCTCGTGTGGCAGCCTATGTTGAGGCAGATAACGAGGCAGCACGGCAGGATGCTTTGGATCGACTGGATGAAGAACGAGATATGGCGGCTGCTCGCTCGGCGATTTACCAGCAAGATATTCGTCGATATCATAGTCGACGGGTCAGAACCAGAACCTTTCAAGAAGGAGACTTGGTGCTTCGGCTCATTCAAGACCAGACAGATATGCACAAGCTATCCCCACCTTGGGAAGGGCCTTTTGTGGTCAGCAAGAATCTGCACTGTGGGTCATACTATCTGATTGACATTCGAGAGCGTAAAAACTCACGCACGTCAGAAGAGGAGACCGACAGGCCGTGGAACATAGCTCATCTTCGGCCTTATTATACCTGAGCCATCGGCTCTCCTTATGTACATATTATGACAATGTATATACTATGAATAAAAGCAATAAACCGGAGCCTCGGCTAAAGCAGGGTATCCGTTCTGTAAAAATCCGGCTTGGGTACATGGAGTTGTTGTCTTAAAACGGCCTCCGGTTTATCCCTTGAGCTTGCTCTTCAGAAGCTTTTAGATATCACTTGGGGGCTTGGTCGTATCCGAACCAATGCCACACCTCTTCATAGGCGAAAGCCACCAGATCACTTGGGGACATGGTCAAGTCTGAACCAGTCACGCCTCTTGATCGGCCTAAGGCCATAGATTCACTTGGGGGCTTGGTCGAACCCGAACCATTGTCACGCCACTTGATCGGCATAATGCCACGGTTTCAGTTGGGGACCTGGCTGACTTGAACCATAGCTACACCTTATTGGGAGCTTGGTCGTGTCCGACCATGGTAATACCATCTGATCGGCTCAGTAAAGCCTCTTTCGGCAAATTGCTATTTGATTTTTTGTTGCGTTTTTAAACCGATAACATTTTTTCAAACCGGTTCAACCAATCAATCAACGGCTTTCAGTTTATGTTAATCCGGAAATAACTTACCCGGTTTGACTTTTCCTGTTAAACATCCCATTATGGAGTAACAGGGGGCTTAACATGACCCGGCATGGTTTACATGGTAAACCGGCATTATAAATACAGGAGCTGTTTTCTCCTTTGACGGTAATGGTTTATACAACCTCCGCTTCCAGGTTGGCTAAGCCAACTGCATGCCCGACGCGGTGTATTTTTGTATCACAAGATTTTGATCATATACCTCAATATTTCCTTACATATATACATATGAGCGTCACAAACCGGCTGGCGACACAAGCCGCCGTGGCAATTTAAGAATTTGTGATTGCATGCAAAATAGATTGAAGGTTTCGATTATTCAATCAAAAGTATCAGCACCTCTGCGCGAAGGTTGCAGACTGAAGGCATAAAAGGCATATTCAAAAACAAAAGTGCTGGCTATTCTATTACAAGGCCTTCCGAGGCCCAACATTTCGAATGGCGTTATGACTAGCAGCTTATGATGCATCAACCGGCTTGATGGATTAAGCTTCCTCGCCGGGTTGACGTGAAGAAGATGGGTCGTCTGGCGTCGGTTCAGCTTCTTCCTCTTCATCACCCAATGGCGGAAGTCATTGGTAGACCACCAATCCGTTATAAAGCACGAAGACAGCCTCTTCACTTATAAGCTCAGCCGGATCAACGTCGAGGGCATAAGTGTGCTTACGGACTGGAGGAACAAGGTTACGCACTTCCGAATGACAAAGTCCACCCGCTTGTTGTTTGCATCATAGAAAGAGCGGTAAACCGCCAAGTTGGCTTCTGCTGCCAGTTGACTCGCCAGAGGACGCATCTCCTTTGTTATTCGTTTGAGGGCGTCATTATCAAAGGCTTCGCCGTTTTCTTGAGCGCTGGGGAAGCCCTTGGCTATGTCAGCCGGATCAAGGTCCGCTATCCATGCCTTGGCGCGTGTTAAAGCCAATAAAGTGCCAGCCCGGGCCGCGGATCATTTCAACTCTCCAAGTTGTGACGGAATCATGGATAGCCGGTCCAGCGTATCTTTGATCAAGGACGGAGCTATGTTATCATACGACGTAGCGCATATGACTCGCTGGGTGCCGGTATACAGCTGCTCAATCGGTGTGTATGCAGCCTTGAGCTTCATCCGCATATCAGAGCCCAGATGAGCAATATGTGTCCCTATACCGGTTTAAGACAGCTCAGGTTAAACTGGCAGAAATATCAAAACAGAATAGTAATCAGTGAAAAATTTCTTACCAAAGATCGCAGAGGTCATGGCATTAATTTGGCGCTTTAGTACGGTGAGCCCTTCTCAGGACCGGTTTAAGAGCTGCTTCAAAGATCTTCAGCCCGTTTCAACAACCCGACCTTCTCCGTCTCCCAGTTGGCCTGCTCGGATTTATACCACTCCTTGAGCTGCTCCATAGTGGTCAAGGCAGTTTTCAATTCGTCCTTGGCCTTGGTGGTTTCTGCTTGTTGAGTCTTCAGATTGGCATGAAGGTCCTTGAGTTGTACGGTTTGCTGGTCTATCTCGCTCTGATAAAAAATGGATCAAGTTAGTTGTTTCATTATGAAGTCCCAAGCTCAATACAAGTATTCACCTTGGCACTTGGGGGCTAATGGCTAATTGATCTCATCTTGCTATGGTGATACATGCTAAAGTCCCGGTTTAACTATGCTAAGTTGAACCGACCCTTGGGGGCTACAGCACTGAAGTTTGAGACGTATGAGTTTTATATTAAGTACCGGTTTAACTATGCTCAGTTGAACCGGCCCTTGGGGGCCACTACACAACAAAAGTACAAGAGAGGCATAACTCCTTACCTCATAGCGTTCCTTCATACGATTCACCAGACCGGCTTCGAAGTCACGACTTGTGTAGAGTCGGTTCAGGAAGCCGGAGTGAAGTTCTTGGGCAGAGAAGTTATCATAAGTCGACAGATCAGTTTTCCCTTCTCTTTACTCATGGCAGTAAACTCTTCCTTGGCGCTGTGTTTTGATAAAGGCGACGGATTGCCGAGGCGGTATAGGCGGTGCCCATCACTACGACATCATCATCTTTGGCCGGGCTGGCGGATTGGCATTCTTCCTTGGGCTTGGTGTCTTCATACCCAGGCTCGGCGTTTCAAAGAATCGCTACTGTTCCGCTGCAGGACTCGGTGGAGCAGGATGTGATGTTTCCACTTGGGCATCCGGTTCAACCTCTGGCGGATTAGCATTGTCGTCTTGGTTCAACCCGACAGAACCGTTTTTAGCAACTTCAGGCTTTTCGCCATGGTGCTCTGGAGTCTTCTCCGGATCAGCATCCTGATGAGGGTCAAGGGTTTTCGCCTTCTTACTTAAGCGAGCCTTGGTGCTGAAATATTCAGAGTTAGAATGTGATGAACCGGCAAATGCGAAGAAAACAAAAAAGAGCATTATGCTTACCCCGCATCAACTTTCAGAGGAGGCAGTTGAGTGGTTGATGAACCGCAGATGAGTTGGAAGAGGCCTGATAATTCGGATCAGACGGATTGAGAGGACATCGGAAGAAACCTTTCAAAGGATAACGCTTTTCAGGAGAACAAATCACCTCTCGGGCCGCTTCGGGTTGGGGTGTCAGTAAACCGGACGATGTAATTTGTTGACCGCTGTGTCGTGTCAGACGGCGGTCTTCAGCTGCCGTGTCTTCAAAGAAAGGTTCGATTCAAATGAGCACGGGGTGAGATTTTTTCACTTTCCGGATCAGCGACGTAATTCTTTTAACCGCACAAGATCAGATTCGAAAGAAAGAAGGATTACCTCAACATGATCGGCATGATCGGGCTTCAAAGATCATCACAGGAATTGAAACTGTCAATAGGATGAAGGATAAAAGGGACAAAGTAAATCGAGCTTTACCTCAGCTTACGAATCTTCTTCTTCCGCGGATCAAGACTCGGCGGTTCTCCTCTTACCAGCCTTCTTGGTGGTCTTGGACTTTACACGAGGAACCCGGGCGGTTTGGTTCGTTTCGTATGAGCTGTTAGCTTGAGAAGTAACACGGATTAATATATATCAATAAGGCATTAACATCAAGAGCGATGAGCGGTGCCTTACCGCAGCGGTTTGTTGGAAACACAGAATGGGGCCAACCGGTTTGGCTGCAGACGGAGATCGGCTCATCGAGCATCTTCGCCACCGCCTCGCTGACTTCAAGCTCGATTCTTTGCTAGGTCATGACGTCTTTGAGGGTCTTTGACGCTACCAGTGTATTCGTGCATCAATCCGGGGTGGCGGCTTAATGGCAAGATGCCCCAAATAACCCAACATCGAACAAGGTCAATACCAGTTAAGCCATTGGCCATTAGAGCCCGGAGTTTGATAATTTGAGGCGCAAAATTCTTCCGTTCTGCGGCGGTCAAGCGTAAAGGCAATGGGTGATGGTTGCTAAGCCGGTGAGGGCGGTAGCCCGACAAGGGGTTCTCGCTGTCGGGAAGCGGTATTCGGTAATAGAACCAGGTTTGGTTCCAATCTTTCGGATGGCTATGGTGTTTTGCGTGAGGAAAGTCTACTTCCTTCCTTTTACGGATTGAAACGCCACCCGGTTCCGTGTTAGGACCATCGAGAAAACTCCGTCTGGCGGTTCAAATGAAAGAAATCCCTTAACAGCTCCACAGATGGTTCTTCTTGAAGATATACTTCACGTAAAACTTGGAAATTGCATATATTGGACATGAGTTCGGACCAATATCTTGTGGATGGAGTTGGAAACATGCGAGGACATCCGGAAGAATTTTGATCCGGCGGGCTGAATCCCGGTCTAAGTGCTGTATAAATACAATTACTTCTCCTTCTTGAGGTTCAGGAGGGCATTCGGCACCCGGAACACGCCAATGGAGGACATTTTTGGAGGCTAAAGCGCCGGTGGTGACATATCCATTGAGTTGCGTCTCAGTGATCGTGGACCGGACCCAATTGCAAGCTGAGAATTGTTTGGCCATTCGGAAGAAGAGACTGCGAAAGGAAAAGTAAAAAGCGGTTCACCGTTAATCGGTTCGACATATTATACAATGCTAAACCGGCAATTTGGCGCAGTTCCAACTTCCGGTTTAATCGAGGACTAATGGAGTATGGCGGATTAGCTATCAAAAAATTAAACCGCCCTAAGGAGGAAGAGACAGAACTGGAAAATCTGCTAAGTGTGGACAGAAACAGGTTTCACATATGAATAGAGTTAATTTGGATCTACCGAAGATGCAGTAAGGAAAAATTTATGCGACCCATGCAAGCCATATAAAGGGCAGGGAAGTTCGTGCGTTCTAACAAGAGGGTCTGAACAAAAAGACAGATGTGCAACTTGCTAAACTGAAGGCGGAACAGTTACTACACAGGATATACCCTACGGTTGGATTAAAAAGCCATGGGAGAGCAGGTATGAAGAGATTAAGGATGAACACCTATGAGCATTTACATGAACAGGAGCCTCAAGATGCAGATCTAGGGCATGAGGAGGAGCCTTACCCGATGCACAGAACAGCGGAGGAGCGCCGAGAGTCTCTGGTACAACCAGGTTGATGCAGCGGCCTTGCACTGACGCGGCGTTCGGAGGTCGGAGGCGACGGCGGAGCTTCAGAGCTGGAGCGTCGCGAGGAAGAAGCGCGGACGGAGGAAGAAGAGAAAGGGCCTTCGGTCTATTTATAATAAGACGGAGTAATTAACAAAGCGAGAATGGAGGCGTTGAAAGCGGCAGCCAGCAGCTTCGCCTCAATTTCGGGATAGTATTAAATGAAGGGAATCTTCTTGTTGGGCCGTTAATAGAGATGACATCAAGATGCTCTGTTCTTTGTGGTCGGAGGATGACGTCATGGCGGTTTAAGCGAGATGGCGGTTTACTTAAATATGAAGGAAGAAATTGTGGTTTCCTAAGATGTTGAAGATTAACATGAACAGGTTCAAGTCAATCTGGGGCCTAATGTTGGGGATGTAACTACTGAATATAAACCGCCTCAAGGGGCGGTTTACCCTCAGCCATAATTGGGGCCCACGAAGACTCAGAAGGTGGCGATTGCTGTAGAGCTTAGAGGCCCGGAGCCCAGGGGCGAGTTAGGGCCCATAATGGTAAAACCGCCGAACCATGTAACTTGTGTTGTAAGATAAGAGAAAGAAGAGACCGAGCCGGACACTTGTATGAGCCGGCCTCGGGATTCTGTAGACCGGCCGGACGTCAACCCGTGTATATAAGGGGACGATCCGGCGGCGGTTTAGGGACAGACAACAAGAATTCGAGGCTTAGGCGAAGCTATTGCTCCCTAGTCGCCGAAATCACATCAATCCCATCACAAACTAGACGTAGGCTTTTACCTTCATCGAAGGGGCCGAACTAGTATAAACTCTCGTGTCTTTGTGTCCACTTTAACCCCTTTAAGTTAACCCGTACGATGGCCCCGCGACTAAGTCCTTTCATGAGGACATCTGCCGTGACAATTCCACGACAGAATGCATCTTCCAAATCCTCCCAACTGCCGATGGAGTCTGCTGGCAAGCTATTCAACCAATGCTGAGCTGGTCCTTTGACTTTTAGTGGGAGGTACTTGATGGCATGTAGACCATCACCGTGGGCCATGTGGATGTGGAGGAGGAAATCCTCAATCCATACCGCGGGATCTGTTGTACCATGATACGATTTGATAATGACGGGTTTAAAACCCTGCGGGAATTCGTGATTCATAACTTCATCAATGAAGCATAGGGGGTGTGCGGCGCCTCTATGCTGGGCTATATCGCGACGCAGTTCATTTGAGTCTTGTCTGCTATATTTGGCCTGGCTGGATTTACTTTTAGCGTATCCGGCATGACGGTCATCGTCCCGCGTTGGTGGCGCCCCCGTGACCCGTATATCGATCTTGCATGTTTTTCCCTGCTTTCCAATATGTCTCGCAGGTCCCGCGTGTTGCCCTGGGCTTTGTTATTTTTGTTTAAGTGGCGGCAGGGTGCAGGCTGATCTTCAGGCTGAAACGCCTCTCTGTCTCTGACACGAGGTGGCCGGTCAGCCGCATCGTACGCTGGTGATGTAGGTTTCAATGCTTCCTCCTTGAGTCGGGGAAGCGACCTGCGCTTTGGTCAAGTTTTGGAGGGGCGTTCGAGTTCATATTCCTCGGCCGCAAGGACTTTGGTCCATCTGTCTGCTAACAAATCTTGATCAACTCGAAGATGTTGTTGCTTTTTCTTCAGGCTATTTTCTGTGGCTATAAGCCGGCGCTTGAAGCGCTCCTGCTCGATGGGATCCTCAGGCACGATAAATTCTTCGTCGCCGAGGCTCACCTCGTCTTCGGAGAGAGGCATGTAATTGTCATCCTCCATTTCTCCATCTGCTGCCTGTTCTGGAGGGCTAGCTTGTTCATCCTCCTGCTCTAAATCATGCTGGAGGGGATTACTGTCGTCTTCAGCACTATCCGGAGTGTTATTGTCTCTTGTGCCGGTATCACTACTTTTGTTGTGGCGGGACTTAGAGCCGCGCCGCTCACGTCGGTGCTTCGGTTGCTTCTTGGAGGGGTCATCCTCCGCCGTCTTGTCGCCATTGCCTTCTTTGGGGGTATCCACCATATATATATATATCATATGATGGGGTGGCTGTCCAGTGCCTTGTGGGCGGTGGTTCCTGTTCGTCTCCTACATCGTCGTCCATACCGTCGATGTCTACGGAGTCAAAGTCGAGCATGTCGGTTAAATCGTCGACAGTGGCTAGTAAGTGGGTGGTGGGTGGGCAGCGAATTTCTTCGTGGTCCGCATCCCATTCTAGCCGGACATAGTTCGGCCAAGGTTCTCCTGACAAGGAGGGAGTCCTTAATGAATTTAGCACGTCGCCGAAAGGCGAGTGCTGAAAGATATCCGCAGAGGTAAACTCCATGATCGGCGCCCAATCGGATTCGATAGGCACGGACGCAGGCGGCTCGGAGTCCGTGGCCGGAGACGAATCCAGTGGTTCGGCAACACGGCTCTCGTAGGGTGTGAAGTCAGTATCCGGCTCTATCGCCACTAAGAGTGCGGCCTCCATGGCGGGGTCTATCCTCTCGTCCTCGGATAGCGCAATTTTCTCCGAATTGAGGGCTGGAGTAGCTGCAGGTGTGATCTCCCGAACACTATCCGACGGCAGAGCTAAATCATGCTCGTCGTGATCGTGCGGTGCACCTGGCATGGGCTCGAATCCGTCGAAGATCAAGTCTCCGCGGATGTGGGCAGTGTAGTTCAAGTTTCTGAACCTGACCAGGTGGCCAGGGGCGTAGCTCTCGATCTGTTCCAGATGGCCAAGCGAGTTGGCCCGCAGTGCGAAGCCGCCGAAGACGAAGATCTGTCCAGGGAGGAAAACCTCACCCTTGACCGCATCATTACCGATGATCCAAGGAGCCATCAAGCCTTATGGTGACGGCACAGTGGAACTCTCAATGAAAGCACCAATGTCGGGGTCAAAACCGGCGGATCTCGGGTAGGGGGTCCCAAACTATGTGTCTAAGGCGGATGGTAACAGGAGGCGGGGGTTACGATGTTTACCCAGGTTCGGGCCCTCTCGATGGAGGTAATACCCTACTTCCTGCATGATTGATCTTGATGATATGAGTATTACAAGAGTTGATCTACCTCCAGATCATAGAGGCTAAACACTAGAAGCTAGCCTATGGTATGATTGTTGTTTTCCTACGGACTAGACCCTCCGGTTTATATAGACACCGGAGGGGGCTAGGGTTACACAGAGTCGGTTACAAGGGAGGAGATCTACATATCCGTATTGGCAAGCTTGCCTTCCACGCCAAGGAGAGTCCCATCCGGACACGGGACGAAGTCTTCAATCTTGTATCTTCATAGTCCAATAGTCCGGCCAAAGGATATAGTCCGGCTGTCCGGAGACCCCCTAATCCAAGACTCCCTCAACGGAGTCGGGGGCGTCGCCGGTGGTGGCGACATTGCCGATGAAGACGATGATGATGCGAGCGACACATCCGAGGGTGACGTAGCGAGCGACATTTCTAGCTGATCCCATGTTCTCCTATCATTTCATCCTGCACAAGAAGCTCGGGCAGGGTCCTTGGAAAACATGTAAGAGCATTTTGGGAGGGGGAGCCCCTCATGTAAGCAAATTGCAGTTTTTACTTTCCCATGGGATGTGAGTTTGTGTCCTCGTGAACTTGTGAATCCGGATGCGAGTTCTCTACCTTGGTTTACCTTAGTCAGCGCCCGCTTTGAGCTGGGTTGCGACGTGTTGAGTTCCTGAGAACCCTGCGGAGCTCGTTGCCCCGTCAGAAGGGGCCCGACTAGAGCTGAGCACCAGTTGTAGTGCTTGCACGCACTTGGCGTGCGTGCTTCGCGCTATCCCGCTTGCGAGGAGCTCGTGAGGGGAAGGCAATGGACATGAGCCCCAGTCAAAACGAGATCCAGAAGGAAAGAAATTGCTCGAACAAGAAAAGGCTCCCCCGCACGCATCAATAAAAACTCAGCTTCAACTCAAATCCATATCCAGAAAGGAAAGCTACAGAGAGAGAGAGAGAGAGAGAGAGAGAGAGAGAGAGAGAGAGAGATCCAAAGCAAAAGGCCGCGTCCGGCATCTACTCTAGTCTTCTGATCTTCAAGTCTTCTCACCAGCGCGGAGCTAAGTGCTGCCACTATGCGTGGGAGGGAGCCCCAGGGCCTGAGGCCGGGACCCCTGAGACTCCGGGGTGTGTACATCCCCAACTCATTATTATGTGAGTGTCAAGGGCGGCAAGCTTCACAGGCACTGGGCCTTGCTTCATATCGCCAGACGAGGGCCCCTCCTTGCGCCATCCTTGACCTCCTCTGAGCTGACCGGTCGCCTGGACGACACAAAGGAGGGAAAGAGGACGCCAATGGTTCCCTCGGCGACCACATGTCCTTTGCCGGGGGAAGGGTCTCTGAAGCCTCCCCAACAGAGGGCCTACCTCCGGGTGTCCCCTGGTTTCGCGTGCCGTGGGGAGGGGCCTGGCTCCCGACCCCTCTCTTGCAGCCCCCAACGCGATTCCCCAGGCGGTAGGGAGGCCGCCGAGCTGGGACCGCCCACCGTTGCGGTGATCTGTTCCTCCTGCGACTCATGGTTATCGTAAGCTTGCTCCTGAGGGATTAGGGGTACCCTCTAGTTGCCGTCGCCGGCGCGATCATCGTGGTTCTCCGTGGTTCTTGGAAGGCTTCAGCTCCTAGCGCCCCCGCTTCCCAATCTTCTCCAACGAACGAGCCGGGGTCGTCCTCCGGTGCGTAGTCCTGGTCCATCATGTGGGGCATGTAGGCTTCCGGGGCAGTCACCCCGAACACCTCGCCGTGGTGCCCCACGCTCCATGTTGCTCGGCCTAGGGCGGCGTTCTGAGGATGGTAGCGCGGCACCCGGCCTGGACCATGGGGGGCGACGGTTGCGCTCGTGCTTGTCGCGGGCGGCACGAGGGCGACTGAGCCCCCTATGCTGCTAGCCGGGCTGACGTTGCTGAAGCTCCCGGGCGTAGCCGACGGCGCGCGGTTGAGGTGAGGCACGCCGTGTGGCCCTGTGGTGGCCTGCGGAGGAAGCCGATAGTAGAAAGGTGGTGCCCCCGATGCAGCTGCGTCTAGTAGCTCCGCAACGCGCCCCAGCAGTGCATCCCGGCCGCTCTCCATCAGTCTGCACCACAGCTGCTCCCTTGCCCCGGTGAGAGCTGCCCGCATGTTTGCTTGCTCCCGCCGCGAGTGCGGCGCCGTTGCTGCGGGATGGCTTGCCTCTCTTGCAGTGGATTGTACCTGCCGCGGGGTGAGGGTGGACGACGCCTGGCCGCGGTGCCCGCGCCCGGCGGAGTTTGGCGGCACTCATGCCGCCTGGAGTGCGGGGTCGAGATCTTCATGGGTAGGCGGCGCTGCCCGGGCCGGCCAGGCTGCCCAGCGATCGGAGCCGGCCCTTGAGTCGCCAGACATCGTGGCTGGGGAGCGTCGGCGAGCTGGTTGGCGGAGAAGAAGCTCCGGCGCACCCCTACCTGGCGCGCCAAATGTCGGATGTGGGGTTCCGGCAAACCCTTAAGGTTCGAACACTGGGGTGCGTGCAAAGTCTTTCCCTCCTACCGACATACGCCCTAGCTCGCTAAGATCTTGCGGACAAACTCGACGAACTCGCATCACAGAAAGACACGAGATTTATAGTGGTTCGGGCCACCGTTGTGGTGTCATACCCTACTCCAGTGTGGTGGTGGTTGAGGGAGTCCTGGATTAGGGGGTCCTCAGACAGCCGGACTATATACTTTAGCCGGTCTGTTAGACTATGAAGATACAAGATTGAAGACTTCGCCCCGTGTCCGGATGGGAGTCACCTTGGCGTGGAAGGCAAGCTTTGCAATACGGATATGTAGGTTTCCTCCCTTGTAACCGACTCTGTGTAACCCTAGCCCCCTCCGGTGTCTATATAAACTAGAGGGTTTAGTCCGTAGGACAACAACAATCAGACCATAGGCTAGCTTCTAGGGTTGAGCCTCTACGATCTCGTGGTAGATCGACTCTTGTAATACTCATATCATCAAGATCAATCAAGCAGGAAGTAGGGTATTACCTCCATCGAGAGGGCCCGAACCTGGGTAAACACCGTGTCCCCCGCCTCCTGTTACCATCCGCCTTAGACGCACAATTCGGGACCCCCTACCCGAGATCCGCCGGTTTTGACACCGACATTGGTGCTTTCATTGAGAGTTCCACTGTGCCGTCACCACAAGGCTTGATGGCTCCTTCGATCATTGGCAGCGATGCAATCCAGGGTGAGGTTTTCCTCCCCGGACAGATATTCGTATTCGGCGGCTTCGTACCGCGGGCCAACTCGCTTGGCCATCTTGAGCAGATCAAGAGCTACGCCCCTGGCCATCAGGTCAGTTTTGGAAACTTGAACTATACCGTCGACATCCGCGGAGACTTGATCTTCGACGGATTCGAGCCCATATCAAGTGCGCCGCACAGTCACGATGAGCATGACTTAGCTCTGTCGTTGTACAGTGTTCGGAAGATCGCACCTTCAACTACTCCGGCCCTCACTCCTGAACAAATCACGCCATCTGAGAACGGGTGGATGGACCCCGCCGCGGAGGCCGCACTATCATTGGCAATAGAGCCGAATACTGACTTCACCTCCTACGAGACCCGTGTTGCCGAACCATTGCATTCGTCCCCGGCCATGGGCTCCGAGCCGCCAGCGTCCGTGCCTATCGAACCCGATTGGGCACCGATCATGGAGTTTACCTCCGCGGATATCTTCCAGCACTCGCCTTTTAGCGACGTGCTAAACTCTTTGAGGTCTCTCTTTCTGTCAGGAGACCCTTGGCCAAACTATGTCCGGCTAGAATGGGATGCGGACGACGAAGAAATTCGCTCCCCACCCACCACTCACTTAGTAGCCACTGTCGAGGATTTAACCGACATGCTCGATTTCGGCTCCGAAGACATCGACGGTATGGACGACGATGCAGGAGACGAACAGGAACCATCGCCCACAGGGCGCTGGACAGCCACTTCATCACATGATATATACATGGTGGATACACCCAAAGAAGACAATGATGAGGAACGAGAGGATGCAGCCAAGGATAACCCCCTCGAGAAGCAACCAAAGCGACAACGCGGACGCCGCTCCAAATCCCGCCACAACAAAAACAGAGATAACAACGCAAGAAAGAATGAGACCCCGGTCGACTCCAATGCAATAGAGCAGGACGAGCCAGCGGACGGCGAACATGGTACGGAGCCACTGTCTGATCATAGCGATGCCGAGGGTAGAAATCATCAACTTGTCTCCGGAGACGAGAGTAGTTCAGATGACGATGTACATATCATCCTGGAAAGGAACTTGGAACAAGAGAACCTCCATAGAAGGCTTATTGCCACCGCGAGGAGTCTCAAGAAGCAGAAACAAAGGCTTAAGGCCGCACAAAATACACTCATCAGTAGATGGAACAAAGTGCTGGACACTGCGGAAAAGTACGGTGGCAGTCCCCACACAAAGAGTTACCCAAAGCGCAAGCTGCTGCCTGAATTCGATGACGAGGCCTTAGAGCCTACACAGCCAAAAAATAAAATAGCTGATCGGTCGGATCGACCACCTCGTGGCCGCGATAGGGCGGCTAACGAGGACGCACATAAGTCAGCACACGATTTATGTGAGGACTTGCATCAAAAAGATGACATTACCAGATCCATCTACGGATCTAGGAAGCGCGTCCAGTGCAGAATCAAAACCGAACACTACAACCGTTAGAACGCCACGATACGTCCAAATACAGTGGTGCCGCACACCCCCTATGCTTCACCGATGAGGTACTGGATCATGAATTTCCAGAGGGATTCAAACCCGTGAACATAGAGGCGTACGACGGAACGACAGACCCTGGGGTCTGGATTGAGGACTTCATCCTCCATATCCATATGGCTCGCGGAGACGATCTCCACGCCATCAAATACTTGCCCCTCAAGTTGAAAGGACCAGCTCGGCACTGGCTGAAGAGCCTCCCCAAAAATTCCATTGGAAGTTGGGAGGAGCTTGAGGATGATTTTAGGGCTAACTTTCAAGGGACCTACATCCGACCTCCGGACGTGGACGATTTAAGTCATATAATTCAACAGCCCGGGGAGTCATCCCGAAAGCTTTGGGATAGATTTCTCACTAAGAATAATCAAATCGTCGATTTCCCGGACGCCGAAGCCTTAGCAGCTTTCAAACACATCGTCCGAGACGAATGGCTTGCTAGACAACTCGGCCAAGAAAAGCCAAGGACAATGGCAGCCCTAACAAGCCTCATGACCCGCTTTTGCGCGGGCGAAGATAGCTGGCTGGCCCGTAGTAGCACCAGCGTCCCAGGCACATCCAAAGTCAGGGATGGCAATGGAAAACCACGACGCAGTAAAAGCAAGCGTCGAAATAACGAAGACAGCCCAGACAACACGGTGGTAAACGCCGGATTTAGGGGCTCTCGACCCAGTCAGCAAAAAAAGCCTTTCAAAGGCAGCAGAGATGGACCGTCCAGCCTAAACAATATTCTAGACAAATTATGTCAGATTCATGGCACCTCCGATAAACCTGCAAATCACACCCACAGAGAATGCTGGGTCTTCAAGCAGGCCAGTAAGTTAAACACCGAACACAAGCGGAGGGAAACACCAAGTGAAGACGAGGATGAGCCTCGCCAGCGAAGCACTGGGGGACAGAAAAAATTCCCACCAGAGGTCAAAACAGTGAACATGATTCACGTAACAAAAAAAAGGAGCAAACATACACTCCGAGACATATGCGTCATAGAGCCCGTCACCCCTAAGTTCAACCCTTGGTCGGCCTGCCCGATCACTTTTAATCGCAGGGATGACCTGACAAGTATCCGACACGGAGGATTGGCTGCCTTGGTGCTAGACCCAATTATCGACGGAAACCATCTTACCCAAGTCCTCATGGACGACGGCAGTAGTCTTAATCTGATATATCAGGACACAGTCCGCAAAATGGGGATAGACCTGACGAGAATCAGCCAAAGCAATACTACCTTTAAAGGAGTAATGACAGGTCCAGAGGCCCGCTGTACGGGCTGTCCAGTACTAGAGGTTGTATTCGGTTCTACCGACAACTTCCGAAGTGAAAAGTTAACCTTCGAAATCACTCCATTACGAAGCGGCTATCAAGCACTACTCGGAAGAGCAGCTTTCGCTCGTTTTAATGCAGTCCCGCATTATTCCTCTCTTAAGCTTAAGATGCCCGGTCCACGTGGCATCATCACAGTTAGCGAAAATGTTGAGCGTTCCTTACGCGCGGAAGAAGGTGTGGCAGCTTTAGCAGCCGAACACTAAAACGGCCTCTCCAACTAGAATAAATGATCGGTCGTCAAGACCGCGGACACGACACGAGTCCGGCACATCACTAACTGTAACAGCTTAGATAAACCTGGCATTGGTTTGATGGATATACCCCCATAGGCGGTACCAGGGGCTTCCCGCATGTAAAAAGGACTACAGTTCGGCTCGACCTCACTCATCTTGAATTTGAATGGTTTATTGAGAATAACCAATTTTCTGCACGACAACTTTCAACTAATGTCTTCTCTTTTACAGATGATAATCGTGCTACACCCTTCTAGGATACGGCACAACGGGGACACAGGCGCAGACGTGCAGCAGGGCCCCGCTCAAAGCTTTCTTTTTGGATTAAGACCCTGTGTAAACCTTTTTTACTGTCTCTTGTTGCATCATATCCTACGGATACTCAATACAACCGAGAGGGATGCTGACTTTATTGGCATTTTGCCACGTCATAATAATGCACGTACCTGGACACTAGGGGTTCATTATCAAGGGCGTTACCCAGCCCGGTATATGTTGTAAAGACCGAATACCTTAGGGAGTGTTCGGCGTCGCGAGTTTGGCCTTATATGCATCAGCTCCGAATCATGTCTTTGGTCAAATGTTGGGTTTGCCCGGCTCCCGCATTTTTCTACCTTACGTTCTGCTCTATCGGCCAAGGTGGCACCGGGAGAACTACTGCGATTGTGCCCTGGTTCATCGAGATGAGCACCTAAGTAGAGAAAGCAGAAAACTGACTTTCATGATAAAGCGCGAGACTGGTCAACCCCTCGATGACTTAGCGGAATCTTCGGGATTCCTGCGCATTAACGAAGGGCCGGTTTTCCCGGTCATGTACGTACGTGCCCCGTATTCGGATGAGCGCGGAAGTACCAGGGGCTATATAGTAGCCCCACTGTCAAACTCCTATGGTTAAGTGAAAGTGTTAAAGCAATATAGTCGGATTGCCTCGTTCGCCATGCTATCACCTCCTTAATGGATCAAGACGTTGGATCAAGTGTGAACACGCGCTTTTGCAAACACCCCCGCATTATGTGCGTGGGGGCTGAAGCCAACGACTGCAAACTTTCAGGTTATATACATATATACATAAACGGTCGCAAAGGAGGCACCATAATACTTTCATGCAAAAGTATAAACACAGCCTTTATAATTCAAATAGCATTGTTATTACAATCTAAATACATGTCACTTGAACATGACACTCTTCGAGCAGTGAGCCTCTATTAAACGAGCACCTTCTGGGACTTCTTCAAAATAGTGCTCGGCAGATACCTGGCCTATGGCCGGATTTTGGGTTGCAATCGCGGCGGCTTGCATCTCCGCCCAGTATGTCTTGACACGGGCAAGTGCCATCCGTGCACCCTCTATGCATGTCGCCCTCTTTACCGCGTCAATATGCAGCACAACACCAAGGAATTGTTGCACAAGACAAAAATAACTATTTGGCCTTGGTCCTTCCGACCAGAGATGTAACGCCCCGGATACAACTTTCCATATTCGTAACTCCAACTCTTGCCTTTTCCGGAGATGCGATATGATTTTACCTTCGTGGTTGGGTTTTGTCTTTTGTTTTGCATTTTGTTCATGTCTTGCATCTCATCTCATAGCATCATGCGCATTGCATTTGCCTGTTTTCATAAAAACTCATAGCCGTTCGCAGTTTCCCTTTCTCTCTTTGCCTCCGTTGTCATTTTGTCAGGCCCTTGTCCTCGTTGACCTCTCTTGACCCCTCGTGTGCGTGTTCGAAACTGCTCCGAACCCGACCCGCTCTGTCGTTACCGGTGGATCTGAATCATCCCCAAACATCCCGAAAGTATCTTCGTTTCTCTGTTGGATTCTCCCTAGCCTATTTTTTCGTCCGTCCGATTACGATCGGAGGGACGAGATAGCCCCTAGCCTAACCTACCCACTATATATACTAGTCTAAACCGAGACCAAATCCCTAATTTCTAGGGATCCTCCCAGCCGCCACCGCCACTCTCTCCCGCATCCACCTCGGGATCCTCCCTGATCCAAATCCTCCCAACCGAGAAGTGCCCAAGCTCTTCGCTTCTCCTTCTACCTCACTCGACCCCCCTGCTCGCGCCGATCGAGCCCCTGTCCAGGAGCTCCCACAGCAACCCAGCGCCGGCCTCCCGCGCTCGACCTCATCCCCAACCTCGCAAGCTTCCTCGATCCTCTCCTGAGTAGGTGCTCGCCCGGAGCCCCACGCCCGCCGGCCGACCAGGAACAGCCTCGCGCCCTCGCCTCCCCTTCCTCCTTCCTCGCGTTTCTCTTTCAGTCTCTCACGCATGGCTCTCTGTCTCTTCCAACGCAGGACGCCCACCATGGACAGCGTCTCCCCAGCAGCTCGCGTTGCCGTCCTCCGTCGCTTGCTCCGCCCCAAGTCTTCGTCACCTCCATGCCGAGCAGCAGCTCGCCGGAGCACGAACTCCACCCGGTCCGCCTCCCTCTGCCCGTCCCTCTCCTTCGCCTATCTTGTTCCTCCCTCTCTGACTCTCGTTTGAATTTCTCCCCTGCCATGGCCTTGCAGCTCCTGCCGCCGCCCGGATCCGTGCCTCCCCTGCGCCTCAAGGTCCTCCGGCCGGAGTCCCAATTCCACCTCTGCCCAGCGCCGTGGATCCCGCGCCAAGTCCCTGCCTCGCCGGACCCCGCTGCTGCCTTCCCGTCCAGCGTCGCCACGCTTCTCACCTTCTTGACGAGAAGACGCGCCGCCCGCTTCGGTGCCTCCCATTGTCCAGATCGAGCGAGAGGAGCTCGCTCGGTCAAGCTGCGCGTTGACCTCCACCGCCAAGGCCCAGCGCGCCAGCCCTCTGCTTCCTCTCCATCGATGGGCCTCGGCCTATGGTGAGCAACCCAGCTCCCTAGCAGATTGGGCCCGACGCTTGTTTTTTTTCCTGTTGCGTTTTAGCTTTTATTCCAGTGAATTACTGTTTTACAGAAAACCCCTAAGCATCATCCATATAATAAATCATGAACCGTGTATCGGATTAAAATGATTAAAACATGTAAAATGCTTAGAATTTTGTGTAGATTAATAATATGCCACTTTCATCCATGTTTAAAATGTTTAACTTGCTGTTTGCATTAATTTGCTTAAATGCCATGCTAAAATGATTTATTTCATAACTAAATAACCGTAGCTCTGTTTTAAATAAACTTTATATGTAAATGGGGTGGAAAAATGCCTAGTTTAACATGGTGCACTTTATTTTGCTGTTTAACAACATTAAAATTGTGTTTAGGACAGAAGAGTACCGAATCAAAAATATGCACATGAGGATTTTCCGGAATTGTTGTTTGTTATTTCCGGCCTCATTTAAATTCCCTAGATAGGGAGTTTTCTTGTGCATCAACTCTTGCCATGTTAACCAACATTTAATCTTGTCATGCATCATACTTGGGTGAGCATCATGCCATGTTATGTGTTGTGTGTTTACCATCTTGTTTGTTTCTTTCCGGTTGTGCTCCTTCTCGTTAGTTCCTGTTTCGTTGCGATCGTGAGGATTCGTTCGCCTACGCTTGGTTCGTCTTCGTGGCTTCATCTTCTTCATGGATTCGTTCTTCTTCCTAGCGGGATTTCAGGCAAGATGACCATCACCTTGGATCTCATTACTATCATTGCTATGCTAGTTGCTTCGTTCTATCGCTATGCTGCGTTACCTACCACTTGCTGCTCAAGCCTCCCAAATTGCATGATAGTCCCTAACCGTTGTCACCCTTCCTAGCAAACCGTTGTTTGGCTATGTTACCGCTTTTGCTCAGCCCCTCTTATAAGCGTTGCTAGTTGCGGTGAAGATGAAGATTGCTCCATGTTGGATTATGTTTATGTTGGGATATCACAATATCTTTTATATTATTAATGCATCTATATACTTGGTAAAGGGTGGAAGGCTCGGCCTTATGCACGGTGTTCATTCCACTCTTGCCGCCTCTAGTTTCCGTCATATCGGTATTATGTTCACGGATTTTGTGTCCCTAACGCGGTTGGGTGATTTATGGGACCCCCTTGACAGTTCGCTTTGAATAAAACTCCTCCAAAGAAGGCCCAACCTTGGTTTTACCATTTGCCTCACCACCACCTATACCTTTCCCTTGGGTCGGCTAACTCGAGGGTCATATTTATTTTAGCCCCCGGGCCGTTGCTTCTCTAAGTGCTGGCCTGAACCGAGCTGCTCAAGGTCACCTCGGGGAAACTCGAGGTCTGGTTTTACTCGTAGCTAGTCTCATCCGGTGTTGCCCTGAGAACGAGATATGTGCAGCTCCTATCGAGATTGTCGGCACATCGGGCGGCTTTGCTGGTCTTGTTTTACCATTGTCGAAATGTCTTGTAAACCGGGATTCCGAGACTGATCGGGTCTTCCTGGGAGAAGGAATATCCTTCGTTGACCATGAGAGCTTGTGATGGGCTAAGTTGGGACACACCTGCAGGGTATAAACTTTCGAGAGCCGTGCCCGCGGTTATGTGGCAGATGGGAATTTGTTAATATCCTGTTGTCGTAAACTTGAAGTAAACTCTTCTAAAATACACCAACCGTGTGCATAATCGTGAGTGTCTCTTTTCGGGGTTGATCGAGAGGAGAACACGGTTTCTGGGTTATGTCTGACGTAAGTAGGAGTTCAGGATCACTTCTTGATCATTACTAGTTGATGACCGCTTGCTTTGCTTCTCTCCTCGCTCTTATTTACGTAAGTTAGCCACCATACATGCTTAGTCGCCTTGCAACCTCACCACTTTACCCCTTCCTTACCCATTAAGCTTTGCTAGTCTTGATACCCATGGTAATGGGATTGCTGAGTCCTCGTGCCTCATAGATTACTACACCAACAGTTGCAGGTACAGGTTATGCGATAATCTTGACGCGAGAGCGATGTTACTTGTTCTGGAGTTCTTCTTCTGCTTCTTCTTCGATCAGGGGATAGGTTCCAGGTCGGCAGCCTGGGCTAGCAGGGTGGATGTCGTTTGAGTTTTTGTTTATGTTTCATCCGTAGTCGGATGTTGATCTTGTATATGATGTATTATTGTATTCATGTGACATTGTATGTCTTGGATGTATCCCCACTATTATGTAATATTGATGTAATGATATCCACCTTGCAAAAGCGTCTTCAAGATGCGCTTCTATCCTTGATGGGACCTTCGAGTTCCTTTAGGATAGGGTCGCATCTTGGGCGTGACAAGAGACTATCCACGACATACCTCATGGCAAGCCCGGACAACCTATGGAGCTCGGCCCACTCGGCCATTTGCTCATTTAACAGCAGCGGACGCACCGGAGCATGGAACTGCGACCAAAACAACTTTTCCACTTTGTGATCTTTTTGATCTTTGAAAAACTTGGTCGTATCAGCAGCACTCGATGCCAAATCCAGGTACGCATCCGCGGAACTCCATAATTGATCTAGAAGGGCATACTTAGGATCTCCGAACTTCGTCCGCAACAAAAAGGGCTTCCCAATCATGATATTTCTGGCTTGACGTAGCTCCTCCTTCGCCGCTCTGATTTTAGAGCAGGTTTCCTTAACTGCTACCATGGCTTTCTCCAGTTTCGCCGTCTTTGTTTGACTTTCCCTTTCGAGAAGCTCATAGCGGTCGGCGGCGTCTTTCAGCTCAACTGCCATCTTGGCTATTTTCTCTTTGCTCTCACAATGCGCAGCCTGTTCGGCTTTTAACTCTTCGACCGCCTTTAGGGCGTCCGCATCACTCCTCCTGGCTTGTTCCTTGGCTTGGGCAAGTTCCGCCCGAAGGGTCTCCATGGTGGCAGCTCCATCTGCAGACACATCATATTATAGATACTAGCAAATGCTCCTCTTAATATATGTTGACCATCGGAGAATACATACACTGTGCCTCGTCAAGCCGCCGGTTTACAAGCACGATGTCGGCATCTGCCGCATCAAGTTGCCGCTTCAGTTCGGCAGACTCACCAGTCCGGCTAGCCACCGGACCTTCAGCCACCTGCACATGAAGGCGGTATCATTATTACTTGGGACTATGATCCTCTGTTTGCCGCCCTTTTCAACAGCAACCAGAGTCTCGGGGGCTACTACCTACATAGGGCACACCTGGCGTGTGTGGTACCGTCAAAAATATACATATTACTTTGCGTACCTCAAAGCCTCTCAGTAGGCTCATAAAAGCTTCATGCAACCCGCTTTCGGCGGATGAAATCTTCTCAACCACCGTACCCATTAACATACGGTGTGCTTCTGAGATAGCCGCTTGCTCCAGAAGATTCCGCAGTTAGTCTGGTCGCGCGCCGGACAGCTCCGGACTCTTTTTGTTGCTCCCCTTAGGAGCCGAATATTCGGACTCCGGGTGGCTGAAGGGTTACCTTCCGGCCTTGGCGGATCAGGAGAAACCCTTCATGACGACACCTCAAGGTCGCCCGCTTCATTAGGCGGGGAAGCATGGGGAGGTGTTTTGCTCTCCATCGTCTCCGGAAGAAGATCCCCCGAAGATAAACTCTGTCGAGAAGGGCTACGATCCGAACTGTAGGACATATGTCTCCGTTATTGTCCTGAGAAATAACATAGGATATGTTTACTATAAAGTACTCTTGTCTACTTACAGCTCGGTGGGGGGCTGATCCCCTTGCGGGCACTGTGCGGTAAGGATACCCTTCGGGTAGGACCCTCTGGCGAAGATTTCTTCCCTCGTTTGGAAACCGTTGTTTCCAAGTCTTCAGAGGATGTCCTCTTCCTTCCCTGGGGAGAGGGAATTTTAGATTCTTCTCCCCGGTTATCCTCCTTCGCGGAGGCACTAATTCCCCCGTTCTGAATGAATAATGAGTGAGGCCCTATTTCGGCTTCTTTATTCCCCCCTTTATCTTCCCCTGAGGGCGCTTGATAAGGCGCGAGCTCAAGCATTCTGGCCAGCACTAGATCTGCTGAGCCTTTGGGAAGTGGGGCCGAACACCTGAGCATCTTCGCCTTTTTTACCCAGTCCTGGTCAAAGAGCGACTTTTCAGAACGATGTTGTGATAAATAGACATCATGTTCAGCCGAAGAACTACTTACTTGGGTATCTGGATGATTGCAGCTCAGACCCGCATCCTCGGTGGTGTTCGGACACTTTATGTGTGATCTGAAGAACAATCTGTACATCTCTTCGAGCGTCACGCCGAAGAAGTGCTGAATAGCTCGCGGTCCTTCCGGGTTGAACTCCCACATACGGAGAGGTCGACGTTTGCAAGGCAGGATTCGACGAACTAGCATGACTTGCATTACCATGACCAGGCTGACATCTCTCTCGAGGAGATCTCGGATGCGACTCTGCAATATCGGCACATCATTTATTGGCCCCCAGTCCAGCACCTTGTTGATCCATGACGCCAGTTGTAGCGGGGGGCCCGAACGGAAGGCAGGGGCGGCCACCCACTTAGTACCTCGGGGAGCTGTGATGTAAAACAACTCCCGTTGCCATAGCCTGGACACCTCCGGGAAGGAACCCTTTGGCCATGGAACATCGGCGCCTTTGCTTATTACGGCACCTCCGCATTCTGCATGTCGCCCACTAATCATCTTAGGCTTCACATTAAAGGTCTTGAGCCATAAGCTGAAGTGTGGGGTGACGTGGAGGAAGGCCTCACACACAACGATGAACGATGAGATGTAAAGGATGCAATCTGGGGCCAGATCATGGAAATCAAGCCCGTAATAGAACATGAGCCCTCTAAAAAATCGATCTAGACTAAGGCCTAGCCCTCGGAGGAAGTGGGAGACGAATACGACACTCTCGCCTAGTTCGGGAGTGGGGATGACCTGCCCTTGAGCAAGCAGCCTGTGCGAGATTACGGTGGTCAGATACCTGGCTTCTCTTAGCTTCTTGATGTCCTCCTCTGTGACAGAAGAGGGCATCCACCGACCTTGAAGGTTGGATCCGAACATGATTGAAGGTCTGAAACGCTTAGCCCGAGCCTTTGGTGTTGGAACTCGGGGCGGGGGAAGGATTCGATTGAGCGCGAGAAGATAAGGACAGTCCTTGGCCTCTTTATAAAGAGGGTGAATATCAAGCCTCCTCCGTGTGGCCATTTGGAACTTTCCTAAAATCGAGGAGTCATACCAACATGCACGATTGGGTTACCCATACCCGTATTGATGAGAATCCCGTGATAAAGGGAACACGATCTCTGCTTCGACAAGACGTGCCAATAAAAACCGCCTCGCGAAACATGCAGTGGCAGGCTGGGAGAAACGGTTCGAATAATGACTAGGCCGTGATGTGATGTCACACTATGAAAAGTTGTCAGCAGATTAGATTTGTGGAAATATTATTCTCTGTACGGTGGTATGTGGAGTTTGTTTTGCAGAGCCGGACACTATCCTTGTGTTCAAAATCTTTCACGGAGTATTCGGAGGAGGAACCCGCCTTGCAATGCCGAAGACAATCTGCGCGCCGGACTCATCGTCATTGAAGCCTGGTTCAGGGGCTACTGAGGGAGTCTTGGATAAGGTGGTCCTCGGACAGCCGGACTATATACTTTAGCCGGACTGTTGGACTATGAAGATACAAGATTGAAGACTTCGTCCCGTGTACAGATTGGACTCACCTTGGCGTGGAAGGCAAGGTTGGCAATACGGATATGTAGGTTTCCTCCCTTGTAATTGACTCTGTGTAACCCTAGCCCCCTCCGGTGTCTATATATAAATCGGAGGGTTTAGTCCGTAGGAGAACATCAATCAGACCATAGGCTAGCTTCTAGGGTTTAGCCTCTATGATTTCGTGGTAGATCTACTCTTGTAATACTCATATCATCAAGATCAATCAAGCAGGAACTAGGGTATTACCTCCATCGAGAGGGCTCGAACCTGGGTAAACATCGTGTCCCCCGCCTCCTGTTACCATCCTCCTTAGACGCATAGTTCGGGACCCCCTACCCGAGATCCACCGGTTTTGACACCGACAGTGGTGGATTGCCTCTAGGGCTGATGATGAACAGTACGAAGGGAAGAACAGCCTCCTGAAGCTGAGGTGTTCTTGTGCCTGGCTAACTTGTGTGGGTGAGAGCTGGGTGAATTGCTCGATCAGGTTGGATCAAGCTAAGATGAGATTCCACTACTATGGTGGCTAGCTCTACTTATATAGGCCCTGGTCCTCTTCCCAAATATCGAGCGGGAAGGGAGCCAACAACGGCGGGAAAATTTGAAGGGGGACAGCTAGTACAAGCTATCCTGACAAAAGCGGTGTTCGCCTGTGAATAGCTCTGCTGGTGACGCCGTCTTTGGCTCCACGATGTCCTCCGTCTCGCCGTCCTCCTGGTCTTGGTCTCGTTGCACCTATATAGCAACCTTTGCATGATGCCTCAGTACTCTTCGCCTGCGCTGGCCTCCTTAGCACCAAAGAGGAAATAAGGACACTGGGCGCGATGGCGCCTGCCTGGCGCCCGCCTGGTGTCGTGCGTCATGGCTCACGTCACGAGGGCCTCATGAGGTTTGCCCCGCCTTGATATCTCCGCTCCTCATGAGCCTACCTGGCTAGGCTACTCTAGAGGAGGTCTTGCGTCGTCCACCTCGCGAGGCTTGGACCCTCGCGAGGGTCTTGGATGCCTTGTTGACGAAGATGGGCCGTACGTCCTACTTGCTTAGCCACGCCGTGGGACGGAGGCAGGCAAGTCTGGGGACCCCCATTCCTAGAACGCCGACAGCAGCCTCACACATGGTATTCCAACGGGTGCTACCTTACCTGGCCCGGGACCGTTTGCACCTTTTGGCTCACGTATTTGATGGTGTCGCTAGCATCCATATGACAGAGAACCCGGGATGACATGACTAGTCATGAACCCAAAGTGGGGCTAACTTACAGGGACAAGCATACATGAGCCAGCATCGAACGTGTCGGTCATCAGCGTGTGAATCCGGGCTGTAGCAACTGGGCTAACAGGACTGCGGCAACCCGGGCTGTAGCAGGCTAGTAGGACTCCGGAAGTCACCGCGTGACATTTCCCCGAAGGGACAGACACAGGAACGAAGTGGATCACATGCCGGCCAGTCTAAGTGTTCCGGAGCAGTAGTACCTGGGCTAGCAGGACTCCGGTAAACCGGGTTGTAGCGGACTACCATGGCTCAATGGAAGTACTAGACTACATTTCCCCATAAGAGAGGCTACCAAGGATAAACAACTAGGTTGTTGGATCCCACACATACCAAGCATTTCAATCATACACACAATATGCGCGATATGTGTAAATACAACATGGCATCACAACAAAACTCTAAGACTCGAAGTATTTATTCATTAGGCTCCGAAGAGCCAGATATTACAAACATGGGTCTAATGACTTAAAATACAGAGCATACAAGCTACAAGCACATGCGGAAGCTTAAATTGTCTGAGTACAGACAACTACAAATGAAGAAGGCTAAGAAGCCTGACTATCTACAAGACCCTCCCAAGGGTACAAGATCGTAGCTGAGGTAACAAGCTAGACGTCGAAGTACACGCGGAACCACTAGTGAGTCTGACGTCTCTCTGCAAAAACATAAATTAAGCGAACGTGAGTACAAATGTACCCAGCAAGACATACATCAGAACTAGATACAAAAGCTGTCGGGACCCCGAACCTAAGTCACACCGATCTAGCATGTAACACATCATATCACTTTGCAGCCTCACGCACGGTATTCCCATGGGTGCCACCTTACCTGGCCCGAGACCGTTTGCGCCTTTTGGCTCACGTATATGATAGTGTCGCTAGCATCCATATGACAGAGAACCCGGGCCGACATGACTAGTCATGAACCCAAAGTTGTGCTAACTTACGGGGACAGGCATACATGAACCAGCATCGAACGTGTCAGCCATCAGCATGTGAATCCGGGCGGTAGCAACTGGGCTAACAGGACTCCGAGAACCCGAGCTGTAGCAGGCTAGCAGGACTCCGGAAGTCACCGTGTGACATTTCCTCGAAGGGACAGACACAGGAACGAAGTGGATCACATGCCGGCCAGTCTAAGTGTTCCAGAGCAGTAGTAACTGGGCTAGCAGGACTGCGGTAAACCGGGCTGTAGCAGACTACCATGGCTCAGTGGGAGCACTAGAATACATTTCCCATAAGAGAGGCTACCAAGGATAAACAACTAGGTTGTCGGATCCCACACATACCAAGCATTTTAATCATACACACAATATGCCCGATATGTGTAAATACAACAAGGCATCACAACAAAACTCTACGACTCAAAGTATTTATTCATTAGGCTCCGAAGTGCCAGATATTACAAACATGGGTCTGATGACCCAACATACAGAGCATACAAGCTACAAGCACATGCGGAAGCTTAAATTGTCTGAGTACAGACAACTACAAATGAAGAAGGCTAAGAAGCCTGACTATCTACAAGACCCTCCCAAGGGTACAAGATCGTAGCTGAGGTAACAAGCTAGACGTCGAAGTACAGCGGAACTACTAGTGAGACTGACGTCTCTCTGCAAAAATATAAATTAAGCGAACGTGAGTACAAATGTACCCGGCAAGACATACATCAGAACTAGATACCAAAGCTGTCGGGACCCCGAACCTAAGTCACACCGATCTAGCATGTAACACATCATATCACTTTGCAGCCTCACGCACGGTATTCCCATGGGTGCCACCTTACCTGGCCCGGGACCGTTTGCGCCTTTTGGCTCACGTATATGATAGTGTCGCTAGCATCCATATGACAGAGAACCCGAGCCGACATGACTAGTCATGAACCCAAAGTTGTGCTAACTTACGGGGACAGGCATACATGAACCAAGCATCGAGCGTGTCGACCATCGGTGTGAATCCGAGCTGTAGCAACCGGGCTAACAGACTCGAGAACCCGGCTGTAGCAGGCTAGCAGACTCGAAGTCAGCATGTGACATTTCCTCGAAGGGACAGACACAGGAACGAAGTGGATCACATGCCGGCCAGTCTAAGTGTTCCAGAGCAGTAGTAACTGGGCTAGCAGGACTGCGGTAAACCGGGCTGTAGCAGACTACCATGGCTCAGTGGGAGCACTAGAATACATTTCCCATAAGAGAGGCTACCAAGGATAAACAACTAGGTTGTCGGATCCCACACATACCAAGCATTTTAATCATACACACAATATGCCCGATATGTGTAAATACAACATGGCATCACAACAAAACTCTACGACTCAAAGTATTTATTCATTAGGCTCCGAAGTGCCAGATATTACAAGCATGGGTCTGATGACCCAACATACAGAGCATACAAGCTACAAGCACATGCGGAAGCTTAAATTGTCTGAGTACAGACAACTACAAATGAAGAAGGCTAAGAAGCCTGACTATCTACAAGACCCTCCCAAGGGTACAAGATCGTAGCTGAGGTAACAAGCTAGACGTCGAAGTCCACGCGGAACTACTAGTGAGACTGATGTCTCTCTGTGAAAACATAAATTAAGCAAACGTGAGTACAAATGTACCCAGCAAAACTTACATCAGAACTATCTACATATGCATCAGTATCAACAAAGGGGTGGTGGAGTTTGACTGCAGCAAGCCAGCTTGACTTGGTGGCTATCCTAAACTACGATTGCAAGTAACTTTCTTGAGGTGGCGCACACGAGTCCACATATTCACCATATCAATACACCACCATGGATCCGCTCCCTTCTCCCTACGAGAACGCCATCCATAGCACTCACGCTTATCTTGCGCATTTTAGAGTATCCACTTTCACTTGTCTATGAACTGTACCGGCAACCCAGAAGTCCTTTTCCACTGACACGGCTATTCAAATAGATGATGTTAATCCCGCAGGGGTGTACTTCTTCACACACGCTCTCGCCAGTTACCACCATGTACACGTCGTGTATCTCGGCAATCTTCAAGCGGAAGCCTGGTGAGGGAGTCGGCCACGACCTGACTAACGACACAAGTCTCTAGTCCAGGTTTATCGCCTATTCAGGTTCCATCTGCAAGTAGATCCAGCCGGTGTGTCGCTCAGGGCCCCAAATGATGTGAGCAGGGTTCCCAAGCCCACCATCCGGGTGCCACTTGGTACACCGTGCCACTGTGCCTAGTCTGTCCCAAGCCCACCAGTACCGGGTGCCACTTGGTAGACTACTAACACTAGCTACAAACACCAGAAACTAGTTGTAACTCCTCGACAGAGATCAGGTTGATTAATAAGTCGAGAGGGGTTGAGTTACCGGAACCCAGTGTGTGGTAGTAGTTGTTCATGGATCACAAACACAGAACTCAGTTCCTGATTACGGCTGCAATGAGACAACCCACCATGTACTCCTACATGTCCTCTCACTACTACCTTTACCAAATCATGTTCACACACTTAGCTCTCAACAGTAGGAGATGTTCACACACCTCCGATTCATCTGCGATGAATCTCACCTGACTCGACTCTAAGAAGTAGCAGGCATGACAAACAAGCATGAATGAGTAGGCACATCAGGGCTCATGCTAGTGGGTTTCATCTATTTACTGTGGCAATGACAGGTCATGCAGAGCAAAGGGGTTCAACTACTGCAGCATGTAACAGTTGAATCGTTGTTGTCCTAATGCAATAAAAGACAGCAGGAGCGAGAGAGTGGGATTGTATCGGAATGAACAAGGGCTTTTTTCTTGCCTGACACTTCTGAAGATAGTATGGTTCCTCATCGGTGTCATCGATCTCATCACTGAAACAACATCTAGTGAAGGGGGACAATTACTGGCAACAGAGACGAAACTCAATCAATGCAATGCGACAATATGATGCATGAATGTGACATGGCAATATGCTGTGATTTGAGCTAACGCAGCTAGCAACAGAAGGGTTTGAGTTGATTTGAACCAAAGGTTCAAATTCAAATTCAAACTATGAACTTATAAAGTGCATTATCATGTTTTGATATTAACAGCAAAGTTAAGTTGTTTAAACATGCATGAAACATGTACAAATGGAAAGATTGGATTTTTCTGATAATTTTTCATATATAAATTATTTCATTTGGAGTTATGGTTGAATTTTTATGAATTTTTGAAGTTTAAATCATTTTCTGGATTTTCCTGGTTATTTAGAAATAAAACAAATCCATAAAATGACTTATTGCGTCAGCATGACGTCACTGTGATGTCAACGGTCACAGGAGCCGGCCTAGGTCAAACCTGACCTGTGGGGCCCACTGGTCAGTGACCCAGTGCTGCCTAGAGTCACAGACAGGTGGGCCTGGTCAACGGACACGTCAGCTTAGTCAACTCTGACGCGTGGGTCCCGCTGGGTTATAAACTAATCTAAACAGAAAATAAGCCCAGAGTTAATTTGGCATGGGGCCTAGCTGTCGGTGTCACTTGAGTAGATAATTAGTGGGTCATTAGCCACTAATGATGCCCACGTCGGCGACTAAACACCGATGCAAAGTACAGCACGACGGCGCTCGCCGGTCGGCCGTTTCCGGCCGCGGTAGCATGCGCAGCTAGGCCCTACGGATGCACCGCGAGGAGGCGCACCACATGGCAGCAGCGGCAAGTGTTGGGGTCATCGGAGTTGACGGCAACGAGCTTGGCTGCGGCGGCCGGAGCTCAGGTGTGCGCGGGGATGCGGCTGCGCTGTGCGAAAGAGCGAGGGAAGATGCTAGCGATGCTCTACGAGTCGCGGCGAGCATAACAGATGCACGCCCATGACCAAATGGTCACCCGACCACGTGGGTGACGAAGCCAGGCGGCGGATCGATTCGGCCGACAAGGGGCGACGGCTATAGGGCGTAATCGAGCTTGGGGTGAGGGCGTTCCGGCGTGGGAGCTCACGGTGGTTCCAGAGGCATCGATGTGGGCTCGGGGAAGGCTCGGAGCAGACGGCACGGCGGTGGTGATATCGGCGTCACGAGGTTGAAGAAGAGGTCGGGGACGATGCATCGGGGCGTCCAGCGTCGCGTGAATCGTCGAGGATGCGTAGACGATGGAGGCGGAGCTCATGGGCACGTTAGAGGGGCGAGGGGGTGGTTGTTGCTACGGCAACGATGAGCGACGGCGACGGGCGCGCTCAGTGGTCGCATGGGAGAGAAAGAGAGGAGGGGAGAGAGGACGGGAGTGATCGGTTGGGTTCGGGGGCGTGCGTGGCAACGCGAGGGAGGTCCAGGCAGGCAGGGAGAGAGTAGGTGGACGCAGCGCGCTGCTGGCGAACACACCCTCCCGCCTCATCGGGCAGGAGGTTGAAAACGATGGCGCTGGGCTAGGGTCGATCGCACAACCAGGCTAGGTAATTTACAAGACTGGTGTCGGGATATACCTCAGCGGTGTAAACCGCCGGAAGTTAACCCGGCGGACTTGGCGGATTATCGAAGACCTCACGACACTTGGCGAAGTTATCGGCGACCCGCCTTGACCTGGCGGTTTACAAGCAACCCACCTGGTCATTATGACTCACTGTGATCCGACGTGCGGACAGACAGATGACAAGGCCCAAGACCCGTATAGGCGGTTCATGTTTAATGGTGGGCGGTTTAAGAGGAAAAGGCAGGAGGAATATTATCTTACAAGGTGCTAAGACCTGGACTTGTATCCGGTTTGTATTAGCGATAGACTAGTCCTAATCCTAATAGGACTCTACATGTAACCCGCCCCTCCAACATATATAAGGAGGGACAGGGCTCCCCAAAAGGGGACAAGTTCCACAAGTTGGACAAGTTAGGTTTAGACAATAGCTCTCGAGTTAGAACACTCTTGTAACCGTGATCATCATCATCAATATCAATGAAGCAGGACGTAGGCTTTTACCTCCACCGTGAGGGGCCGAACTGGGTAAAACCTCGCGTCTCTCGTCTCCGCTCAACCTCTCAAGCTACCACATAGATGCGCGTTGGCCTCGCGACTAAGTCCTGACACTAAGGACATCTGCCGTGACAATTCCACGACAGTTGGCGCCCACCGTGGGGCCTGCGCATGGTGGTGTTGAGTTCTTGGAGGGCTCCCCAAGGATTGAGAGGCTCGTGATTGGCCGGATGAAGAAAAACCGGCATGAGACAACCATACACGATTTACTTTGGATCTGGGAGTACAAGATTTGAGTTGATAAAAAATTAGGGTTTCGTTTATATGCCGCCGATGTTTTCTGCTATGGACATGGTTTTCGCTGGCGTGTCAAATCTTTGTATGAAACTCGCCTATAACCGGCATGGTTAGTATCGTGATCTCATTCAACTTAGGTTTGCCGATGGGAGTAAGTCGCTGAAAACACACAAGGCCAAGTCCGGATCAAAGCAGGAGTACTATTTCATCACATGAAGCAACAGACCCAAGGATTTCAAAGACTAAGGCATCTTGGACTCGTACATCATCTCAGCCGAATCGGTTTATCTCTTTGGTCAACTCTGATCGGTACATACACACAAGGAAAAACACCAGGAGGCTGATTCAAAAATTATGGAAGGAAGATTACAACATCTGGCCCTTAAAAAACCACGACAAGAGTGGACGAGGCCATGGACTCGGTCTCGCCTATGTCTCTGTCCCTGAACCTCCATCAACAGGCGCGCCTCAACTGCCATGCGGCCATGGCCCCTGCCGTACCGGCGCTTCTCCAACCCGCCGTTGATCAAACCGCAGCCTCGATCTACCCCGGCCGGTCACCGCTTCCTCCAAACTGCCCAAACCGCCACGACCTCCCGCCGCTGTGACTCGCCATGGCCAGGACACATCCATTGACCACGCCCGCGCCCTCGCTTCAAGACAGCCTCCGCCACTGTTCTGACCCCAAGCTGGCGACCGGCGAACCGCCATCCACGCAGCGCCCCGCCAAATCGCCGCCGGGTCACCCTCGCAGTGCCCTGTGCCGCCGTGTCGGGCGGCTTTGAGTCGTCACTCGCCGATCGTGCCTTCCGCCGGCCACGCCAGTCTTCCACCTGCTGCTGCACCGGTTGGAGCCGCCCCAGCCTCCCTTTGAGTCGCCGCCGTGCGCCTCTCCCCTGCTGCGAGAGCCGCCCCGTTGCTGTGAGTCGCCGACGCTGTCTCGTTTTACCCTTGAACCGGATGTTGCAGCGGTCACCGTCGCCTTCCAGTCTGAATCGCCACCGCCCTCAACTCCTGTTCTGCATGCCCGCGCTGAACCCAGCCGGGTCATACCGCCTGGACTGAGTCGCTGCTCCGGCCGACTCTGGCGCCGCCCCACGTCGCACCAGCACTATTTCAACCGAGCCGCTGTGGTTTTCGAGTCACCTCTGTGTCACTCCTTCAAGTCGCCGTTCTGCTGCGCGTTGAGCCGCCGGGGCGCGTCGAGCCACCGGGGGCCGTGTTGAGTCGCCGGCCTGATGGTTGTCCACTGCAAATAGCTACCCACCGTGTTTTCAGACCGCTTCAAGCCGCCGCTTGCCGCTCGCTCCTCGCCTTGCCGAGCGACCTATGAGTTGCCATTACAGTCACGCGTCGAGCCAGATTTTCCCTTCTCCGCCGTTGCGTTTCCTGAACCGACAAGTCTCCTCAAGCTGGTCCTGCCTTGCAATGCACCTGTCTTTTGTCCATCTTCAGGAACGTTTGCTGCCGCCAAGGGGCCTCCTATTTTTGAAGCTGCCATCTCTACTCATAGATCTTGCAATACACCAAATGATGTTGAGTTGGAATGAAAATGAGGCAGAGAAATTACCAATAGTACTTACCGAGCTATCCATTAATGGACATATTCAGCCTATACAACATATCTCTTGTTGGGTGATCAGCAATGGGCGGACCAGTGGTATTCGTGGTTGGCTGGTGGTCACCGGCCGTTAATGGAACATGTTCATAAATCTAAGTGGGCTCTTGACTGGATTATGCTCGAGAAGTTGAAATTATTGCTGCTACCACATGCCCGCTTTTACAAAGGAGGGAGAAAGTCGAGGAAGTTCACGTGAGTGCCGTGCTACATCACATCAGCGAGGTTCCATGTATATATATTATCTCGACACCAGCGTCCACGATCATCGTAATAAATCAAGTTACAACAGAGGGTCACGTGGATATTATGCTACATCACATCAGCAGAGCTCAACGTGCATATTATATAGCACCAAAGATTCTGCGTACATCCGACAAAAATAAAATCAGGTGTTATCCCTCTTGTATATTTTATAAGTACATTTTAATTCCTCTAAGCACCATTACACTCTCCTATCGGTGTTTTCATATACAGGTAAAATTATTGTTGTACTGCGGGTATAGAGCACGCACTGGCAACGTTCTACAACGGTGTTTTCCTCCGTGTCACATTACCCGATGAGCGGCCGACCGGTTCACGCAGCGTCCGCCGGTTTACAACGTGGAGGACAACTTGCTTGTCCGCACCGGTTTACAACATCGCGGCCGATTCATTTATCTGCTCCCACGGCCGACTCGGCCATAATTGATCACCTCGGCGGTGGATAATTTTTGGCCTAACATATCAGGTGAAATCAATCCAATATATTTTTATATTATATATTGCTTTCTTTAAAATATAAATTACTCCGTCTTGCAAAGTTATCTAATGCAGGACCCTAAACCGCCGTCTTGGTACAAATTTAAAGGCCGTCAGAAAATTTCCGGCATAAAATGAAGATTCCGGTTTAAAATCCGGTTCAAGGGAAAGATGTCTCCCACAAAGCTTTGAAGCTCTCAATATCCGGTTTAACATCCGGTTCAAGAAGGATTTATCTCTTGCAAAAAGTTAAAGGGTGCCAAAGAGGACCTGCTGCCGTGATGCGCGGTTCAAACATGGGTATCATGCCTTATTGGCTTATCATATTATTGATCACTTGGGGGCTTGGTCGTATCCGAACCATAGCCACGCCTCTTGATCGGCCTAGTGCCACAATGTCACTTGGGGGCTTGGTCGTGTCCGAACCAATGCAACACCTTTTGATAGGCGAAAGCCACCAGATCACTTGGGGACATGGTCAAGTCTGAACCAGTCATGCCTCTTGATCGGCCTAAGGCCATAGAGTCACTTGGGGCTTGGTCGAACCCGAACCATTGCCACGCCACTTGATCGGCATAATGCCACGGTTTCAGTTGGGGACCTGGCTGACTTGAACCATGGCTACACCTTATTGGGAGCTTGGTCGTGTCCGACCATGGTAACACCATCTGATCGGCTCAGTAAAGCCTCATTTGCAATGGTTTTATTTTTTCCTTTGCTTGAATTCTGTTCTTTTTTGCTAAAGAATTTTTTACTTATGCGTTTTTAAACCGACATTGTTAATCCGGTTCAAACTGTCAATTACAAATTGGCGGAACACGGTCAAATCCTAATCCGGAGACTATCTGCCCGGTTATATGTTACCATCTTATTATGGAGTAAACCGGTGTTCATTAACCCGGCTTGACTTTCAATTACAAATTGTCAGTACATGATCAAATCATAATCCGGAGACTATCCACCCGGTCTGGTTTGACTACGAGTCGCCAGTTTTATATATGGTTAAACCGGCGTTTATCACAACCCGCATGCGGTTTTATCATAAACCGACACAAGATGAAAGGAGTTATCATTACTCAAGATTGGGGTCATCACCCTTACTACAAAAAGTTGGTAAACCAATGATGTGATTCAATGTCACAGGTATGATATATTTCATTGATTATTCTTAAGTGCAGCCTTGGTTATAAACCTGGGTTATATGTTGGGCATTATGACCCGTCCGTGATAAACCGCCAGACACTTTAAACTTGTTGTATGCAGAGACAAAGTTGAATAAATCATGATGATAAACAATCCGGTGTTTGTTAACCCGGCCTGGCTTTGGACTATAAGTCGCCAATACCTATTTGGATTGCGCCATTAGAATCATGCGCTTATAAATCATTGGGTTATATTATTCAAATAGCCAAACTTGGCTGAATTTTCAGTATGATATTGAATGAATAAGGTTCTTCATACCAGATTATGTTACCTTTAATAGCCAACACGGCTGGACTTTTATTATGGTTATCAATAACCAATATTATAATTGAGGTTTTCAAAGTCGCTTTTAGCACAATGGTTATCATATTATTAATGGATATGATTTATTCTACAATTTAAGGAATAGTCCCGAGTCGCTGCAGGCTTACGACCCGGCACTTGGGGGCTACATTATTTAAATTGAGATTACATCAAATGTGCAAGTCTCATGTCGCTACAAGCATGCACCATGACACATGGGGGCTAATGCAAAGTAATTTTTTGCTCATATTATTGAAGACCCGACTCATCACATTATAATGAGTCGGCCCTTGGGGGCTACCAATTGCTCCTGTCAACAGTTGAAGGTACAAAGCTTTTATTCATTATATTGAAGGGTCCACCGCTCGGTTGGAAAAGAACAATGCTCTTAACCTTGTGGACGTGGATTCAAGTCCCATGATGGGGGTTACATCATATGATGTTATTTTCATTGAAGTATATATTAAGTCCCAGCTCAATATTATCTTACTGAGCCGGCCCTTGGGGGCTACACATCATTGCTCAAATCTACATGATTATACCTACAAAGTCCCTGCTCATTATTGCATAATGACCCGGCCCTTGGGGGCTACACGGTTGAAGTTTTTATGAGTATAAGACAATTACAAGTCCCGAGTTCTTTGCCAAGCATGACAACCCGACACTTGGGGGCTACATAGTATGGAGTATTCAGTTTTACTAGTCACCTTTGGGATGAACAACATGGATTTCTTTGAAAGTGGCAGTATTTATATTGAAGCAAAGTCTTAAGCCACCACTTTGTTCTTCTGAAAGACTTGGGGGCTACAGGTATTATGCATATAAAGGAGGAACATCTTCATTTTATTAGTTTTGAGCAAATCAGGAAGATCAAATTACATGACCCGGTGTCGACAACAATTATGACCCGGCGCCATCAATATATATAAACCGGCCATTTTGGTAATATTAAACAGGCAAGTTTTACATCTTCAAACCGGCTGAATATCAGATAAGTATTTTCAGATCCGTATTTCTTAAACCGGCGGAGCTGAGTCAAAGGATTTATTCTTCACAATATTTCTTGATGACAAGCCAATGTCGGCAAATTGATTATGAAGCTGGTCTGCATTGACCCGGATTTCCCGTATGAGGAAATAACAAGGACTTAAGGATGATCAGTGCACGGTTTACAAAAATTCTTAACCCGGAGCATAACCATCAAATTTGTTCTTGTGTTTATTTTGCAGCATAAGTTTACCATGAATAAATCCAAGCTAAACTTGGGGGCTAATGTCGGGATATACCCCTTGGTGTAAACCGGACAGAAGTTAACCCGGCCGGACTTGGCGGATTATCTCAAGACCCTCACGACACTTGGCGAAGTTATCGGCGACCGCCTTGACACGGCGGTTTACAAGCAACCCACCTGGTCATTATGACTCACTGGTGATCCGGCGTGCGAGACAGACAGATGACAAGGCCCAAGACCCGTAAGGCGGTTCACGTTTAATGGTGGGCCGGTTTAAGAGGAAAAGGCAGGAGGAATATTATCTTACAAGGTGCTAAGACCTGGACTTATATCCGGTTTGTATTAGCGATAGACTAGTCCTAATCCTAATAGGACTCTACATGTAACCCGCCCTCCAACATATATAAGGAGGGCAGGGCTCCCAAAAGGGACAAGTTCCACAAGTTGGACAAGTTAGGTTTAGACAATACCTCTCGAGTTAGAACACTCTTGTAACCGTGATCATCATCATCAATATCAATGAAGCAGGACGTAGGCTTTTACCTCCACCGTGAGGGGCCGAACCTGGGTAAAACCTCGCGTCTCTCGTCCCGCTCAACCCCTCTCAAGCTACCACATAGATGCGTTGGCCTCGCGACTAAGTCCTGACACTAAGGACATCTGCCGTGACAATTCCACGACAACTGGGCCTCAGGTAAGGTCAGGTAAGTTTCTGTCTCTGTTTTATTTCTCTTTTTCTATTTTTGTCATTCTGTTTTGATTTAGTTCAAGACCAAACCATTTTGTAGCTTCTGAAAATAATTATGGGGTTAGATATGAAATATCCAGAACCACATAAAAAGTTCCAGAATTATTGGACTTATATTTAATATATAAGAAATATAAAACCAATGCAAATAATTATAAGATTAACTCAAATGCCCAAAACAAATATTTTTGAGCTTCCAAAAATATTGCCTTGAATTTTACCTCTTGCCAATATTTTTAGAGGGAAACAGGAACATTTTCTTGGACTCATTGAGATGATTTTAATGTTGATCATTTTTATAAGGTTTCTGAGGCTTTGAAAATCCCTCAATTGAAATTTCATTTGAATATATGATGACATGAAGATCAAGAAAAGACAACAGGGGCTGAGCTAGGGTTGTGACACATCCATAAATATTGCTATGATAATTATAAATATAATTCTGATATTGATGAATTTATTGAGAAAATCTCCGCTATCCGAGAAGAGATTAATATTTTGCAGGAGTCTATGGAAGAAGAAATTGATGAAACTGTGAGCTCATTGGATGAAAAAGATGATGTGGATAGCGAAGAACAAAAGGAGGAAGAGCGGATTAGCTACCCGTGCCCACCTTCTAATGAGATTAACCCTCCAACTCATACATTGTTTAATGTCCCTTCGTTCTTACCGGAGGATGAATGCTATGATAATGGCTATGATCCCGTTGATTCTTTTGAAATATCCCTTTTTGATGAGCTCGATGCTTTCTATGCTTGTGGCCAAGAATCCAATATGAATTGTGATTATGGAGATGAAATTGCTATAGTTCCTTATATTAAGAATGAAATTGTTGCTATTGCATCCAAACATGATAGTCCTACTATATTTTTGAATTCTCCAAACTACACTATGTTCGAGAAGTTTGCACTTATTAAGGATGACACTGATGGGTTGCCTTTTACCATTGCACATGATAATTTTGATGAATGTAATATAAATGTGCTTTCTGCTCCTAATTGCAATTATTATGAGAGAGGAACTACAAATCCGTCTCGCTATGTTTCCAACACAAAAGAATTTCAAGAAACTTATGCTATGTATTGGCCTTTACTTGATGTGCATGAATTTTTCTTGTATGACATGCCGATGAATAGGAAGAGAGTTATACTTCATCAATGCTTGATATATGTTGCTTTGTGGTCACTACTAAATGCCAATCATTGTTAATTAAAATTGGCTTTGATATACCTTCGGATCCGGGTGGATTCATTACTTGAGCACTTTATGCCTAGCATAATGTCTTTAAAGAAAGTGCTGCCAGGAAGACAACCCGGAAGTTTTAGAGATTCATTTATTTCTGTTGAGTGCTTTTATAAAGTTTAAAAACATAAAAAATATAGAGTGGAACTTAAAACTTTTCGAGAAAAGAGAAGCGATTGGATGTTATGCATTGGAGAAGTGAGGGTCGACCTTGAGCACTTGTGTACATGCTCATGGAAACAATGTAGATTTTTTCATGAAGATTTTCACAAAAATAATTGTCCCCTTGTGCAATTCCATTGTATTATAAAAATAATGTGCCAATATTTGCCTTTAGGATGAGTAGATTGCTTGTTGGTATGTGCGGCGCAAAAGCAGAAACTTTGGTCGTAGTGGGCGATTTTACATTTTTTACTGGAAGGCGAAAGTTTCGGAAACTTCTGGCACAGTCTTGCTATACAAATTTTTTATTTTCTCCTAATTTTTTAGAATTGTTGGAGTACGAGAAGTATGGTGAATGTTCATATTACTACAGACTGTCCTATTTAAGACAGTTTCTGTTTTTGATGCATTATTTTGCTTGTTTTGATGAAACTATCAATTCTATCAGTGGAATAAGCCATGAAAAAGCTATATTACCACATCTACAATGCAAAAACAAAATATGAATTGGTTTGCAACAATACTTAGAGTATTGAATTTCTTTATTATACTAATGGATCTTACCGAGCTTTCTGTTGAGTTTTGTGTGGATGAAGTGATCAAAGATCAAGGAGGTCCAGATTTGAGGAGAAGGAGGAGAGGAAAGAGCTCAAGCTTGGGGATGCCCAAGTTACCCCAAGTAAATATTCAAGGAGACTCAACCGTCTAAGCTTGGGGATGCCCCAGAAGGCATCCCATCTTTCTTCAACAAGTATCGGTATGTTTTCGTCTTCATTTCGTTCACGTGATATGTGTAAATCTTGGAGCGCATGTTGCGTTTAGTTTTTAGTTTTCTTTTATGCACCATGCTGGTATGAGATAGTCCATTATTAATTTATAGAATGCTCATTGCACTTCACTTATATCTTTTGAGTGTGGATTTATAGAGTGCTTCATGTGCTTCACTTATATCATTTGAAGTTTGGTTTGCCTATTTCTCTTCACATAGAAAACCGTTGCTAGTAGAATGTTGTTTTCCTTCACTTATATTTATTAGAGCATGGTATTTTTTAGAAAGAACTAAACTCACATGCTTCACTTATATCTATTTAGAGAGTTAAAAGGAATTAGTCAATTGCTTGGTTAGTCATAAAATCCTACATAAACTTGTGGATCACTCAATATGATATGTTTGATTCCTTCCAATAGTTTTGTGATATAGAAATAGAATATGTGGGAGGTACTAGTAAACGGTTGTGGTTAGTAAGAATATTGGTCTTAAGGTTTGTGATTCCGAACCATGCACGAATAGTCTCTTGTTATGCTATGACGTTGCAGCATGCTATATTATTGATTGTCTTCCTTATGAGTGGCGGTCGGGGATGAGCGATGGTTTTTTCCTACCAATCTATCCCCCTAGGGGCATGCGTAGTAGTACTTTGCTTCGAGCGCTAATAAAATTTTGCAATAAGTACATGAGTTATTTATGACTAATGTGAGTCCATGGATTATACGTGCTCTTATCTTTCTGCAACTTGCTAGCATCTACGGTACCGTGCATTGCCCTTTCTCACCTCGAGAGTCAGTGAAAACTTCACAGGTGCATCCAAACCCTACGGTATGATACGCTCTATCACACATAAGCCTTATTATATCTTCCTCAAATAGCCACCATACCTACCTATTATGGCATTTCCATAGCCATTCTGAGATATATTGCCATGCAACTTCCATGGCTTCCGTTTTGATGACTTGAGCATTCATTGTCATATTGCTTTGCATGATCATATAGCTGACATAGTGTTTGTGGCTCAGCCACCATTCATCATTTTTCGTACATGTTACGCTAGATCATTGCACATCCGGGTACCCTGCCAGAGGCATTCATATAGAGTCATAATATGTTATAGGTATCGAGTTGTAATTTTGAGTTATAAGTAAATAGAAGTGTGATGATTATCATTATTTATTTTTACAGCATTGCCCTAGCGAGGAAAGGATGATGGAGACTATGATTCCCCCAAAAGTCGGGATGAGACTCCGGACAATGAGAGAGAGAAAATATATCAAAAAAGAAATAAAAAAGAAAAAGGAAAAAAAGAAAAAAAGAAAAAAAAGAGAGAAGGGCCATGCTAGTTCCACACTTGTGCTTGAAAGTAGCATCATGTTTTTCATATGGAGAGTCTCCTATGTTGTCACTTTCATATACTAGTGGGAATTTTTCATTATAGGATTAGATGTACACCCACATAGTTTCATATTGAGCTTTCATACACTTATAGCTCTTAGTGCATTCGTTGCGTTGCAATCCCTACTACTCACGTTGATATCAATTGATGGGCATCTCCATAGCCCGTTGGTTAGCTGCGTCGATGTGAGACTTTCTTACGTTTTTGTCTTCTCTATATTTACCCCTATCATCATATTCTATTCCACCCGTAGTGTTATATCCATGGCTTGCGCTCATGTATTGCGTGAGGGTTGAAAAACCTGAAGCACGTTTAAAATTATAAACCAATTGCTCAGCTTGTCATCGGGGTTGTGCATGATAAATGCTTTGTGTTAAGAAGATAGAGCATGACAAGACTATATGATTTTGTTGGGATAGCTTTCTTTAGCGTTGATATTTTGAAAGACATGATTGTTTGTTGGGATGCCTGAGTATTGATGTCTTTATGTCAAATTATAAACTATTGCTTTGAATAACTCGAGTCTTAAAATTCATGCCATGATTAGACATATGATCAAGTTTATGCTAGGTAGCATTCCACGTCAAAAATTATCTTTTTTATCATTTACATACTAGAGCACGAGCAGGAATTAAACTTGGGGATGCCGATATGGTCGTATCTATAATTTTTGATTGCTCCATGCCACTATTATACAACTTTCACATACTTTTGGCAACATTTTATATGATTTATTTGGACTAACATATTGATCCAGGGCCCAGTGCCAGTTCCTGTTTGTTGCATGTTTTTTGTTGCGCAGACAATCCATATCAAAGGAAGTCCAAACGCGCTAAAAATTTATGGAGAATTATTTTTGAATATTTATGATTTTTGGGAGGTGGAATCAAATCAAACGGGTGCCCACAATGACCACAACCCACCAGGACGCGCCGGGCAAACCCTGGTGCGCCCAGGTATCTTGTGCCGTCCTCGAAGGTCCCCTTCTTATGGTTCAAAAAAGATAATTTATGGAAAAATATCGTGTAATTTTTTTAGCGCAATAGGAGTTACGGATCTCCAGGAATTTAAGAAACGGTGAATGGCCGGATCCGGGGAACGCAAAATAAAAGAGAAAAGAGAGGGACATCCAATCTCGGAGGGGCTCCCCCCTCTGCCGCCGTGTAGGCCATGGACCAGAGGGGGAACTATCCTCCCATCTAGGGGGATGCCAAGGAAGAAGAAGGAGGGGGGCTCTCTCCCCCTCTCTTCCGGTGGCGCCGGAGTGCCGCCGGGGCAAGGATCGTGGCGGCGATCTACATCAACAATCTTGCTACCATCAACACCAACTTTCTCCCCCTCTATGCAGCGGTGTAACACCCCTTCTCCCCGCTGTAATATCTACTTAAACATGGTACTCAACTCCGTATATTATTTCCCAATTATCTACGGTTATCCTATAATGTTTGAGTAGATCCGTTTTGTCCTGTGGGTTAATTGTGATCTTGGTTGGTATGATTGTATATTTTATTTATGGTGCTATCCTACGGTGCCCACCGTCTCGCGCAAACGTGAGTGGACCCCGCTACAGGGTGTTGCAATACATTCATGATTCTCTTATGGTGGGTTGCGAGAGTGGCATAAGCTTAAACTCAAGTAGGTGGGTTGTTGCGTATGGGATAAAGAGGACTTGATACTTAATCCTATGGTTGGGTTTCACGGCCTTAATGATCTTTAGTGGTTGCGGATGCTTTCTAGGGGTCCAATCATAAGTGCATATGATCCATGTAGAGAAAGTTTGTTAGCTCATGCCTCTCCCTCATATAAAATTGCAAGAATTATTGTTGACAAAAGCTATCCACGTTTATTACCTTGCAGTTTATTCTTAGTTTTATTCTTGCAAAGTACTCGTAGGTTTATTCTTGCAAAATAGTTTCATACTTGTTTAAGGTAAAGCAAACGTCAAGTGTGCGTAGAGTTGTATCGGTAGTCAATAGAACTTGAGGGAACATTTGTTCTACTTTTAGCTCCTCGTTGGGTTCGACACTCTTATTTATCAAAGAAGGCTACAATAGATCCCCTATACTTGTGGGTTATCAGGTGGCAACGCTCTTCGTCAGGATCTTTGGCGAGGACGGCGGGCGCCTATGGTGTTGCGCGGACGGCGACAGCGGCGGTGGCGACCGCTTCTTCGATGACGATGTTAATCACAGAGGTGACTTCCTGGGCGGTGAACTTGCCCTTGGCGACGGCCGTGACACCACCAGCAGCAGCGGTGCCTCCTACGGGGGAAGCTCGAGTGACAAAGACTTCGAAGAGCCACCGCATTGCTGCGCCCAGGTCCAGGAGGACGACGAGTCGCCACGCCGTCGTGCCCCCGTCAAGGAGGAGGACTCTGGCTGAGCGTGGGCGGCGCCGGAGCCGGGCTTCAGGAGCAGCGGCCCTGGGGAGGCCCCTTCTTTTGGTGTGTTTTTTTATTTCTGCATCAAGAGTCGTGAAGAGCCCCGCGGGTGCGTGTAATGAACTGCAGCGCTTTTTCCTTTATATGAGTGTTTCCTCCTCATATTCTAGCATTATATTGCCAATGACTGAAAGGTTCCTGCCTCACACGATTAGAATAACTTAGCTTGGTGCACTCTTGGCCCTTGGTAGTTTCCTATGTCGTGGGGGCACGCTCCTGTGAAGCTTTTGATCCCTCATTTCGGCGCGATGCCACTAGGGCATCGAGGCAGCCGAAGGAACTTGGCGGGGGGGGGGGGAGGGGGGATTGCTCCTGTTCTTCGAGGGGCTCGCGGGTCGGGAGGCCCCTAGTGGACTTGCGAGGATTTGGGGCCTCCGGAGGCGCCTCCGTCAGCCATCGAGCCTCGTGGAGATGTAAAAAACACTTGGCAAAGGACTCCTTAATGATGTGTCTGACAGTGATTGTGTTTTCCTAGGCCACCCTTCCTTGACACCGATCCTGCGTCCAGAGCACCCCAGCGATTGTTGATTGCCGCTGGTATGCCGGGTCGCGATGCTCAGCAAGGCCAGGAGGTGAGTGACGATGTCCTGGACTAGGGGTACTCACCACGTCGTCCCTCGACCAGCTGGATCGGGCGGAAGACCCCCATGGCGGATCACTTATGGGCCACTTTGGGCAGCCCATGCCGCATACAAGGAGGATTCCACAAGACTTGGCGCCTAAGACAAGGAATCTATGTAAACCGAGGCCAGTATAGTAAATAGATCATCTAATATTCATTAGAATGGGTTTTACCTCTATCAAGAGGGCCCGAACCTGGGTAAAATCCCGTGTCCATGTTACCATCGCTCCAAGACGCCTAGCTTAGGAACCCTACTATGAGATATCACTACTAGAAAAAGGCCTATTAGTGGCGCATCTATTTTTGCCATTAATGGCGCACTATAGGTGAGCCACTATTACCACGCCACTAGTAACAAATAGCAATGGCGCACATTTGGTCACTATGGCTTAATCTCGGGTCAATATGCTTAATCTCAAGTCAAATCGCACTCCTTGGTCAAAATTCCTGGAAGGTCACCCATCCTCACACTACTCCAGCCCGACCACGCTTAACTTCGTAGTTCTATCAAACCACAGCACCAGCTCACTTAACACGCACTTGTTGATATATCTATCATATCAATCCTATTAAACCTTGTTGATGTCTATGACTTTGTTCATGTTCATGAATGTGATGAAATTTTCAAAAAATATTTCAAACTTCCTGGTCATATTACGTATCATATTTTGAACATTTTTTCCAAAAAAAAATTCGAAACCAATTTTTTTCTGTTACTAGTGGCGCACCTACCAAATGGTGCGCCATTAGTAGGTTTGAATTTTTTTTCCATTTTACCCCCCTCTAGATCTTAAAAGCTCCGTATCTTTTATTATGTTAGGTTTTTGGGGATTCTGAAAATCTTCAAAAGGGTTCCACCAGTTGAATTCGGATATAACTTTTTGAGTAGACGATTTTTCATATAAAAAACTTTTTAATCCGAGATCGTATGCAGAAGTTATGCCCATTTAACTAAATTCCAGAGAGATTTTGCAAATAAAGTCGAAATTCATATTTGTAAATTTTCCCAACAACTAGACCACATACCACGTGGGAAACTTATTTTCTTTTATTTTTTTGACATTTCCATCATTTTCTTTTATTTTTTTAAAACTGAAAAGGCGGTCCACAAGGGGGGCGCATTTGGTTATGAGTTGTTAGCAGTGGCGCACCAGGGGATAGTGCGCCATTACTAGTTGACATAGTAATTGCGCACCTGTACAAAGTGCGCCATTACTATGTGTATGACTTGGTCAAACCTTGGTCAAACTAAGGGCGCACTTTGTGTAGGTACGCCATTACTATGTCAAACTTAGTAATGGCGCACCTATGCAAAGTGCGCCATTACTAATTTTGACCAAGTCATACACATAGTAATGGCGCACTTTGTACAGGTGCACCATTACTATGTCAACTAGTAATGGCGCATTATCCCCTAGTGTGCCACTTCTAACAAATTTTTTATTTTTTTTCAAAACTAGTAATGGCGCACCACACACCAGGTGCGCCATTAGTAATATGTCAATACTGGCGTACCTGTATCTGGTGCGCCACTGCTATATAGCAGTGGCGCACCGCATACATGGTGCACCATTAATGTCCATATTAGCTATAGCCCTTTTGCTAGTAGTGTATGCCGGATATAGAACCGACATTGGTTCTTTCGTTGAGAGCCTGCTCGGCGTTCATCGCAGATCGATTGGATGATCAGGTGCTATTTTTCAATCAGATTCATTTTGTATGAATTGATTTCTTCGAGAATTATTGTTGTCGGATAACAATTATATTTCGCAGGCTCATTCAAGATCGATTTTGAGATCGGATCAGATCAGGGGAATTTGTGCGCTGGGTAGCCTCTAAGTGTCAGGAGATAGGTACAAACATGGACAAATCGGCTGAGCGCTGGCCTCGTGTGATCCTGGTTCCCAAGCGGCCACGGGGAGCCAGGAGCTTCCCTCTGCAGGCAGCACAGGCGTAGTGATGATCCTTTCTCTCTTCTTTTCCTTTCCTTTCATTATTTAAGTCGCGACACTACTGCTGGTCGGATGCTGGTTTGTGGTTTTGTTTAATTCCTCCATGGCTACTACCTCACGGAGGTCAAATCACCCTTGGAAGAGATGGCGCAGCGCAGGGACGTGGAATACCAAAATGCTTTAGGCTACTATGGTACCAATCCACTGGGAGTTCATGTGAAGGACTCCACACATCGTTCGAGGTTTAATCGATCTCCATACGAGGGAGTACTAGTTCCGTTAGTTTCAGGATTTGTTCTCCTCAGGTCTCCTTGCCTCGCTGCCCGAATAAGGATATCAACTTTTATCTTTCCAATAACCTATAATGTACTGTATATATTCCACGAAGGATATTTTTTCTGTTTTCCATGCTTTTTCCTGTGTAGATTTTTCTGCGGCTATTTACAATTTGGTCCGCCAACCTGCGTTCAATTTGGTGGTCCGTCGGGTTCCAACACGGCCAGCTTCTGGCTAGCCGGCTTAGTCATCAGTGGACACCGCATCCGCAATACGATTACAACCGGGGTCTGGACTGCGGCATCTGTGAACTATTTCATCTGCTGATGGCGACGGATGAACCGATGAGTAGTACTAGAAGTACTCACACAGGTGCACTGCCCGCGGAGCCGAGAAGATCCCTGCTCGGCGTCATCCATCAGGGAGATCCTCTATTTCTTTACTTCAAATTTAAATTGTATCGAGGCTGTTGGCTACTAGTACTTCTTGTCTAGGCATGCGTGTACTAACTATTCGATGAATACTGCATCATGGCGAAGCTATACTAATGTGCGTAAAGATCCATGTTAGTTTTTTTTACTTTCTAGGTGCTGTGTACGCAACCTGGATGTTTCCATGTCCGTGATACAGCGGACTGTTCGGCCATGCTTGGCCGACCTGACGAACTGTGGCACGTTATGTCCGCAGTCGCTTCACCTGTCATCCAAATAAGTCAGGTTATATTTTTCCTGTTAAAGTTGTATTGCATAAATTATTTGTACCACATATGCTTTGCCAGTTTGTACTGTCTTATGTACACAAATCACTGTAGTCGCCATCCGGAGTGTTCTAGGCTATGGTCATCGCTCTAGTCCGCAGCTCGGTCTTTCAAACAAATTCGCACAACATGGCATGGTCACCTCCATCACGCCGTCAAGATAAATTCAGCATTCAGACCATGTTTCTCAAATTATTTATTTTATACCAATTTTTCTCTTTGTCTTGCGCTACTTCGCGTATGCAGGATAATCAGCTGCGGTCATGCTATGCTGGGCAAGCCGATGTCAGCATCGGTCAGACTGTGTCATCGCCCCGTTGGGTAAACCTTCTCTCCCCACAATACTGACCTGCTCGTCTTGTCGGTTGGCTCGGTGGCCCCAGCATCGTCACGTCGACCTCGGCGCCCAGGCTACATCTTTTTAACAAATTACTTTGCCTATTTTAAATATGCATAGAATTTATTATTGTTTTTGGACTGCACTACTTTACGTGTGTAGGTAATCGACTTTGATTGCGTCACGCTGTCATTTCGGCAAGCTGACAATCGGCATAAATCGGCTCGCGCGATCATGTTGTTGGTCGAACTGCCATACTGACATGTTTGGATGCCTCGGGGACTTCGGCATCGCCGAGAGAGCTCTACCTCGTCGGGTGTTCTGCGCACGGGACATATTTCTTTTATTATTCACTTTGCATAAATTAATAATTATGCAACATTTTTTTAATTTATTATTATTATCTCTGGCTTGCACTATTTTTTGTGCACAGGTAAATGATTTGGGTCAGGCAGCGGTGTCACCTCGGTGTACCGACATGCTAACATAGCGTCTCGTCGTCACCTTACCGATCTACCCCGTCACCTCGGCTAGACCAGGGCTTCACCATCAAACCTCCTCCGGTGACTTCGGCATCACCGGCCGACCAGTTTCGTCTGCTCCGCTGGATCGGGGACTCAAGTGTCAACAGCCAACCAGCTCTGTCAACTCGGCTGGACCGGGGGCTTCTCCTCAACATGTCGACCACACTACATCGCCACTTCGTCAAGACGAAATCTTTGCTCGGGCACCTCGGGACCGGCTTGGGGCTGGAAACTTGACCCTCCATAAGCTCAGCCCACATCATCTACACCGAGCACATTAACCAGCTAAGTCGCTTCTATGCTAATTTTTTTAATTCTTGTTCGGTTCCATGCTAAACTTTATATTTGTGTTAAACAAAAAACTTAGTTTGTTAAGAACGTTATTTGTTAAAAACACTTTTGTTACCCAAGTTAAATGGGGCTCTTAAATTTATATGAGCCGTTCTATTATAATTGTTTTCTACTTAGTCGTTGCGAAGTCTTTTTCTATCACTCCCTTTTTCGACACGAGTGTGCGGTCAATAGCCAGATGGCCTGCTCTCTCTCTAAAGCCGCTCGAGTTTAGTTCGCTAAATTGGATTAACGAGCAGTACTCCTTCTTCCAAATTGTGTCTTCGGTCAATAGTTGGGTTGCCTGGATCCTGTGCTTGCCGCCTATCTTTCGCTTTGTTCGGCTAGGTGTGCAAAGGGAGAACCACTATGATTATGCTTCCAGCTCGAATGGTTAAACACCTCAGTGAAGAAAGCCGAAAATTGACTGTCACAATGGGCGTAAACTGGTCAGCGGTCCGATGATGGTGTCAAACTATAGATCGATACCAATTACCCCGTGTTAAACGATGGGTCTTTCATAACATTGGCCGAAGTGTTAATGGCTTGACTTCAGTCGGTGCCGAACAATAACCGGGGGCTCGTAGCTAGCTTCCACAGTTTAAAGCTCCTATGACTAAGTGAAAATAAAGCCCGCATGTCTGATTGCCTTGTTTCCGCTAACACAACCGTCTCCGGGCATCGAGACGTCGGCAAAGGGTTGTCTTGTTACTGCGGAAACACCCTGCATAGTATCTATAAAGGGGTAGAACCCGACGATGGGCCACTTTCAACTATAAACGGTCGCAACGGAGTCAAAATAAACATATATCATCAGTGTTTCTATTTCAATATACAAGCGCTGCCTTCCATAATTATCGTTATAAAGCCATAAATATGCATCAAATTTGACTTAAGATTTTGGCCAAGCTGGGTTGCCTGGCTCCTGTGTTTAACCCTACATTCCCGATTGATCGGCAAGGGGGTAAAGGGAGCACCTCTGCGATTGTTACTACCGGGTCATCCGGATTAGTACCTCAGACTGGGTGAAGCCGAAAGCTAGCAATCTTAAGAATATAATTGGTCGGCAACGACAGAAGTGAAAATTTCAGTTCATTAAGAGCATATAGTTAAGGAACTTTCCCCACACTAAATCCTAGATATTTTCCTCCCACATTGATCGGCTGAGGTTTCATGATCATGATCAGCATGACTACCCAAAGAAAGGAACCGATATGTGGGGACCCCGACTCATAAGTCGTGATCACCGAATGCACGTGTACAGTGATCCCAGAGATCAATGCTCACTGAACACACAGAAGCTGAATAACAAGAGTCTTACATCCACACATACCGTCTTACACAAATTATGACCATTGTGGTCAAGTCTTTCATTGATAAAGCCTTAAGGGCTGAACATCAAATAAAACACAAGCAGCGGGAATCTTCGTTGATAAGTAGAACCCATGCCATCTGCCTTAACCCTACATGCATTCTGACTTGGAAACATCTTAGTTCGCATGTTCGTCTCCAAAGAACTCTTCTTCGAACTCCGGTCCTTCCATGCCTGGCCAATTAAATAACCAGTGGCAAGCCAATGAGTACGTTGAATGTACTCGCAAGCAACCCATGTTTTGGTTCCAGATATAACAATGCATGATATAGGTAAATTTTGCAGAAAGCTAGTTTTGAGTGCAATGACATGTTCAACAACTTGCAAGACATGCATTAGGAGAATTCAAGTAACCATGAGGACATGTTACAGATGTCAACATAAATAGAGTGGGCACCAACCCAACTCAATCATGTCAAGTCCTTGGACTTGACCCATGTAGTTCTCTCCACTCATCCATACATCCTCACCAGGTTTCGTAAACATATGGACGTAGCCCAAGAGCGGTTACCCAACTGTCCTTGACCGTGGACACGGCTATTCGAATAGTTTTACACTCTGCAGAGGTTGCACACTTTACCCACAAGATCCGGGGAACTTCTATGTCATCCACGACCCGCGGTACCTCAAGTACCCGGGGTAAGCACCCGATCACTATCTTTCCCTAGACAACACTAACAAGGAGTCCACTCGTTGTTCCGAATCCTCACGATGTACATCATACGAGATTCACTCGAGATCGTAACATCCGAGAGGGGACACAATGGTGTATCCGGTGCCCTGTGAAAACAGTCATGGCCGCCCTACCTGGCACGACCCCATCCCGAGAGACAGCACCAACTCTCCCCCGTCACTAGTAATGCGGGCTCCAAGCTAGTATCGGCCTAGGTAATCAATAATGCCCTTTCCCATATAAGGGTAGAGTGGTTGCGCATGTAAGGTTGGAATAACGGTCGCAACTTAAACCAATCCGTTTTTGAAAGTAACACACACACTTGCCTCGGTACACCACTTCGTCATCAAGCGGTTACCCATCTCATCATCTCCCTCGGGCATAAGTGGCACCCGACGGGGTTTTCGAAAAGTCCTTTGAAAATACCTTATCTCCTTCACCATGCATATACCCGTCCCTTTTGCGTAGCACTACATTAGCATCCTATCTACTCCCACCGGCATAACCCTCATAAGAAGGTAGGGTCATGCACCATGCAAGTGTCAACTAGGAAGTATGGTGGCAACCATCAAAGTGGTTACTACCTCATCATGATTCTGTTGCAACAACAATATGGTGCTATATGTAATGCATAAAAAGGTTTCATAGACATGGTCAAAGGGCTGCTTGCCTGGCTCAACAAAGTCTTCTGGGTCTTCAAAGTCTTCTGGTCCAACTCCTTCGTCAGCAACGCAATCTATCGTCGCAAAATAATAACGAGAAAAATAAGGCAATAATAAAACAGAAAAACCAAAGTGCTCAGAAAAATGTCAACTCATTTTTGTTAAATACTAGGGTGAAAACTAAGAAGGGGAAATTCCTAGTTTTGGATTTGGAGTAGCGAGAATAGGAGAAATGGATTTACGGTATATTTAAATGCTTAAAATCAAATTTAAATATTCACAGTGAAGAAAAGGTTGTTGGATTTGAATGGAAGCTGCTCCATTAAATAGGTGGGATTTTTACAAGAATTTAGGAACTGGAATTATTTCATTTGGATAAATATTTTATCCTGTGGGATTTTTGGAAAACAGGCAAAAAAAGAAAAAGAAAAGCGGCACTGTGCCACTGGGCCAGAGAGGCCACGGGGCAACAGGCCCAGAGGGAAATCAGCCCGCGCGAGGCCGCCACGTCGAAGGCGTAAAGGCGAAGTACGCCTTCAGCCGACGGCGAACCGGCGCGCGCGCGTGCGTTTAAACCTGACGGGTGGATCCCACCCGTCAGGGCGTGAGGCTGACGGGCAGGGCCCACGGCCGTCGTCGTCTACCTCCGTCCAGAGGCAACGGCGAGCTCGCCGGCGGCGATACAGGGCACGGGAGGGTGCGTGGGTGGTACCGTTGGACTCGGGAGGATGTCGCCGTTCGGGTGGTGGTGGAGATGGTCGCCGGAGCAGCCTGGTTCGCCGGCCAGCGAGGTCACGCGCGGAGGTGCTTGAGCGTCGATGGTTCCGGCCGTTCCGGCTGCAAAAGTGGGAAAAGAGAGGAAAGGGTCGGTGACCTTGCGGTTCCAGATCGAGAGAGAACAAGGGCGGAGGAGGCTTGTACTGCGTGGGCGTCAACGACCGGCGGCGGAGCTCGAGCTCGATCTCGAGCTCGGGCGGCTCTGGAGGCAACTGGGTGGTGCGGGAGGTGGATTAGGAGCGTGGGGGAGCGACAGGAGGTGAGAGGGAGGCTCGGGGTCGCCTTTTATAGGCTGGCCGAGGTCCACCATGGGCGCGGCCTACAGATTACCGCGGGATCGGCTCGGGTGGCCGTTAGAGAGGAAATGGAGGGCTCGGGGGTGTTCGTGGGACTAGTGTAGGGTGCCAAGGAGAGAGAGGAGGAGCGGGACGAGCTGTTACGCGTGCCACAGGAGTGGTGCGAGCATTGGCCGAGCGGGGCGGCGCTTTGGCGCAAGCTGCAAGAGAGAGAGGAGGGAGCGGGAGCAAGTGGGCGGCCTGCTGGCGTGGAGCGGACGTCGAGGGGCATCGACTGGCGCGCGGGGGAGGATCGAGGTGGCCGGGAGGCGGGCGTCAACGGTCGGGTGCCACCGCCAGGCGCTCAGGCGCGACTCGGCCGGCATCCGCGGTTTTCCAGCGTCATGGCGTGTCCACTAGTGTGTGGAGGCTGCAGGGGTGTGGGCAAAAGCCGGGAGAGCCTTGGATGCTCTGGAAAGCTGAGGGGAGAGAAGGAGGCTGAGAGAGAGAGAGGGAAATCTGCTGTCCAGAGAAGAAAAATGGGGTTCCCCCTCCCTTCATCATTGCTTCCTTGGGCAGAGAAGCATCCTGGTGATAGAGAGGAACTAGGAGGGGTTGTGGTAAAAAGCAGGGCTCAAGGAGATTAGTGGAAGAGGCTGGAATTTGCATTTTAAAATTCTGCCAGAAGGTGTTTGATGATGGTTTGGGCAAGTAGACGACTTCCACTTGTCATGAGACTCCACAGGGTCAAATGTCACATATAATTAGGGCCTTCCACCAATTTGGAGCTTATTTGGGCAAAGTTGCCAACGCAACTTTTGTAAACCCTAGAAACTGGCAGGAATGAACTTGTGCAGATCTAGTTGAGTAAATCACTTCTCCTTGATGCACCACTGGGTGTGGTGGCCTCATTTGGTCATGTGATCATGCTCACAAAAGTTGGGATCAAGGAGAGAAAGTTGGTAGTACAAAGTAGTTCAAATTTGATTCTGGGCAGAGGGGGTTTTGGGGAAATTTCATGGGGTTATATTATTCTCCATGACATGATACTTGCCAAGATCATCAAAACATGTCATATGTGACATGCTAGAATTTTCTTGGAATTTTTGGAGGATATTTCCTTTGTAAATATTTCAAAAGCTTGAAATATACAGAAAGGGTTTTTGAACATGACCATGTGTTGAAACTCTTATATATGGGAAATATATGCCCACTGAGTTTCCCTGATTTTTGTCAAATATTTTTAAAGCAATAAAACAATTTTTCCCAATTAAAGACCATTTCTGGCCTTAAGAAAAAACTTCTAAATAAAATAGGAAAATAACTTTTAAAATTATAATTTTGTGGTTTATGGAAGTCCTATATCTATTAGGTTTCAAATATACTCTTTGAAATATTTTTCATACCCCAAATCAAGTACTTGTAGTGCAAACCTCAATTTAGGGGTTTTTGGAAAACTAATTGTTGAAAACACTATTTGGCCAAATTATTTTCGTAAGAAAAAACTATATTGCACTATGCACATGGCATGATCATTGGGCAGAAGTTTGGGGCAAGGAGATGAAGTATATAAGGTGGAGTTGTGTTGACTTTAAAGAGCACTTGGAAACACAGAGAGAAAATCCAACTCCAAATAAAAGCCAAATAATGCAAATGTTTTTGTTGGTCCAAATTTTCATGCTTTATTGATGCAAATGAAATTTTACAAAATGCAGGGTGTGACAGACCTACCCCCCTTACAAGAATCTCGTCCCCGAGATTCCTAAACTAGGTTTTAAAGAGATACGGAAACTCGGATCTAAGGTAGTCTTCACGTTCCCAGGTTGCTTCTGCTTCAAAGGTGGTTGCTCCAATCGACCTTGAAGTACTTGATGGTGCGGCTTGAGTGTGTCGCTCAGCCTCATCCAAAATGCGGATGGGCCTCCCACGGTAAGTCAAATCAGGCTGAAGGTCAATGGCTTGGTGGTAGACGTCCTTGTAAAGATCAGGCTTGTCTCGAACTTGGAGACATTTCCGAGTTGTGACACGTGGAATACGTTGTGCACATCGGATAGTTCAGGTGGCAGTTCCAACTGATAAGCCACTTCCCCTCGTCGGTCAGTGATCTTGAAGGGGCCGATGTATCTTGGGGCGAGCTTTCCTTTGACATGGAAGCGCTGGGTTCCCTTGAGAGGTGTGACCCAAAGGTAGACATGGTCTCCAACCCGGAGATTCATGTCCCTACGCCGTGAGTCAGCGTAGCTCTTCTTCCTTGATTTGGCAGTCTTCAAACGCTCTCTGACAAGCTGGACTTGCTCTTCTGCCTCACGGAGGATATCGGGCCCAAAGACTAGTCCTTCTCCGGTCTCTGACCAATTGAGGGGCGTGCGTCACTTCCGTCCGTATAACACCTCAAATGGTGCCATCTGAAGGCTTGACTGATAACTGTTGCTGTAGGAGAACTCGGCGAAAGGGAGGCAATCTTCCCACCTAGCTCCATATGCTAAGACACAGGCCCGGAGCATGTCTTCGAGTATCTGATTCACTCGTTCTGTCTGACCTCCGGTCTGTGGGTGGAAAGCAATGCTGAAGGACAACTTGGTCCCCATGGCCTCTTGGAACTTCTTCCAGAACCTTGAGGTAAACTGGGTTCCCCGATCTGACACAATCTCCTTGGGAACACCATGAAGGCTTACGATTCTGCTGACGTAGAGGCTGGCTAGCTGGTTTCCCTTGTAAGTCGTTTTGACAGGAATGAAATGGGCTACTTTGGTCAAATGGTCGACTATGACCCGGATGGAGTCATGTCCCTTATTTGACTGGGTAACCCGATGATGAAGTCCATTCCGACTTTATCCCATTTCCATTCGGGCACCTTGAGAGGTCAGAATAATCCAAATGGGTCGCTGATCTTCAGCTTTGACCCTTTGGCATGTGTCACACTTAGCGACGAAAGTGGCTATCTCTCTCTTCATGCCATGACACCAGAATCTTTCCTTTAGGTCTTGATACATCTTGGTTCCTCCGGGGTGGATGGAATACGGGGTGTCATGAGTTTCTTGCAAGATCAAATTCTTGAGCTCAATCTTGTTGGAATGCAAATGCGATTCCCAAACCACACAATTCCTTGCTCATCCTCTGAGAATCCTGGGGCTTTGCCTGCCTTGATCTTCCACTTGATGCCTTCAATACTTTCGTGTCCCTTCTGGGCTTCCTTAACATCATCCATCACAGTAGGCTTGACTTCAAGGTTGGCTAAGAATCCTGGTGCAACCAGTTCCATCCCGAAGCTTTCAAGTTCTGCATACAAGGCGGGTAGCCTTCCCTTAAGCAAAGCATTCAAGGAACAAGCCTTTCTGCTTAAGGCATCTGCTACCACATTAGCCTTTCCAGGGTGGTATCGGACATCGAGGTCATAATCCTTGATCAACTCTAGCCACCTTCTCTACCTCATGTTCAATTCCTTCTGAGTGAAAATATACTTCAGACTTTTGTGATCCGTGTATATCTCACACCGCTTCCCTAGAAGGTAATGTCGCCAGGTCTTTAAGGCGTGAACTACAACTGCCAACTCAAGATCATGTGTAGCATAGTTCTCTTCATGAGGACGCAACTGTCTGGATAGATATGCTACAACTCTGCCTTCTTGCATCAGAACACCTCCCAGTCTAGTTCTCGACGCATCACAATATATCACAAATTCCTTGTGTATATCTGGTGTGGCCAGAACTGGGGCGGTGGTCAGTCTCTTCTTCAGCTCCTGGAAGCTCTCTTCGCACTTCAGCGTCCATTCAAACTTCTTGTCCTTCTTCAAGAGCTGGGTCATAGTTCGGGCAATGCTTGAGAATCCTTCAACGAACTTGCGGTAATATCCCATGAAGTCCGAGGAAGCTTCCGACTTCCTTCACATTGCTCGGAGTTTGCCATTCGATCACGGCTTGAATCTTGGTGGGGTCCACTAACAACCCTTCGGCATTCAATACATGACCCAAGAATCCAACTTCACGCAGCCAAAAATCGCACTTGCTGAACTTGGCATACAGTTGGTGCTCTCGAAGCTTGTCTTGGACCATCCTCAAGTGTTGCTCGTGCTCTTCTTCCGTCTCCGAGAAGACAAGAATGTCATGAATGAAGACAACGACAAACTTGTCCAAATATTCCATGAAGACCTTATTCATGAGATACATGAAGTAAGCTGGGGCATTGGTCAATCCAAAGGACATGACCGTGCACTCATACAGGCCATATCTGGTTACAAATGTCGTCTTCGGAATATCTTGGGGTCTTATTTTCAGCTGGTAATACCCAGATCTGAGGTCGATCTTGGAGAACACCTTGGCCCCATTGAGTTGATTAAACAGATCTTCAATCTTGGGAAGTGGATACTTATTCTTGATTGTAACTTCATTGAGGGAGCGGTAGTCAATGCACAAGCGGATGGTACCGTCCTTCTTTGCCACAAACAGAACAGGTGATCCCCAAGGGGAGGCACTAGGGAGGATGAATCCCTTCCTCAACTGCCCTTCCAGTTGCTTCTTCAACTCCGCTAACTCTTCCGATCCCATTCTATAAGGCTTCTTATAGATGGGTCCTGCTCCAGGCATGAGCTCGATCATGAACTTAATGTCTCAATCAGGAGGCATTCCCGGTAGCTCATCAGGAAAAACATCGGGGTATCCGCATACTACCGGCACTTGCTCCAACCCAACTTCAGACAGCTTGACTTGGTTGGCTCGGCGAGAGGAGGGTTGGAGGCAAATTTAACTTCGACTCCTTGCTCATTGGTCACAGTGACAGTCCGGTTGGCGCAATCTATCAAGCCTTGGTGCTTGACGAGCCAATCCATTCCTAAGATCACATCCAAGCCTTGCGATCTTAAGATGATAAGGTCTGCTAGGAAGTCTACCCCATTAATGACAATTCTGATTCCTTTACATCCTATCTTGGCTCTCATCTCTGCTCCGGGGGTTTGTACCACCATAGGGTTATTCAGGGGTGTAGGGGTCATGCCACTTTTTAATGCAAACTTTTGGGTGACAAATGAATGCGTGGCCCCAGAATCAAACAAAAGCGATTCTTGGTGCTTGAGTTGACAAAGGAACGCACCCGGCCACGACGTCCGGTCTTCACAGGCTTCTTCTGCAGTGACATGGTTCACACGACCCCTGCCATTGTAAGGCGGGTTGCGGGGAGCTTGGTTCCTTGGTGGCATTCCACGGCCTTGTCCTGGGTTCTGCGCATTGGGGCACAGGGCGTCGGGCTTCTTGTTGGGGCAATTCTTGGAGTAGTGTCCTGGCTGACCATATCCAAAGCAAGTAACTTGGTTGGGGTTGATGCTCTTGCCGGCATTGTTATTGGGGTTGTTGTAAGCTGGCCTGGGGTTGGCATACTGCTGAGGTGGATAGTTGGTGCGGGGTGCAGGAGCTCTTGGCTGCTGATAGGTTGGCTTGACCGGGGCTGGCTGCCACGGGCGAGGCTTCTGGTTGCTGGAGCTACCCTTGCTGATCATCTTGCTCTTACGGGTATCATCCAAAGCGCGTCGCTTGTCTTCAAGCATGAGTGCCTTGTTCACCAGATCAGGAAAGGTTGGGCAGTCACACACAACAAGCGAGTACTGTAGAGTCTGGTTAAGGCCTTCCATGAAGCGCTCCCTTTTGGCAGCATCAGTGCTGACATCCTCAGGAGCATACCTTGACAGAACACTGAACTTCTGCATGTACTCCTTGACAGTGCTACTACCTTGCTTCAGGGCCCGGAACTCACGCTTCTTGATGGCCATAATCCCAGAAGGAATGTGGGCCTTGCGGAATTCTGCCTTGAAGTCATTCCAAGTGATGTCTTGCCCAGCGCGCATGACCTTTAATCCATCCCACCAAGCTCTGGCGGTACCCCCGAGACAGTGGGCAGCATATGCTACCCTCTCACGGTCTTCAGTGCAGCCAACTAGTTCCAACAGGTCCCCAATGGTGCGGACCCAGTCGTCTGCATCCAGGAGTTCAGCAGTCTCGATGAAGGTGGGTGGTGCATGCTTCTTGAACTCTGCCAACGTGGAACGTCCATTGCCGTTCCCAGCCGGTTGGCGGTTGACAGCCTTAGCAATAATCTGGAGGGCTGCTGTGTTGGCTTGGCGTTCCTCTCGGAAGGCTTGGAGGAGCTGAGCCATGTCCATGTTTGGAGGTGGTGGCGGTGGTGGAGCTTGTCCTTGGGCTTGGTCCTGAGTGGCTCCTGCTCCGACTTCTTGCTGCTGGGTAGAGGTACCAGTACGTGTTACAACAGGCATCCCGTTGGAGCGGTCAAGGGCTCATGATGGAAAGCAATATAGGTGGGGTGCCTAGTAAGGGGGTGGGCGTGACACAATTTTAAGTTAAATAAGGGCCAGAAGGGCCAAACTCATGCATCAAAACCAAATGGAGGATGTAGTCGTTTACCAGTTCCCGAGGGGAAAGTACGACTTCATCAAAGCAAGTTGAAAGAAAGCACAACATAACATGGTTTCATTTGAACCATTACACGGACTCGACTTCGCATAAGGGGTACACGACCTATCCTACCTTAAGGGTTACAGACCGGCCTACCCTAGTCCTGAACGGTGTCTAAGTGGTGGAATGCTCGGTCGCGTATTCCGGCTCCTCTGGTGTCGGCATTCTGGAAACGGGGGTCCCCAGACTTGCCTGCCTGCGGCCTGCGGCGTGGCTCAAAGGAGGCCCAGGACAGCCCATCTTCATCAACACAAGCTCAAGACCCTCGCGAGGGGCCAAGCCTCGCGGGGCGGACGACAAGGAACTTCCTCAGGCACGGCCTCGTCAGGCTGGCTCATGAGGAGGCGGAGAGTTCATGGCGGGGTACCTCTCGAGGTGCCCATGATGCAAGCCATGACGACCAAGGGCGCCCGCCAAGCGCCAGCCCGCAAGAACGTCCTCCTTTCCTCTTTGGTGCAAAGGGAGCAAGCATAGCGAGAGCATCAAGAAAAGGCATCCGTTTGATTGCAACAAGACCAAGACCATCCCCAACGGCTGAAAGGGAGTCATCGTGGAGCCCAAGCAAAGGCGTCATCACCAGAGCCTTTGGCAGGCGAGGACCAACTTTAGTCAGGATAAGTGTACCCGCTGTTCCCCTTCAAAATGGCCAATTGTTGGCGCCCTTCCCGCTCAATATTTGGGAAGAGGCCCAGGGCCTTTGCATATAAATAGGAATAGCCACATCCAGAGAGGGGGGTCCGGCATTTGGAATCCAGGGAGAGAGATAGAAACCGGACCCTCAAGCTAGAGCGACGGGACACCACTTAGCAGTTCATCACACCCACCAAGAACAGACCCTCGCGAGGTTGTTCTTCCCCGTACTGTACTTCATCCGCCCAAGAGGCAATCCACCACACCACAAACTGGAGTAGGGTATTACACCACAACGGTGGCCCGAACTAGTATAAATCTTGCGTCTCTTGTGCTATTCTATTTAGTAGTTTAGGTCCCTGCGATTCGGCGAGGTACGAGACGGTGGAGGGTCGGATCTCCGCGCGCACCCCAGAGTTCGAACCTTAAGGGTCTGCCGGAACCCGAAATCCGACATTTGGCGCGCCAGGTAGGGGTGCGCCGGAATCTGCCTTTCGTCGCCTCGTTCTTCCCCAGCCACAGCAACCATGTCTGACGCCCGTCGGGCCCGCGCCGGGCGCCGAGCCGCCCTCGCTTCCCATGTCGCCCAGACAGCTCCCGTCACCTGCCGTCAACACCGCCATCGGCCCGGCAGGGGACGGGCAGCAAGCATCGTCACTGCGCTCCTGGGCGACCTCATGGGAGGGTCCGCGCGGCCCCCTGGTCACCCGCCCCCTCGCACCGGCTCCCCCACTCGTCGCGGCCCTCCTCGGCGGCTCGCAGGTGCCGCCTTCCAGCCGCCATGTCAAGACATTCGTCCGCCGGGTCGGCGCCGCCTCCACCCGGCAGGGGGCTCCCTCAGGCCGGACAGAGTCGTCGGCCGGGCTGACCTCCGACTCTCAAGACCACCCCACCAACTCGGCCGGCTCGGGTGCGCTCCCGTGCTCTGCACACCCACCATCTGCCAGGTCGCCGTCACCAGGATCCTCATCGACGGCGGCGCCGGCCTCAACGTACTCTCAGTCGAGGCCAACCTCCTCTGCATACCCAGGGAGCGGCTGCTGCCCAGCCGGCCTTTTTCGGGCGTAGGAGGAGGGTCATCTAGCTCCTTGGGGCAAATCCGGCTCCCGGTGACCTTCGGCACCTACGACAACTTCCGCATGGAACTGGTCGACTTCGACATTGCCCCCATCGGCCTCCCCTACAATGCCATCCTTGGCTATCCAGCATTGGCCAAATCATGGCCACAACCCACCCGGGGTACAACCTCATGAAGATGCCTGGGAGCAGCGGCGTCCTCACCGTGCCGGGATACGTATGGTGCGCTCTGACGCGCCAGCTTACCCTCAAGACGGCGGCAAAGACAGCCCACCGATGCGGAAGCCCCCAAGCCCAAGGGGCTGCGCCAACCAAGAAGAAGCGATTGTTCACTCAAGACAAAGGCGGAGACCAAGCGAGATACTGCCGATGAGGACGGGTCCACAAACGCCACCTTCACCATAGGCGCCAACCTCGAGCCCGAACAGGAGGAAGCCCTTGTCAAGTTCCTGCGTGCGAACAAGAAGGTGTTAGCACAGGAGCCCGATCGGTGGCGAGGATTCCACGGGCGTGTCGAGCACCACCTCAACGTGTGCCCCAACGTGCGTCCAGTGAAGCAGAAAGCGAGAAGGCAGTCCACTGAAAAGAAGGCCTTCATCGTCCAAGAGACCCGCAAGCTAGAAGCCGCGGGGGTTATTCGCGAGGTCCGATACCCAGATTGGCTGGCCAACCCCGTGGTGGTGCCAAAGAAGGGAGGAAAGGAGCGCATGTGTCGACTTCACCAACCTCAACAAAGCATGCCCGCAGGATCCGTTTCCGCTCCCTCGCATCGACCAGATCATCGATTCCACCGCCGAGTGTGACCTTTTGTGCTTCTTGGACGCCTTTTCCGGGTATCACCAAATCAAGATGGCGGTGGAAGACGTCGAAAAGACGGCTTTCCTAACCCCGTGTGGGGTGTAGTGCTATACGTGCATGCCGTTCGGGCTGCGCAACACGGGGGCAACCTTCCAGCGGCTCATGCACATCACCTTGGGCCCACAGCTCGGGAAGAATGTGGAGGCATACATCGACGACATCGTGGTGAAGTCTCGCGAGGCCAAGACCTTGATACAAGACCTGGAAGAAACCTTCATGAGCCTCAATGCAAAGTGAGCCTCGCGACTCAACCCGGAGAAGTGTGTGTTTGGAGTTCCCTCGGGCAAGATCCTAGGTTTCCTCGTGTCCCACCGAGGCATCAAGGCCAACCCTAAAAGGTCAAGGCAGTGGAAGACATGAGCCCACCAAGACCCTCGTGGAAATGCATAAGCTCACGGGGCGAGTAACGGCGTTGGGCCATTTCATCTCCCGATTGGGGGAGCGGGCGCTGCCTTTCTTCCAGCTGATGAAGAAAAAGGGGCCCTTCGAGTGGACTGAAGAGGCCGACAAAGCGTTTCAAGACCTCAAGAGGTACCTGACCAGCCCTCCAGTGATGGTGGCCCCGCGCCCTCAGGAGCCCTTGGTACTCTACCTAGCCGCCACTCCCTACTCCGCTAGCGCTGCTCTGGTGGAAGTTAGGGAGGAGCGCCAGGCCAAGGCCACGACGGCCACCCGAGCTAAGGCAAGACCGAATCAGAAGGAACTGGCGGAAGCCAGCACCGCAATGGAAGAAGATCAGCCGTCGCAGCAGAGTGCACCAAGGGCGGGGGAGGCCTCCCATCCAGGCACCCAACTTCTTGAGGCGCTGCCGCCTCGGGAGGCACCATAGGTTCCAGAAGACGCCACTAGCACCGACGCCCCTAACCTCGTCGAGCACCCGGTGTACTTCGTCAGCACCTTCTGCTATGAATTCTGCCAATGCCCTGCTTTGGATAGTTGATGTGCTTTCAAACTTAAGACCAAAGCTTGACAGCTCTAGCGCCCACTCGACAATCCTGCCTGTCGCTTCTGGATTCTGCAGTATCCTCTTCAGGGGAAAGCGAGTGACAACTGTGATCTCATGTGCTTGGAAGTAATGGCGCAGCTTTCTCGAGGCCATGAGGAGGCGAAAAGCAGTTTTGCACACCGTAGTACCTTGACCTAGCCCCCTGCAGAGGGAATCGACAAAGTAAACTGCGCTGCACCATCCTTTTACATGTCTGTTCTTGTGTCTTCGCGGACTCGTCCTTGTCGGGACCAGAGCTTGTCGGCGAAGCCCCCACCTTGTCGCTGGATGTGCTTGCCGCGGTTCTTTGGCTCGTCATCCGCCTCCCTCTCCGCCACTAACGCAGCGCTAACCACTTGATTGGTTGCCGCTATATATAGCAGCAACTTCTCTTGTGGCCTAGGTGCGACAAGTGTTGGAGTAGAGGACAGGTATCTCTTTAAGTCTTGCAGCGCAGCCTCCGCTTCGAGTCCATTTCTTTGGACCCGCCTTTTCAAAATCTTGAAAAATGGCAGAAGCGCGCTCAGCAGACCTAGAAATAAACTCTTTGAGAGCAGCCACACAACCGGCAAGTCTTAAATGCGTCCTTGACGCGCTTTGGTGCTTCAATCTGCTCAATGGCCTCGATCTTGTCGGGATTTGCTTCAATCCCATGAGACACGAAGAACCCGAGAAGCTTGCCGGAAGGGACTCCAAACACGCACTTCTCGGGGTTGAGCTTGAGGTTGATCTTGCGCAGATTTGCAAAGGTCTAGTCCAGATCTTGAACCAGAGTTGCTTTGTCCTTCCTCTTGACCACTATGTCATCCATGTAGGCTTCCACATTTCTGTGCATTTGCGGCTCAAAAGCGTCATGGACTACCCTTGCAAATGTTGAACCAGCATTCTTCAAACCGAAAGGCATCCGTATGAAACAGTATGTGCCACATGGTGTGATGAATGCGGTCTTCTCCTCATCTTCTTCAGCCATGAAGATCTGATGGTATCCTGAGTAGGCATCAAGAAAGGAAAGCAAATCACATCCGGCTGTGGAGTCAACAATCTGGTCAATGCGCGGCAAGGGAAATGGATCTTTGGGACAAGCTTTATTAACATCCGTGAAGTCAATACAAAGCCTCCATTTCCCATTTGCTTTGTGCACGACTACAGGATTGGCCAACCACGTAGGATGGAGTACTCCTCTGACAAGGCCTGCTGCTTCCAGTTTCTTGATCTCTTCGGCTATGAATTCTTGGCGCTCCACCGCTTGCTTTCTGACTTTTTGCTTGACGGGCCGCGCCTGAGGACAAACGGCCAGGCGGTGCTCAATCACTTTCCTGGGAACACCGGGGATATTAGACGGTTGCCATGCAAACACGTCGACATTCGCCCGCAGGAAAGCAATGAGCACGCCTTCCTATTTGTCATCGAGAGAGGCACTGATGGTGAAGGTACCACCAGTGCCGTCCTCCTTGGCGGGCACCCTCTTGGTCTTCGGCGGAGCCACCATCTTCTTGCACTTGCCGGTGGAGCTTGATGGTGCGTCCTCGACGGCAGCGCAGCACTCCGAAGAGGCGCGCTTGCCGGAGTGAGCATCAGAGCCCTTGCCGGACTTGGACTTGGTTTTCTTCCCCCCGGGAGCTTGGCGGCAAGTGTCGGCAATCTGTTGCGGCTGTGCGTCCCGAAGATCTTGTCGGCACAGATAAGGGCATCCTTCTTGTCGCCATGGACCGAGATGACGCTTATCGGGCCCGGCTTCTTGAGTAGGTTGTAGGCGTAGTGAGAGGCTGCCATGAACTTGGCGAGCGCTGGACGGCCAAGTATCCCGTTGTAAGGCAATGGGAAGTCGGCGACGTCAAACGTAACCCTCTCAGTTCTGAAGTTCAGCTCGCTGCCAAATGTGACCGGCAACGTAATCTTCCCCTTCGGCTTTCTCCTTCCCGGGTTGATTCCTTGGAAGGTTCCGGTCTCTTCGAGCTCGCTGTCAGGGATTTGAAGCTTATGGAGCACCACAGAGGAGATCAGATTCAAGCCGGCCCCCGCCGTCAACTAACATTTTTGTGACCTTGAGGTTGCGGATGGTGGGTGAGACCAACATCGGCAAGCACCCGACCGCAGTTATGCGATCAGGGTGGTCCTCAATATAAAAAATGATAGGCGTGCTGGACCACTTCAGGGGCTTGCGTGACTCTATGGATGGTTCCACTGCATTGACCTCCCGCATCCATTGCTTGAGTTGGCGGTGGGAGGTATGCAGGGAAGCACCTCCGTCAACGCAGAGAACCTCTGTGGCTTTTTAAAACTCCTGCTCGTCGGCATTGTCGTCCTCCATATCTTCGTCGTCGTCACCATCTTCATCCTTGTCGCGGCCGCGGGGAGGTCGATCTCCTTGTCGCTGCTTGACCTTGTCGCGGCGTCCTCCCCGGCCGGGACGTTTCTTGCTTGCTCCCCCAGCACCTTCCTGGGCCTTCTCACTGTCTCGCCGCTCGTACTCAGCTCTCTGCTGTTCGACGAACTGCTCGACCTTCTTGCAGCTCTGGAGGTCGTGGCCCTTGGTGTGGTGGATCTTGCAGTTTTGCTTGCCGGAGCTGTCCTGCTTGTTGGCGGCCGCCACCGACTGGTGGTTGGCGCCAGCGGCAACCTCCTTGCCGGAGCCACTAGCCTTGGCGTCCTTGTCGCCACCTCCAGCACCGGACTGCTCGACTGCTAGCACTTCTCTGCTATTCTTCTTCCTGTTGCCTCGCCGCCGGCCCTTCTTTGCCGGGGCGGTGTCATCACTGTCAGATCCTGCTTCTGCACTCTCCGTGGAGTCTCCTCCCTTCCTCGGCAGGCACACTTGTCGGCCAAGGCGTACAGCTCATCGACGTCCTTGACTTTGCACATCGCCATCTCCTCCCTCATCCTGCGGTTCCGCACATTACGATGGAATGCGCTGATCACCGCAACAGGTGGACGTCACAGGATGTTGTAGTGCACACGGCTGAATCTCTGAATGAACTTGCGCAGGACTCTCCTTCCTTCCGGGCGAGCAAGTGAAGGTCACTCTCTTGGCCATGAGGTTTGTGGCCACCGTGAAGGCGCCAACAAACCGATGGCACAGATCCGCCCAAGAGGATATGGAGCTGTCCGCAAGTGCATGAGCCAAGATCCGACGTTGGGTTTGAGCACGGCGGGAAGTAGTTGGCGAGGATCTTCGCCCCGTCCCCGCAGCCTGCACCGCGATGGTGTAGATGCCGAGGAACTCCGACGGATGTGTCCTGCCGCCATACTTCTCCGCACGCTCTGGTTTGAAGTTTTTCCGGGCCATCGACTTGCCGCAGCTCACGAGTGAACGCAGGGCAACCTACCGTCTGACGGTAAGTCGCCTGGCCCCTCCGGGCGCTGCGTGCATGTCAAGCGAAGGCCCAGCGCGCTTGTCGGACTGACGTCGCGCTTCTCTTCGGCGCTCGATGCGAGTTCGAGCGTCCTCTTGCTGTCGCTCATGGAGAACTTGGCGCTGATCGCGGCGAGTCCGCGGATCCGACGACGCGGTGGAGTCACTGTCGAGGTGGATCCGTTGGGTCGGCGATCTTGGCCTTCTTGGCGGAGAGTGCACGGTGGTTGCACCTCCGGCGATGTCGCCGCCACCGGCTCGTGCCTTGTCGCCTCGCCAGCGCAACGATGGCGTTAGTTGCCGCGAGCGCCGCTGTTAGCAAAGCCAATGAGGCTCGATAGTGGCCTCCATTCGTCGACCTTTGTCGGCTGTTGGAGGGTAGTCGAGGAGCGATTGAGCTCTCGCCGTAGCTTTTGCTGGAGTTGCAGCGGCATTGGAGAAGCGATGCGAGGAGCGGACGCGCCGGACTTCTAACTACGTTAGAAGGAGCAGCGCCCGTCCGGGCGACCAGATCTCACTAGCGCCCGGCATGTTGGCGCGCATGCTGGTCTTGAGGGTCTCGATCCAGCGAACGCATGGCGCCAGGAACGCCATGACATTGTTGGTCCCGCGTCTCTGAGACGGACGCTGGGGATACGCGACGCCGAGGTCTGTGGTGCCTTGTCCTTGGACTTGGCAACGCGCAAAGCACCTTCGTGGCGCGCCCGTCCCTCCGCCACGTCCGATGCACCACCCGCTTGCTGCGGTGAGGGTGGGCATGACGCGGACGGTTTCGCTGCCGAAGCCTTCTTCTTCGGTGGCATGTTGAGGAAGATGTTGATGACGCTGCTCGTGTGAACGCCGGATCAGATTCACACGGCCTCGACGCCGCCTACCTGGCGCGCCAGAGATGTCGGGGCGGCTGATCGTGCCCACGGAACACCTATGGGGCCCGGCGGAGCGGGTCCCTTTGTGGTTCGGAGGGGGGCGGAGGTCGCACGAAGAGCGGATCGAGGCGACGCACACGAGCGGTTTTTACCCAGCTTCGGAGCTCTCCGTAGAGATAAAACTCCTACTGCTGCCTGTTTGATCTATTTTGTTCTTGCTAGGGAGCAATGCGAGCTACAAAACCTAGCGTGAGTGTATCTAGTCTATGGCCAGTCGCATGAACTGAACCTTCGAAAGATGCGAACCGACCCAGCCGAACCCCCTCTACGTTGCACTCGGGCCTCCTTTTATATGCTCAAGGGGTCTCCGACAGGTGGCAACATAGGCGAGGGTACAAATGTAAAAACAGAGGTTGGTACACCTACTTGAACAGTGCAAAAATACCTAACTCTGACGGCAAGGGACAAAAGCAATAAATGCATGTCGTTGTTGCCCAAACAGTGTAACAGAGGCGTCAGGTGCGCCTCCGCTCGCCACGATGGCGAGCCTGCCAGCGCTGCTCATCGCTGCTCTCCGCCTGGTTGCACAGCCTGGCACGCAGCGCCCCTGGAATGTTCCCCTGGCGTCACGTCGCTGGGTGAGCTGGAGCGGAGACGGAGAGAGTTTGCATGCCGCGGCAAGCGCCTTTGCCGCGGCCGGATCCTTGTCGCGCCCGGAGACTTGTCGCGCTCTGGGCCTTCCCGGCAAGCTCCTCTTGCCGGGGCCTTGTCTTCTGCGTGCACGAGTGGCCTTCCTGACAAGCTCCTCTTGTCGGGGCCTTGTCTGCCTAGAGAGGCCTTCCGACAAGCTCCTCTTGTCGGGTCTCGTTTTCAAAATGGTCAGCGGAGGGTCTTGGCGACGCCCGTGAGGCTTGTCATGAGGATGTCCTTGACTGCACAATGCACAAGTTTGGGGTACTAAGGTACCCCTACTTTAGTACACCGACAGGCTGCTAGTTAAATGGAGTAAAGAATCTCTTAGAGACAGAATGAAACCTGACCCTGCTTTTGCTACTTCACCTATTTGTGTTCCCAATAAGGATTATGAATTCTCTGTTGATCTTGATATAATTACTTTGGTTGAATCTGATCCTTTTCATGGTTATGAATCTAAAACTGTTGTGGCACATCTTACTAAATTAAATGATATAGCCACCCTGTTCACTAATGATGAGAGATCTCGCTACTTTTACATCCTTAAAATATTTCCATTCTCATTAACGGGTGATGCTAAGATATGGTTTAATTCTCTTGATCCTGGTTGTGTGCGTAGTCCCCAGGATATGATTTATTACTTCTCTACTAAATATTTCCCTGCTCATAAGAAACAAGCTGCTTTAAAGGAAATATACAACTTTGTGCAAATTGAAGAAGAGAGTCTCCCACAAGCTTGGGGGAAGCTTCTCAAGTTACTTAATGCTTTGTCTGATCATCCTCTTAAGAAAAATGAAATACTTGATATCTTTTATAATGGACTAACCGATGCTTCCAGAGATTACCTGGATAGTTGTGCTGGTTCTCTTTTCAGGGAAAGAACACCGGATGAAGCTGAAATTCTATTGAATAATATGTTGACAAATGAAAATAATTGGTCACCTCCTGAGCCAGCTCCTGAGCCTCTTCCTAAACCAACTCCGAAGAAGAGAGGTGTTCTATTTCTCAGTCCACGAAGATATGCAAGAGGCAAAGAAATCTATGAAAGAAAAGGTATTAAAGTTGAAGATGTTAAGAATTTACCTCCTATTGAATAAATACATGGTCTTAATTTACCGCCTGTTGAACAAACATATGATCTTGATCCATTACCTAATGAAGAACCTCCTGATACCAATAACCCGACACAGGTAGTAAAGGTAAATTCTCTCTATAGATTTGATGAAGGTGATATTCCTCACAATAAGTCTGCTAGACAATGCTTGGATGAGTTTGATAATTTTATTGTCAAACAATAAAATTTTAATGCTTATTTTGGTAGACAGTTGAAATATGATTCCGATATGATTAAACACTTGGGTGATTATATGGCTAATGTTAGATGTGAACTTAAACTCATTAGCAAACATGCTTCTATGGTTACCACTCAAGTAGAACAAGTAATTAAGGCTCAAAAAGAATTGCTCGCTGAAATGAATAGTAAGAAAAATGACTATGCTGTTAGAGTGGCTACTAGAACTGGTAGAATGACTCAGGAACCTTTGTATCCTGAAGGCCACCCTAAGAGAATTGAGCAAGATTCTCAGAGAAATAAAACTGATGTGCCTAGTTCTTCTAAAAGGAAGAAAAAGAAAAATGATAGGACTTTGCAAACTTCTAGTGAACCTATTCCTGAACCACCTGATAATCCAAATGATATATCTATGTCTGATGCTAAAACACAATCTGGTGATGAACATGAACCTAGTGAAAATGTTAATGATGATGCTCAACCTAGTAATGATAATGATGTAGAAGCTGAACCTGTTGTTGATCTTGATAACCCACAATCAAAGAATCAACGTTATGATAAGAGAGATTTTGTTGCTAGGAAACATGGTAAAGAAAAAGAGAACCATGGGTTCAGAAACCCATGCCTTTTCCTCCCAAACCATACAAGAAAAAGGATGATGATGATTTTGAGCGCTTTGCTGAAATGATTAGACCTATCTTTTTGCGTATGCGATTAACTGATGTGCTCAAAACAAATCCTTATGCTAAGTATATGAAGGATATCATTACCAATAAGAGAAAGATACCGGAAGCTGAAATTTCCACCATGCTTCCTAATTATACTTTTATGGGTGGAGTACCCACTATACCATGCTCCATTAAAAGAAATTATGTTAAAACTGCTTTATGTGATCTTGGAGCTGGTGTTAGTGTTATGCCTCTCTCTCTATATCGTAGACTTGATTTGAATAAGTTGACACCTACTGAAATATCTTTGCAACTGGCTGATAAGTCAACTGCTAAACCTGTCGGTATTTGTGAGGATGTGCCTGTTGTGGTTGCAAACGTTACTATTTTAATGGACTTTGTTATTCTTGATATTCCCGAGGACGATAGTATGTCTATTATTCTTGGGAGACCTTTTCTGAACACTGCAGGGGCTGTTATTGATTGCAACAAAGGCAATGTCACCTTTGATGTTAATGGTAATGAGCATACAGTACACTTTCCGAGGAAACAACCTCAAGTTTATAGCATCAACTCTATTGGAAAAGTTCCATCGATTATTTTTGGAGGTTTTGAATTTCTTCTTCCTACTGTCAAGAAGAAATTTGATATTCTTATTATTGGGGATGTGCATATCCCCGTTGAGGTAACATAGTGTCATTCGAAATTTCTCCGATTCCATGTTAATCGGAATGAGTTTGTTAACAAGACCTGATCAACCTTGTTAGTGGATTCCTTTTGACGATCATGAGACTGATGAAACTAGAAGGCACAACTTTCTGTACCCTCTTTATACTTTCTGTTATTTAGTTGAAATAAAGTAAAAATAGTATTTTTCTGTCTGCTTCCTGATTTATCCATGCAATATAAAAATATCCCAAAAATAAAAGTCCTCATAATGCCAGGCCAATTTAATATGATGTTTTTGGGAATATTTGAGGATTTTTAGTGCAAAAATTACCGCGGGGGGAGCTGCCACCTGGCCACGAGGGTGGAGGGCGCGCCCTACCCCCCAGGCCGCGCCTCCCTGCCTCGTGGGCACACGGTGGCCCTCCTCCACTTATTCCGGCACCCATCCTCTTCTTCTTCCTCCCTCAAACACGAATAACCAGCTCAAACACGAGTTCCAGCCCCCGTTGCTGTGATTTTTGATCTCCTTGCTCAAAGCACCTTTCACAAAACTGCTTGGGGAGATTGTTTCTTGGTATGTGACTCCTCCATTGGTCCAATTAGTTTTTGTTCTAGTGCTTTATTCATTGCAAATTTGTGTTGCATAGGTGACCATGTTCTTGAGCTTGCATGTCAAATTTATATGGTTCCAAGTAGTTCTAATGCTTGATATAGGCTCTAGGCACTTGTAGGAGTAGTTGCTATCAATTTTATTGAAGTTGGTTCACTTTTGTTTGAAGTTACTAAAATTTTCAGAAATTTTTCAGAGAAAACAATATGTTTAGGAAGATGTTCCAAGGTGGTTCTTCAAGGAAGCAAGGCCCCAGGCTTGCAATGCGTGATGCCGATGAGGAGCCCCGAAGGGAAGCTCCCGTGAGGCCCTGTGAATGGCCTTCCAAAAATTTTATGGATCGAGCGGGAATCAAGGCAGACAAATGCCCACAGTATCATGATCTCACTAGTTCATTTGTGAGGAGGTTTGAATTTTCATCTGCACGTAATTCTCCTTCTGTCATGTTTGATCTTTATGATAAATCTTATACCATGGACATAGAGGACTTTACTTTTGCTTGCAAACTCCCACAATGGGGTAGTACTGTTGATCCCCGTAAATCTGAATTTAGAGACTTTCTTGCTAGTATAACTGTGGGGGAATCTAGAGACATAACGCAAGCCACTATAGGGAGCATTCACTTTCCTGCTATACATTATTTTGCTCTCTTCATCAGTAGGTGCATAAATTCTAAGGATGAAGCATGTCACATGTGTGTCCCTGATCTCAGCATTCTCAGGAGTGCTGTGTTGGGAGACCAATCTTATCATATGGGAGCCATTGTAGCTCGTTGGTTGCATCTTAATAGATATAACGGAGATTTCTTTCGAGGAATTTATGCAACCCGCTTAGCTAATTTTCTTGAGACAGACATTCGTGAGGGTGATATGGAGTTACCCCCTACTTATTTAGATTTTGATTCTATGGTTTCCCACCAGTTTGTTGAGAGGACTGAACCACCTCTCCAATATCGACTAATCTTTAACAAACGACACGTTGTCCGTATTACTCTTCCTGCTCCTGCCTTCTTTGATTCTCAGACAAAAGGAAGATATGTTATTACTAGAGAATAGGAAGATGAGTACGAGAGGAGAGCGGAGGCGGCTCGACGCCACGCTGCAGCTCAGGAAGCGATAGCCGCTGCATCACAGTACGACCCCAGCTACACCTATGGGTATCTGCCAGGCTATCCCTAGAAATGAACCAACTTAGGCCAAAAGCCTAAGCTTCTGGGAGTACGTATTTCTCACCGACATTACATTTATGTTCACACACACTCATTGCTAGATGTTGGTGCTCATACTCTTTCATTGTGATATCCATGCTAGTTTATTTTTTTCCTTCTTTATTCTTGTGTGTTTAATAAACTTTAAGAAAAACAAAAAAATTAGTTATTTTTCCTGTTGTAGTAGTAAGTAAAAAGAAAACCCAAAATACTTCCCGTTCTTCTTTTGCTTGTTTTGAGCTTTCCCGTGTAAATAGTTTTATTTCTATTCTTTTCTTTGGGGGTCGATAGGAGAAGACCATGATTAAATTGTTGAAGTGACTCTTATATGCTTTATTGTTGATTTAACCAAGAGCCCATATTGCCTTGTCTTCTCCTGCCTATTGAATGCTCGCAGATTCCAGGTTAGTCCAATGGACGTACACTCTTATTAATATTCACATCGTTCGGTCGTGCAAGTGGAAGGCAATTATGATGATATAAGATGGACTGACTGAGATGGGAAAAGCTGGTATGAACTAGACCTCTCTTGTTCTTGTAGATATGATGAGTTCATCATTCTTGATTCAGCTTATTATGAATAAACATGTTTGCAATGACAATTAGAGATCATAGTTGCTTATGCCATGCTTGATTAGCTATGCGTTATAATGGTTTACCTTGCGTGCCAACATGCTATTAAAATGGTTGTGATGTGGTATGATGGGGTGGTATCCTCCTTTGAATGATTTGAGTGACTTGACTTGGCACATGTTCACACATGTAGTTGAAACAAAATCAACATAGCCTTCACGATATTTATGTTCATGGTGGATTATATCCTACTCATGCTTGTATCCAATGTTTATTAATTTCAATGCATTTTCATGACTGTTGTCGCTCTCTAGTTGGTCGCTTCCCAGTCTTTTGCTAGCCTTCACTTGTACTAAGCGGGAATACTTCTTGTGCATCCAATCCCTTAAACCCCAAAGTTATTCCATATGAGTCCACTATACCTTCCTATATACGGTATCTACCTGCCGTTCCAAGTAAATTTGTATGTGCCAAACTCTAAACCTTCAAATAAGCTTTCTGTTTTGTATGCTCGAATAGCTCATGTATCAACTATGGCTGTCCTTATCTTCCATGTTAGGCGGGTTATTCTCAAGAGGAGTGGACTCCGCTCCTCACTCACGAGAACATGGCTGGTCACAGAGATGCCCAGTCCCATGCTTTATGCAAACTAAATCAAAATAATTGCAAACAAAACTCCCCCTGGGACCTGATGTACGTGGGAGGCACTCGTTGTTTCGAGCAAGCCATGGATTGATGCTTGTTGGTGGAGGGGGAGTATAAACTTTACCATTCTTTTTGGGAACCACCTATAATGTGTGTAGCATGGAAGATATTGCCATCTCTTAGTTGTTATGTTGACAATGAAAGTATACCGCTCAAAACATTATTTATCTCTATTTCAAAATCAAGCTTTGGCACCTCTACAAATCCCTGCTTCCCTCTGCGAAGGGCTTATCTATTAAATTTTATGTTGAGTCATCACCCTCTTATTAAAAGCACTAGCTGGAGAGCGCATCTCTCATTTGCATTAATTAGTGTTAATTTTATATTGGGTATGACTTGACTGGATCTCTTTTACCATGAATTACAATGTCTAGTCTGTCCTTGATCTTTAAAGGTGCTCTGTATTTATGTTTCGCGGTATCAGAAATGTCTAGCGAGATACCATATTGTTATTTCATATTATGATTGTTTTGAGAAAGTGTTGTCATCCGAGATTTATTATTATGACTTGCTAGTTGATTATGCCATTGATATGAGTAAACATGAGACCTGAGAATTATTGCAAGTGTGGTTAGTTATAAGCTTTGCTGAAAACTTGAATGCTGGCTTGACATATTTACAACAACAAGAGCAAACTGAGTTTATAAAAGTTTTTCTTTTTCTCTTTCAGTTTGTCAACTGAATTGCTTGAGGACATGCAAGGGTTTAAGCTTGGGGGAGTTGATACGTCTCCGTCGTATCTACTTTTCCAAACACTTTTGCCCTTGTTTTGGACTCTAACTTGTATGATTTCAATGGAACTAACCCGGACTGACGCTGTTTTCAGCAGAATTACCATGATGTTGTTTTATGTGCAGAAAACAAAAGTTCTCGGAATGACCTGAAACTCCACGGAACATCTTAGAAAAAATAATAAAAAATCCTCGCCAAAGATGAACACCAGGGGGCCCACACCCTGTCCACGAGGGTGGGGGGCGCACCCCCCTCCTGGGCGCGCCCCCTACCTCGTGGGCCCCCTGGAGACCTTCCGACGCCAACTCCAACTCTATATATTGGCTTTCGGAGAGAGACAAATCAGAGAGAAGAAATCATCATGTTTTACGATACGAAGCCGCCGCCAAGCCCTAAAACCTCTCGGGAGGGCTGATCTGGAGTCCGTTCGGGGCTCCGGAGAGAGAGGATTAACCGCCGTCGTCATCATCAACCATCCTCCATCACCAATTTCATGATGCTCACCGCCGTGCGTGAGTATTCCATCGTAGGCTTGCTGAACGGTGATGGGTTGCATGAGATCTATCATGTAATCGAGTTAGTTTTGTTAGGTTTGATCCCTAGTATCCATTATGTTCTGAGATTGATGTTGTTATGACTTTGCTATGCTTAATGCTTGTCACTAGGGCCCGAGTGGCATGATTTCAGATCTGAACCTATTATGTTTTCATGAATATATGTGAGTTCTTGATCCTATGTTGCATGTCTATAGTCACCTACTATGTGTTATGATACGGTAACCCCGAAGTGACAATAATCGGGATACTTCTTGGTGATGACCATAGTTTGAGGAGTTCATGTATTCACTATGTGCTAATGCTTTGTTCCGTTTCTCTATTAAAAGAGGCCTTAATATCCCTTAGTTTCCTTTAGGACCCCGCTGCCACGGGAGGGTAGGACAAAAGATGTCATGCAAGTTCTTTTCCATAAGCACGTATGACTATATTCGAAATACATGCCTACATTTCATTGATGAATTAGAGCTAGTTCTGTGTCACCCTATGTTATGACTGTTACATGATGAACCGCATCCGGCATAATTATCCATCACCGATCTAATGCCTATGAGCTTTCCATATACTGGTTTACGCTTATTTACATTCCCGTTGCTATTGTTACAATCACTACAAAATACCAAAAATATTACTTTTACTTTTGTTACTTTTGTTACTTTACCACTACTATCATACTACTTTGCTACTAAACACTTTGCTGCAGATATTAAGTTTCCAGGTGTGGCTGAATTGACAACTCAGTTGCTAATACTTGAGAATATGCTTTGGCTCCCCTTGTGTGGAATCAATAAATTTGGGTTGAATACTCTACCCTCGAAAGCTGTTGCGACCCCCTACACTTGTGGGTTATCACTCGGGTAACCTCCTTCAAACTTTTTCACACATGAGGTAATCTATGACACTACGAATACAGTCCGACATTGGAGCTCGGATACATTCCGGTGTTGGAGCTTGGAAGCAGTCCGACATTGGTGTTCAGCTGCAAAAGATACCTCAGATGCAGTCTGACCTTGGAGTTCGGATGCAAGAGGACACCGCCGCACGAGAACAACTTCAAACGCGAGGTGTGTCGTAAAAAATAACAAGGCATTGCTAAAGGCCAAAAACTTAAAGGGGCTCCTCGGATACCCGACGTGTAAACTCTTCGGATTCACTTCGGCGGTCCTCAAGATCGAAGATGAGAAGACTTGTTGAAATAGTTTTCAAGACCGACGACCGAAGATGAAGAATAGTTTGGATGAATCGAGGAGCGTCCCCAACTTGAAGACCGGTTCAAGGGGCTACTGACGGTGTCCTGGACTAGGGGGTACTCACCACGTCGTCTCCCGACCAGCTGGATCAGGCCGAGGACCCACTTGGCGGATCACTTATGTGCCACTTCGGGCAGCCCATGCCGCATACAAGGAGGATTCCACAAGACTTGGCGCCCAAGACAAGGACTCCTCTAAACCCTAGGCCTCTGGTGTGTTATATAAACTGAGGCCAGGCTAGTCAGTAGATCATCTAATATTCATTAGAACAATCTCGTGGTAGATACATCTACTCTGTACTACACCCCATATGAATACAATCAAAAGCAGGACGTAGGGATTTACCTCCATCAAGAGGGCACGAACCTGGGTAAAATCCTGTGTCCATGTTACCATCGCTCCAAGATGCCTAGCTTAGGACCCCTACTACGAGATATGCCGGATACAAACTGACAGTGAGTGCTTCTGTGGCCAGGGGCGGAAGGCAATAGGTGCCTATTGGCTTGCTCGAGAGCGTCGCGCAAGTATTCGGACGCCATAGTCTTGGCGAGGTGTGCGCACAGGCGGACCCGCGGCTGTCGTGGCCTAGGCCTCAACGCTTCTAGGGTTGGCTTGAGTGTACACAACATGCCCAGCTCCTGGTCGCGGGACGCGCAGGAGGGAGCAACTGGCAGCCGTCATTTCCTTTATAAGCGAGATTCAAGAAGGGAAACACTGCAAGGGAGAATCCCAACCCCTTTCGATTAAAGACGCGGAAACTTCAAACTTCTTTCCAAGAAGTGGCTAATTTGGTTACAAGAGAGAACGAAAGAACAGCCGCGTCCGGCGCCTAAGCTAGTCTCCCCACCAGCGCGGTGCATGGGGCCTCCACTTGGGCGTGGGCATAGTTGTTGTTCGACCGTGTCGTCTACCAACGTGAAGCAGGGGGCTTCCACTTTGGAGTGGATGGGAGCTCCCGCGAGGCCGCAAAATGGCGCACCAGGACACTCCGGGGCATGTACAACCCCACTCATTATTACAGGAGAGTGTCATAGGTAGAACTTGCGAAGATGCTGGATGTTCCAGGCATTCTAGATGGGGACCCCGTCCTCCGTCTCTAGACCCGCGACATCAGGCCTGGAGACGTAGGCGGACCTGAACGGGACCTCCCACATGGGCGAGAGCTCATGAAGGCCCTTCCTGGAGAGGACCCGTCTCAGGACAAGGACACCAACTTTAAGGGTCCGGGGGAAGATGTTGTGGCAGTGGTAGCGCCGCATTGCCTGCTGATACCTAGCGGCCCAGAAAGAGGCTTGGCGGTGGGCGTCCTCCCCGAGCACAAGATCAGTTCCCCGCGGGGCATCCTGACGCGCCTTATCGAACACCAAAAGACCCGCAGGGAATGATGCTTGATCTCAAGCGGAAGGACCGCCTCTGCCCCATAGACGAGGAAGAATAGAGTCTTGCCAGTGGTTTTAGTCGCGGATGGACCACAACACGGACTACAGCTCATCGAGCCAACCCCTGCCACAGTCCTCAAGCTTCTTCTTGGAGCTTCTAATTTTGAGGCCCCTCAGGACCTCCGCGTTGGCACGCTCAGCCTGGTCGTTGCTCCTTGGGTGGGCCACCGAAGCGTAGCATATTTGTGTTCCTATGTTAAGACAATATGACCTGAAAAGATTGCTTGTGAACTACGAGCCTTTGTCGGTGATCATGCGGCTGGGGACACCAAACCGGCTCACATGGCCCTTGATGAACTTGACGACCGATCCCGCGGGGATGGTGTGCACCGGCTCCACCTCCGCCCACTTGGTGAACTTTTTGACTGCAATGTAGAGGTAGCGGTAGCCACCATGTGCCATGGGGAATTGGCACAATATATCCAGCCTCTAGACCGCGAAAGGCCACGAGAGCGGGATGGTCTGGAGCCCCTGCGCCGGCTAATGGATCAGGTTTACATGGAACTGGCAGGCTTGGAGGATCAGACCAGCTCAGTGGTGTTGTGGAGTGCCGTAGGCTAGCAGAACCCGCTACGGAACACCTTTCCCACGAGGGTGCGTGGCGACAAATGATGCCCGCAATCTCCCTCGTGGGTGTCTGCCAACAGCTCTCGCCCTTGATCTTCTGAAATGCGTCTCAACGAGACATCGTTGGGGCGCAAGTACAGCTTGCCATCCCACAAACAGTAGGCGGTGGCCTGGCGGGCCACGCACTCCGCGTCCTCCTCCTTCTCAGTTAACCCCAAAAAAAATTAGGTCTTGTGTCGGCCCCTCAGTTCTAGGCTGAAGCACCTATTGTAGAAATGAAAAACCACCCACTGGCAGAGGCTGGAACAACCCATAAAGTGTAGGGGTTGCTTCAATCAGGCGTCTGCTCAGTCACAACATAAGGGACCCCCAATATTCCTCAAAGCCTACCCGACCTGAGAGCTTTAGTACGCCTCGAACTCCTGGGCCCAGCTGCCCACCTGAGGCTCCATCGCTAGGAGCAGGTGGGTCCAGGTGGTTATGTCGCAGGCCGGTGCGCCCGCTGGTGGCGCGAGGGGTAGCTCCTCTTGAGGCATCATCATTCCCGATGTTGGGAGTGCAGCTGATGTCTTGAAAAGCATTTCCTCGAAGACACCAGGGCTCTGGGGCTCACGGCGTGATGCCTGCTTGGCGATGTCACCTGCTTCCTTGTTGGCGCCGCTCAGGATGTGTTGCATTTCCAAACCCAAGAATTTTTTCACGATTCTACATACCTCCTCTAGGTTTGCCGCCATGTGCTCGTCCTTTCGCTTGTACTCCTTGTTAGAGAAGTTGGCATGGAGCTGGGAGTCGCCCGTGATGGTGAGGAGCTTGACCCCTAGGGCGGCCACGACTTTGAGCCCATCGATCAAGCCCTCATACTCCGTGATGTTGTTGGAGACCTTCTCCGCACGTTGAAAGCATAGTTGGACGGCATAGGAGAGCTTATTGTTGGTCGGGGAGACGAGCATGAGCCCAACTCTCGCGCCTCACCATACGATGGCTCCATCAAAGTTGTCGGCGTTCTGGGAATGGGGGTCCCCAGACTTGCCTGCCTGCGGCCCACGGCGTGGCTCTGCGAGCAGGCCCATACGACCCATCTTTACCGACAAGCTCTCAAGACCCTCGCGAGGGGCCAAGCCTCACGAGGCGAATGACACAAGACCCCTTGGGGCGCGGCCTCACCAGGTTGGCTCACGAGGGGCGGAGAGATCAAGGCAAGGCAAACCTCGCGAGGTTCTCGTGATGTGAGCCATGATGATCGAGACCAGGCGGGCGCTAGAGCGCACATTGTCCTTGTTTCCCCTTTGGTGCTAAGGAGGCAAGCTCAGGTGCGGAGTACCGAGGCGGCAAGCAAAGGTTTCCATATCAGTGTGTGACGCCCTCGATTCAATCGTACACTAATCATGCACGCAAATGTGTACGATCAAGATCAAGGACTCACGGGAAGATATCAGAACACAACTCTACAAATAAAATAAGTCATACAAGCATCATAATACAAGCCGGGGGCCTCGAGGGCTCGAATACAAGTGCTCGATCATAGACGAGTCAGCGGAAGCAACAATATCTGAGTACAGACATAAGTTAAACAAGTTTGCCTTAAGAAGGCTAGCACAAACTGGGATACAGATCGAAAGAGGAGCAGGCCTCCCGCACAGGATCCTCCTAGCTACTCCTCGGTCGCCGCCGGCTGCACGTAGTAGTAGGCACCTCCAGCAGTAGTAGTCGCCATCGACGGTGGCGTCGCTCTGGGCTCCATCGTCTGCTGCGTTGCAGCAATCGAGTAGAGGTAGGGGAAAAGGGGAACAAGGCAACCGTGAGTACTCATCCAAAGTACTGCAAGCAAGGAGCTACACTACATATGCATGGATATATGTGTAAAGGGCCATATCGGTGGACCTGCATCAGAAAGCCGTAATAAGAGGGGATAGCTAGTCTTAACGAAGACTACGCTTCTGGTCTCCGGTCTTGCAACAGGTAGAAGAGGACGATCTGAAGTCCTCCAAGTAACATCACATAGCAATAATCCTACCCGGCGATCCCCTCCTCATATCCCTGAGAGAGAGCGACCACCTGTAGTATCCGCACTTGGAAGGGTGTGTTTTATCAAGTATCCGGTTCTAGTTGTCATAAGCTCAAGGTACAACTCCAAGTCGTCCTGTTATCAAGATCACGACTATTCAATAGATTAACTTCCTGCTGCAGGGTGCACCAACTTACCCAACACATTTGATCCCATTTGGCGGACACACTTTCTCGGGTCATGCCCGCCCGCTGAAGATCAACACGTCGCAGCCCCACCTAGGCACAACAGAGAGGCCAAGACGCCGGTCTAAACCTAAGCGCCGCAGGGTCCGGGCCCATCGCCTGAAAGCACACCTCAAGACGCTATGTGACGCCGCCGAAGCGCACCTAGCCTAGCAGCGTTCCAGTCCAATCCGTGCGCCGCCTCCGTCGTGACGTCTCAAGTGCTTGGTGATACCACGACGCCGGATACCCATAACTACTCCCGTGTAGTTGGTTAGTGCGTATAGGCTCGTAGCCAACTCAGATCAAATACCAAGATCTCGTTAAGCGTGTTAAGTATCCGCGAACGCCGACCAGGGCCAGGCCCACCTCTCTCCTAGGTGGTCTCAACCTGCCCTGTCGCTCCGCCACAAAGTAACAGTCGGGGGCCGTCGGGAACCCAGGCCCACCTCTACCGGGATGGAGCCACCTGTCCTTTCAGCCCCCATCTCCGAACAGTATCACAGGTAATGTAACAGTGTAAAGTATATAGTATATGCCCGTGATCACCTCCGAGTGATCACGGCCCGATAGTATAGCAAGGCAGACGGACAAGAATGTAGGGCCACCGATGGAACACTAGCATCCTATACTAAGCAAGAGATAGCGTAAAGGTAACAACAAGAGTAGCAAGGATGCACTATGCGCAAGATAGGATTAATCGAAAGCAAGAACATGCTACACTACTCTAATGCAAGAAGTATAGAGTAGAATAGGCGATATCCGGTGATCAAGGGGGGCTTGCCTGGTTGCTCGCAAGAGAGAGGGGTCACAACTCCGTAGTCGAACCGGGCAAAGCAGCTGGGTCTCGTAGTCTACCGGAGAGAAGAGGGGGAAGAAACAATGAATACCAGGTAAACAGATGCATATCGGTGCATGACAAGACAAGTAACGATGCTAGGCGTACCCTAACGTGGTATGAGGTGGTACCGGTTAAGGGGGGAAACATCCGGGAAGTATCCCCGGTGTTTCGCTTTTGAAGCGAAGGCCGGAGGGGAAAGTTGCGGGTTCGATAGGTTAGGGGTGTGACGGACGAGCGGACTGCGTAGTCGGATTCGCCTCGCTGCTCGAGCAACTTTCATGTTGAAAATATTTTAATCCGAGTTACGGATTAAAAGATATGATTTTTAAAGATTTTATTAGTTTACGGAATTTAATTAATTATTTAATTAATTCAAAAATGGATTTATGACGTCGGCATGATGTCATGTCGACGTCGGCAGTCAACGCGTTGACCGTTGACCATGTCAATTGACATGTGGGTCCATGGGACCCACTGTCATTCTCTCTGCTTAGGTTAATTACTTATTAATTAATTTAATTAGTGATTAGGTTAAGCTAATCAGGATTAATTAACTTAATTAATTACTTAATTACCTAATTAATATTTTAATTATTTTAATTATTATTTATTTATTTATTTAATATATTTATTTATTTTTTATTCCTTTTTTTCCCAAAAATGTTATGGGGCGGGGCCCCGTTTGTCATAGGCCCCTAGGGGCCTATCGGGTTCAAGGCAGGCGACGGGCGCCAAATGAATGGGCGCCCGCCTGTGCCAACTGGGAGACGGCGAGGCGTCAGCCATTATCAGAACGGGCGGCCGAGCCGGGAAGGGAAGGGAGCCATGGCGCGCAGAGCCGAGCGAGGGTTTCAGGGGAGGGCGCTGGGCGAGGCCGCAGCAGAGCTGGGGAAGGCGGCCATGGTGGGCGTGCACGGCGGGCGCGTCAGGCGCGGCCACGGTGGGCGCCAAGACGGGAGGAGGCCACGTTGACGAATCCATCAGGGAGGGAAAGGGAAAGGGAGAGGGCTCACAGCGCCCTGTAGTTGAGCGAGGCGGGCTCGGGGAGGAGTCGGGGAAGCACTCGGGGAGGGGATGAGGACGCGGCGGCGGAGCTCATGGAGGGGGGTCGGGGACGACGACGACGCAGGGGAAGCAGGCCGTCGGGGACGTCCGGCGAGGTCGTCCTCCAGGGGATGGCGATGCGGCGTCGACGAGGTGGAGCCGGGACGCGAAAGCAGCGTCGGAATCTGGGGCGACGGGTCGAAAAGTCGGTCGGGGCATCAGATGGGCGCCAAGGCGAGGTAGAGGAGGGGCGCAGAGGAGTCCTCGAGGGCGGCGCCGAGCCGGCCGGGCGGTGGTTTTAGCGGGCGCGACGACTAAGCGTCGAAGGCCGTCAAGTGGGAGGAGGGAATCGGGCGCCCCTGTGCACGAGGCGTGCGTGGGTGTGTGTGTCTGTGCGCGTGCGTTGCGTGCGTGGCGGCGCCAGGAGGGGAGCGAGGGGAGAGGTGGGGGTAGTGGGGATTAGGGTTCGGGGGGGTGGAGAGGTAGGCCATATAGGCCAGGGTGGGGTGGGCCGGCTGGCTGGCCAGTTGGGCCTCACGGCCCAGGGGGGATCTGGTCTTTTGTTCTTCTTTTTTTTTATCATTTACTATTTTATTTTTAAGTTCCCTTTTATTTCAGTTTTATAAAAATAAACACTAGCACCTAAAATTGTATTTATAAATATACTACTGCCACCTTAATTCTCAACCGAAAATAAAATAGTTTAATATTTTATAAAATTCAATAGGCATGTATTTAATTGTTTTAATTACTGTTTTAATTATCTTAGAGCCTTTAAACACTTTATCAAAGTTGGGTTTCTCCACCATAATTACCTATGCATTATTTAGTTCACTCTGAACATTTTAGTTTTAAAGTTTGGAAACTTTTGTTGTTTGCCTATGTTTTAAATTTGAATTTAAATCGGGTTCGAATCAACGTGAGTTTAATCACAGTAATGGAGGTGACGTGGCATCATTAGCTTGGGATTACTGTAGTCTAATTATCCGGGCGTCACACAGTGCAACGAGACCAAGACCAGCAGGACGGCAAGACGGAGGTCACCATGGAGCCCAAGGTGGCGTCACCACCAGAGCCTTTTGCAGGTGAAGACTGCTTTTGTCAGGATAAGCTCTACTAGCTATCTCCTTTCAAATTGGCCGTTGTTGGCTCCCTTCCCGCTCAATATTTGGGGAGAGGACCAGGGCCTATATAAAATAGGACTAGCCACCACCGTAGGAGATAACTCATTCAGAGGCTTCTCATCCTAACTTGAGTGATCCTCACCCACTCAAGTCCACCAAGCAAAAGAACATCTCGCCTCAGGAGGCTGTTCTTCCCCTTGTACTATTCATCCTTAGCCCAAGAGGCAATCCACCACCACCACACTGGAGTAGGGTATTACACCACAATGGTGGCCCGAACCAGTATAAATCTTATGTACCGTGTGTTGCGAGTTCGTGGAGTTAGTTCTTGAGATCTTAGTGAAGCTAGGACGTGGATCGGTAGGAGGAGATCTTCGTGCGCACCCCAGTGTGCGAACCTTGAGGGTTTTGCCGGAACCCATGATCCGACATTTGGCCCGCCAGGTAGGGGTGCGCCTGAGGGTGAGTGACCGCGCCGCCCGTGCCCCACGGTGTTTGGCGGTGCGCGTGCCGCCTGAGGCGCGGGGTCGAGGTCTTCTTGGGCAGACGACGCCGCCCGGGCCGGCCAAGCCGCCCAGCGTTTGGTGTTGGCTCTTGAGTTGCCAGACATCGGGGCCGCGGAGCGCCAAGGATCAATGAGCGGATCGGCCGGTGGAAGAAGAGCTCTGGCTGCCGCCACGGCGCCGCAAGGGCCTCAAGCCATGTTGCCGCCACGACGCCGCACACCCGGCGAGAGCAGGCGAACATGAGGGCCGCACTCATAGTGGCTCGAGAGCTGCTGCGATGCCGGTTAATGGAGAGTGGTCGGAATGCTTTGCTGGAGCGCGTCGCCGAGCTCTTGGACACCGCGGCTTCAGGAGCGCAACCCTTCTGTACTCCGCTCAAGCCACAAGCTGTGTCCGGGTCTCTTGGCGGACGACGCCGCGCCCGCGTGCCCATAGGCGCACCACCAGGCTTCATCGACACCGGTGCAGCCAACGGAGCTGTACGCCCACTCGCGCCCGCACAACCTCTGCTAGGCGCGGTCACGAGCGCCGCCACCTACGGTCCGGGTGGGATGCAACGCTACCATCCTCGAGGTGGCACGCTAGGACGGGCGACATGGAGCGTGGGAAACTACAGCGAGGTCTTTGATGCGACGGCCTCGGAGGCCAACGTGCCCCGCATGGTGGACCAGGAGTACATGCTGGAAGACAACCCTGGCTCGTTTCTCGAGCTGGGCTGGGAGGAGGAGGCGCTAGAAGCCGGCACCTTTCAGGAGCCATCCGGAAGCCTCACTAACTGAGCCGGCGACAACGACTACTGGGTACCACTGATTCCTCAGGAGCATGCTTACGCTAACCATGGTGCGCAGGAGGATCAGGTCGCAGCAGCAGAAGGCGGCCCCAGCTCGTCGACCTCCCTCCCGCCAGGAGGGGCACGCTGGGGACTGCAGGAAGGAATCCGGGGCGAAGGCCCACCCGAGCGCTGCACGGAGCAAGGCGTCCCCAGGAGGTAGGCCCTCTGTCGGGGAGGTGCTCCAGAGCCTACCCCCGGCAGAGGATCTGTGGTCGCCGAGGGCGCCGCTGGCGTCCCATTTGCCCCTTTGGTGTCGTCCTGGTTTCCGGATCGCCCCCAATGTTAGCCGAGGGATACGCAAGGTGGGGCCCTCGACTGGCGATATGAAGTAAGGCTCACGCCTGTGAAGGTCGCCGCCCGTGACACTCTCACTTAATAACGAGTCGGGCAGTACACGCCCGGAGTCTCAGGAGTGCCGCCCTCGGGCCTAGGGGGCTCCCTCTCATGTCCTAGTGGCAGCACTTAGCTCCGCGCTGGTGAGAAGACTCAAAGACAAGAAGACTAGACTAGGTGTCGGACGCGGCCATTTGCTTTGGATCCCTTTTTCTGTAGCCTTGCCTTCTGGATTTGGATTTAAGTTGAAGTTGAATTTTCATTGATGCACGCGGGGGGTGCCTTTTCTCGTTCGAGCGATTTCTTGCTATCTGGTTCTTGTCTTATTCTGAAGCTCACGCTCGCTGCCTCCCCCTCGCGAGCGGGGCTGGGTGCAGCAAATGCACCGCGTATGTCGATAACACGATCGGCACCATATGCTCGTGAGGCCCTCTCGGGCGAATCAGCATGCCCTCCAGGGGTTCCTCGGGAGTTTGTGACCTCACGATCAGTTAAGGTAAGCCGCAGCAGCAAACTTGCCACTAGACTCATGAAGGCGCGCAATCAGCTTGACATAAAAAAAATAAAGGCATCGGTTTGTTTACACGAGGGGCTCCCCCTCTCAAAATGCTCTCACAACCTCTAGGGCCGCGCCCAAGCCTCTGTGTGCAGGACAAATAGATGGGAAGCGCGGGGATCAGTCGGACATGTCGCTCGCCGCATCACTTTCAGACGCAACGCTGGCATCGCTGTCACCACCGCCTCCTTCGGCGCCGTCAGCATCATCATCGACCACGTCGCCTTTGTCCGCCGCGTCCACCACCGCGTCGTGGTTAGAAGAGAAGGCCCTGACCAACGCGTCCACCTTATCTTCCACCCACCGTGCCAGGTCTCCCCGGATGGCTTCCGGGACCGGAGCAATGTCGGAGTCAGAGTCGAAGTCCTGGTAGGTGTTCCGACGATGGCTGAAGACACGGGAGAATGCGCGCCCTAGCAGGCTGTGGCTCCTCTCTTCGACAAGCAGGCGAGCTCTCTCAGAGCGGTTCTCCAGGCGCGTCACCACGTCGGCGAAGAAGTGGAGGTGGCTGGCGTAGTCTTTCACGTGGGGGTGAGGGGCGTTCTCGTCACAGATGTGGCCCAGGGGCAGTATTGGCCCTGTTCTGATGGTCCTGAAGCATGGGAGCATGCCACGCGCTCCAGCGTCCACCGCTGGAGCACTTCCTCCCTGTTCCGCCGTGCAACGGACTTGGCGTTAGCAACCCTCTACTGAAGAGAGAGCAGCTCGGTACGGACGGTGGCCAATTCCGCCTGCGCCATGACTAGGGCGGCTCCCGCAGCCTCCTCGCGCCTCTCCGCCTCAGCTAGCATGGGCCTAAGGGCGGCGGCCCTACCCGCAGCCTCCGTCTCCGCACGCTTCAACTTCAGGTCGTGCCTACCCTCAAGACCCGCGCAAACCTCGGCCACTCGGCGTTCGACCTTGAAAGGATCGAGAAGAGGTGTCTAGAGGGGGAGGGGGTGATTAGACACTAAGTACCAAAAGTTGCAGTTTTTAACTTCTTCAAGTTGGAGTGGAATTTAGGCACAAGTTTAACACTCACAATACATATCAAGCAAGCATGCAAAGAGTATATGAGCAGCGGAAAGTAAGCATGCAACTTGAAAGAATGTAAAGGGAAGGGTTTGAAGAATTCAAACGCAATTGGAGACACGGATGTTTTTGTCATGGTTCCGATAGTTGGTGCTATCGTACATCCACGTTGATGGAGACTTGAACCCACGTAGGGGGTTGCGCGAGTCCATGGAGGGCTCCACCCACGAAGGGCCCACGAAGAAGCAACCTTGTCTATCCCACCATGGCCGTCGCCCATGAAGGACTTGCCTCACTAGCGGTAGATGTTCACGAAGTAGGCGATCTCCTTGCCCTTACAAACTCCTTGGTTCAACTCCACCATCTTGTCGGAGGCTCCCAAGTGACACCTAGCCAATCTAGGAGACACCACTCTCCAAGAAGTAACAAATGGTGTGTTGACGATAAACTCCTTGCTCTTGTGCTTCAAATGATAGTCTCCCCAACACTCAACTCTCTCTCACAGGATTTGGATTTGGTGGAAAGAATATTTGAGTGGAAAGCAACTTGGGGAAGGCTAGAGATCAAGATTCATATGGTAGGAATGGAATATCTTGGTCTCAACACAAGGGTAGGTGGTTCTGTCTCAGAAAATGTGTATTGGAAGTGTAGGTTCGTTATGATTGCTCTCTCCATGAATGAAGAGTGGGTGGAGGGGTATATATAGCCTCCACACAAAATCTAACCGTTACAGACAACTTGCCAAACTCGGTGGGACCGAATTGTTAAACTCGCTCGGACCGATTCAGCAAATCTAGTGACCGTTAGGATTTTTGGTGGGACCGACATGCAACTCGGTAGGACCGATATGGTTAGGGTTAGAGCATAACGTAATCTCGGTGAGACCGATTACACAAACTCGGTAGGACCGATTTTGGTAATAAGCTAACCAGAGAGTTGGTCAGGCAAACTCGGTGAGACCGATTACACAAACTCGGTGGGACCGATTTTGGTAATAAGCTAACCAAAGAGTTGGTCAGGCAAACTCGGTGAGACCGATTACACAAACTCGGTGGGACCTGGTAATAAGCTAACCAGAGAGTTGGTCAGGCAAAATCGGTGAGACCGATTACACAAACTCGGTGGTACCGATTTTGGTAATAAGCTAACCAAAGAGTTGGTCAGGCAAACTCGGTGAGACCGATTACACAAACTCGGTGGGACCGATTTTGGTAATAAGCTAACCAGAGAGTTTGCATTGTAATCTCAGTAGTACCAATTGCTCAAACTCGGTGAGACCGATTTTGGTAATGGACATACACAACGAGATTACGATCCCATCTCAGTGAGACCGAGATCCCTATCGGTGAGACCGATTTGCCTAGGGTTTGTGGTAGTGGCTATGACATCTGAACTCGGTGGCGCAGGATAGAAAGAATCGGTAGGGCCGAGTTAGACTCTTGGTATAGGACATATGTGGACGTGATAAAGTAGTTGAGGGCTTTGGAGCATATCACTGAGCACTTTGAGCAAGCAAGCCATTAAGCAACACCTCATCCCCTCTTGATAGTATTGGCTTTTCCTATAGACTCAATGTGATCTTGGATCACTAAAATATAAAATGTAGTCTTGTACTTGCAGCTTGAGCCAATCCTTTGTCCTTAGCATCTTGAAGGGGTTCCACATCCTTTAGACCATGCCACTTAATTTGTTGTACTTGTCTGAAACATACTAGATAAAAGTGTTAGTAACAAGAGATATGTTGACATTAATTACCGAAATCACCCAGGGAGCACTTGTGCTTTCAATCTCCCCCTTTTTGGTAATTGATGGCAACATACATCAAAGCTTTAGATAAAGATATAGGGAATAGCAAGTAAAGCTTTGGAAAGACATGTAACATGCATAGGCTCCCCCTACATGTATGCAATCATGTGAATATGGAATATAGAAGCATGTGAATGCATAAACATGACAGAGTAGGCAATGTGTTACATGTATCTTGGCTATATGCATCAGAGCAAAAGATGTGAATGTGGGAAATGTACCTTCATGCTCATGAGTCTTTCTTCAAACAATATGTACATCAGCAAGAATTCCTCATACACATGATTGTGATGCATATACTTACCTTGTGGTCTTGAGTTGGCTTAGGATGGGATGAACCAGCGTAAACAAGGTTAGTTAACACAGATGCACCTACTAGCCAGAGCAGACAGAAAGAAACCACAAGAGTACCAAGACTGGGATAACATGTAGAGTGATTACTAAGTACCACAATAGATATTGACATGTCCCCAAAGGTAAAGATGTGCAATTAATTTAAGAAATTTCTTTCCCTTATATGTCTTGCTCCCCCTGAATCTAGCATGGGATACTGGGAGAAGATAGGGAACAGAAAATCAGAGCTCAAAGAAACAAATGAACAGAGCTAATGCAAATAAGCACATATGAACATGTCTTTCCCCTCAAGAAGACATGTGGCATCTCTCCTCTTGAACACCAAGCATCTGGGATCCTTGAAGATTACTCTTTCCTTGAGTACTCCCTCCCCCTAGAGATGTGAGTATTCTCTCCTCCTAGAGATATGATTAAGCTTTGATGTGATCTCTCTCTCCCCCTTTGACATCAATTTCCAAGAAGGGCCTTCTGGAATTTGTCATGAATGAGTTTGGTCCTTGAGTCACAGCACAAAGCACTAAGGTAAATGTGATGCTTGTAGAGGACAAGATTCATTGAGTGGAGCTGGATCAAGAGTAAAGCATGAATAAATGGCAAAATGTTTTTCCTATAGTGAAATCGGTGGCACCGAGTTGTATGCTTCGGTTGCACCGAAAAACTTTCGGTTAGACCGAAAACAAGAAACCGGTGTGACCGAGTTCATCACAGAGAAAAGCACTTGTCACCTCAGCTCACTAGACAAGTAAGATCTCACAAGGATTTGCAAGGAATTAACTGAAAGATTTGCAATGAATTTGATGCAGGGAGTGCAGAACAAATAGAAACAAAAAGAAAAAGAAAAGGAAGGAAATATAGATGGAGTTTTTTTTAAAGGGGAAATGAATATGCATGAGACAAATGCAAGGGCACAGAAAAGAACACAACAAAACTTCATCTAGAGATGGTCGGCGACAAAGTCACCTATGTTACAGTATATTGACTTAGGAGTCAAGTGAGATCACTTGATCATATGTCATACTCATCGTTTAACCTCAAAAATGGGTTTGCCATTTTTTGTTTAAGCATCTTGATGTATTCACATCTTGTCGAGTTGCTTTGACTCATGACTTGGAGTAAAGCTTCTCTAAGATGGAATAACATACATTGGGTGGTGGTGTTGATCGTGATCATGTAGTTGAACTTGTGTGGGTTGCTCAAGGTTGATGTAGCTCATCAAGAGTTGGGATCACCACTTGGAACTTGAGTTCATCTACCTACATGGGTTAGTTTTCGCAAGGAAGAGCACTTGTATATCCAAAGTGACAATCATGAAACTCAACATAGAATTTGTCGAAGGATATGTTTGAATGGTTTCGTGCTTCCTTGTCTTTAACCACCATTGTGTAGAGACTTGGTGATGTAGAGATGGCTCAAGATGTGAGTGAGTTGCGATCTCATAGATTTAGATTCATCCAAGTACCTACAAGGGTTAGATTACATGCAAGATGCAAATATATCCAAGACATAAGATAATCATCATAAGAGAAATATCAAGGATTAGTCATAAGCTCCATTCTTGCATGCATCCTATGGAGTTCCTACTCCAAGTTTGAACCATCAATGATGTTCAATTCACCTCTTAACCTGCAAAACACTTTCTCATCAAGTGGTTTAGTGAATATATCCGCTAATTGCTTGTCGGTGCGAACATGCTTAAGATTAATGTCACCCTTAGCAACATGATCTCGAATGAAGTGATGACGAACTTCAATATGCTTAGTTCGAGAGTGTTGCACGGGATTGTGAGCAATCTTGATAGCACTTTCATTGTCACAAAGTAATGGAACATGTTTCACATATATCCCATAATCTTTAAGAGTTCGGGTCATCCAAAGTAATTGAGCACAACATGAACCAACGGCAATGTATTCCGCTTCGGCGGTGGATAAGGATACCGAGTTTTGTTTCTTGGAAGACCAAGACACAAGAGATGTACCAAGAAATAGACAAGTACCCGAAGTGGACTTTCTATCAACCTTGTCACCGGCATAGTCCGAGTCGGAGTTGTCGGCGTTCTGGGAACGGGGGTCCCCAGACTTGCCTGCCTACGGCCAGCGGCGTGGCTCAAAGGAGGCCCAGGACGGCCCATCTTCATCAACACAAGCTCAAGACCCTCGCGAGGGGCCAAGCCTCATGAGGCGGATTTACCAAGAGCTTCCTCAGCGTGGCCTCGTCGAGGCTGGCTCATGAGGAGGCGGAGAACTCAAGGCGGGTACCTCGCGAGGTGCCCGTGACGCATAGCCATGATTTACCGAGGGCGCCAGTCGGGCGCCAGCCAGCAGCGCCCTCCTTTCCTCTTTGGTGCAAAGGGCAAGCGCATGCAACAAAGATCGTGCAAAGGCATCCGTTTCGGTGCAACAAGAACAAGACCAGCCCCAACGGCTGGAATGCAGTCATTGTGGAGTCCAAGCAGGCGTCATCACCAGAGCCTTTGGCAGGCGAGGACCAACTTTAGTCATGATAAGTGTACCCGCTGTTCCCCTTCAAAATGGCCATTTGTTGGCGCCCTTCCCGCTCAATATTTGGGAAGAGGACCAGGGCCTTCGCCTATAAATAGGGGTAGCCACACTCAGAGAGAGGGAGGAGGAAGGACGATCGGATCGAGCATTTGAAATCCAGAGAGAGAGAGAAACCCGTTCCTCAAGCTAGAGCGACGGGGCACCACTTAGCAGTTCATCACACCCACTAAGAACAGAACCTCGCGAGGCTGTTCTTCCATGTAATCTTATTCTTTGTCACCCCTGAGGCAATCCACACACCACAAACTAGAGTAGGGTATTACACCACAACGGTGGCCCGAACTAGTATAAATCTTGCGTCTCTTGTGTTGTTCTTGTTAGTAGTTTAGGTCCCTGCGATTCGGCGAGGAACGAGACGGTGGAGGGTTGGATCTCCGTGCGCACCCCAGAGTTCGAACCTTAAGGGTCTGCCGGAACCCGTGATCCGACATTTGGCGCGCCAGGTAGGGGTGCGCCGGAATCTGCCTTTCGTCGCCTTGTTCTTCCCCGACCACCGCCACCATGTCTGACGCTCGTTGAGCTCGCCGAAGCGCCGAGCCGCTTCGCTTCCCACGCCGCCGAGCGGCTCCGTCGCCGGACGTCCTCGTCGTTTCCCCATCACCGCTGTCAACGCCGCCACCGCCCGGCGGGAAACGGCAGCAAGCGTCGTCCCAGCACCCGTCCATGAGGCGGGACGGCCGCACCGCCACGCCTTCGCTCACCCCCGCTGGTTCTTCGTCACGCGCGCCCCGCGCGGCCATGGAGGCCTGAGCTGCACTCATCGCGGCCAACGAGCTCCTGCGCTACCGCCCCGTCGACGACGTCTACGAAGAATGGCTCGACCGCGTCGCCGAGCTCGTCCGCGCTGCGGGAGACGACCCTGCGTCGTTCGTTTCGCTGCACCGCACCCCGCCCCGCGCGGGCGATGAAGCTCCCGGGGCGCCTCAACCGCCTCCTCCTCAAAACGGCGCCCTGGCCCCAAGGCGCGCAGCCCTTGGGCGGAATCCGCTCCGCCAGGCGCCGGCGCGGCAAGAGCAGAGCTGCCAAGAAGTTCCTCGCCCACAAGAAGTTGCCCGAGCGCTCCCCGCTCCAGCACGTCAAGACCCTGCGCTGCCCCCAGCCGCGGCGCAGGGAGGCCTGCAAGACCAAGCTCTCTGCCGTCCGAGGCCCCCCGCGGCCACGGCGGGCTGCCGCGCCTTCACCACTGAGCTGCGCGGCGTCGCGTGGCCCGCCAAGTTCAAGCCAGACCTGCCCCCACGCTACGACGGCACGGCAGACCCTACGGAGTTCCTCCAGCTCTACGAGCTGGGCATCGAGGCTGCCAACGGAGATGAAAAGGTCATGGCGAACTGGTTTCCCATGGTGCTCAAGGGCGACGAGCCGTGCACGGCTCTGAATCGGCCCAGCGCATGATCTCTTCCTGGGCTGAGATGCGCACCCTCTTCATCGGCAACTTCCAAGGTACTCGCGACCGGCCACCAGCCGTGAGCGACATGCGCAGAATCAAGCAGCAGCCAGGGGAAACCCTGCAAAAGTACATCCAGCGCTTCAACAACGCGCCTCAAGATCCCTGTGGTGATGGAGGAGGCCATCATCTCTGCCTTCTCCGACGGGCGTCTTGACGTCAAGATGAAGGAGGAGCTGGCGATGCATGAAGATCTGTGCACCTCCACGGAGCTGTTCAACTTGGCGACCAAGTGCGCCAGGCTGAGGAGGCGCCTCTCCTCCTCGACCTGCCTGCCATGGACCCTCAAGAGAAAAGTCCAAGGCCAAGGACGAAGCGCAAGGGAGCTGCCGTGACTCAGCGGCCGGACCAGACACCAAGCGGGCAGAAGATCAGCCCGAGTCTTCCAAGGGCAGCCGGATGCTGCGTGTACCACGACCTCCACACCCACAACACCAATGAATGTCAAGAGCTCCGGGCCGCGCGCTTGGAAGGGTCGGCCGACGCCTCGAGCGCGCAGCGACTGGGCTACGGCCAAGGAGGAGGAAGAAATCCAGGACGCTGGGAAGACCGCGGCCCGCGCCAAGGGTGGCGTGACCAACCTCGCGAAGACCGCTGGCAAGACCCACCTCGCGAGGGGGGCTGGAGGGATCAACCTCGTGAGGATCGTCCGCAAGGAAACTCAGGCCTCCCTCCGCTGCCGCCGCCACCAAGGAGAGTCGAAGACCGTCATCAGGACGAGGGGGCTGGGGGCTTCCAGGAAGCGCGCGCGATCGCCTGCATCCTGGGCGGGGCCCAAGCCCCAGCCTCCCACCGCATCTTCAAGAAGTTCGCCCGTAAAGTGAATGCAGTCCTCCCCAAGCTCGAGTCCACGCGCCCTCTCAGGTGGTCGGCATGCGCCATCACGTTCAGCTCAGCGGATCAGCTCAAGTGCGCAGCCACCGCCGGAGTTTTCCCAATGCTTTGCTCCCCAATCATCAAGAACGTGTTGGTCACCAAGACCCTCATCGACGGGCGGAGCGGGGCTCAACGTCTTGTCCGTGGAGACCTTCAACAATCTTCAAGTGCCCTACAGCCAGCTTCAGCCAACCAAGCCCTTCTCCGAGTCACCGATGGCTCCACGGTCCCGATCGGGCAGGTCCGCCTTCTGTCACCTTCGGGGCCCGCGACAACTACCACACCGAGCTCATCGACTTGGCGTCGCCCACATTCGCTGCCAGACAACGCTATCCTCGGGTACCCAGCGATGGCCAAGATCATGGACGTGACCCACAAAGGCTACAACATCCTCAAGATGCCAGAAGCGATGGGGTCATCACGGTGCCTGAAGAGAGAGAGATGCAGTGTGCTCCTTGGAGCGAAGCTTTTCAGCCGCATCATTTGGAAGACCTAGACCACAGCGGCAGGACACCTCCCGAGGCAGCACCCAAGAAGAACAAGACATCGACCGGCCCGGCTCATCAAGAGACAGGCCCCTCAGGGCCCGCGCCGGGCCAGGGGGAGCCTCCTTTCATCGCGTAGCAAAGCGCGCCCGGCGCCCTCCTCAGGCAGGGCTCGGGGGCTCTCCCCTGGTGGGCCACCGACCTCGCCAAGGTCTCGAGGGAGGCGCTTGGGCACCACGTGGAGGCGTGTTTCGAAGCACGTTTCCCGCAAGCAGGAGCAAGACCAGGAGGACAGAACCCTCAAGAGTTCATCAGCAAGGCCATTCAGGAGTTACAGGAGTCAAGGGTCATGAGGGGCAGCCGCCGCCTACCCGCTGTGGCCCCCCATCCAGGTGAGGATGCTGGGCTGCGCGTCTACATGGACGTACCAGAGCTCAACCGAGCCGAATCTCAAGAGCGCCTCTGGCCCTCACGAGTGGGACGTTGTGAGGGCCCACCCCACAGCTACGTATGCATGCCTTATGGCCTGCCAAACGCGGCTGCTGCACACCAACGTCTCATGAGGACCATCCTGGAGGCTCAAGAGGTCAGGCACACCGCAACCCTGGTGGAGATGGAGATGGCCCGTGAGGGGCCGCCAGCGCCTCCGGAGCCTCCCGAGGCCTCTGAGCCTGGGGGCTCGTGAGGATCGGCTCACGCAGCCCACCGAGTCTGCTACATCAACAACCCTTCATCCCTAACATCACCAGGTGACATCTTTAAGTTTTATTTCCGGCTGGGAGCGCCTTCAGGGCCGCATTATTCCCAGGCCGCATGGGTCCGTCCCTGCGGCATGTATCCCTTTTATTTCATGTCCTTAGCTTACCCTGTTGGGGGCGCCCCTCGGGCTGCATCATCCCCAAGCCGCTCGGGCCAGTCCCAGCGGCATGTATCCTTCATGCGTTTTCCTTAGGATTATGCTCCACCATGCTTGTTATTTGGTGCCTTCTCCTGGGTGGCGAAATCTTGCATGTTAAAGGGGGGGGGGGGTGCCTGAGCATCGTGACCCGGGGCTCCTACTGGCTCTCCGGCCCTCACCCTTTGGTCTTGTCCATGGCATCGCGACCTGGCTTGCCAGCGACGGTAGAGACCAGTCCGAGAGCCGGGACCCGAGGACGTAGAGTTTCGTCATCCAATCCAGCTTGCGCGTTAAAGGGGGGTGCCTGAGCATCGCGACTCAGGGCTCCTACCGGCCCTTCGGCCCTCACCCTCTAGTCTTGTCCATGGCATCGCGACCTGGCTTGCCAGCGACGGTAGAGACCAGCCCGAGAGCCGGGACCCGAGGACGTAGAGTTGTTGCCTCCGACACAGCTTGCGCGTTAAAGGGGGGGTGCCTGAGCATCGCGACTCAGGGCTCCTACCGGCTCTCCGACCCTCACCCTCTGGTCTTGTCCATGGCATCGCGACCTGGCTTGCCAGCGACGGTAGAGACCAGCCCGAGAGCCGGGACCCGAGGACGTAGAGTTGTGTCATCTAATCCAGCTTGCGCGTTAAAGGGGGGGTGCCTGAGCATCGCGACTCAGGGCTCCTACCGGCTCTCCGCCCTCACCCTCTGGTCTTGTCCATGGCATCGCGACCTGGCTTGCCAGCGACGGTAGAGACCAGCCCGAGAGCCGGGACCCGAAGACGTAGAGCACCGGCATCTAGCCATTTTTGCATGAACACACTCGAAGATAAGGCCCAAAGCCAGGTAGGGCCTCGTGAGTCCCGCGCTGGCTCACGGGTGCCCAGATACACCTCGTCTAGCCCTACCGTGCCAGCCACGTGTCAGGGTGGGGCTGTATACGCCCCGGGGGCTCCTCTGGGAGGAGCCCCTCCCACGTTCGATGGAAGCACCATGCTCCGCGCTGGCTGACGACACTGCCGAGGAGCGGCTATGCCCGTACGCATGCGGAAGCGCTATGCTCTGCGCTGGTGATAAACAACTGAGGGTGGCCTCCGGGTCGCGTCAACCCGAGGGAGCCCAGAGCTTAGTGTCTGGCCTCGTCGCAACGCCTCCTCTCGGGAGTGCCGCGCGAGGGGGCTGGGCACGGGGGCTGCGCCTGGGTCACGCCCAGATGCACGCCACCCAGGGGCCTGGTTCGTCGCATGCCACTCCCCGAGCGGAGCCAAGGTACGCATGCCGTTTGAGCGTCAAGGGGGACTCCTGAGCATCGCGACTCAGGAGCCTAACTCGTCACGTAGCCCCTCACCCCTTAGTTCTAAAAGGCTAACGGCGGTTGGGTATGTGCGGGGCCAGGCTCTGCAGACGTAGAACGGTGGATCCGCCCGCGCCTCACCTCCTTACTTGCTGTTCGTGCGCCAAGGGGGACTCCTGAGCATCGCGACTCAGGAGCCTAACTTGTCACGTAGCCCCTCACCCCTCGGTCCCGTCCTGGTTTCCGGTCGGGGCTAACGGCGGCCGAGGTATCTTGTGAGGCCAATACTGCGGCGCGTAGAACATAAGCAAGTAGGAAGCACAAATTTCAAGGAATTCAAAAGCAAATATTACAGTCCACATTGTTATCGCAATACCAAATGCAAGTTTAAACGCCTCCCCGAGGCATGATACATGTGCAGGAATTAAAAGCAAGACAGGAGCCACAGCGGAGTCACTTGTCGGCGGAGGAGCAGCGCGGAGTGGGCGCGCCTCGTGAAGCAGCAGTGCCGGCAGCGCCTCGCTTCGGCTTGGTGCTGAAGGCCTGGAACTTCCCCAACAGAGCCTCCACGCGACCCTTCACAGCCTCGGCAGCGGCAGCTGCATGCTCGCCGCTTGTCACGCCCAATATGCGACCCTATCCAAAAGGAACTCGACGGTCCCACCAAGGATAGACCCGCATATTGAAACGCTTTTGCAAGGTGGATATCATTACATCAACATTACATAATAGATGGGGATACATACGTAAGGCACAAATGCCACAAGAATACATCAACATCATATACAAGATCAACATCCGACTACGGATGAATCATAAACGAAACTCAAACGACATCCACCACTGCTAGCCCAGTGCTGCCGACCGGAACCTATCCCCGATCAAGAAGAAGCGGAAGAAGAACTCCAATACAAGCAAACATCGCTCTCACGTCATGATCATCGCAAACCTGTACCTGGAACTGGTGGTGTAGTAATCTGTGAGCCACGAGGACTCAGCAATCCCATTACCATGGGTATCAAGACTAGCAAAGCTTAATGGGAAAGGAAGGGGTAAAGTGGTGAGGTTGCAGCAGCGGCCAAGCATATATGGTGGCTAACATACGCAAATGAGAGCGAGAAGAGATTCAAAGGAACGGTCGTCAACTAGTAATGATCAAGAAGTGGTCCTGAACTCCTACTTACGTCAGACATAACCCAGAAACCGTGTTCTCCTCTCGGTCAACCCCGAAAAGAGACACTCACGGTTACGCACACGGTTGGTGTATTTTAGAAGAGTTTTGCTTCAAGTTTACTACAACCGGACATTAACAAATTCCCATCTTCCACATAACCGCGGGCACGGCTCTCGAAAGTTTATACCCTGCAGGGGTGTCCCAACTTAGCCCATGATAAGCTCTCACGATCAACGAAGGATATTCCTTCTCCCAGGTAGACCCGATCAGTCTCGGAATCCGGCTACAAGACATTTCGACAAGAATAAAACAAGACCAGCAAAGCCGCCCGATCTACCGACAATACCGATAGGAGCTGCACATATCTCGTTCTCGTGGCAACACCGGATAAGCGAAGCGTCTGAGAACCAGCGTAACCCATGTTGCCAAGGGATGGTCCCAAGACGGTGCTCTAGTTTGGACCAACACTTAGACAAGCATTGGCCCGGGGCTGAATAAAGATGACCCTTGGGTTAATTACTCCCAAGGGAAATATAGGTGGTGGTGAGGCAAATGGAAAAACCAATGTTGGGCCTTCTTTGGAAAAGTCTTATTCAAAGCGAATCGTCAAGGGGGTCCCATAAATCACCCGACCGCGCTAGGGACGCAAAATCCGGGAACATAATACCGATATGACGGAAACTAGGGCGGCAAGAGTGGAACAAAACACCAGGCATAAGGCCGAGCCTTCCACCCTTTACCAAGTATATAGATGCATTAATTAAAAAATAGATATTGTGATATCCCAACAAGTAAACATGTTCCAACAAGGAACAACATCTCCATGTTCCAACAAGGAACAAAACTTCATCTTCACCTGCAACTAACACCGCTATAAGATGGGCTGAGCTAAGCGGTAACTTAGCCAAACTACGGTTTTCTAGGATAGGTGCAAAAGGTTAGAGGCTGTCATGGCAATTTGGGATGGCTTGATAAGCGGGTAATAGGTAGCGCAGCATAGCGATAGAACGAAGCAACTAGCATAGCAATGATAGTAGTGAGATCCAGGGTAGCGGTCATCTTGCCTGAAATTCCGCAAGGAAGAAGAACGAGTCCATGAAGAAGATGAAGCCATGAAGACGAACCAAGCGTAGACGAACGAATCCTCACGATCGCAACGAAACAGGAACTAACAAGAAGAAGCACACAACATAGTAAACACACCACACATAGACAAGACATGATGCATAACCAACATGATGCATGACAAATCTAGATGAGGCTACTCATGGCAAGAGATGATGCAAACAAGAGCAACACATCAAAGCAAGTTTAAATGAGGCCGGAAACAACATAGAACAATTCCGGTAAGTCCTCGTATGGAAATCTCGAAATTGGTCCAGACCTGAATAAACCTTATATTCAAGTTGTTAAACAGCAAGTTAAGATGCACCACGATGATCTATACGAAATTCTAGTCAAGTTACATATAAAGTTCATTAGATTCGGAGCTACGGCCTAGAAGATATGAGCAAAACAAGATAAGCATGGCATTGGTGCAAAATGCATACAAACATCAAGCAAACACCTCAAAACATGGATACAACATGATAATATGAAACTACACGCAAAATCAAGCAAATTTCATATAGAGCACACCCAAAACGGAGCAACGGTTCAACACATACACCCTATACAAGTTATCGCAACAATCTGTCCAAAACAGCAACTAGGCATATTGCAAGCATCAAGACAACATGCTACGGGTCCTCAACATAATAAAAAAAGGCATGGGCATGATGTACATGTAAAGCATTACAAAACATGAACACTGAGCTATCTCCAGAAATCACTAGAACATGCTCAAAAACACATGGCAAGATTGCAAGTAATAACAGTTTCCGACTTTAGCAGAAATAACATCAGGTTGCAATGTTTAGAGCTATCAAACAACATGCTACAGGAACATATCATGGCAAACAGAGGCACGGCATGTATCTACTAATTGCATAGAACAAAAGTCCCTTACTGACCATAAGCCAAAAAGGATCAGAAGATATGATGGCACCCATGTAAACATGGCAAGTTATATTACAGATTCATACATGGCAGGAACAACGATAAGTAGGCATGTTGGTGAGCTTGAACCACTCACCACAGAGCAATACATGGCATGGAAAGGCAACAAACAGTAAGAAGACGTGGCATAGAAGCTATACATGGCAAGAACAACATCATAGCATACACGGATCAACTACAACAACCTTGGCAAAATTGAATAACATGTAAACAATCTGCCAGGAAACATTTTATAGCAAAAGTAGAGCTCTATTTTCTCAACCTATGGCACTTCATAGTTTCAAACAAGGGCATGGATGGATAGAACAAGACATGTATAACAAAACATCCTTACTGAAGTATCTCAAAATAAGCATGGATCTCTCTGTAGCATCAAGTTAACATGCATCAAAATATCAGCAAAACATGGCTGAAAACAACAACATCAGGAAGCCTACTTTGCATGCTTGTGCTAGTCACCAAATAGATCACAAAAATACATGGCATACACCCCTGGAAATATGGCATGGCGTATTACAAAACACATGTAGGACTCAAGTTCATAGGGTGCACACATAAATCATGGCAAAAATGACAAAAGTGCAAGTTCGGATAAGAATCAGAAACTAACATCACATAGCACTCTTCCAACAGCATTTCGGGCACCAATATGAGCTCAAATGAAAATGATGCAATGAGATGAAATGATCTACTCATCGAGGCGAACATTTTGACATATTACACGCCCAAAACGGGGCAACGATGACAGAGTTATAATGCGATGAAAATGCAATAAAATATGCAACAATTCGGGGACTGTCAAAATTCACAGATCTGAAAAAAAAACGTGCTGGGCCAAAAGTGGGGATCTGGGGCTGCTCACATTGGGCTTCGGCCCATGTCGCGGAGGAGGAGGCCGGCGTGCGGGCCCACGAGCGAAGCTGGAGGCCGCTGTCGCTCCTCGTGCTCCCGCACGGTCAGGAGCTATGGTGCAAGGCGGCGGCGGCGGACGTCGGGGAGGAGCGGAGGAGGCCCGAGGGGCCGGAACGAGCGGATCCGGGCGGCGACTAGCCGGATCCGCCGCGGGAGGAAGTCGGAGGGCTCGCGACGAGATCCGGCGAGCCGGAAACTCCGGCGGCGGCATCTCGCTAAGAGAGAGAGGCAGGACCGTGAGGGAGAGAGAGGGAAAAGGAAGGAGAGAGAGGGCGGCGGGACATGGGGTCCGCGGCAAGCGGGCCGGGCGGCGGGCAACGCGGGGCAAGGCGGTCAGTCGCGGGGTCCAGAGCTTCGGGAGGAGGCGGCGCTAGGGCGGGCGGTGGCGCTTGGCGGCGCCTGCCCAGATCGGCCCAGGCGGGCTGCCAGATGGGCAGCCGGGCCTGGAGGCTGAGGGGCGCGGGACGACGCGTGGAGGGCGCTGGTTGGAGGAGGCCGGTGCTGGGGCGACGTGGCGGCGCCTCATTGGCCATGGCGATGTGGCGGCGGCGCCAAGTGAAGGGCGGCGGCGCCAGCATCCGAGGAAGGTGGGAGTGGCTGCCTGATGATTGGGGGAGCGGATTTCGAGGGGAAGGCCCCAGAAGACCCAAAATGGCATGGGGAGGTGTTTATATAAGGAAGGGGGCTAGGGTTAGGGGTTTTGCTCCGTTTTCGGACCGTTCGATCCCCATCGGATGGCTCCGGAGTGGAGAGGGTCTAGGTGAGTGGTTAGCGGGCTATGAAGAGAGGTCTCAGGCTGATAAGAGAGAAGAGAAGGGCAGCCCGGCGACAGTTTGGAGACCAAACGTCCGACAATTAAACCGCAACGGTGCCGCTTCTGAATGACGGTTGGGCTGTCAAAGCGAGCTCCGAATCTGACGAAACTTCGACAGCGCCTGTCTACACTATAATAAGACCGCATGCCCAGTTGCATCCCATTCCGAGAACATTTAACACCCGCATACACGAAAAAGAGGTAAAAGGGGGCGCCGGGAGACATAGGAGTGCCGGATTGCAAAAGGACAACGGGGAAAATGCTCGGATGCAAGAGACGAACACGTATGCAAAATGAAAAGCACAAGATGACATGGTATAAAATGCAGATGATGACATGGCAAAGTGCAACACGCAAGCACATGACATGGCAAAGACGGCGAATAAGCTGGCGACACACAGGCGCGCCGAATCCGAGGCGTTACACGCTCGCCCGGCTCCAAAGAAGCTGTCCATGTCGGCCCGGGTCGCGAAGATAGATGTGGGTGAGGATCCGTGTCGATTGCCACGAAGACAAGACCCGCGCCAGCCTCGGCTATGGGGCCAAGACCAAGGAGACATCTTCACGGCGTGGATCAGAAGGGAAGCAGCTTGGCGGGGCCGTCCTCCGCCCGCCGCAGTGGGCTCTCGAGCTCTTGTCATAAAGCTCCTCGGCGGGGCCGAGCCTTCACCTCCATATCCATGAAGGCCCCGCGGTCTTCTTGCCGTAACCCGCGCCTTGGCGTCCAGCTCGACCTTCCTCGCCTCCGGTTCCTGCCCCAACGTCAAGACGGTCGCGGCGTTTCCTCAGCTTGGCCTCCCGGTCCTTGATGGCCGCCTCGCGAGCCTTCATGCCTTCCTCCTGCTCCTGGCGGAGGCGAGCCTCCTCGGCGAGCTGGTTCTCCAGGCCCTTCAGCTCACCCTCCAGCGTCTCGCAGCGACCTCGGATGCTGGCTGCCTCCCCCGGGGCAGCATCGCGGGCCACCTTCGCCTCGCGAACAGCCTGCTTCTCCTCGTCACAGGCCGTCGAAGCCTGGACCAGCGCCACCCGAATCGAAGCGTCGGCACGAATCCAGCCGGAGGCCAGCTCCAGGCGCCCGGCCACTGGCGAGGGTCGGCGCCCAGAAGATCCTGCCGCAGCCGGTCCAGTTCAGCAGCAGCGCGGTCCAGGACCGCGGGAGGAGTCGGAGAGACAGCAGTTGGCGGAGTAGGAGGAGTTGGCGGCAGCGTAACCACTGCGCCCTGAGGCGGAACCAGCGGCGCCACAACGACGGTGGAGGCTGCGCCCAGCAAGGCCGCCTCGGGAGTCGCTTGGGAGAAGAAATTTGGCTTCGCCCGGCCAGCTCAGCCAGGCCTCGCGAGGACGCCCGGGCAGGAGAGGCCTGGGCGTCGGGGTCATCTTCCTTTTCGGGCAAAGGCACCACCACGGATGGGGCCTCAGGAGCCCCCTTCAGCTTCTTCGCCGCAGGCGCCAGCCTGACCGTAGAGCATGGACATCAGATCTCGTCAAACAAAGCAATAGTCAAGACAGGAGGCGGGCACTTACAGGTCGTCTCTGGTGGACTCGAGTAGCCTCCGGCCATACTTGAAGCCCGAGAGCCGGCTGCAGGGATCAGCTTTGAGGGGACCAGGAGCGACAGATGCGTCCGCGGGCCGCCCCGGGGCCGGGGCGGACCCGCGGGGGACCAGCCCAGTCCGGTCCTTCTTCGGGACCGGGGGCAGGCTTTTGCCTCCCCGCTCATCCTCATCTTCGTCGTCATCACTTTCGGGGAGGCGGAGAACGCGGGGCCTGCACCACAGGGAGGGAGCCCTTGACTCCGCCCCCGAATCAACCCCCTCTCCTGGCTCCCTTTCCTCCACCTCTTCGCTAGAGTCGGAAGAGGGCACGTCCACTGTGTCCTCCGGAGCCTCCATGGGCACGGAGCCCGTCCCCATTGAAGGCGGGCATGGACCCCACAACCTGCTCCCAATCTTGGCGAAGAAAGCAGGGGCGCTGAGGCGCCCCGGTCTCCACATCGCCTCCCCTACCAAGGACTGGAGGACCGTCACCAGATCCTCGCTGGCCAGGCCACGGGCTCGGGTTAGGCCTCCACATCGCCGAGTAATCTTGGCCGAAGCGGAGCCAGTTGGTGCTCCAGAACTCCCTCAAGAACGACGCCTTAACCTCCGCCCGCCCGCATCGTCCGGCTTCAGATCTGCGTCCATCCTCTCGGCACCAACTTCCAGCGAGGATCCCGGCTTCGCCCGGGACCAGTCGTCGAGCTCTCGGCGAGCTCCGTGGGCAGGATCGATCGAGGTGGATCCGCCCGGCATCCACTAAGACCCACTTGCTCTTGAAGCCCTCAATCCGCTTCCCAAAGTGTTTGAAATGGCAATGGCTCCACCAGTGTCACGTAAGCTTCATGCACGCCTTGAGACGGGACCACGGGAGAATCGGAGGAAGAAGTAGTGGCGCAGCAAGGCCACCGAGGGCTTCACCCCAACATGGGCCTCACAATAGTAGGCGAAGATTGCCAGGAGAAGGACGGAGTTGGGATGGAGGTGCAGAGCGTGAATGTTGTTATGGCGAAGGACGGAGAAGAATAACTCAGAGAAGGGAGGCGACAGACCAGCAATAATGGCGCCCGCAAAGAACGGGTAGAAGGTACTCCCCCAACCCTCAGGGGCGGAGGAGCCGGCCTTGAACACCGCCGTTCCACTGACGCCCTGCGCCTCCGCCAGCCGGCGCATCTGGGCAAGGCTCGCCGCTGACACGTTCGGCGGGTCCAAGGCAGGAGAGTACTAGGCTCCGGCCGGGGTTTGACGAGGAGCCATGACTGGCTAGGGCATGGTGGCAGAGTGGATCTGAAGGTCTTGGAAGCAGGAAGGAGAGGCGCAAGAAAGGGGATCTGAGCAGCAACTGGAGAAAGTAAAGGAGGCAAGCAAGATGTCGCTCTATTATCAACCCGCACGGTTGCAGAAGCGCCCACGTCCAATCAACCGCCACGCGGCGCCCAAGGCCGCAGGCTGTTAGGGCCCACGACGCTTCGCACTTGCCCTTTCGCCTCTCTGCACGGCCAAGTCCGGGCACGTCGTGGCCCCGGGGGCTATTTTGTCGGCATTCTGGGAACGGGGGTCCCCAGACTTGCCTGCTTGCGGCCAGCGGCGTGGCTGAAAGGAGGCCCAGGACGGCCCATCTTCATCAACACAAGCTCAAGACCCTCGCGAGGGGCCAAGCCTCACGGGGCGGACGACCAAGAGCTTCCTCAGGCGCGGCCTCGTCAGGCTGGCTCATGAGGAGGCGGAGAACTCAAGGCGAGGTACCTCGCGAGGTGCCCGTGACGCAAGCCATGACGACCGAGGGCGCTAGTCGGGCGGCAGCCTGCGCAGCGTCCTCCTTTCCTCTTTGGTGGAAATGGGGCAAGCACAGGCAAGAGCATCAGGCAAAGGCATCCGTTTCTGTGCAACAAGACCAAGACCAGCCCCAACGGCTGGAATGCAGTCATCGTGGAGCCCAAGCAGGCGTCATCACCAGAGCCTTTGGCAGGCGCGGACCAACTTTAGTCAAGATAAGTGTACCCGCTGTTCCCCTTCAAAATGGCCAATTGTTGGCGCCCTTCCCGCTCAATATTTGGGAAGAGGCTCAGGGCCTTCGCCTATAAATAGGGTAGCCACACTCAGAGAGAGGGAGGGGGAAGGACGATCGGATCGAGCATTCGGAATCCAGAGAGAGAGAGAAACCCGTTCCTCAAGCTAGAGCGACGGGGCACCACTTAGGAGTTCATCACACCCACCAAGAACAGACCCTCGCGAGGCTGTTCCTCCTATCTTGTTCTTCGTCGGCCCAGAGGCAATCCACACACCACAAACTAGAGTAGGGTATTACACCACAACAGCGGCCCAAACTAGTATAAATCTTGCGTCTCTTGTGTTGTTCTTGTTAGTAGTTTAGGTCCCTGCGATTCGGCGAGGTACGAGACGGTGGAGGGTTGGATCTCCGTGCGCACCCCAGAGTTCGAACCTTAAGGGTCTGCCGGAACCCGTGATCCGACAGGAGTAGCCAACAAGATCGAAAGAAGACCACTTAGGATACCAAATGCCAAAATTTGGTGTATGTATTAAGTATCTCACTTTCCTTTTCACGGCCTTAAGATGACATTCCTTAGGAGCAGCTTGATATCGTGCACACATGCACACACTTAGCATGATATCGGGACTGAAGCACATAAATATAAAAACGAACCAATCATAGATCGATAAACCTTTTGATCAACCGGTTCACCATCTTTGGTCAAATAGAGATGTCCACTAGTAGGCATGGGTGTAGTCATACCTTTGCATTCTTGCATATTGAACTTCTTGAATAAGTCCTTGGTGTACTTCGTTTGAGGTACCTTCCTTAGTTTGCTTGATTTGCAAACCAAGAAGGAATTCGAGTTCACTCATCATAGACATCTCAAACTTCTCCGAAATTAGCTTCCCAAACTTTTCACTAAAATGAGGGTTAGTAGAACCAAATATAATATCATCAACAAAAATTTGGCATACAAATAGTTCCCCATTAACCCTTTTTGTAAAGAGAGTAGAACCAATTTTACCAATTTCAAAGCCTTTTTCAATAAGGAACTTGGTCAAGCATTTATACCATGCTCTAGGAGCTTGTTTAAGACCATAAAGGGCTTTGTGAAGTTTGTAGACCTGATCAGGTTTCTTAGGATTGACAAAGCCGGGAGGTTGCTTAACATAAACTTCCTCCTCAATTTCACCATTTAGAAAAGCACTTTTAATGTCCATTTTGTACAAGGTGATATCATGGTGATTAGCATAAGCAAGTAAGATGCGAATGGACTGTCATAGCCCTAGAGCTTGCTTGTAACTAGTGGCATTGCATCCATGCATCATGTTTAAATTCCATGAAATTTGAAATGGGGAAGACAGAAAACCCCCAGAACCCCTCTTAATTCAACTAGGGTTTTCTAAAAATTATTTCAATGAACCTGAAATGCCCTTCAAAAATGCTCATCATCTTTGCTTTGGTTCAGAGCCTCTGCCAAAAGTGGTGCACCATTTTCTAGGTCATCCAAAGGTCTTTGAATTAAATCATACCTATTTGAGTTTGAGAATTTCAAATTATATAAAATATTTCAAATGCCCAAATATTACCAAACCAAAATGTTTCATGTTGGAAATATTCCAACAATGGACCAGGAGCAGTTTGGTGATTTTTGAAACTGTTTTGGTATTTTTAAAAAAACTCCACAAAGTTGCAGAATAATAGAAAAAGAAAAACAGTATGGAAAAGCTTACCTGGCGCCACCTACCCGGCCCACCTGCCGGCCCAGCCCAGCAGCCGCGCCAGCGAGCTGCTTGGCTCGGCCAGGCAGGCAGCCAGGTGCTCGGCGGCGAGCACCGCATGGGTGCCACGCACCTGGTCGCCGCCCCGCCGCCCTCGCCCACTGCCGACGTGGTTCTCTCCCTCTCTCCCGAATCCCTCGGACACCTCCTCTCCTTCCGGCTCCTCTCCCTCGCGCTCCCCAGCCATGGCCGACGCCACCGCAGCCACGCCGTCGCCGTAGACGCGCTCCCCGCCGTCCTCACCCCTCCTCGCCGTGTCTAGGAGCTCCGCCACCCTCCTCTACCCCGAGATAGCCGAGCCCCGCATGCTCAAGTGAACCGAGGCCACCGCACCGACCTCGCCAGCCCGCTTGGCCGCCGGAGATCCTTTCAACGCCGTCTGCCTCCGGCCCGTCCCGACCGCACCGAGTGCTCCTCCGAGTTGCCTGTGAGCCTAGCAACCTTCCCTCCCTTTCTCTCGCTCTCGAGCCATGTAGCAACCGAACGGAGATCAACCGCACCGCCGCCCGAGCTCGTCGCCCGACGTGCTCCCGGTCACCCTCCGCCACCTCTTGGTGTCCATCAAACTCACCACGTCACATAGGGTCTAACCATGCACTCCCGCACCTCACCGACCCTCTAGCCTCGAGTTCGCCTTCGTCCGAACTCCGGCCGCCTAGGTCGCCGCTGCACCGATTCCGCCACCCAGGCCAGCTAACTCCACCAAGAGCTTCGGCTCATCCCCAGCTCCTCCTAGATGCCCTCCGCGGCCCATTTGGTCGCCGGAGTGGCCAAAACCACTCTCGCCGCCGCATCGGGCTCGCCGGCGGCTAGACGCCGGGCAGCCGACATGGACTGTGACCACGGTGGGCCCTGGTTGACTCTGTTGAGCCTATGACAGGTGGGGCCCAGCCCTGTTAACTATTTAGGATTAGTTTTAATTAATTTTAGTTAAACTAATTACTCTGACACGCGGGACCCACTGTCAGGTTTGACCCGGACCATGTCCCGTTGACCATTGACGTCACACTGACGCCAGGCAGACGCAGTAATTGATTTTCTGGATTTATTATAATTCAGGAAATTCCAGAAAATATCCTAAACTTCTAAAATTCATAGTAATTCAACCGTAGCTCAGAATGAAATAATTTATATATGAAAAATGATCAGAAAAATATGAAGAATCTTCTTATGCTATGATCATGCATGTTTGAACAAGTTAACCTCACTGAATAGGACAAATGATGATTAGAGCAATTTGTGAAATAACATTTGGAGTTGGAATTTGATCTTGTTGAGTTCCACTTCAATTAACTTGGCTAGCTATTGCATTAGGTGAATTCAGTACCTTAACATGACATGTCATTCATGTGAATGTGCATTGCATTGATTGTGTTCTCTCTTGTTTGCGGTAATTGTCCCTCTCGTAGAGCGACGCATCGACGATGAATTCGATGACACCGATGAAGAACTATACTATCTTCGTAAGTGCGGCAAGCAAAACCCCTTGTTCATTCCGATATAACCCCACTCTCTCGCTCCTGCTCTATTTTACTGCATTAGGACAACAACGACTCATGTGTTACTTGTCATGTAGCTGAACCCCTTTATCCTCTGCATGACCTGTCATTCCACGAGAATTAGATGAAACCCACTAGCATGAGTAGGAGTTGTTTGAGCCATGTTGTGCCTACTCATTCATGCTTGTTGTCATGCACACTCTTGCTTAGAGTTGAGTCAGGTCTGATTCATCGGGAATGAATTGGAATGGTTGTGTGAACATGTCCCTCGTGTGTGAGCTAAGTGTATGAACACGATTTGGTAAAGGTAGCGGTGAGAGGCCATGTAGGAGTACATGGTGGGTTGTCTCATTGCAGCCGTCCTTAGGAACTGAGTTACGTGTTTGTGATCCATGAAACAGTTACTACCACGCATTGGGCCCGAAATCAATCGACCCTCTCGGCTTCTTAACCAATCTTGTCCTCAGTCAGGTAGTTGCAAGTAGTTTCTGGTGTTTGTAGCATCTTTGGGGGCGCCGCATAGCGCTGACCATAGGGGTGGGTTGTGTTGCGGTAGGCACCATGGCTCGGTGTACCGATTCGCCCGTTTGGTGTCTCGGGAACCCTGCACACATCGTTCGGGCTGTATGAGAAACCTCGGCGGACTCCTGCGGATGGAACCCGAATAGGCGATAAACCTGGACTCGGGACTCGTGTGTTTAGGTAGGTCGTGTGGCCGACACCCACGTTGGGCTTCCGCTTGAAGGTTGCCGAGTACATGTCGTGTAAATGGCGGTAAGTGGTGAGGCGTGTGTGAAGAAGTACACCCTGCAGGGTTAATATGATCTATTCGAATAGCCGTGTCCACGGAGAAGGACTTCTGGGTTGCCTATACCAGTTCATAGACAAGTGAAAGTGGATACTCTAAAATGCAAGATAAGCGTGAGTGCTATGGATGGCGTTCTCGTAGGGAGGCGGGAGGCGGGTCCATAGTGGTGTATTGATATGGTGAATATGTGGACTCGTGCGCCACCTCAAAAGAGTTACCTGCAATCGTAGTTTAGGATAGCCATCGAGTCAAAGCTGGCTTGCTGCAGTCAAACTCCACCACCCCTTTTATTGATAATGATGCATATGTAGTTAGTTACGATGTAAGTCTTGCGAATGCGTTTGTACTCACGTTTGCTTATTTTATGTTTTGCAGAGAGACGTCAGTCTCGCTAGTAGTTCCGCTTGGACTTCGACGTTTAGCTTGTTACCTCAGCTACGATCTTGTGCCCTCGGCAGGATCTGGTAGATAGTCAGGCTTCTCAGCCTTTTCATTTATAGTTGTCTGTACTCAGACATGTTTAGCTTCCGCTTGTGCTTTGACTTGTATGCTCTGAGTGTTGGGTCATGAGACCCATGTTTGTAATATCTCGCTCCTCGGAGCCTAATGAATAAATATTTGAGTCGTAGAGTTATGTTGTGATGCCATGTTGTATCTACACATATTGAGCATATTGTGTGTATGTTTGAAATGCTTGGTATGTGTGGGATCCGACAAACTAGTTGTTTATCCTTGGCAGCCTCTCATATGGGGAAATGTAGTCTCGTGCTTACGAGCGATAGTAGTCCGCTATAGCCGGTTCACTGAGTCACGCTAGCCCAGCACTACTGCTTGGACACTTGACTGGCGGCATGTGTTTCACTTCGTTTATGTCTGTTCCCTTCGGGAAATGTCACGCAGTGTTATTCGAGTCCTGCCTAACCTGCTATAGCCCGGGATACCGGAGTCCTGTTAGCCAGTGCTACAGCCCGAATTTATCGTTGATGACCGACATGCTCGATGTGATTCATGTATACTGTCCCCATAGGTTAAGCGCCGCTTTGGGTTCCACGACTAGCCATGTCGGCACGGGTTCTTTGTCATGTGGATGCTAGCGACATTGTCATATACGTGAGCCAAAAGGCATAAACGGGTCCCGGGCCATGGTAAGGCGACACACTGGGAATACCGTGCGTGAGGCCGCAAGGTGATATGAGGTGTTACCGGCTGGATCGATGTGACTTGGAATCGGGGTCTGACAGCGTTGGTATCGAGCCTGTTGCTGTGGGATTACCAAGCCAAACTGGTCGAAGTTTTGTCCAGAAATGCTTTAGTTATGTAAGGGAATTGAATGTGGAAGGGAACGTAAGGCTCTTTTTACTCCTTATACCTCATGGCCTTCTGATGAGTCATCCTCTTCTCTTCTACGGGGTTTAGGAACTAGGCTTCCCATCTATCTATCAGGATGACGTGTTACTAATCCATAGACCTTTAAGATTGTTGGTTTGAAGCCCCAGTTCAGTTCCTACTATTTCTGTAGGATAATTGTTGATCTCGGAACCTTGATATTGTGATGTTGAGTGGTTATGCCACCCTTTTTGCAGGATGTCTCAAATCATTTTGAGCATTTACAGCCGTTATCTTTGTCCGAGTCATCCCAGGTCTCTAAACAGTCGATGCATTTGCAAATCCTTTCCTTCCGTTCGATGTCCTTTTGGTCTAATAAGCACACTAACCGGTGCGTTGAGGTAATTTATTGCCTTGACATATATGTTGGAATTATTATTATGACCCTAGGTGTTTAGGAAGTCACCTAGCAATTTAGCAATGCTTTTGTATCCCCAGTGTGATGATTCTGGCCATTATTCTTGAAAGCATCCCGTGATGTTATTAGTTAGTAGGCATTCTATTCCTGGGTTCTTGAACCCGAGCTTCACCGTAATTCATGTTGTTAGTATTTGCTAGTTCCTTTAGGATATTAGTAACTTTGCGATAGTCCTCGAGGTCCGTGGTATTTCCTTCTTCCAAATACTACGAACCGCTTATGGCAGAAGTTCCTTGTTGAACCAAAACATCACAATAAGAGTGCTCTTGAGGAGTTCTCCATTCCTAATTGTGAAGCTGCCAGTTCTACTTTCCTGCATGGGTTATCCAGAAGAAACCTGTTGAACTTGGTTCGACATACTAATCTATGCATCCACAACTCGAAATGTTATATGTTCCTTTGAGTTGTCCCTCTTCAGTTGTATTCCGACCTTCGTCTATCAATTGATAGTCAAGAGTATGTGTGCATTGTGTTCATCGATGCCCTCTTACTCATGTGGTCCGTCAAGCCATTACATCTGAATGGTGGGAGAAACAAACTCCAGTACCTCATCCATATCTAGGATTGGGTCAAACCAGTTGTATTCCGCAGATCAAATGCCAATCCATCTTTTGGTTCTGTTCTACCTTGAAGTATTACCCACTTTATGTCAGGAACCTGAGAATTGCACCTTCTTTTATGAATTCTTGATGCAGTGATACTTCTCGCTATCATTATTCATTCCTCGGTCCCATGTTGATGCAACCGGAATGCCGACAAGTGAATTGTGATGTGTGAAATCAATACTCCGAGCAACTCGTTGCTTGGCAGCTAATGGACAATATCCTCATTCTTAGCGTGTTGGTTATTAAATCATCATCCGAAGATTGATCGTGCTACCTAGTCCCTATTTCTGGTGCACACTTTGATTGATGGGTTAGGATCTTGTCAAGTCCTCACTCATTTGATCATATCGTCTTGCCCTCAAAAGCAAGATTGTTCTCGAGCTTAGTAACATACCGGCGGTTTGTGACTTTCCAAATATCTTCTTGGAAGTGTTACCGGGTTGTCTCCTGACTGTTATGTTGAGCTCGTGATCAAGTTGGTTTCTTGCGAACCACCCTTTCTCCAAGAATCTGTGTTGGATACCCCTGAGCTAGTTGGTTAAGCCAAACAACAACTTGGAGAGTTGGAGGATAAAAGCTTGCCTGACTTAGTTCGTTCCAAAGGGATATTCTTGTGTAGTGTGTGTTGAAGAAAGATGATATCTTCATCGATTGGTCCCTGTGATCAGTTGCTGGACCTATTGTCTTATCAATCTTTTGACTTGAGTATGGGCTATTATTAAGTCAAATCAGAACCAACGATGTTCGTAATGTTGTCTTACCTGTGGTTGATCCCTCGAGCATACCCCATTACATCTTTTGGTCTGACCAGTGCTATCACAGTGTTCACATGATGGTGGAAGTCCAGTGATATGGAAACCCCAATGAGTTGTTGTTGAGCCCATCAGCAGCATTTTGTCTCCCCCATGAGTCATGTTGAACATCAACCTAGTGTTGGAAATTTGTGTAAGCATTTCTTCGTGTTTTGTTCATGAAGCATATGTTTGGATGAAAGTAGTAACTTCCTCGAATTCATGTGCTTTAGGTGTAAGTTGCCGCCATGAATTTGAGAAATGTTTGTTTTTGTTTCCTATGGTACCATCCCAAGTCAGTCATGCACATGCGAAGTGCTCTATGGTTTGATAGGTTGGCCGCCTCCACTCCATATGTGTTCCTAGCACACCAAGCCACTGATTGATTTGTTCAAGGAGAAGGAGTTCCTTCATAACAACTAGTCATGACTTATGTTAGGACTTCATTATCCTCGATGATGGTTCCCAACCTGAACTCGGTAGCATTTTTATCATAAGACTACTACGTGGTCATGATTGTCTTGGACAGCGTGTTCATGGGTTTGTAGCAGAACCAGCTCATGTCTTGGAGCTTGCTATCATAGTTCACTCCCCGAAAATCTCGCAACGTCATCTCATCGGTTTTGTGTTGCAACCTTTCTTTCGGACATCTTTGGGTCCTAAGTATCCTATCACCAATCGGATCTGAATCTCAGGCAGATATGATGGTTGGAACATTCCAACAGTTGCATTTCGTTCCCAGCTTGCACCGTCCTTATGCCATTTCACTATGAGTTGTCTTCCTAGTAATTTCTGTTCAATATCATCCTCAAAAATGGTCCTACCATTGGTTCCCTCCACCTCCAATGACAAGCAAAATCATCCATTGTGTTGTCTTCAACAAGGTAGTCCACATCATCCATTTTAGTCTGAGTATGTCATCCTTTCGAACTCCTTCGAATGATCGATTGTGATTGCCTTAGGCTGGAGTGAAGAGTTTCAATGATCTTGTATCAAAAGTAATTCTTTTTGCCACTTAAGGGAATAGTTCTTTGCGTCACCTTTCCTAAGGTGTCCCGTTATGGAATTATGGCAATCATCTCCTTGTTACTTTGAAACATGCACCATTTTACCTAAGCGTGGAATGGTTGCCTACCAATTTGAACCTTCGTCATCCATTTCTTCTCCATCATTCCTAATGTGTGTTTGGTGTCTCAACTCAAGAGTTGTTCTTACGTCTCTCCATGAACTGATCTTGAATTGCTTGATCTTCAAGAAGATTAAATCCGGTAGGGTTTCCCCCTTCTTTCTGTTGTTGTGTCGAGTGAAGATCTCGAAAGCAAAGACGTCAAGACCAAGATGATGGAGTGAATCAACATCTTCGAGAAGGGCAAATGAATCATGGAGATTGTGATAGCTTTGTGACCTCCCCTTTTCCTCTTACCTCATGTCTTGAATCTCGGGGCGAGATTCTTGTTTAGTGGGGGTGAGTTGTCACAGCCCTAGAGCTTGCTTGTAACTAGTGGCATTGCATCCATGCATCATGTTTAAATTCCATGAAATTTGAAATGGGGAAGACAGAAAACCCCTAGAACCCCTCTTAATTCAACTAGGGTTTTCTAAAAATTATTTCAATGAACCTGAAATGCCCTTCAAAAATGCTCATCATCTTTGCTTTGGTTCGTGAGCCTCTGCCATAAGTGGTGCACCATTTTCTAGGTCATCCAAAGGTCTTTGAATTAAATCATAGGTATTTGAGTTTGAGCATTTCAAATTATATACAATATTTCAAATGCCCAAATATTGCCAAACCAAAATGTTTCATGTTGGAAATATTCCAACAATGGACCAGGAGCAGTTTGGTGATTTTTGAAACTGTTTTGGTATTTTTAAAAAAACTCCACAAAGTTGCAGAATAATAGAAAAAGAAAAACAGTATGGAAAAGCTTACCTGGCGCCACCTACCAGGCCCACCTGCCGGCCCAGCCCAGCAGCCGCGCCAGCGAGCTGCTTGGCTCGGCCAGGCAGTAGCCAGTGCTCGGCCCGAGCACCGCATGGGTTCCACGCACCTGGTCGCCGCCCGCCCGCTCCCTCGCCCACCTGCCGACGTGATTCGCTCTCCTCTCTCCCCGAATCCCTCGGACACCTCCTCTCCTTCCGGCTCCTCTCCCTCGCTCCCCGGCCATGGCCGACGCCACCGCAGCCACGCCCGTCGCCGTGAACGCGCTCCCGCCGTCCTCACCCCTCTCCGCCGTGTCTAGGAGCTCCGCCACCCTCCTCTACCCCGAGATAGCCGAGCCCGCATGCTCAAGTGAACCGAGGCCACCGTGACCGACCTCGCTTGGGAGTTCGCCCGTCGCGGAGATCCCTTTCAACGCCGTCGTCCTCCGGCCCGTCCCGACCGCACGAGTGCTCCTCCGAGTTGCATGTGAGCCTAGCTACCTTCCCTCCCTTTCTCCCTCGCTCTCGAGCCGTGTAGCGACCGAGCGGAGATCAACCGCACCCGCGCCCGGAGCTTCGTCGCCCGACGTGCTCCGGTCACCCTCCGGCCACCTCTTGGTGTCCATCACACTCACCACGTCGCATAGGGTCTAACCATGCACTCCCCGCACCTCACCGACCCCTCTAGCCTCTAGTTCGCCTTTGGCCGAACTCCGGCGGCCGCCTAGGTCGTCGCCGGCGCCGATTCCGGCCACCCGACCCCAGCTAACTCCACCAAGAGCTTGGCTCATCCCGGCTCCTCCTAGATGCCCTCCATGGCCCATTTGGTCAGCCGGGTGGCCAAAACTCCCTCTCGCCCGCCCGCATCGGCTGCTGGGCTAGACGCCGGGCAACCGACATGGACTGTGACCACGGTGGGCCCTGGTTGACTCTGTTGAGCCTATGACAGGTGGGGCCCAGCCCTGTTAACTATTTAGGATTAGTTTTAATTAATTTTAGTTAAACTAATTACTCTGACACGCGGGACCCAATGTCAGGTTTGACCCGGACCATGTCCCGTTGACCATTGACGTCACACTGACGCCAGGCTGACGTAGTAATTGATTTTCTGGATTTATTATAATTCAGGAAATTCCAGAAAATATCCTAAACTTCTAAAATTCATAGTAATTCAACCGTAGCTCAGAATGAAATAATTTATATATGAAAAATGATCAGAAAAATATGAAGAATCTGTTTATGCTATGATCATGCATGTTTGAACAAGTTAACCTCACTGAATAGGACAAATGATGATTAGGGCAATTTGTGAAATAACATTTGGAGTTGGAATTTGATCTTGTTGAGTTCCACTTCAATTAACTTGGCTAGCTATTGCATTAGGTGAATTCAGTACCTTAACATGACATGTCATTCATGTGAATGTGCATTGCATTAATTGTGTTCTCTCTTGTTTGCCGGTAATTGTCCCCTCTCGGTGAGCGGCGTACCGACGATGAATTCGATGACACCGATGAAGAACTATACTATCTTCAGAAGTGCCAGGCAAGCAAAACCCCCTTGTTCATTCCGATATAACCCCACTCTCTCGCTCCTGCTCTATTTTACTGCATTAGGACAACAACGACTCATGTGTTACTTGCTGCGGTAGCTGAACCCCTTTATCCTCTCCATGACTGTCATTCCACAAGAATTAGATGAAACCCACTAGCATGAGTAGGAGTTGTTTGAGCCATGTTGTGCCTACTCATTCATGCTTGTTGTCATGCACTCTTTGCTTAGAGTTGAGTCAGGTCCGATTCATCGGGAATGAATTGGAATGGTTGTGTGAACATGTCCCTCACGTGTGTGAGCTAAGTGTATGAACACAATTTGGTAAAGGTAGCGGTGAGAGGCCATGTAGGAGTACATGGTGGGTTGTCTCATTGCAGCTGTCCTCAGGAACTGAGTTCTGTGTTTGTGATCCATGAAACAGTTACTACCACGCATTGGGCCTTAAATCAATGGACCCTCTCGGCTTCTTAACCACTCTTGTCCTCAATCCGGGAGTTGCAAGTAGTTTTTGGTGTTTGTACCATGCTGGGGGCCGCACGCAACGCTGACCATAGGGGTGGGTTGTGTTGCGGTAGGCACCATGGCCCGGTGTACCGATTCGCCCGTTTGGTGTCTCGGGAACCCTGCACACATCGTTCGGGGCTGTATGGGAAACCTCGGCGGACTCCTGCGGATGGAACCCGAATAGGCGATAAACCTGGACTCGGGACTCGTGTGTTTAGGTAGGTCGTGGCCGACACCCACGTTGGGCTTCCGCTTGAAGGTTGCCGAGTACATGTCGTGTAAACGGCGGTAAGTGGTGAGAGCGTGTGTGAAGAAGTGGGGTTAATATGATCTATTCGAATAGCCGTGTCCACGGAGAATGACTTCTGGGTGGCCTATACCAGTTCATAGACAAGTGAAAGTGGATACTCTAAAAAGCGCAAGATAAGCGTGAGTGCTATGGATGGCGTTCTCGTAGGGAGACGGGAGCTTGTCCATAGTGGTGTATTGATATGGTGAATATGTGGACTCGTGTGCGCCACCTCAAAAGAGTTACCTGCAGTCGTAGTTTAGGATAGCCACTGAGTCAAAGCTGGCTTGCTGCAGTCAAAATCCACCACCCCCTTTTATTGATAATGATGCATATGTAGTTAGTTCTGATGTAAGTCTTGCTGAGTACGTTTGTACTCACGTTTGCTTATTTTATGTTTTGCGAGAGGCGTCGGTCTCGCTAGTAGTTCCGCTTGGACTTGACGTTTAGCTTGTTACCTCATTTCGATCTTGTGCCCTCGGCGGAGATCTGGTAGATAGTCGGGCTTCTCGGCCTTTTTGATTTATAGTTATGCGTACTCTGACATGTTTAGCTTCCGCTTGTGCTTTGACTTGTATGCTCTGAGTGTTGGGTCATGAGACCCATGTTTGTAATATCTCGCTCCTCGGAGCCTAATGAATAAATATTTGAGTCGTAGAGTTATGTTGTGATGCCATGTTGTATCTACACATATTGAGCATATTGTGTGTATGTTTGAAATGCTTGGTATGTGTGGGATCCAACAAACTAGTTGTTTATCCTTGGCAGCCTCTCATATGGGGAAATGTAGTCTCTCGTGCTTCGAGCGATAGTAGTCCGCTACAGCCCGGTTCACCGGAGTCCGCTAGCCCAAAGACTACTGCTTGGACACTTGACAGGCGGCATGTGTTTCACTTCGTTCTTATGTCCTGTCCTTCGGGAAATGTCATGCGGTGTTATTCGAGTCCTGCCTAGCCTGCTACAGCCCGGGATACCGGAGTCCTGTTAGCCCTGTGCTACAGCCCGAATTTATACGTTGATGACCAACATGCTCGATGTGATTCATGTATGCCTGTCCCCATAGGTTAGCGCCGCTTTGGGTTCACGACTAGCCATGTCGGCCCGGGTTCTTTGTTATGTGGATGCTAGCGACACTGTCATATACGTGGGCCAAAAGGCGCAAACGGTCCCGGGCCATGGTAAGGCGACACCCGTGGGAATACCGTGCGTGAGGCCGCAAAGTGATATGAGGTGTTACCGGCTGGATCGATGTGACTTGGAATCGGGGTCCTGACATGGACTCAAGTCTAGTAACGGGAGCATAAGTCTCACCATAGTCCATACCTTCGACTTGTGTGTAGCCTTGGGCGACGAGACGTGCTTTGTTGCAGACTACTTGTCCATCTTCATCTTGCTTGTTGCGAAACACCCATTTGGTACCGATGATGTTTTGGTTGTTGTCGGGCTTCTCAATCAATGTCCACACTTGATTTCTCTCAAAGTTGTGTAGCTCTTCATGCATAGCGTTTATCCAATCCGGATCTTCCAATGCTTCTTCAACCTTCATAGGTTCAATACTACAGATGAATGAATAGTGTTCACAAAAATTAGCTAAACGAGTTTTAGAGCGAGTGATTCTCCCAGTTTGGATATCTTTGTAGATTTTCTCGACGGGATGGTCTCTAGCAATTCTTGCTCAAACTCGCAAAAGCTTTTGCTTGGGTCTTGGTTGAACATCTTGTTCATCTTGTTCTTCTTCTTGGCCTTCTTCATTGTTGGCATAGTCATTCTCTTGTCGTGGTGGAGAAGGAGGTTGTTGGCGTTTGTCTTGGTGCACTTCCTCATTTTCTTCATCTTGGTGGGTCCCACTTGTGGATGCTTCCGTATCAACTCTTGGTTCACCTTGTCGTGAGGTAGAAGCTTCCACTTGGACGGACGAGGTACTCTCCTTCACCTCCGTTGGACGAATCTTGCCAATATACAAGTATTGGATTGCTTCCGAGGGGTTTTTATCTCCTACTTCAATTGGCAATTGCTCTACTTGCGAGCCGTTAGATTCATCAAAATTCACATCTACCGTTTCTTCAACCTTTCGGGTGAAATTGTTGTAGACACGGTATGTGTGAGAGTTTGAGCCATAACCAAGTAGGAAACCTTCATGAGACTTAGAAGCAAATTTAGAACGACGATGCTTATCAAGAATGTAGCACTTTGAGCCGAATACTCGAAAGTATCCAACTTGGGGTTTGTTACCGGTGAGGAGCTCGTATGCCGTCTTGCCGAGTAGCTTGTGAAGATACAAGCGATTTGTTGCATGACAAGTTGTCTCAACCGCTTCCGCCCAAAAGTTCTTTGGCGTCTTGTACTCATCAAGCATCGTTCTTGCCATATCTATAAGAGTCCGGTTCTTCCTCTCAACGATTCCATTTTGTTGAGGTGTGTACGTAGTCGAGAACTCATGTGAAATCCCTTCTTCGTCAAGAAAGGTATCTACGTTAGCGTTCTTGAACTCCGTTCCGTTGTCGCTTCGAACCTTCTTGATCTGCACGTCAAATTGATTTTGGGCCTTCCTAGCGAAGTTTTTGAAGATCTTTTGGACCTGCGATTTATCATCGAGAAAGAACACCCGCGTAAATCTTGAAAAATCATCAACTATAACTAGACCAAAATAATTTCCACTGAGACTTTTGTAAGCGTTGGGACCAAAAAGATCCATGTGAAGTAGCTCTACCTGTTTGTGGTCATGATGTTCTTCACGGGATGCCTCCTTGTGGTCATGATGTTCTTCACGGGATGCCTTCCTCCAACCTGTTTACCTGCTTGACAAGCTCTACAAAGTCTATCCTTATCAAATATGACATCGTTAACGCCAAGGATATGATTTCCTTTAATAAGCTTGTCAAGGTTTCGCATTCCAACATGACCTAGTCTTCTATGCCACAACCAGCCTTTAGAAGATTTAGCTATAAAGCAAGTTCTAGGTTCAGCCTTTTTAGTGAACTCAACAATGTAGAGATCACCTCGATGTACACCGGTAAAGACCATTTTATGATTATCTCTATGAAACACTTGGCAATCTACTTCATTAAATAGGACATTGAAACCGAAATCAGCAAGTCTAGATACTGAAAGTAAGTTGTAGCCAAGAGATTCAACGAGCATGACATTTTGTATGGAGCTATCATGTGAGATGGCCACCTTACCAAGGCCAACCACCTTACCCTTTGAATTATCACCAAAAGTGACATATTTTCGAGGGCCGTCGTTTTTAGCAAGCTCACGGAACATGTCTTGATCTCTGGTCATATGATCAGTACATCCACTATCAAGGACCCATTCCTTTCCTCCAGCCATGTAGCCGCGAAGATTTGCCATAAGACCAAAGTGTCTCATTGCATCATCAAGATCATATTCACTATCATCATCCTCATCATAGTATCCATGTTCAACATCATCTTGTGATTGATCAATTCCTAGAGAGGGTAATTCATTAGACAAATGATCATTTCTATGATTGTCTTTATGGATTCTAATAGCTTCGGAAATAATATTGCTAATGATTCCAACATCTCCTATGGCACGCATGAGATTTGTAAGCTCAAATAGACAATCACCAAAGCTAGAATCACTAGAATTCATCTTACTCAAAGCAATAGACTTATGGAGAATTTCATCTAATTTTTTCAAGGAATAATCTGGAAATAGTTCCTCAAGAAATTTCCATATAGTATAGGCACAATCAAGAGTAGGCAAACTAGCAATCAAATTTTTGGGCAATCCTCTTATGATAAGATTGATGGTTCTAAGATTGTGAATCATGTCAAGATTCTCTTCAGGTGTGGGATGCAAAGGATCAATATGAGGAGCACAAGGGCTAGCAGTGTACTTGTTCAAATGGTATTCATTGAAAATCTCAAGCATCTCATTTTTCCACTCATGAAAATACTCACCATCAAGAATAGGCACTTTATGTCTAAGACTCCCCAAAGTAGACACATTCATCTTCCTCCAAAGGTGTTAAAGCCAAGGCAATGGAGACCAAAGCTCTGATACCAATTGAAAGGATCGAGAACAGGTGTCTAGAGGGAGGGGTGATTAGACACTAAGTACCAAAAGTTGCAGTTTTTAACTTCTTTAAGTTGGAGTGGAATTTAGGCACAAGTTTAACACTCACAATACATATCAAGCAAGCATGTAAAGAGTATATGAGCAGCGGAAAGTAAAGCATGCAACTTGCAAGAATGTAAAGGGAAGGGTTTGGAGAATTCAAACGCAATTGGAGACACAGATGTTTTTGTCGTGGTTCCGATAGGTGGTGCTATCGTACATCCACGTTGATGGAGACTTCAACCCACGAATGGTAACGGTTGCGCGAGTCCACGGTGGGCTCCACCCACGAAGGGTCCACGAAGAAGAAACCTTGTCTATCCCACCATGGCCGTCGCCCACGAAGGACTTGCCTCACAAGCGGTAGATCTTCATGAAGTAGGCGATCTCCTTGCCCTTACAAAATCCTTGGTTCAACTCCACAATCTTGTTAGAGGCTCCCAAGTGACACCTAACCAATCTAGGAGACACCACTCTCCAAGACGTAACAAATGGTGTGTTGATGATGAACTCCTTGCTCTTGTGCTTCAAATGATAGTCTCCCCAACACTCAACTCTCTCTCACAGGATTTGGATTTGGTGGAAAGAAGATTTGAGTGGAAAGCAACTTGGGGATGGCTAGAGATCAAGATTCATATGGTAGGAATGGAATATCTTGGTCTCAACACAAGGGTAGGTGGTTCTCTCTAAGAAAATGTGTATTGGAAGTGTAGGTTCGTTCTGATGGCTCTCTCCACGAATGAAGAGTGGGTGGAGGGGTATATTTATCCTCCACACAAAATCTAACCGCTACACACAACTTGCCAAACTCGGTGGGACCGAATTGTTAAACTCGGTCGGACCGATTCAGCAAATCCCGTTAGGATTTTCGGTGGGACCGACATGCAACTCGGTAGGACCGAAATGGTTAGGGTTAGGGCATAACGTAATCTTGGTGAGACCGATTACACAAACTCGGTGGGACCGATTTTGGTAATAAGCTAACCAGAGAGTTGGTCAGGCAAACTCGATGAGACCGATTACACAAACTCGGTGGGACCGATTTTGGTAATAAGCTAACCAGAGAGTTTGCATTGTAATCTCGGTAGTACCTATTGCTCAAACTCGGTGAGACCGATTTTGGTAATGGACATAAACAGAGAGATTACAATCCCATCTCATTGAGACCGAGATCCCTATCGGTGAGACCGATTTGCCTAGGGTTTGTGGCAGTGGCTATGACATCTGAACTCGGTGGCGCCGGATAGAAAGAATCGGTAGGGCCGAGTTAGACTCTCGGTATAGGACATATGTGGACGTGAGAAAGTAGTTGAGGGCTTTTTAGCATATCACTAAGCACTTTGAGCAAGCAAGCCATTAAGCAACACCTCATCCCCTCTTGATAGTATTGGCTTTTCCTATAGACTCAATGTGATCTTGGATCACTAAAATATAAAATGTAGAGTCTTGTACTTGAAGCTTGAGCCAATCCTTTGTCCTTAGCATCTTGAAGGGGTTCCACATCTAAGGGAGTCCTGGACTAGGGGGTGTCCGGATAGCCGAACTATCATCACGGCCGGACTCCAAGACTATGAAGATACAAGATTGAAGACTTCGTCCCGTGTCCGGATGGGACTTTCCTTGGCGTGGAAGGCAAGCTTGGCAATACGGATATGCAGATCTCCTACCATTGTAACCGACTCTGTGTAACCCTAACCAATCCGATGTCTATATAAACCGGAAGGGTTTTAGTCGGTTGGACGAACAACAATCATACCATAGGCTAGCTTCTAGGGTTTAGCCTCCTTGATCTCGTGGTAGATCTACTCTTGTACTACCCTTATCATCAATATTAATCAAGCAGGAGTAGGGTATTACCTCCATCGAGAGGGCCCGAACCTGGGTAAAAACATCGTGTCCCTTGTCTCCTGTTACCATCCGCCTAGACGCACAGTTCGGGACCCCCTACCCGAGATCTGCCGGTTTTGACACCGACATTGGTTCTTTCATTGAAAGTTCCTCTGTGTCGTCACCGATAGGCCCGATGGCTCCTTCGATTATCAACAACGACGCGGTCCAGGTGAGACTTTTCTCCCGGACAGATCTTCGTATTCGGGCGGCTTTTGCATCATGGCCAATTTGCTTGGCCATCCGAGCAGATCGAAAGCTACGCACCTGGCCATCAGGTCAGATTTGGAAGTTTGAACTATATGGCCGATGTCCGCGGAGACTTGATCTTCGACGGATTCGAGCCACAGCCGAGCGTGCTGCACTGTCTCGATTTGTATGATCTAGCTCTGCCGTCGAACAGTGCTCTGGAGGCCGCACCAGCATCCGCTCTGACCCTTAATCCGGAGCCGGATTCCCCGATCGAGGACGAGTGGTTGGACACCACCTCGGGGGCTACGATCTCTACGGCGATTGAGCCGAACTCCATCCCTGTCCTTTGCGAAGACCTTGACTCCAGGGTGTCGGACTCCTCTCCGGACTCCGAACCCTCCGCGCCCCTGCCAATCGAATCCGATTGGGCACCGGTCAAGGAGTTCACTGCCGCGAACATCTTTCAGCACTCGCCCTTTGGCAACATCCTGAATTCACTAAAGTCTCTCTCTTTATCCGGAGAGCCCTGGCCGGACTATGGACAGGAAGTTTGGGATACAGACGACGAAGAAATTCAACACCCACCCACCACCCACTTTGTAGCCACTGTCGATGATTTAACCGACATGCTCGACTTCGACTCCGAAGACATCGACGGTATGGATGACGATGCCGGAGACGACCAAGACCCAGCGCCTCTACAGGCACTGGAAGGCCACCTCGTCATACGACATATACATGGTGGACATCCCAAAAGATGGGAACGGTGATGGAACAACGGAGGATGACCCTCCAAGAAGCAACCAAGCGCCGACATCAGCGGGCGCCGCTCTAAATCCCGCCACAGCAAAAGCGGTGATTCCGCACGGAGATAATAACACCCCGGACAAGTCGAAGACAACCCCTCCAAAGAGGAGTCGACAGGAGGAGGGAGAAGCAACTCCGCACGACAGTGCGGCAGAAAGAGAGGTCGACGACGATAATTATGTGCCTCCCTCCGAAGATGCGGCAAGCCTCGACAACGACGAATTTGTCGTGCCTGAGGATCCCGCCGAACAGGAGTGTTTCAAACGCAGGCTTATAGCCATGGCAAGCAGCCTCAAGAAAAAGCAGCAACAACTTAGAGCTGACCAAGACATGCTAGCTGACAGATGGACTGAAGTCCTTGCAGCCGAAGAGTATGAACTCGAACGCCCCTCCAAAAGCTACCCCAAACGTAGGCCATTGCCTCGATCAGAGGAGGAAGCACCCAAGTCACCAGCGCACGACATGGAAGACCGGCCACCCCGTGGCCACGACAGAGAAGCCTCTCGGCCCTCCACTCAAGCCGCACCCCGACGCCGCTCAAAAAGAACCAAGGCACAGGAAAACGCGCCAGACTTGCGAGATATATTGGAGGATAAGGCAAAACACACAACATCGATCTACGGATCGCGTTGGCACCCAACGACTCGGGATGATTACCGTCGTGCCGGATACAGCAAACCCGGCCGGGCCGAACACAGTAGACAAAGCTCATATGAGCTACGTCGTGATATAGCCCAATACAGAGGCGCCGCACACCCACTATGCTTCACAGATGAAGCACCCACTATGCTTCACAAATGAAGTAATGGATCATCAAATCCCCGAGGGCTTCAAACCCGTAAACATCGAATCATACGATGGTACCACAGATCCTGCGGTCTGGATCGAGGACTATCTCCTCCATATCCACATGGCCCGCTGTGGTGATCTACATGCCATCAAATACCTCCCACTCAAGCTTAAAGGACCAGCTCGGCATTGGCTCAACAGCTTGCCAGCAGAATCAATTGGTTGTTGGGAGGACCTGGAAGCCGCATTCCTTGATAAATTCAAGGGCACATATGTGCGACCACCAGACGCCGATGACCTTAGCCATATAATTCAGCAGCCAGAAGAATCGGCCAGACAATTCTGGACACGGTTCCTAACAAAGAAAAATCAAATCGTTGACTGTCCGGATGCGGAGGCCCTTGCAGCCTTCAAACATAACATCCGCGACGAATGGCTTCCCTGGCACCTAGGACAGGAAAAGCCGAAATCCATGGCACAGCCCTCACAACACTCATGACCCGCTTTTGCGCGGGAGAGGACAGCTGGCTAGCTCGAAGCAACAACTTGGCCAAACACCCTGATAGTTCGGATACCAAGGACAACAATGGCAGGTAGCGTCGCAACAAGAACAAGCGCCGCATTAACGGCGATAATGCTGAAGATACGGCAGTCAATGCCGGATTTAGAGGCTCTAAACCCGGTCAGCAGAAGAAGCCATTCAAAAGAAATACCCAGGGACGGTCCAACTTGGACCGAATACTCGATCGCTTGTGCCAGATACATGGCACCCCCGGAAAACCAGCCAATCACACCAACAGGGATTGTTGGGTGTTCAAGCAAGCAGGCAAGTTACGTGCCGAACTCAATGACAAGGGGTTGCATAGCGATGACGAGGAAGAGCCCCAGCCGCCGAACAATAGAGGACAGAAGGGCTTTCCCACACAAGTGCGGACGGTGAACATGATATACGCAACCCATATACCCAAAAGGGAGCGGAAGCGTGCGCTAAGGGACGTATATGCGATGGGGCCATTCGCCCGAAAGTTCAACCCATGGTCTTCCTGCCCGATCACCTTTGATCGAAGGGACCACCCCACTAGCATCCGTCACGGCGCTTTCGCCGCATTGGTTCTTGACCCAATTATTGACGGATTTCACCTCACCGTAGTCCTCGATGATGGACGGCGGTAGCAGCCTGAACCTGCTTTATCGGGATACAAAGGCACAAAATGGGCATAGACCCTCAAGGATTAAACCTACAAAGACGACCTTTAAAGGCGTCATACCGAATGTAGACGCCAATTATGCGGGCTCGATTACACTCGAAGTGGTCTTCGGATCCCCGGATAACTTCCGAAGAGAAGAGTTAATCTTCGACATAGTCCCGTTCAGCGGCTATCATGCAAGCTCGGGCGAACCGCATTTGCAAAGTTCAATGCGGTGCCGCACCACGCATACCTCAAGCTCAAGATGCCAGCCCTCGAGGAGTAATCACGGTCAATGGAAACACCGAACGCCGCTCCGAGCGGAGGAGCACACGGCGGCCCTCGCGGCGGAGGTGCAAAGCAGCCTCTCACAGAATTCTCGAGTCCGCCACTAAGCGTCCGGACAACATCAAAGCGCGCTACCGAGTAACCTACAACAAGACCGCCTGGCACGATTCAAGCACGCGTAGCAATCCGGCCCCAACCCAAGCACTCGCGAAATCACGAAGCCAGTACTACGCGTACATAACTACGCTCTGGAGGTACCTTGGGCATAAGGGGAGGGGCACGACCACGGCACGCCCAGAATGCGGCTCAACCACACCATGGGCTCCCGATTGTGTCATTCTTTTTCTTTTTCCTTTTTCTTCTTTTTTCTTACTTTCAGGACTCCGTTTTCCAGAAACCCTGTCCGGCACTAGAATCGCCGAACTCACGATGCAACAGCCAGGGAAGCAGAAAGCTACGTCGAGTGTTCACGTGGTCTCTATTACGAGCGTTATACCTGTTTTACATACCATCCCACAGCTTACCCCTGGAGGGGGACATGTTAAATAGTCCCATCCCTTGCTTATCGCACAATGTGTATCGTTCTGCTTTTATTTGCAGTTTCTTTTTGAATAAACAATACATAGCTTTTGCCTATTATTGCACTCCTTTCTTTTTCTATATATGTTCATTTCACGACATGTTGCACACGTACACTTTGGTACGGCCAATACACCAGGGGCTTAAGTACCCCAAAAGTATGGTGTGATAAGTCCGAACACTTTCACAAGTGCGGCACCCCAAACTTATAGCATTATATGCATCGGCTCCGAATCATGTCTTGGGTCAATAGTTGGGTTTGCCGGCTCCTATGTTTTGGTACCTTACGTTCCGTTATATCGGCTAAGGTAGCACTAGGAGAACCACTGCGATTGTGCCCCGGTTGAGCTGGGTCGAACACCTCAGTGGAGAAAGCTAAAACTGACCGTCATGATAGGGCGAGAGCCGGTCGCTGTTCGAGAGGTTTTTTCGGGTCCTTAAAGACTTATGCCGCTTAGAGCGAGGAACCGGAATTGTCCGGCCAAGGCGTGGATAGCGCCCCGAACTCGTTCTTCCGAATACTAGGGGCTTCGCCGAAATTTAAAATTATAGAATTCTATGGCTAAGTGAGAGTGTTCAAGCATTATAAGTCCGGTTGCCTTGTTCGTTGCATTGAGCGCCTCCCTTGATGGACCCAAGAATGGGAACAAGAGCGCTCAAGTTTATCCCGAACACCCCAGCACTCGTGGCATGGGGGCTGAAGCGAACGACTTGCCATCTCTGAAATTTGATAAACGGCTGCACAGAAGGTAATATTTTAAATTAACAAGCGTTGCTTAGCGCATATGAACTAGTTTTCAGCGTACAAGATAACAAATGCGAGTCTATTAAAAAATTACATCTTTGGAGCACTCATCCGCTATCTGGCGGGCACCCTTCAGAGGCCCTCATAGTACATTTGGCGCGTATGATGCTCCTTGCCCTTCGGTGGGCCCGTCTGTCACAAGCTTCTCTGCGTCCAGCTTGCCCAAAGGCACTTTAGCATGGGCAAGGGCCCGACGGGCACCTTCAATGCAGACGGAGCGCTTGATTACTTCAATCCGTGGACAAAGGCGTCCACCACCCCGACTAGCCCAAAGTAGCTCCTGTGCATGGCTTCCAATGGCCACAGCCGAACTATGAGGCCCCTCATGGCCTGTTCGGCGACCTTGTGGAGCTCGACCAGCTGCTTCAGTTGGTCGCTTAGGGGCACTGGATGTCCGGCCTCAGCATACTGAGACCAGAACACCTTCTCCGTCGAGCTTCCCTCCTTGGCGCGGTAGAATGTGGCAGCATCAGACACACTATGGAGCAGATCTGCGAATGCTCCTGGAGAGCTCCGAATCCGGGTAAGTAACAGGTAATTCACTTTCACATGCTTGCTTTGCATAAAGAATGCCTTACCCGCCGCTATCTTCTTTAATGATTCAATTTCTTGGAGGGCTTTTTGGGCCTCGGCCTTAGCAGCTTTGGCACTCTCAAGAGCCGAGGCAAGCTTGGTCTCTAGGGTCTTCGAGTCACGCTCCAAACCCTCGTGTTTTTTCACGAGAGCCTGGAGCTCTTGCCGCACCTCCGCCAGCTGCACCTCCCCCTTCTCTCGCTGGGTGCATTCCGCGGCCGCTTTGCTTTCGGCCACGGACACCGCTTCCTTCAGGGTCGCCACCTCGTTCGTGGCCCCTGCAGTACCCATGTTATTCCTCAAGTATTTTTCGCAACCAAACCTTTCTATAAGGTATTTCTTTAATAAGGTATTACTTACCTTCCTTGTCCTCGAGCTGCTTCTTGGCAAGGCCGAGCTCGTTCTCGGACCGCCGAGGTTCTGCTTCAATGCATTGACCTCCGCATCGGTCTGGCGGCAGAGGTCAAGGCAGCGCCTGCATTCCCATATTGACATACTTATGTTAGACTCCTGCGTATATATTTTTAGATCCTTAGTCCGGATTTTCTTTCCAAACACCGAACTAAGCATCAGGGGCTACTGTCTATGCGGTAATATTTTTACATATTCTAAATTTACCTCAAAGCCTGTTAGAAGGCTGGTACAAGCTTGATCAGCCCGCTCTTGGCGGACTAAACTTTCTGGATCACCACACTCATAACAAAGGCGGTGCTCCTCCTCGATGGAGGCGCTGTTAGCGCCTCGATGCTATCCGGTGCCTCCGGTTGGACGGAAGACACCGGCGTCTTATCCTTCCTACGAAGGGACCGCTTGCCGGACTCTGGAACCACTGAAGGTTCCGGCATGGAGTCTGGACAAGGGTCGGGCTTAGAGCCCCTGGGGGTCTCGCCCCCCACGCGCCTGGAGTCCGGGAGGTTGCCTTGCGGTGCCTCCTGTGCCACCTCCTCTTGACCAGGCCCCCCTTGGGGCACCACCTCGGCGTCGTCCGCAGCGTGAGGCGATGAGGCGGCCGGAAGTGAAGTACTCTCCATTTCCGAAAAACTCAGGGACCCGCTCGACGAAGCGGCGAACTCGCCCTTGGGCGGGCTGCATGATTGTTCGACATTAGAGAACACTATGCAATAAAAAAGCCATGGGTATCTGGACACTTACGATCTCGCCAGGGGCTTGGCCCTTGTCGGCCACTTCTCCTCGTCGTTGTCGACGTTGGTGGAAAAGTCCGGAGGAAGGGTCCTTCCCTTCTTGGACCCTCCGGCCTCCCGGTTAGGCGGCCTTCCTTTTCTCTCCTCCCGGCTGGGAGAGGCTTCTTTTCCTCCTCCCGTTCTCGGGAGAAGATTACGCTTCAGAATCGACAGCACCAGGCGTCGGGAGCTCCTTCGAGTTCCCGTTGCGTCCTTCTTGGTTTTCCTTCTTCTCGGCACCACATGAGGTATCGGAGCCAAGAGCCTCACAACCCAAGGCGTCCGCTGGGTCTTCGGCAAAGGAGCCGGACAGTTCACCTGTCCGGACGTCTTCAGACAGTCATGTTAAAGGTTAGGGAGTTTTAGATCCCGCATAGAGTCAAACTATGAAAAAAGAGTCCCATAAAGTGTAAAATAACTCACCTCGTTGGTTTGACGCTGCAAGCTGAATCCGCGCTCTTCGGTAGCGGATGTGGGAGCCTCGGCGCCCTTGACCAACACCTTCCAGGCATCTTCGTACATAGTGTCGAAGAGCCTTTTCAGAGTTGGGTGATGTGCCGGATCGAACTCCCACAATTTGAAGGCCCGTTGTTGGCATGGGAGAATCCGGCGGATGAGCATCACCTGGATTACGTTGACAAGCCTGAGATTCTTGTCCACCAGGTTTCGGACGCATGTTTGGAGTCCGGATAGCTCGTCTGAATTCCCCCACGTCAGGCCTGTCTCTTTCCATGACGAGAGTCGTGTGGGGAAGCCAGATCTGAATTCGGGGGCCGTCGCCCATTTGGGGTCGCGCGGCTCGGTGATATAGAACCACCCCGATTGCCACCCCTTCATTGTCTCCACGAAGGAGCCCTCGAGCCATAGGACTTTGGCCATCTTGCCAACCATGGCGCCTCCGCACTCCGCTTGTCGGCCGTCCACTACCTTCGGCATGACATTGAAGATCTTCAGCCATAAGCCGAAGTGGGGCTGGATGCAGAGGAAGGCCCCGCACACAACGATGAACACCGAGATGTTGAGGATGAAATTCGGGGCCAGGTCGTGGATGTCCAGGTCGTAGTAGAATATGAGCCCCCAGACAAATGGGTGAAGTGGAAAACCTAGTCCGCGGAGGAAGTGGGGGAGAAACACCACCCTCTCATGGGGCCTGGGGGTTGGAATGAGCTGCCCCGTGTCGGGCAGCCGGTGCGCGATGTTGCTGGACAAGTATCCGGCCTCCCGCAGCTTTGTGATGTGCCCCTCTGTGACGGAGGAGGCCATCCACCTGCCTCCCGCTCCGGGCATAGTTGGAGAAGGTTGAGCTGGGGTGTGCAGACTTGGGCGCTGGAGCTCGAGTGCGCGAAAATGGATGAGCAAAGGAGGAAGAAGGCGTAGGTGAGAAGGTGGATCCTTATCCCCTTATATGGACGGACGAAGCTATGCGTCCCCCCACCAGCCTGGTAAAACTCGCTTATCTCCCAAGCACCGTAATCAATGGCGCGGATGGGTTACCCACGTCCGTATTGATGAGAATCCCAGAATAAGGGGGCATGATCTATGCCTTGATAAGACGTGCCAAGGAAACCGCCTCGCTAAACGCGCTAAGGTGGAACAATAAAAAATGATTCATATAAAGGCCTGGCCGTGGTGTGATGTCATGCCGCGGAATACGTCGCCAGAGATCTGTGCAAAAGTTATTCTCTCTACGGTGGTATGTGGAACTTGTTTTTGCGAGCGAACACTATCCTGGTGTTCAAAACCTTCTATGAAGTATTCGGAAGAGGAACCCGCCTTGCAATGCCGAAGACAATATGCGTGTCGGACTCGTCGTCATTGAAGCCTGGTTCAGGGGCTACTGAGGGAGTCCTGGACTAGGGGTTGTCCGGATAACCGAACTATCATCACGGCCGGTCTCCAAGACTATGAAGATACAAGATTGAAGACTTCGTCCGGTGTCCGGATGGGACTTTCCTTGGCGTGGAAGGCAAGCTTGGCGATACAGATATGTAGATCTCCTACCATTGTAACAGACTCTGTGTAACCCTAACATATCCGGTGTCTATATAAACCGGAAGGGTTTTAGTCTGTTGGACGAACAAAAATCATACCATAGGCTAGCTTCTAGGGTTTAGCCTCCTTGATCTCGTGGTAGATCTACTCTTGTACTACCCATATCATCAATATTAATCAAGCAGGAGTAGGGTATTACCTCCATCCAGAGGGCCCGAACCTGGGTAAAAACATCGTGTCCCTTGTCTCCTGTTACCATCTGCCTAGACGCACAGTTCGGGACCCCCTACCTGAGATCCGCCGGTTTTGACACCGACAACATCCTTTAGCCCATGGCACTTAATTTTTTGAACTTGTCTGAAACATACTAGATAAAAGTGTTAGTCCAACAAGAGATATGTTGACATTAATTACCAAAATCACCCAGGGAGCACTTGTGCTTTCAGACCTCCTCCTGGGCCTTGGCCTCGCGAGCACCAATGGCATCTTCCGCTTGGGTGACTTGACGCTCCCTCATCTCCAGTCGCTCAAGGTCGAGGCTACGCTCCACGGCTTCCAGCGCCAATGCCTTCTCGTGCCTCCGGATCTCTTCTTCCTCGGCGGGCGTCCCCCGCAGCGATGCAAGGGCGGCTTTGCGCACGTCCACTTGCCACTCCAAGGAGGCGCTCCAGGCTTGGAGCTCCCACGCGCGCTTCTCCACGGCCTCGCGGTGGTGGTCAGCTTCTTGGGCCTCTTCCAGAGCTCGGGAGCAAGCTTCACGCGAGGTTGCGAGAGAAGCTTCAGCCTTCGCGTTATCAAACTCATGCTAAAGACGCCCGAGTTTGATGTCCACCTTCAACTTATGCCGCTCCTCGGCCAACCGGAGACCCTCGGCCTCGAGGCGCGAGTCGACACCTGCGAGTTCTTCACCGAGTCGGTTCATCGTGCCCATCGCCTCCTGGAAGAGCTCATGATGAACAACACTTCGTCCGTGCTCGAACTCAAACGCACGCCCATCTCATTCTCCACCGGCGGGGCTGCAGGCGGGACCCGAAGCGGTGCGCCCCCTCCCGGCGGGGGGCTGGGGCCTGACGCATACCAGGAGGCCAGCCAGGCCTAGCAAGGGGCCCGGACGAATCGAGGCCCTCTTCTGGGGGAGGCGCCCGAGAACGAAGCCATCCAGCCGCCGTCCACGATCAGAGGAGGAGCCCTCGGCACACTCGCTGAGCTCTAGGTAAGGCCGTGGAGGAGGGACGACGGGGGCGTAAGCCCAAGGCGTCATGGAGGCGAGCGCGCCCCTGGAACCGACACCGCACCCAAGGCGGTGGGCGGGCTAGAGGCACTCAAGGTCAGCGGGGGAGACAAGGAGAGAGGATATTGTTCCTCGGGAGACTCAGCAGCTGTGCCGCAGGGGACCCTGAAGAACCAACGTCAGGGAGGAAAGCAGCACTCAAGAAGCCACAAAGATACGGTACTTACTCGTCAATGGCGATGTACTTCATCCGCTTCAATGGCCCGAAGATGCCACCGCTGCCGCTTGGGGACCCCTTCCTCTTCCAAAGGTCCTCAGAGTCCATGCAGAGCCGTCCGAAGCATTGGACATGGCAGCCAGCACGAGGTGCAGCAGGAGAAGCGCTTGAAGGGACAGCCTGAGGGGCGCCAAGCAGAGGAGAGCCGTCGGGCGCCACCTCGCAGCAACCTGCCGAGGTCTCAAGAGCTTCGGCCTCAGGAGTCGCGCGCTGCGTCGTCCCCACAGCTACCGCACCAAGACAAGAATCACGAGCTCCCGAGGACGACGCCTCAGGAGCACCAGGCGGCATCAGCACCCCGGTACTAGAGCCATCGGCCTCGGACGGTGCTCGCCTCCCTACATCCACACTTTGGGTAAGCTCGATGCCAGCAACAAAGAGGGGAACCACGTTGACAGGGTTCTCGTGGGGCCCCACCAGGCCGTCTCGGCGCAGGCCCCACTCGTCAAAGGAAGGCATGTGCTCCATGTACTCCTCCTTATTCGAGCAACGGTACAACAAACAACTATTCCCAGGCATGTCGTCCGGCAATGGAACACCCGCCAAGACCCCAAGCACCATCTGCCGCGTCTCAAGAGGGAGCCCGGACTCCTGAAGCCTCATATGGTCCTTGCTATTGAGCAAGGCCCACATCGGCTGAGAAAGGCGTTGAAGCAGAGCGACTCGGCGCCGGACAAACTCCTTCACCTCCATAGGTGCAGTTACGCCACGGTCCTTCAACCTCTTCAACCTGAGCCAGATAGGGACAAGACAGGGACAAGGCGCCGACGGAGAATGAAGCAGAGGGTGAGCACTCCGACATCAGCAAATACCCACCGCGTTCGAAACCCGCTCGTGGATGGAGGAAGATCGAAGTCGATCTCCACGCCTGCCGTTGCAGCCACCGCTCGGAAGCTAAGACAACCCGAGCTCTACCGGGGGTCAATCAGATGCAACGAGAAGAACTGGCAAAGAAGGGCCACGGAAGGGGCAATGCCCACCATGGCCTCACACGCGAAGGCGAAGGCGGCAAGAAGGGTCATGGATTGGTGATCAAGATGCAGCATATGGATCTGATAGTGTTCAAGCACTACGTTGAAGAAGGCGGAGAAAGGAGGGACCAGGCCGGCCCAAAGGGCATCGATGAAGATTGGGACCTCGGTGGCAGCCCGGTCAATTCAAGCACGAGACGCAAGCCAAGCCGTCGTCTTTCCCCACTAATTGAAATTGGAGGCAAGCATTGGGCGCACCTTGCCCATGGCCTCATCATTGAGCACTAGCGATCAGCCAACTACGGGCTCGATGGCTGGAGGTGCATCGGTTAAAGACAGAGGCCTCTTCCCCTTATCTGCTTGTTTCAGCGCCATGGAAATGGAGTGAGCGGAGCTGAGGTTAGATCGGAAAGAGGAGCGGAGTCCCGGGGAAGCAAAGGAATTGGGGAATTATGGCACGGGCGATGGAAGAATAACTGTGTAGGTTGCGGTGGCTGCATAGCCAGGCGGATTCTAAGGCAGCATGGGGAAGCGGAGACGCCCACGTCCAATCAACCGCCACGCGTCGACCAACGCCGCATGCTATTGGGGACCGCGGCGCTCCGCACTTGACCTTTGGCTTCGCCTCGAAGCCAAGACCGAGCATGCCTTGGGCCCGGGGGCTACTGTCGTCATTCCGGGGATGGGGGTCCCCAGACTTGCCTGCCTGCGGCCCACGGCGTGGCTCCGCGAGTGGGCCCGTACGGCCCATCTTCACCGACAAGCACGCAAGACCCTCGTTAGGGGCCCAGCCTCGCGAGGCGGATGGCGCAAGACCCCATCGGTAGCGGCCTCACCAGGTTGGCTCGCGAGGGGCAGATAGATCAGGGCAAGGCAAACCTCGCAAGGTTCTCGTGACGTGAGCCATGGCGATCGAGACCAGGCAGGCGCCAGGCGGGCGCCAGCATGCACAGTGTCCTTGTTTCCCCTTTGGTGCTAAGGAGGCAAGCGCAGGCGCAGAGTACCGAGGCGTCAAGAAAAGGTTTCCATATCAGTGCAACGAGACCAAGACCAGCAGGACGGCAAGAAGGAGGTCACCATGGAGCCCAAGGCAGCGTCACCACCAGACCCTTTTGCAGGCGAAGGCCGCTATTGTCAGGATAAGCTGTACTAGCTGTCCCCTTTCAAATTGGCCATTGTTGGCTCCCTTCCTGCTCAATATTAGGGGAGAGGAACATGGCCTACATAAATAGGACTAGCTACCACCATAGGAGATAACTCATTCAGAGGCATCTCATCCTAACTTAAGTGATCCTCACCCACTCAAGTCCACCAAGCACAAGAACACCTCGCCTCAGGAGGCTGTTCTTCCCCTTGTATTGTTCATCCTCAGCCCAAGAGGCAATCCACCACCACCACACTGGAGTAGGGTATTACACCACAACGGTGGCCCGAACCAGTATAAATCTTGTGTCCCGTGTGTTGCGAGTTCATGGAGTTAGTTCTTGAGATCTTAGTGAAGCCAGGACGTGGATCGGTAGGAGGATATCTTCGTGCGCACCCCAGTGTTCGCACCTTGAGGGTTTTGCCGGATCCCGTGATCCGACAGAAGTGCATGACCCAGCCGTTGGGCACGTTGTCGCCTAGCACCAAGGATCGATGCTCACACAGCTCCTGGTTCGATGTGTCTGTCCAGGCTGCCATGAAGTTAGCGAGTGCCGCTCCCTTGATTACCCTGGTCCTGTTGAACTCCAGCTGGAAGGTCTGCAGCTCGATGTTCCATTCGGCGAATTTGTCGGTGGTGTTAGGGCTGCGCAATATCCACTCCAGGGGGTATGCGGATACGACCTTTAAGGGGTGGCCCTGGAAATAGTGGTGCAGCTTCCTCTAGGCGGCCAGGAGCACGAGGAGGAGCTTGTGCTGCATAGGGTAATGCATGTGCGCATACTAGAGCACCGTGCTGACGAAGTACACCGGGTGTTAAACGAGGCGCGGAGCAACGACGGATTCTCGTATGGCGCAAGGTGCGCGGGGCTTGGGGATCCCTTCGGACGTTAGGGGACGGAGCCCTCAGGAGCATCATCCTTAGGCAACGAGGACTTAGAAGGCTTCATTGTCGGATTTCGGGTTCTGGCAGACCCTTGAGGTTCAAACTCTGGGGTGCGCACGGAGATCTTTCCCCTACCAGCTCACGCGTTAATGGTTTGCAAGGGATCTAAACTAGGAACAATGAACAACACAAGAGACACGAGGTTTATACTGGTTCGGGCCACCGTTGTGGTGTAATACCCTACTCCAGTGTGTGGTGTGGTGGATTGCCTCTGGGGCTGATGAGGAACAGTACAATGGAAGAACAGCCTCGCGAGGGGCTGTTCTTGAGCTGGTGCGATGGACTGCTTGGGTGAGTCCAGCCGCTTCTCTCTCTCTCCCTGGTAGGTTCGACCTGTGTCTCGTCGATCCCCCTACCTCTGTGCTGGCTAGTCCTATTTATAGAGGGAGGCCCTAGGCCTCTTCCCAAATAATGAGCGGGAAGGGCGCCAACAATTGGCCATTTTGAAGGGGAACATCTAGTACACTTATCCTGACTAAAGTTGGTCTTCGGTTGCCAAAGGCTCTGACGGTGACGCCGTCTTGGGCTCCACGATGACCTCCGTCCTGCCGCTCTGCTAGTCTTGGTATTGTTGCATCGTAGCGGCAACCTTTCCCTGATGCCCCGGCCTGTGCTTGCCTCCTTTGCACCAAAGGGGAAACAAGGACACTTCGCAGGCTGGCGCCCGCCTGGTCTCGTTCGTCATGGCTTGCGTCACGGGGCATCCTCGTGAGGTACCCTGCCTTGATCTCTCCGCCTCCTCGTGAGCCTTCTTGATGAGGCTGCCCCTGAGGAAGGTTCCTGTCATCCGCCCCTCGAGGCATGGCCCCTCGCGAGGGTCTTGAGCTTGAGCTGATGAAGCTAGGCCGCAAAGGTCCTCCACTAGAGCCACGCCGCAGGCCGCAGGTAGGCAAGTCTAGGGACCCCCGTTCCCAGAACGCCGACATTCATGGCCCCGCACAGACCGTGGGGCTTCCCTCGAGTGCTGCCGCGTTCCTCTCGAATTGCTACAAGTACAGCGCTGGCCAAATGCGGGGTGGCCGCTAGGTAAAGCACCAGGGGCTCGCGCGAGCGGGGCGCCACCATGATGGGCTGGCTCGTGAGGTACCTCTTGAGGTCCTAGAAGGCTGCCTCCGCCTCGGGTGTCCATTCAAAGGGACTCTTCCTCTTCATCAACTTGAAGAATGGCAGTACACGCTTGCCCGGCTTGGATATGAAGCACCCCAAGGAGGTCACGCATCCCGCCAGCTTCTGCATATCCTTGAGGGTTTCGAGCGGGCGCATCTTTTTGATAGCATTGACTTCTCTAGGTTCGCTTGTATCCTCAGTGCGAGACGGGGAAACCAAGCAGCTTGCGAGATGGGACCCCAAAAACACACTTCTTGGGGTTAAGCTAGAGATTTACCCTGCGCATGTTGGCGAATGTTTCCTCCAGGTCCTCGATCAGGGTTGTCGCTGTCACAACCCTAGATTCATGACTGTAAACAGTTACATCAGTGAGCATGCATCATGTTTAATTCGAAGAAATTTGAATTGTGGAAGATTCTCAAAGCATAAGAAACCTTTTAAAATTGAGCAAGTTAAAAATTTCTTCAAATGAGCCCAAGGAAATGTTCATTTTAATCCCTGAAAATATTGGCAAGAGGTAAAAATCTAAACCAATATTTTAGATCATTAAGAGTAATTAATTTGGGCATTTGAATTAAATCATAATGTATTTGAATTGGATTTATTTATGTTATAATGGAAATACATGTCCAATAATTATGGAAATTATTGTGTGGCTCTAGAGTAATATCTCTAGTCCATACAATAATTTACAGAAGCAAATAAATTTGTTCAGTACTCCTACTAAATCAACACAAACATAACTAAATAAATAGAAAAACCAAAGAGAGAGAGAGAGAGAGAGAGAACCTACCTGGCGCCTACCTGTGCGGCTTGCTGCTGAATTCGGCCCAGCCCAGCCACACTCCCCTGCCAGTTGTCTTCCTCCTCTTGCCAGAAGGCAGAGGGGAAGCAGTGCATGGAGCTCGCGTGCGCGGGCACACAGCTGCCTGCCTGGCCACTCCCTGTCTAGCGCGACGTTGGGATCGTCTCCCCATGGCCTCCGGAACCCACCGACCCCTCGCTCACTCTTTACCATTCACCCCCTCACTCTCTTCACGCCATGGCCGACGCACGCCCGAGCTCGTCGCCACCGTAGTCGTGCCCACAGCCGCCCTCGAGCCTCTCCGACCTATCCTCGAGCTCTGCCTTGTCTGCCTCGTCCTCTCCACCGAGCTGCGCGATGCCGGACGCCCCCAAACGCCCTCACCACCATCTTCTTCAACCTCGGTCGCCGGAGATACCTCTCGGCGTCCCGCTCAGCCTCGACACTCCCCGGCCTCGCCGTCTGCGCCAAACGAACCTCTATGAGCCCCCGATCAAAACCCCCCTTACCTCGTCATCGCGCACATCCTCTAGCTAGCTCCACAGCCGGAACCGAGAGCTCCACATCACCAGCGATGTCACCGTCGTCGCTGCAGCCGCTGAGCCTCGAAACCGAGCGCGTCACCGTTCTCTGCATGCTCCCAGGAGCATGGAACGCCCACCAACTCCTCCTCCCGTGTACTCTAACGCCGAGCCCGACGTCACCCGAACTCCGGCCGCCGCCGCGAGCTTGATTCCGGCGAGTCCGGTCGACCTCGGCCCCTCCTGCTTGCTTATATAGATGCGGCTGAGCGCCAGCTGCGCGTAGATGCTCCTCGCCACTGTTTTGGTTCTCCGGAGGGCGTTTCCCGAGCGGACTCCGCCGCGGCTTGAGGTCGCCGGCGGCCAAACTCCGGCGTTCCGACGTGGCCGCGTAATTAGTACTAATCACTGCCAGCTAAACCACCCACAGAAGCTAACAGCCGGGCCCCACATCCTAATTACTAGCTAACTAAACTAGATTAAGTTTAATCTAATTACCCTGGACCCACGCGTCAGCATTGACTGTGCTGATGTGTCCGTTGACCAGACCCACCTGTCATTGTCACTGAACAACACTAGGTCACTGACCAGTGGACCCCACTTGTCAGGTTTGACCTGGACCGCTCCTGTTGACCTGCTAAGGTCGGACATGGATAAAGGCGGCAGCGATAAATATTTTCTTGGATTTCAAATAAATCAGAAATGATTTATTTAATTCATAAAATATCCAAAACTTCTAAAAATCGTATAAGATCAACGGTTACTCCAAATGAAATAAATTATATATGAAGAATGATCAGAAAAAATCCAATCTATCCATTTATACTGGCTTCATGCATGTTTAAACAAGCTAACTTGTTGTTCAGTGCAAAACATGATAAAGCACTATTTAAGATCACAAATGAGTTTGAACTTCGAATCTTTGGTTCAAAATAGCTCAAACTCATCTGGTTATAGATGCATTAGACCAACACACTAATTTTGCCATGTCACATGCATGCATCATATTGTTGCTTATTGTAATGTATTGATTGTGTTGCATATTGTAATGTATTGAGTGTCCGGTTGAAGTGCAGTACCCCTCGACCACTCCGTCCGGCAAGCAAAACCCCCTTGTTCATTCCGATACAATCCCACTGTCTTGCTCCTGCTCTCTTTTACTGCACTAGGACAACAACGATTCAACTGTTACATGCTGCGGTAGTTGAACCCCTTTCCTTTGCATGACCTGTCATTGCCACAGTAAATAGATGAAACCCACTAGCATGAGTAGGAGTTGTTTGAGCCCCGATGTGCCTACTCATTCCTGCTTGTTTGTTATGCCTACTACTACTTAGAGTTGAGTCGGGTCTGATTCATCGGGAATGAATTGGAGTGGTGATGAACATGTGCTACTGTGCGTGAGCTAAGTGTGTGAACACGATTTGGGAAAGGTAGCGGTGAGAGGCCATGTAGGAGTACATGGTGGGTTGTCTCATTGAAGCCGTCCTCAGGAACTGAGTTCTGTGTTTGTGATCCATGAACAACTACTACCACACATTGGGATCCTTAATTGTCTCTCTTGACTTATTTATCACCTTGATCTCTGTCCAGGAGTTGCAACTAGTTTCTGGTATTTTTAGGATATGTGTTGGAGGTCGTGCGTAGCGCTGACCCTATGGGTGGGCTATCATGCGGTAGATACACCATGGCCCGTTGTACCGGGCACCCATTTGGTGTCTCGGGAACCCTAGACACATCGTTTGGGGCTGTGAGCGAAACTCTGGCCAGATCTCCTCGTGGATGGAACCCGAATAGGCGATAAACCTGGACTAGAGACTTGTGTGGTTAGTCAGGTCGTGGATGACTCCCTCGCCAGGCTTCCGCTTGAAGGTTGCCGAGATACACGACGTGTACATGGTGGTAAGTGGCGAGAGCATGTGTGAAGAAGTACACCCCTGCAGGGTTAACATGATCTATTCGAATAGCCGTGTCCGCGGTAAAGGACTTCTGAGTTGCCTGTACAATTCATAGACAAGTGAAAGTAGATACTCTAAAATGCGCAAGATAAGCGTGAGTGCTATGGATGACGTTCTCGTAGGAAGACGGGAGCGGATCCATAGTGGTGTATTGATTGGTGAATATGTCGACTCGTGTGCACCACCTCAAAAGAGTTATTGCAGTAGTAGTTCAGGTTAGCCACATATTCAAAGCTGGCTTACTGCAGTTAAACCCCACCATCCCTTTGTTGATAATGATGCATATGTAGTTAGTTCTGATGTAAGTCTTGCTGGGTACATTTGTACTCACGTTTGCTTAATTTATGTGTCACAGCCCTAGAATTTGATTGCAAATAATTGCACAAACATCCATGCATCATGTCTAATTTTCTTTGAAACTTGAAGTGGGGATGACAGAACCCCCAGCACCCCCTTAAACCAACTAGGGTTTACTAAAATAATTCTTAATGAACCCAAAATGCCCTTCTAAAATGTTCATCATCTTTGCCTTGGTCTAGAACCTCTGACAAAAATGTTGCACACATTTCTAGGACAACAGAGTGTCACTGGATTAACTCATTAGTTAATTGTATTTGGGAATTTAAATGCTAGTAAATATTTCAAATGCCCAAATAATCCCAAACCAAAATGTTCCATGTTGGATATATTCTAAATATTGGGCATGCACAGTTTGGTGATTTTTGAAAGTGCCTAGATATTTTTAGTAATGCCACAAACTTACAGAACAAAAGATAAGTAGAAAATAGAAGAGAGAGAGAGAGAGAGGAACTAACCTGGCGCCCACCTGGCCTGGCCCAGCATGGCCTAGTGCCAGTCATCGCCTACCTCTACCAGTAGGCAGAGGAGGGACACCGCGACACCGCCGAGCTCGCCACGCCTCCTCCTGCTTGCTGCCGAGACTCTGGACGCGTGGGTGAACGCCCCGGCGTCGTCCCAATTCGCCCGAACTCTCTCACTCTCCCCCTGCTCTCTCCCTCGCCTCCGCACCTCGGACCCGAACACGTCCGTCGCCGCCGCCTGACATTGCCGCGACCACCGGCCACCCCACGCCTCACCGACGCGCCCACGAGCTCCGCCTCGTCCCTCTTTTCCTCCTCACCGAGCCACGCGGCACCAGACGCCTCCGAACGCCGTCACCGTGGTCGTCTTCTACCTCGGGCATCCGAGATCACCGACAACCGCACCTCGTCTCCAGCCCGTCCTCGAGCCCGCTGAGACCGACGCACGACTCCCCGTGAGCTCCCGATTCTTTCCCCTTGCTCACCCCCTCTGTTCCCGTCCCCTAGCCCCGTCTTCCACCACGGCCGAAGCTCGCCGCCGCCGTGCCTCATCACTGTCATGGCTAGAGCCACAGTGGCTCGAAGCTAGGCACACCACCGTGCTCCACACCTCACCAGGAGCACGTAGCACACACCAACGCCTCCCCTAGCGCCCTGCATCGCCTAACATGCCGTTGGCCGAACTCCGGTCGCCGCCGCGAGCTCGGTCCACCCCAGCCACTCCCGCTTGCCCCGTTAGACGCGCCTCGTCGCGCTGCAGCCCGTAGAGCCTCTTCGCCGCCCATTTGGGCACCCGTGAGCGATTTCCGAGCCGCGCCGCCGCGTCTGGCCTCGCCGGCGTCAAGCCGCCGGCAGGTTTGACCCGCTGACCAGGGGTTTGACCTCCCCAGGCCCCTGCTTAATTAGTATTAGGTTTAATTAGTGCTAAATTAACTTAGTTAACTAGATGAGCCACTGACATGTGGGCCCAGGCCCTAATTAACCTATGTTAGTGCTAACCTAACACTAACTAACTCTGTTAGTTAGTTGCTACACTGACTTGTGGGTCCCCGCCGTCAGGTTTGACCTGGGCTGGCGCTTTTGACTCTTGGCGTCACCCAGGCGTCATCTTGGCGTGAAGTTAACCCTTTTATGGATTTAACTATATACAGGAAATTCCAGAAAATGCCCAAAACTTCTAAAAATCATAGTAAATCAACCGTAGCTCCAAATCAAACAAGTTATATATGAAAAATGATCAGAAATATTCAATATTTCCATCTGCACCATTTTCATGCATGTTTAAACAACTTATACCTGCTGATCATGTCAAATCAATTAAATGGCATTTGAATTTCACATATGAAGTTTGAATTTGAACCTAGGGTTCAAACCAACTCCATTTAACATGTTGCTAGTTGCATTAGCTCAAAACACAGCATATTTCCATGTCATGATCATGCATCATATTGTTGCATTGCATTGATTGTGCTCTTCCTTGTTTGCCGGTATTTGTCCCCTCTCGATGAAGCGAGGTTCCGACGATGAGTTCGATGACACCGATGAAGAGCTATATTATCTTGAAGTGCCGAGCAAGCAAAACATCCTTGTTCATTACGATACAATCCCACTCTCTCGCTCCTGCTCTCTTTTACTGCATTAGGACAACAACGATTCAACTGTTACATGCTGCGGTAGTTGAACCCCTTTCCTCTGCATGACCTGTCGTTGCCACAATAAATAGATGAAACCCACTAGCATGAGGAGTTGTTTGAGCCCTGATGTGCCTACTCATTCATGCTTGTTTGTCATGCCTGCTACTGCTTAGAGTTGAGTCAGGTCTGATTCATCGGGGATGAATCGGAGGTGTGTGAACATGTCCCTCTTGTTGAGAGCTAAGTGTGTGAACACGATTTGGTAAAGGTAGCGGTGAGAGGCCATGTAGGAGTACATGGTGGGTTGTCTCATTGCAGCCGTCCTCGAACTGAGTTACGTGTTTGTGATCCATGAGCAGTTACTACCACACATTGGGCTCAAGGCGCTCCAAGCTCTCTCAACTTATTAATCAACTTGATCTCTGTCCAGGAGTTGCAACTAGTTTTACGGCGTTTGTAGGTAGTGTTAGTAGTCTACAGTGGCACCCGATGCAATTGGGCTTGGGACAGACTAGGCACGGTGTACGGTGTACCAAGTGGCACCCCAATGGTGGGCTTGGGAACCCTGCTCACATCGTTTGGGGCCGTGGCGACACCCGGCGGATCTCCTTGCGGATGGAACCCGAATAGGCGATAAATCTGGATGAGAGACTTGTGTGGTTAGTCGGTCGTGGCCGACTCCCTCGCCGAGCTTCCGCTTGAAGGTTGCCGAGATACACGATGTGTACATGGTGGTAAGTGGCGAGCGTGTGTGAAGTAGTGCACCCTGCAGGGTTATAAATGATCTATTCGAATAGCTGTGTCCGGTAAAGGACTTACGGGTTGCCTATACGGTTCATAGACAAGTGAAAGTGGATACTCTAAAATGCCAAGATAAGCGTGAGTGCTATGGATGGCGTTCTCGTGAGGGGAGATGGGAGGCGGATCCATAGTGGTGTATTGATATGGTGAATATGTGGACTCGTAGCGCCACCTCAAAAGAGTTCAGGATAGCCACTGAGTCAAAGCTGGCTTGCTGCAGTCAAACTCCACCACCCCCTTTGTTGATACCGATGCATATGTAGTTAGTTCTGATGTATGTCTTGCTGGGTACATTTGTACTCACGTTTGCTTAATTTATGTTTTGTAGAGAGACGTCAGTCTCGCTAGTAGTTCCGCGTGGACTTCGACGTTTATCTTGTTACCTCAGCTACGATCTTGTGCCCTCTACAGGATCTGGTAGATAGTCAGGCTTCTCAGCCTTTTTCATTGTAGATGTCTGTACTCAGACATGTTAAGCTTCCGCATGTGCTTTGACTTGTATGCTCTGAATGTTGGGTCATGAGACCCATGTTTGTAATATCTCGCTCCTCGGAGCCTATTGAATAAATACTTGAGTCATAGAGTTATGTTGTGATGCCATGTTGTATTTACACATATCGAGCATATTGTGTGTATGATTGAAATGCTTGGTATGTGTGTGATCCGACAACCTAGTTGTTTATCCTTGGTAGCCTCTCTTATGGGGAAATGTAGTCTTGTGCTTCCATGAGCCATAGTAGTCCGCTTCTGACCCGGTTCACCGGAGTCCTGCTAATGACACTACTTCTCGGAACCTTTGGACTAGCCGGCATGTGATTCACTTAGTTCACGTATGCATCCCTTCGGGAAATGTCACGCGGTGACATCCGGAGTCCTGCCTAGCTGCTACAGCCGGGTTCCCGGAGTCCTATTAGCCAGTGATACAGCCCGGATTACGCAGTCTTGGCCCGACATAATCGATGTTGATTCATGTATGCCTGTCCCTATAAGTTAGTGCCACTTTGGGTTCACAACTAGTCATGTCGGCCCGGGTTCTCTGTCATATGGATGCCAGCGACACTATCATATACGTGAGCCAAAAGGCGCAAACGGTCCCGGGCCATGGTAAGGCGACACCCGTGGGAATACCGTGCGTGAGTCCGCAAAGTGATATGAGGTGTTACCGGCTAGATCGATGTGACTTGGAATCGGGTATCTGACAGCTTTGGTATCGAGCTTTCGTTGCTGTGGGATTACCAAGCCAAACCAGTCGAAGTTGTGTCTAGAAATGCTTTAGTTATGTAAGGGAATTGATTGTGGAAGGGAACGTAAGGCTCTTTTTACACCTTATACCTCATGGCCTTCTGATCTGAGTCATCCTCGTCTCTTCTGCGGGGATTAAGAACTAGGCCTTCTCATCTATCTATCAGGATGACGTGTTACTAATCCATAGACTTATAGGATTGATAGTTTCAAATCTCAGTTCAGTTTTCACTACTTCTGTGTATTCATAGCTGGTCTCAGATTCTTGATATTGTGACGATCGAGTGGTTATGCCACTATTTTGCAGGATGTCTCAAATCATTTTGAGCATTTACAGCCGTTATGCTGTCCGAGTCATCCCAGGTTTTTAATTAATCTGATGCATTTGCAAATCCCTTCTTCCCACCCCGTTGTTCCTTTGGGCGGATTAAGCACACTAATCGGTGCATTGAGGTACTCCGTTGCCTTGACATACATGTTGGAGTTAGTATTATGACCCTAGGTGTCTTAGAGAACTACTCGGAAATCTAGCAATGCCTTGCATCCCCAAAGGTGATGATTACGGCCATTACTCTCGAAAGCATCCCGTGATGCTACTTAGTAGTAGGTATTCTATTCCTAGGTTCTTGAACCCGAGATTCACCCTACTTACCTCGTGTTGATAGTGTTGCTCGTACCTTTAGGATATTAGTAACCTTTGCATTAGTCCTCGAGGTCCGTGGTATTTCCTTCTTCCAAATACCATGAACCATTAAGGCAGAAGTTATTTGAACCAAAAGATCACAATCAGAGTATTCTTGAGGAGTTCTCCATTCATAATTGTGACTCTTCCAGTCCTACCTCACTGCATGGGTTATCCGGAAGAAACATGTTGAACTTGGTTCGACATAATAATCTATGCATCCACAACTCAGAAAGTTATATGTTCCTCGAGTTGTTCCTCCTTAGTTGTATTCTGACCCCCGTCTATCAATTGATAGTCAAGGGTATGCGTGCATTCGTTTATCGATGCCTATTACTCTTGTGGTCCGTCGAGCCATTCTATTCTGGAATGACTAGGAGAACAAACTCCAGTACCTTGTCCATTTCTAGGATTGGGTCAAAGCAGTTGTATTCCGCAGATCAAAGTGCCCATCTAGCTTTTGATTCTGTTCCACCTGGAGTGTTACCATCTTTATGTCAAGAATGTCATGAGAATTGCACCACCTCTTATGAATTCTTGACGTAGTGATACTTCTCACCATCATTATTCATTCCTCGGTCCCGTGTTGTTGTAACCGGAATGCCGACAAGTGAATTGTGGTGTGTGAAATCGATACGCCTAGTAACCCCCTTGCTTGGTAGTTAATGGAAAATATTCTCATTCTTAGCGTGTTGGTTATTAAATCATCATCCTAAGATTGATCGTGCTACCTAGTCCTTATTTCTGGTGCACTCTTTGATCAATGAGTTAGGTTGTGCCAATCCCTCGCTCTTTTGATCATATCGTCTTGCCTTGAAAAGCAAGATTATTCTCGACCTTAGTAGCATATTGGTGGTTCGTGATTTTCTTAATATCTTCTCGGAAGCATTACCAGGTTGTCACCTGACCGCTATGTTGAGTTCGTGATCAAGTTGGTTTTCTTGTAACCACCCTTTATCCAAGAATGCATGCGGATACCACGAGCTAGTTGGTTAAGCTAAACAACAACTTGGAGAGTTGGAAGATAAAAGCTTACCTGACTTATTTCAACTCCAAGGGATATCCTGGTGTGTGTGTGTTGAATAAACATGATATCTTCATCGATTGGTCCCTGTGATCAGTTGTTGGATCTATTGCCTTGTCAAAACTTTGACTTAAGTATGGGCTATCGTCAACTCAAATCAGAACCAACGATGTTCGTAATGTTGTCTTACTCGTGGTTGATCCCTCGAGCATACACCATTACATCTTTTGGTCTGACCAATGATATCACCGTGCTCATGTGATGGTGGAAGTCCAGTGATATGAAATTCCGATGAGTTGCTGTTGAGCCCAACAGCAGCATTTTGTCTCCCCCATGATTCATGTTGAACATCAACCAAGTGTTGGAAACTTTGTAAGCAATGCCTTCGTGTTCCGTTCATGAAGCTTATGCTTGGATGGAAGAAGTGACTTCCTCGAATTCATTTGCTTTAGGTGTAAGTTGTCGCCATGAATTTGAGAAAGGTTTGTTTTGCTTCCTTTGGAATCATCGCAAGTCCGTCATGCATTAAATGCGAGGTATTCTATGGTTTGGTAGATTAATTACCTCCACTCCATTCGTATTCCCTAGCACACCAAGCCACTGATTGATTTGTTCAAGGAGAAGAAGTTCCTTCTTAAGAGCATACCTTATGCAAGGACTTCAGTATCCTCGTTGATGGTTCCCAACCAGAACTCGGTAGTGTTTCATTGTAAGACTACCATGTGGTCATGCTTGTCTGGGACAACATGTTCACATGTTTGTAGCGGAACACGCTCATGTTTTGGAGCTTACTACCATAGTCCATCTCCCGAGAATCTCGCCACGTCATTTCGTTGATTTGTGTTGCAAACTTTCTTTTCAGACATGTTGAGTCTGAAGTATCCTATCACCAATCGGATAAGAATCTCAGGCAGATATGATGGTTGGAACACTCCCAATATCTGCATTTTATTCCCAGTTGCACCCCATCGTGCCAATTTTCCATGGGATGCCCTTCTCAACAGTTGTTGTCCAGGTTCATCTTCAAAGGTGGACTTACCATGGGTCCCATCCATTTCCGGTGATAAGCAAATCATCCCTTCCGTTGTCTTCAACAAGGTAGTTCACATCATCCATTCTAGTCCGAGTATGCCATTCCTTCGAACTCCGCCAAACGATCGCTGTGATTTGCCTTAGGCTGATATAAAGAGTCTCAATGATCTCTATATCAAAGGTAATTCTTTTTGCCACTTAAGGTTATAATTCTATGAGCCACTTCCTTTAAGATGTCTCGTTATGGTATCATGGCAATTCAACTCCTCTCTACTTTAACAACCATCCACAATCCTTTTAAGTGTGGGATTGTTGCCTACCGAATTGAACCCTTGTCATCTGCCTGTTTCCATTGCTTCAGATGTGTGTTTTGCGTCTCAACTCGAGAGATATTGTTATGTCTCATTCCATGAGTTGATCGTCAGTTGTTCGATCTTCGAGAAGATCAATCCTAGTAGAGTTCCTTTCCGTCGTCCTCACGTGAATGAAGATCTCAAGAGCGAGGATGTCAAGATCAACGTGATGCAACGAATCAACAACCTTATGAAGTGCAACCTGGTTCGTGAAGATTGTGTTGGTCTTGTGCCCCTCTGTCTTCTTACCTCACGTCCTGAATCTCGGGACGAGATTCTTGTTTAGTGGGGGTGAGTTGTCACAGCCCTAGAATTTGATTGCAAATAATTGCACAAGCATCCATGCATCATGTCTAATTTTCTTTGAAACTTGAAGTGGGGATGACAGAACCCCCAGCACCCCCCCTTAAACCAACTAGGGTTTACTAAAATCATTCTCAATGAACCCAAAATGCCCTTCTAAAATGTTCATCATCTTTGCCTGGTGCACACTTTTCTAGGACAACAGAGGGTCACTGGATTAACTCATTAGTTAATTGCATTTGGGCATTTAAATGCTAGTAAATATTTTAAATGCCCAAAAAATCCCAAACCAAAATGTTCCATGTTGGATATATTCTAAACATTGGGCATGCACAGTTTGGTGATTTTTGAAAGTGCCTAGATATTTTTAGTAATGCCACAAACTTACAGAACAAAAGATAAATAGAAAACAGAAGAGAGAGAGAGAGAGAGAATGGAACTAACCTGGCGCCCACCTAGCCTGGCCCAGCACGGCCCAGCCCACTAGCCTAGTGCCAGTCATCGCCTACCTCTGCCACTAGGCAGAGGAGGGGCACCACGACACCGCCGAGCTCGCCACGCCTCCTCCTGCTTGCTGCCGAGACTCTGGACGCGTGGTTGAACGCCCCGGCGTCGTCCCAATCCGCCCGACCTCTCTCACTCTCCCCCTGCTCTCTTCCTCACCTCCGCACCTCGGACCCGAACACATCTGTCGCCGCCGCCTGTCGTTGCCACGACCACCGGCCACCCCACGCCTCACCGACGCGCCCACGAGCTCCGCCTCGTCCCTCTCTTCCTCCTCACCGAGCCACGTGGCACCAGATGCCTCCGAACACCGTCACTGTTGTCGTCTTCTACCTCGGACATCCAAGATCGCCGGCGACCGCACCTCGTTCCAGCCCGTCCCCGAGCCCGCTGAGACCGACGTACGACTCCCTGTGAGCTCGCGATTCTTTCCCCTTGCTCGCCCCCTCCGTTCCCGTCCCCTAGCCCCGTCTTCCACCATGGCCGAAGCTCGCCGCCGCCGTGCCTCGTCGCCGTCATGGCCAGAGCCACAGTGGCTCGAAGCCAGGCACACCACCATGCTCGACACCTCACCAGGAGCACGGAGCACACACCAACGCCTCCCCTAGCGCCCTGCATCGCCTAACCTGCCATTGGCCGAACTCCGGTCGCCGCCCCGAGCTCGCTTCCGACGAGCTCGGTCCACCCCAGCCGCTCCCGCTTGCCCCGTTAGACGCGCCTCGTCGCGCTGCACCCGTAGAGCCTCTCCGCCGCCCATTTGGGCACCCGTGAGCGATTTCCGAGCCGCGCCGCCGCGTCTGGCCTCGCCGGCGTCAATCCGCCGGCAGGTTTGTCCCGCTGACCAGGGGTTTGACCTGCTTAATTAGTATTAGGTTTAATTAGTGCTAAATTAACTTAGTTAACTAGATGAGCCCCTGACATGTGGGCCTAGGCCCTAATTAACATAGGTTAGTGCTAACGTAGCACTAACTAACTCTGTTAGTTAGTTGCTACACTGACTTGTGGGTCCTCGCCGTTAGGTTTGACCTGGGCTGGCGCCTTTGACTCTTGACGTCATCTTGGCCTTGATTAACCCTTTTCTGGATTTAACTTTATACAGGAAATTCCAGAAAATGCCCAAAACTTCTAAAAATCATAGTAAATTAACCGTAGCTCCAAATCAAACAAGTTATATATGAAAAATGATCAGAAAAATTCAATCTTTCCATCTGTACCATTTTCATGCATGTTTAAAAAACTTATACCTGCTTATCAGGTCAAATCAATTAAATGGCATTTGAATTTCACATATGAAGTTTGAATTTGAACCTAGGATTGAAACCAACTCTATTTAACATGTTGCTAGTTGCATTAGCTCAAAACACAGCATATTTCCATGTCATGATCATGCATCATATTGTTGCATTGCATTGATTGTGTTCTTCCTTGTTTGCCGGTATTTGTCCCCTCTCAGTAGACGAGGTTCCGACGATGAGTTCGATGACACCGATGAAGAGCTATACTATCTTCAGAAGTGCCAGGCAAGCAAAACCCCCTTGTTCATTCTGATACAATCCCACTCTCTCCCTCCTGATCTCTTTTACTGCATTAGGACAACAACGATTCAATTGTTACATGCTGCGGTGGTTGAACCCCTTTCTTCTGCATGACCTGTCGTTGCCACAGTAAATAGATGAAACCCACTAGCATGAGTAGGAGTTGTTTGAGCCCTGATGTGCCTACTCATTCATGCTTGTTTGTCATGCCTGCTACTGCTTAGAGTTGAGTCAGGTTTGATTCATCGGGGATGAATCGGAGGTGTGTGAACATGTCCTACTGTTGAGAGCTAAGTGTGTGAACACGATTTGGTAAAGGTAGCGGTGAGAGGCCATGTAGGAGTACATGGTGGGTTGTCTCATTGCAGCCGTCCTCAGGAACTGAGTTCTGTGTTTGTGATCCATGAACAGTTACTACCACACATTGGGCTCCAGGCGCTCCAAGCTCTCTCGACTTATTAATCAACTTGATCTCTGTCCAGGAGTTGCAACTAGTTTCTGGTGTTTGTAGGTAGTGTTAGTAGTCTACCAAGTGGCACCCGGTACAGGTGGGCTTGGGACAGACTAGGCACAGTGGCACGGTGTAACAAGTGGCACCCCGATGGTGGGCTTGGGAACCCTGCTCACATCGTTTGGGGCCGTGAGCGACACCCCGGCCGGATCTCCATGCGGATGGAACCCGAATAGGCGATAAACCTGGATGAGAGACTTGTGTGGTTAGTCAGGTCCTGGCCGACTCCCTCGCCAGGCTTCTGCTTGAAGGTTGCCGAGATACATGATGTGTACATGGTGGTAAGTGGCGAGAGCGTGTGTGAAGTAGTGCACCCCTACAGGGTTATAAATGATCTATTCAAATCGCCGTGTCCGCGGTAAAGGACTTCTGGGTTGCCTGTACAGTTCATAGACAAGTGAAAGTGGATACTCTAAAATGCGCAAGATAAGCGTGAGTGCTAGGGATGGCATTCTCGTAGGGAGACAGGAGCGGATCCATAGTGGTGTATTGATATGGTAAATATGTGGACTCGTGTGCGCCACCTCAAAAGTGTTACTTGCAGTCGTAGTTCAGGATAGCCACTGAGTCAAAGCTGGCTTGCTGCAGTCAAACTCCACCACCCCCTTTGTTGATACCGATGCATATGTAGTTAGTTCTGATGTAAATCTTGCTGGGTACATTTGTACTCACGATAGCTTAATTTATGTTTTGCAGAGAGACGTCAGTCTCGCTAGTAGTTCCGCGTGGACTTCGAAGTTTAGCTTGTTACCTCAGCTACGATCTTGTGCCCTCTGGAGGATCTGGTAGATAGTCAGGCTTCTCAGCCTTTTTCATTGTAGATGTCTATACTCAGACATGTTAAGCTTCCGCATGTGCTTTGACTTGTATGCTCTAAATGTTGGGTCATGAGACCCATGTTTGTAATATCTCGCTCCTCGGAGCCTATTGAATAAATACTTGAGTCGTAGAGTTATGTTGTGATGCCATGTTGTATTTACACATATCGAGCATATTTTGTGTATGATTGAAATGCTTGGTATGTGTGGGATCCGACAACCTAGTTGTTTATCCTTGGTAGCCTCTCTTATGGGGAAATGTAGTCTTGTGCTTCCATGAGCCATAGTAGTCCGCTACAGCCCGGTTCACTTGACTGGCCGGCTTGTGATTCACTTCGTTACTGTGTGTGTCCCTTCGGGGAAATGTCACTCAGTGACATCCGGAGTCCTCCCTAGCCTGCTAAAGCCCAGGTTCCAGGAGTCCTGTTAGCCCAGCGCTACAGGCCGGATTCACACGCTGCTGACCGACATGCTCGAAGTTGATTCATGTATGCCTGTCCCCATGGGTTAGTGCCGCTTTGGGTTCACGACTAGCCATGTCGGCCCGGATTCTCTGTCATATGGATGCTAGCGACACTATCATATACGTGAGCCAAAAGGCGCAAACGGTCCCGGGCCATTGTAAGGCGACACTCGTGGGAATACTGTGCGTGAGGCCGCAAAGTGATATGAGGTGTTACCGGATGATCGATGTGACTTGGAATCGGGGTCCTAACAGCTTTGGTATCAGAGCCTGACTGCCTGTAGTATTACCTAGCCAAACTGGTCGAAGTTGTGTCTAGAAATGCTTTAGTTATGTAAGGGAATTGATTGTGGAAGGGAACGTAAGGCTCTTTTTACTCCTTATACCTCATGGCCTTCGATCCGAAATCATCCTCTTCTCTTCTCACGGGGTTTAAGAACTAGGCTTCTCATCTATCTATTAGGATGACGTGTTACTAATCCATAGACTTATAGAATTGATAGTTTCAAATCTCAGTTCAGTTTTTTCTACTTCCGTATGTTCATAGCTGGTCTCAGAACCTTGATATTGTGATGTTGAGTGGTCATGCCACTATTTTGCAGGATGTCTCAAATCATTTTGAGCATTTACAGCCGTTATGCTGTCTGAGTCATCCCAGATTTCTAAATAGTATGATGCATTTGCAAATCTCTTCTCTCTGTTTTTAATGTTCATTTGGGCCAGTTTAATCACACAAATTAGTGTGTTGACGTACTCCGCTGCCTCGGCAAATATGTTGGAGCTATTATTATGAACATAGGTGTTTTAGGGAGTCACCTAGTAATCCAGCCATGTTTTGTGTTTCCGGTGTGATGATTCTGGCCATTATTCTCGAAAGCATCCTGTGATGCCATTTAGTAGTAGGTATTCTATTCCTGGGTTCTTGAACTCGAGATTCACCCTACTTACCTCCTGTTGATAGTGTTCGCTAGTTCCTTTAGGATATTAGTAACTTTGCGATAGTCCTCGAGGTCCGTGGTATATCATTCTTCCAAATACCATGAACCATCCTTGGCAGAAGTTCCTCGTTGAACCAAAAGGTCACAACAAGAGTGCTCTCAATGAGTTCCCCATTCTATACTGTGACTCTGCCAATCCTACCTCTCTGCATGGGTTATGTTGAACTTGGTTTGACATACTAATCTATGCATCCACAACTCAGAAAGTTATATGTTCCTTGAGTTGACCCTTCTCAGCTGTATTCTGACCCCCGTCTGTCAATTGATAGTCAGGAGTAGTCATGCATTAAATCGCCGATGCCTATTATTCTTGTGGTCTGTCAAGCCATTCGATTCTGGAATGACTGGGAGAAACAAACTCCAGTACCTTGTCCACTTCGAGGATTGGGTCAAAGTAGTTGTATTTCACAGATCAAAATGCCAATCCAACTTTTGATTATGTTCTACCCTGAAGTATTACCGCCTTATGTTAAGAATGTCATGGGAATTGCACACTATCTTATGAATTCTTGATACAGTGATACTTCTCGCCATCATAGTTCATTCCTGGGTCCCGTGTTGTTGTAACCGAAATGCCGACAAGCGAACTGTGATGTGTGAAATCGATACTCCTAGCAACCTCGTTGCTTGGTAGTTAATGGACAATATTCTCATTCTTAGCATTTTGGTTATTAAATCATCATCCTAAGATTGATCGTGCTACCTAGTCCTTACTTCTGGTGCACCCTTCGACCAATGAGTTAGGATTATTCAATCCCTTGCTTATTTGATCATATCGTCTTGCTCTGAAAAGTAGGATTGTTCTCGAGCTTAGTAATGTATCGGTGGTTCGTGATATTCCGATTATCTTCTTGGAAATATCACCAGGTTGTCACCTGACCGCTAGGTTGAGTTCGTGATCATGTTGGTTTTCCTCCAAACAACCCATTCTCCAAGAATCTATGATGGATACCCTTGACCTAGTTGGTTAAGCTAAACAACAACTTGGAGAGTTGGAAGATGAAAGCTTGTCCGACTTAGTTCATCACTAAGGGATACCCTTGTGTGTGTGGGTGTGTGTGTTGAAGAAAGATGATATCTCCATTGATTGGTCCTCGTGATCAGTTGTTGGATCTATTGCCTTGTCAAAATTTTGACTTGAGTATGGGCTATTGCCAAGTCAAATCAGAACCAATGATGTTTGTAATGTTGTCTTACTCGTGGTTGATCCCTCGAGCATACACCGTTACATCTTTTGGTTTGACCAATGCTATCACCGTGTTCACATGATGGTGGAAGTCCAGTGATATGGAAATTCCGATAAATTGTTGTTGAGCCCATCCGCAACATTTTGTCTCCCTCATGATTCATGTTGAACATCAACCTAGTGTTGAAAATTTTATAAGCAATGCCTTCGTGTTCCGTTCATGAAGCTTATGCTGGATGGAAGGAGTGACTTCCTCGAATTCATGTGCATTTGGTGCAAGATGCCGCCGTGAGTTTGGGAAAGTAAGTTTTGCTTCCTTTGGAATCATCCCAAGTCAGTAATGCATGTGCAAAGTATTCCATGGTTTGATAGGCTCGCTACCTCCACTCCATGTGTAATTCCTAACACCCCATGTGCTAATACTAGTTCATGCACAAGATTCCAATGTCCTCGTTGATGGTTCCCAACCAGAATTCGATAGTGTTTTATTATAAGACTACTATGTGATCATGCTTGTCTGGGACAACATGTTCACATGTGTGTAGCAGAACCAGCTCATGTTTTGGAGCTTGCTATCGTAGTTCATCTCCCGAGAATCTCACAACGTCATCTCGTCGATGTGACTTGGAATCGGGCTCCTGACAGTCCAGTTGAAGTGCAGTACCCCTCGACCACTCTATCAGGCAAGCAAAACCCCCTTGTTCATTCCGATACAATCCCACTCTCTTGCTCCTACTCTCTTTTACTGCAATAGGACGACAACGATTCAACTGTTACATGCTGCGGTGGTTGAACCCCTTTCCTTTGCATGACCTGTCATTGCCACAGTAAATAGATGAAACCCACTAGCATGAGTAGGAGTTGTCTGAGCCCTGCTATGCCCACTCATTCATGTTTGTTTGTTATGCCTGCTACTGCTTAAAGTTGAGTCGGGTCTGATTCATCGGGAATGTGGAGTGGTGATGAACATGTCCTACTGTGCATGAGCTAAGTGTGTGAACTTGCTTTGGTAAAGGTAGCGGTGAGAGGCCATCTAGGAGTACATGGTGGGTTGTCCCATTGAAGCCGTCCTCAGGAACTGAGTTTTGTGTTTGTGATCCATGAACAGCTACTACCAAACATTGGGATCCTTAATTGACTCTCTCGACTTATTAATCGCCTTGATCTCTGTCCAGGAATTGCAACTAGTTTCTGGTGTTTGTAGGATATGTGTTGGAGGCCGTGCATAGCGCTGACCATAGGGGTGGGCTATCATGCAGTAGATACACCATGGCCCGGTGTACCGGGCACCCGTTTGGTGTCTCAGGAACCCTGCACACATCGTTTGGGGCTGTGAGCGAAACTCCGGCCGGATCTCCTTACGGATGGAACCCGAATAGGCGAAAAATCTGGACTAGAGACTTGTGTGGTTAGTCAGGTCGTGGCCGACTCCCTCGCCAGGCTTCTGCTTGAATGTTGCCGAGATACACGACGTGTACATGGTGGTAAGTGGCAAGAGCGTGTGTGAAGAAGTACACCCCTGCAGGGTTAACATCATCTATTCAAATAGCGTGTCCACGGTAAAGGCCTTCTGGGTTGCCTATACAGTTCATAGACAAGTGAAAGTGGATACTCTAAAATGCGCAAGATAAGCGTGAGTGCTATGGATGACGTTCTCATAGGAAGACGGGAGCGGATCCATAGTGGTGTATTGATTGGTGAATATGTGGACTCGTGTGCGCCACCTCAAAAGAGTTATTTGCAGTAGTAGTTCAGGTTAGCCACTGAGTCAAAGCTGGCTTGCTGCAGTTAAACCCCACCATCCCTTTGTTGATAATGACGCATATGTAGTTAGTTCTGATGTAAGTCTTGCTGGGTACATTTGTACTCATGTTTGCTTAATTTATGTTTTTGCAGAGAGACTTCAGTCTCGCTAGTAGTTCCGTGTGGACTTCGACATTTAGCTTGTTACCTCAGCTACGATCTTGTGCCCTCGGCAGGATCTGGTAGATAGACAGGCTTCTCAGCCTTTTTCATTTGTAGATGTCTGTACTCAGACATGTTATGCTTCCGCATGTGCTTTGACTTGTATGCTCTAAATGTTGGGTCATGAGACCCATGTTTGTAATATCTCGCTCCTCGGAGCATATTGAATAAATACTTGAGTCGTAGAGTTATGTTGTGATGCCATGTTGTATTTACACATATCGATCATATTGTGTGTATGATTGAAATGCTTGGCAAGTGTGGGATCCGACAACCTAGTTGTTTATGCTTGGTAGCCTCTCTTATGGGGAAATGTAGTCTTGTGCTTCCATGAGCCATAGTAGTCCGCTATAACCTGGTTCACCGGAGTTCTGCTAGCCCAGCACTACTGCTCCGGAACACTTGACTGGCCGGCATGTGATTCACTTTGTTCCTGTGCCTGTCCCATCGGGGAAATGTCACGCAGTGACATCCGGAGTCGTGCCTAGCCTGCTACGGCCCGGTTCACCGGAGTCCTGTTAGCCCAGTGCTACAGCCCGCATTCGCACGCTGCTGACCGACATGCTCGATGTTGATTCATGTATGCCTGTCCCCGTAAGTTAGTGCCACTTTGGGTTCACAACTAGTCATGTCGGCCCTATTCTCTGTCATAAGGATGCTAGCGACACTGTCATATATGTGAGCCAAAAGACGCAAACGGTCCCGGGCCATGGTAAGGCGAGACCCGTGGGAATACCGTGCGTGAGGCCGCAAAGTGATACGAGGTGTTACCAGCTAGATCGATGTGACATGGAATCGGGGTCCTGACAGTCGCCTTGCATGATTTGACCATGATGTCATCGATGTAAGCCTCCACATTCTTCCCCAGCTGCAGCCCCAATGCGATGAGCATGAGCCGGTAAAAGGTCACGTCGGCGCTCCTCAGCCCAAAGGGCATGCCGGTGTATCAGTACATGCCACATGGTGAGATGAAGGCTGTCTTCTCGACATCTTCGTCCACCATCTTGATCTGGTGGTAGCTCGAGAATGCATCCAAGAAGCACAACATATCACATTCCATGGTAGAGTCCACAATCTAGTCGATGCGCGGGAGCGGAAATGGGTCCCGAGGGTAAGCTTTGTTGAGGCTAGTGAAGTCAACGCACATACGCTCCTGACCGCCCTTCTTGGGGACGACAGGCTTGGCGAGACACTCCGGATGCCGCACCTCAGATATGACCCCTACTTCTTGTAACTTGCGCACCTCATGCACAATGAACACATGCTTTTCCTGCGGCCGCCGCCTAGCCTTTTGCTTCACTGGGCGGGCGCGGGGACACACCGCCAGGTGATGCTCGACTACTCCTCTTGGGACGCCGACCAGATCGGACGCCTTCAATGTGAACACCTCTTTGTTTGCTTGAAGGAAACGGACGAGCGCCTGCTCTTGGTCCGCGGGCAAGTCAGCATCGATGGTGAAAGTTGGGCATGGGTTGTCATCATCGACGGACACCCTCTTCATCTCGGCACGGTCTTGGGAGAACATCTGCTTCTTCTTTGTGGGTGCGTTCTCCGGGGCCCCTGTGACCTCATCGCCATCTGGGCCAGCGATGCATTGTTGTCGGCATCCTGGGAACAGGGGTACCCAGACTTGCCTGCCTGCGGCCCATGGCGTGGCTCCACCAATGACCTGGTACGGCCCATCTTCAGCAGCAAGCACTCAAGACCCTTGAGGGAGTCCTTGATTAGGCGGTGTCCGGATGTCCAGACTATAGCCTTTGGCCGGACTCCTGGACTATGAAGATACAAGATTGAAGACTTCATCCCGTGTCCAGATGGGACATTCCTTGGCATGGAAGGCAAGCTTGGCGATACGGATATGTAGATCTCCTCCGATTGTAACCGACTATGTGTAACCCTAGCCCTCTCTGGTGTCTATATAAACCGGAGGGTTTTAGTCCGAAGGACGAACAACAATCATACAATAGGCTAGCTTCTAGGGTTTAGCCTCTCTGATCTCGTGGTAGATCTACTCTTGTATTACCCATATCATCAATATTAATCAAGCAGGAGTAGGGTTTTACCTCCATCGAGAGGGCCCGAACCTGGGTAAAAACATCGTGTCCCTTGTCTCCTGTTACCATCCGCCTAGACGCACTGTTCGGGACCCCCTACTCGAGATCCGCTAGTTTTGACACCGACATTGGTGCTTTCATTGAGAGTTCCACTGTGTCATCACCTTTAGGCCCGATGGCTCGTTCGATCATCAACAATGATGCGGTCCAGGGCGAGACTTTTCTCCCTGGACAGATCTTCGTATTCGGCGGCTTTGCACTGTGGGCCAATTCGCTTGGCCATCTGGAGCAGATCGAAAGCTACGCCCCTAGCCATCAGGTCAGATTTGGAAGTTTGAACTACACGGCTGACGTCCGCGGAGACTTGATCTTCGACGGGTTCGAGCCACAGCCGAGCGTGCCGCACTGTTATGATGGGCATGATCTAGCTCTGCCGATGAACAGTTCCCTAGAGGCCGCACCCATGTCCGGTCCGACCCTTAGCTCGGAGCTGACTGCGCCAATCGAGGACGGGTGGCTGGACACCGCCTCGGGGGCTGCTATCTCTACAGCGATCGAGCCGAACACCAGCCTTGTCCTTTGCAAATCTTGTGACTCCAAGGCGCCGGACTCCCGTACGGACTCCGAACCTTCCGCGCCCCTGCCAATCGAATCCGATTGGGCGCCGAGCATGGAGTTCACCACCGCGGACATCTTTCAGCACTCGCCCTTTGGCGACATTCTGAATTCACTAAACTCTCTCTCTTTATCAGGAGAGCCCTGGCCGGACTATGGTCAGCAAGGTTGGGATGCGGACGACGAAGAAATTCAAAGCCCACCCACCAGCCACTTCGTAGCCACTGTCGATGATTTAACCGACATGCTCGACTTCGACTCCGATGACATCTACGGTATGGACGCCGATGCAGGAGACGACCAAGAACCAGCGCCTACATGGCACTGGAAGGCCACCTCGTCGTATGAAATATACATGGTGGACACCCCAAAAGAAGGGAACGGCGATGGAACAACGGAGGATGACCCCTCCAAGAAGAAGCCTAAGCGCCGGCATCAGCGGCGCCGCTCTAAATCCCGCCAAAGCAAAAACGATGATTCCGACACGGGAGATAATAACACCCCGGACAGTGCCGAAGACAACCCCCTCCAGCAAGATTCAGTACAGGAGGATGGAGAAGCCAGCCCCCATGAGAGAGCGACAGAGAGGTAGAGGACGATAATTACATGCCTCCCTCCGAAGACGAGGCAAGCCTCGACGATGATGAATTTGTCGTGCCTGAGGATCCCGTCGAACAAGAGCGTTTCAAACACAGGCTTATGGCCACGACTAGCAGCCTCCAGAAAAAACAGCAACAACTTAGGGCTGACCAAGACTTGCTAGCCGACAGATGGACTGAAGTCCTTGCGGCCGAAGAGTACGAACTCGAACGCCCCTCCAAGAGCTACCCAAAACGCAGGCTGCTACCCCAATTAGAGGAGGAAGCACCTAGACCTACATCACCAGCGCATGATGAGGCCGACCGGCCACCTCGTGGCCGCAACAGAGAGGCCTCTCGGCCCTCCACTCAAGCCGCACCCCAGCATCGCTCAAAGAATACCAAGGCACGGGGAAATGCGCCAGACCTGCGAGATATATTGGAGGACAGGGCAAGGCAAACAAGATCGATCTATGGATCGCGTGGGCGCCCCACGACACGTGATGATAACCGTCACGCCGGACATGGTAAATCCAGCTGGGCGGAACAAAGTAGACAAAGCTCGTTTGAGCTACGTCGTGATATAGCCCAATACAGAGGCACCGCACACCCACTATGCTTCACATATGAAGTAATGGATCATCAAATCCTCAAGGGTTTCAAACCCGTAAACATCGAATCATACGATGGCACAACAGATCATGCGGTATGGATCGAGGATTATCTCCTTCATATCCACATGGCCCGCGGTGATGATCTACACGCTATCAAATACCTCCCACTCAAGCTTAAAGGACCAGCTCGGCATTGGATTAACAGCTTGCCAGCAGAATCAATTGGTTGTTGGGAGGACCTGGAATCCGCATTCCTCGACAATTTCCAGGGCACCTATGTGCGACCACCAGACGCCGATGACCTAAGCCACATAATTCAGCAGCCAGAAGAATCGGCCAGACAATTCTGGACACGGTTCCTAACCAAGAAAAATCAAATAGTCGACTGTCCGGACGCAGAGGCCCTTGCAGCCTTCAAGCATAACATCCGCGACGAGTGGCTTGCCCGGCATCTAGGACAGGAAAAGCCGAAATCCATGGCAGCCCTCACAACACTCATGACCCGCTTTTGCGCCCTGGTAATTCGGATACCAAGGACAGCAATGGCAGGTCGCGTTGCAACAAGCACAAGCGCCGCATTAACGGCGACAATGCTGAGGATACGGCAGTTAATGCCGAATTCAGAGGCTCTTAACCCGGTCCGTGGAACAAGCCATTTAAAAGAAATACTCCGGGCCCGTCCAGTTTGGACCGAATACTCGATCGCTCGTGCGGATACGGCTCCCCGAAAAACCAGCCAATCACACCAACAGGGATTGTTGGGTGTTCAAACAAGCGAGCAAGTTAAGTGCCAAAAACAGAGACAAGGGGCTGCTTAGCGATGACGAGGAGGAGCCCCGGCCGCCGAACAATAGGGGACAGAAGAGCTTCCCCCCACAAGTGCGGACGGTGAACATGATATCGCAACCCACATCCCCAAAAGGGAGCGAGCGTGCACTCGAGGGCGTATATGCGTTGGAGCCGGTCGCCCCAAAGTTCAACCCATGGTCCTCCTGCCCGATCACTTTTGATCGAAGGACCACCCACTAGCATCCGCCATGGCGGATTCACCGCATTGGTTCTAGACCCAATCATTGACGGATTTCACCTCACTAGAGTCCTTATGGACGGCGGCAGCGGCTTTGAACCTGCTTTATCGGGATACGGTCACGAAAAATGGGCATAGATCCCTCAAGGATTAAACCCACAAAGACGACCTTTAAAGGCGTCATACCAGTGTAGAGGCCAACCGCGAGCTCGATTACACTTGAGGTGGTCTTCGGATCCCCGGATAATTTCCGAAGCGAGGAGTTAATCTTCGAAATAGACCCGTTCTGCAGTGGCTATCACGCGCTGCTCGGATGAACTGCATTTGCAAAGTTCAATGCGGTGCCGCACTACGCAGACCTCAAGCTCAAGATGCCAGGCCCTCGAGGAGTCATTACGGTCAATGGAAACACTGAACGCTCTCTCCGAACGGAGGAGCATACGGCGGCCCTCGCGGCGGAGGTACAAAGCAGCCTTTCAAGGAAATTCTCCAGCCCGGCCACTAAACGTTCGGACACCGTCAAGCGCGCCCGGAGTAACCTACAACAAGACCGCGTGGCACGTTCCGAGAAAGCGTAGCAATGCGGCCCCAACCCCAGCCCTCGCGAAATTGCGAAACCAGTACTACGCGTACATAACTACGTTCTAGAAATACCATGGGCATAGGGGGAGGGGCACGACCACGGCATGCCCAAAATGCGGCTCAACCGCACCAGGGGCTCCCGATTTTGTCATTCTTTTTTTTTCTTACTTTCAGGACACCACTCTACGGAAGGCCTGTCCGGCAGTACAATCACCGAACACACGATGCAACAGCCATGGAGGTAGAAAGCTACGTCGAGTGTCTAGGTGGTCTCTATAACGAGTAGTATACTTGTTTGACATATCATCCCGCAGCTAGCCCCTGGAGGGGGACATGTCAAATAGTCCCATCTCTTTCTTATCGCACTATTTGTATCGTCCGGCTTTTACCGCAACCTTTTCAAATAAACAATACATAGCTTTTGTCTATTATTGCATTCCCTTTTTTATCTATATATGTTCATTAATGACATTATGCAACCGTACACTTTGGTACGGCCAATACACTAGGGGCTTACGTACCGCAGAATATGGTGTGAGAAGTCCGAACACTCTCATGAGTGCGGCACCCCGAACTTATAGCATTATATGCATCAGCTCCGAATCATGTCTTGGGTCAATAGTTGGGTTTACCCGGCTCCCATGTTTTGGTACCTTACGTTCCGTTATATCGGCTAAGGTAGCGCTGGGAGAACCACTGTGATTGTGCCCCGGTTGAGCTGGGCTAAGCACCTCAGTGGAGAAAGCCAAAACTGACCGTCATGATAGGGCGAGAGCTGGTCGCTGTTCGAGAGGTTTTCGAGTCCCTAAAGACTTATGCCGCTTAGAGCGAGGAGTTGGCTTTGTCTGGACTAGGCGTGGATAGCGCCCCGAACTCGGTCTTCCGAATACTAGGGGCTTCGCCAAAATTTAAAATTATAGATTCTATGGCTAAGTGAGAGTGTTCAAGCATTATAGTCTGATTGCCTTGTTCGTTGTGTTGAGCGCCTCTCTCGAAGGACCCAAGAATGGGAAATAGAGCGCTCAAGTTTATCCCGAACACCCCAGCACACGTGGCATGGGGGCAGAAGCCGATGACTCGCCATCTCTCAAATTTAATAAACGAATGCACAGAAGGTAATATTTTGAATTCAAAAGCGTTGCTTAGCGCATATGAACAAGTTTTCAGCGTACATGATCACAAATGCGAGTTTACTCAAAAATTACATCTTTGGAGCATTCATCCGCTATAAGGCGAGCACACTTCAGGATGCCCTCATAATACATCTCGGGCTTGCGATGCTCCTTGCCCGACGGTGGTCCATTCGTCACAAGCTTCTCAGCGTCCATCTTGCCCCAGTGCACTTTAGCACGGGCATGGGCCCTACGGGCACCTTCGATGCATACGGAGCGCTTAATGACTTCCAGCCATGGGCAGGCATCCACCAGCCGCCTCGACAGCCCGAAGTAGCTCCCAGGCATGGCTTCCCCAGGCCACAGACGGACTACGAGACCCTTCATGGCCTGTTCGGCCACCTTATGTAGCTCGACCAACTGCTTCAGCTGGTCGCACAAGGGCACCGGGTGTCCGGCCTCAGCATACTGAGACCAGAACACCTTCTCCGTCGATCTCCCCTCTTCGGCTCGGTAGAATGTGGCGGCGTCAAACACACTCCGGGGAAGATCTGCGAATGCTCCTCGTGAGCTCCGGACTCGGGTAAGTAACAAGTAATTCACTTTAACGTGCTTGCTTTGCATAAATAATGCCTTACCCGCCGCTATCTTCTTCATCGCCTCAATTTCTTGGAGGGCTTTTTGGGCTTCGGCCTTGGCAGATTTGGCGCTCTCAAGCGCCAAGGCGAGCTCGGACTCTCGAGTATTTGAGTCAAGCTCCAAGCTCTCGTGTTTTTTCACGAGATCCTGAAGCTCTAGCTGCACCTCCGCCGCCCGCGCCTCCTGCTTTTCTCGCTCGACGCGTTCCACGGCCGCATTGTCTTCGGCCTTGGACAACGCTTTCTTCAGGGTCGCCACCTCAGTTGTGGCCCATGTAATACTCACGTTGGCCCTGTCATTTTTTGCAACCACGTCTTTTTTATATATAAATAAGGTATTACTTACCTTCCTTGTCTTCGAGATGCTTCTTGGCAAGGCCGAGCTAGTTCTAGGACCGCTCGAGGCTCTGCTTCAATGCATCGACCTCCGCAACCAGTGCGGCAGAGGTCAGCAGCGCAGCCTGCATTCCCATATTGATATACTTATGTTAGACTCCTGCGTATATCTTTCTGATCCTCAGTTTGGCTTTTCTTTTCGAACACCAAACTAAGCATCGAGACTCTTGTCTATCTTGTAATATTATTACATATCTTAAATACATACCTCAAAGCACATTAGAAGGCTGGCACGAACTTGATAAGCCCGCTCTTGGCGGACTGAACCTTCTGGATCACCACACTCATAATAGTGCGTTGCTCCACGTTGATGGAGGCGCTGTTAAGCACCTCCAGCTGATTATCCGGTGCCTCCGGATGGACGGAGGTCACCGGCGTCGTAGGCTTGCCCTTCTAACTAGGGGGCCGCCTGCCGGACTCCGGAACCGTTGAAGGTTCCGGCGCGGTGTCCGGCCTAGGGCCGGACTTGGAGCCCTTGGGGGTTTTATCCCCTTTGCGCCTAGAGTCCGGGAGGTCGCCTTGCGGCGCCTCCAGGACCACCCCCTCCTGGCTTGGACCCTTTTGGGACTCCACCTCGGCATCATCCGTAGGACGAGGGGAGGTAGCATTCAGAAGTGATAGGCTATTTACATCCGACGAATCCAGGGATCCGCTCGACAAAGCGTCGAGCTGGGCCACGGGCGGACTGCATGATTATATTCGGCGTCAGAAGATACTGTGCAATAAAGGAACGCCATGAGTTATTCTGGTATCCGGACACTTATGATTCTGCCAGCGGCTTGGCCCTGGATGGCCACTCCTCTTCGCCGTCGTCGGTGTTGGTGGAGTAGTCCGGAGGAAGGGTCCTTCCCTTCTTGGACCCTCCGGCCACCCAAGTTGGGGCGGCCTTCCTTTTCTGTCCTCCCCCCACTCAAGGGGGAGAGGCCTCTTCTTCCTCCTCCTCGTCTTCGTGGGAGGAGTGCGCCTCGGAGTCATCGGACAATGAATCCGACCACCGAGCACCGGGAACTCTTTCGAGTTCCCGCGGCCTTTTTCTTGGCCTTCTTCTCCGGCACCACGTAAGGTGCCGGAACCAGCAGCCCCGTCAAGCAGGCGTCCGCTGGATCTTCGGGCAAAGGAGCCAAACAGTCGATCTGTCCGGTCTTCTTACGCCATTCTGTCAAAGGCAGGAGCTTAGATCCCACATAGACACAAACCATGAAAAACAAGTATCCCGTAAAGGGTAAAATAAGCTTACTACGCTGGCTTGGCACTTCGCGCGGAATCCGCGATCCTCGGTGATGGGAGGGAGAACCTCGGCACCCTTGAATAGCACCTTCCAGGCATCCGTGCGTTGTGTCAAAGAGCCTGGTCAGAGTTTGGTGCTGGGCCGGGTTGAACTCCCATAAGTTAAAAGCCCGTCGTTGACACTGGAGGATCCGGCGGATGAGCATGACCTGGACTACGTTGACGAGTTTAACCTTTTTGTCCACCAGGTCTTGGACGCGGGTTTGGATTCCGGTCCGCTCTTCCGAATTACCCCACGACATGCCCTTCTCTTTCCAGGAGGTGAGCCATGTGGGGATGCCAGATCGGAATTCGGAGGCCGCTGCCCATTCAGGGTCACGCGGTTCGGTGATATAGAACCACCCCGATTGCCACCCCTTTATGGTCTCCACGAAGGAGCCCTCGAGCTACGTAACGTTGGGCATCTTGCCCACCATGGCGCCTCCGCACTCCGCTTCCTGGCCGCCCACTACCTTCGGCTTGACATTGAAGGTCTTCAGCCATAAGCCTAAGTGGGGCTTGATGCGGAGGAAGGCCTCGCACACGACGATAAACGCCAAGATGTTGAGGACGAAGTTCGGGGCCCGATCGTGGAAATCCAGGCCGTAGTAGAAGATGAGCCCCCGGACAAATGAGTGAAGCGGAAAACCTAGTCCGGAGGAAATGGGTGAGGAATACCACCCTCTCATGGGGCCTGGGGATGGGGATGAGATGCCCCTTTTCTGGGAGCAAGTGCGCAATGCCGTTAGACAAGTATCCGGCCTCCCTCAGCTTCTTGATGTGTCCCTCCGTGACGGAGGAGACCATCCACTTGCCTCTAGCTCCGGACATGGCTGGAGAAGGTTGAGGTGGGATGTGCGGACTTGGGCGCTAGAGCTCGAGTGCATGGAAATGGATAAGCAAAGGAGGAAGAAGGCGTAGATGAGAAAGGTGGATCCTTATCCCCTTATATGGGCGGACGAAACTATGTGCCCCCCACCAGCCTGGTAAAACACGCTTATCTCCCAAGCGTCATAATTAATGGCACGGTTGGGTTACCCACGCCCGTATTGATGAGAATCCCGGAATAAGGGGACACGATCTCTGCTTCGACAAGACGTGCCAGGGAAACCGCCTCACTAAGTGCGTTGAGGTGGGACAGTAAAAATGATTTGAATAAAGGCTTGGCTGTGGTGTGATGTCATGCTCCGAAATACGTCAGCAGATTGGATTTGTGTAAATATTATTCTCTCTACGGTGGTACGTGGAACTTATTTTGCAGAGCCAGACACTATCCTTGTGTTCAAAATCTTCTATAAAATATTCGGAGGAGGAACCCGCCTTGCAATGCCGAAGACAATCTGCGCGCCGGACTCGTTGTCATTGAAGCCTGGTTGAGGGGCTCTTGAGGAGTCTGGATTAGGGGTGTCCGGATGGCGGACAATAGCCTTTGGCGGACTCTGGACTATGAAGATACAAGATTGAAGACTTCGTCCCGTGTCCGGATGGGACTTTCCTTGGCGTGGAAGGCAAGCTTGGTGATACGGATATGTAGATCTCCTCCCATTGTAACCGACTTTGTGTAACCCTAGCCCTCTCCGATGTCTATATAAACCGGAGGATTTTAGTCCGTAGGACGAACAACAATCATACCATAGGCTAGCTTCTAGGGTTTAGCCTCTCTGATCTCGTGGTAGATCTACTCTTGTACTACCCATATCATCAATATTAATCAAGCGGGGTAGGGTTTTACCTCCATCGAGAGGGCCCGAACCTGGGTAAAAACATCGTGTCCCTTGTCTCCTGTTACCATCCGCCTAGACGCACAGTTCGGGACCCCCTACCCGAGATCCACCGGTTTTGACACCGACAACCCTCGCGAGGTGCCAAGCCTCGCGAGGCAGACGACACCAAGACCATCTGAGGGGCAGCCTCACTAGGCTGGCTCCCGAGGAGCGGAGATATCTGTGCAAGGGGCACCTCGCGAGGTTCACGTGACGTGAGCCATGACGACTAAGGCCAGGCGGGGGCCAGTAGGCACAGTGTACCAGTTTCCTCTTTGGTGCTAAAAAGGCAGGCGCGGGCGAGGAGTCCCGAGGCATCAGGCAAAGGTTTCCATATCGGTGCAAGGAGACCAAGAACAGCAGGACGGCAGGACGCAGGTCACCCCAGAGACGACAGCTGCATCACCACTAGAGCCTTTGGCATGCGAAGACCACCTTTTGTCAAGATAGCTTGTACTAGTTGTCTCCCTTCAAATTGGCTGTTGTTGGATCCCTTCCCGCCTACATTTGGGAAGAGGACCAGGGCCTCTATAAATAGGACTAGCCACCACCATAGGAGGCATCTCATCTGATCTTGATTGGGTCCATTCCACCAAGGCCATCTCACCAGCTCACCGAGCTCAAGAACACCTCTCCTCAGGAGGCTGTTCATACCTTGTACTTGTTCATCCTAAACCTGCAAGGCAATCCACCACACCACACTGCAGTAGGGTATTACACCACAACAGTGGCCCGAACTAGTATAAACCCATGTGTCCCATGTTCTTTGGGTTTGTCGAGCTAGGCCTTGAGATCGTTGTGCTAGCGAGCTAGGGAGAGAGAGATTTCTTCATGCGCACCCCAGAGTTCGAACCTCAAGGGTTTGCCAGAACCCAGAATCCGACATTTGTCGCGTCAGGCAGGGGGTGCGCCGAAGCTTTTCCTCCATCGATCCACGCTCCATTGCTCCGCCACATCCATGGCTTATGCTCGCCGAGCCCGTGCTGAGCACCGGGCCGCCCTTGCCGCTCACGTTGCTCAGACGACGCCCATTGGCGGACCTCCCCGCCATTCTCCGTCACCCGCTGCCAACGCCGCCACCGGCCCGGCGGGGAATGAGCAGCAAGCTTCATCACTGCAGCCCTTTGTGTGGCAGGACGGACGCACTGCCACCCCGTCGCTGACTCCGGCAAGCTCGTTGTCCCACGCTCATTGCGCACCCATGGACGCGCAGGTCACGCTGCTCATAGCACGCGAGCTCCTTCGTTATCGCCCGGTCGACGACCTCTACGAAGACTGGCTGGACCGCATTGCCAAGCTCATCAGCGCTGCTGGGGGCTCTCCTGCACCGTCTCTCTCGCTGCCTTGCCCACCTCCAGCTGCAGGCGACATAGCCCACGGAGCGCCTCCATCGCCTCTGCATCAAGATGTCGCCCTCCCAACAAGATGCGCGGCCCCGCGGCGCGACCCACCGTGCAGGGCGCCCGCGCACGAAGAAGGAAGCTGCCAAGAAGTCCCTCGGCAGCAAGAAAACGCTCCTGCACTCCCAGCACCTCCGCGTCAAGACCGTGTGCCACTTGCGGCGGCGGCGCGTGGATACCAGGACTAGGCTCCGCCTCTGGGACGGGCCCCGGTGATCACAATAGGTTGTCGTGCCTTCACTCTCGAGCTGTGCAACATCGTCTGGCCCGGCAAGTTCAAGCTAGACCTGCCTCCGCGCTACGACGGCACCTCCAACCCTACAGAGTTCTTGCAGCTCTACGAGCTAAGCATCAAGGCAGCCAACAATGACGAGAAGGTCATGGTGAACTGGTTTCCCATGGCCCTCAAGGATGGCGCGCGCTCGTTGCTCCGGAACCTGCCCGCGGGATCAATCTCCTCCTGGGGCGAGATGTGCGAGCGCTTCGTCGCCAACTTCCAGGGCACCCGCGACCGCCCGCCGGCCGCGGGTGACCTGCGGCGCATCAGGCAGCAGCCAGGGGAAACTCTGCAGAAGTACATCCAGCGCTTCAACAGCGTCTGCCTCAAGATCCACAAGGTGACGGACGAGGCCATCATCTTCGCGTTCTCCGATGGCGTCCGCGACGTCAAGATGAAGGAGGAGTTCGCGATCCGCGAGGACCTATGCACGGCCCTGGAGATGTTCGACATGGCGATCAAGTGCGCAAGAGCTGAGGAGGGGCGCCTCTCCCTCCTCGAGATTCCAGCTGCCGACACAGAAGACAAGAAGGCCAAGACCAACGATATGAAGCGCAAGGGAGCATCCGTGCTTGCGGCCGATCCAGAGATGAAGGGCGGCCGCGACCACCCGGAGTCGTCAAAGGGCAGCCGTCCGTTCTATGCCTTCAAGAACGTACACAACCACAACACTGATGACTGTCAAGAGCTCAGGGCCATCCGTGATGGGCGCTTCGGTCGACGCCCCGAGCGCAACGACCGGGGCTACGACCGAGGAGGAGGATGAAATGGGGGACGCTAGGACGACTGCGGCCCCCACCTTGAGTGGCACGACCGGCCTCGTGAGGACCACTAACAGGACCAGCCTCGCGAGGGCGCCTGGAGAGAGCAGCCTCGTGAGGAATGCCCTCCGGGCAACGCAGGCCTCCCTCCGCTCTCGCCACCACCGAGGAGGAACAATGACCATCATCAGGACGAGGGGGCTGGGAGCTTCCAGGAGCCTCTTGCCATCGCTTGCATCTTGGGTGGCGCTCAGGCACCAGCCTCCCGGTGCATCTTCAAGCTGTTTGCTCATGAGGTGAACTCGGCCCTCCCCGGGCTCGAGGCGACGTGCCCGCTCAGGTGGTCCAAGTGCGCCCGACCACCTCAAGTGCGCGGCAACCGCCAGCTCCCTCCTGATGCCCTGCTCGCCCGTCATCAGTAATGTACAAGTCACCAAGACCCTCATCGACGGCGGTGTAGGGCTCAATATCCTTTCCATTGAGACATTCGACCGCCTCCAAGTGCCATACAATCAGCTACAGCCTACCAAGCTCTTCTCAGGAGTGACCGACGGCTCCAACACCCCGATCGGGCAGGTCCGCCTCCCTTTCACCTTCGGCCAGCGCGACAACTACCGCACCAAGCTCATTGACTTTGACATCGCCCACATCTGCCTGCCGAATAACACCATCCTCGGGTATCCAGCCCTGGCCAAGTTCATGGCAGTGACCCATCATGGCTACAATGTCCTCAAGATGCCAGGGAGCGGCGGCATCATCGCGGTTGCTTGCGAAGAAAAGGACGTGGTGTGCTCCCTCAAGCGCGTTTACCAAGCTGCAGCAGCTGAAGACCCAGATAACGAAGGCGCCGTCTACTCTCCTGAGGCCATCCCCAAGAAGAAGAAGCGGCTGCTCCACCAAGGGCCTTAGGAGAGCAGCGTTTCCAGTGGAATCACCTCAAGACCTGCGCCCAGAGATGGGGCACCTCCCTCCCTCGCATAGGAAGGCGCGCACGATGCCCTCCTCAGGATGGGCTCGGGGGCTCTCTTGTGGAGAGCCTCAGACTTAGCCAACGTCACGAGGGAGGTGCTTGGGCACCATTTGGAGGCGTGCTTTGCCGCACATTTCCATCAAGAGGGCACAAGGCATGGAGCGCATGGTGCTCAGGAGTTCATCACCAAGGCGACCGAGGAGCTTCAAGAAGCAAGGACCATACGCGGCGACCGCCGCCCACCACCTGGTGCAGCTCCCCATCCTGGAGAGGGTGACGAGCTTCACATCTGCGTCGACATCCCAGGACTCAACAGGGTCGCGTCTCAGGAGCGTTTCTGTCCTTCGCGCGTTGGTCGGTGCGAGGGTCCACCTCACAGCTACGTTCGCATGCCCTTTGGCTTGCCGAATGCGGCTGTCACCTCCCAGCGCGACCTGTGGAGCATTCTGGCAGCTCAGGAGGCCAGGCATCAGGCAGTCCTGGTAGAGATGGCGACGATTCTTCATGAGGCGTCCGGGCCCTCAGAGCCTCCTAAGGCTCAGGACCGAGGCGACTCGTGAGGAGCAGCTTCTTCAGCATGCGTCTTCGGCTATTCCAGCACCTCTCCAGGACTGGTACCAGGTGACTCTTTCCGGTTCATTCAGCTGGGGGCGCCCCTCGGGCTGCATCATCCCCGGGTCGCATGGGCCTGTCCCTGTATTATGTATTCTTTTGCATATTTAGCTTACTCTGCTGGGGGCTCCCTCGGGCTGCATCATTCCCAGGCCGCTCGGGTCCGTCCCAGTGGCATGTATCGTTCTCGCATCTATCTAAACTAGTTTTCCCACTTGAATGGATTACCTTATCATTACTACCAGCCTGCCTGTTGCCCTTCGCGGCCACCCGCGTTGCTGACCGGCCTCCTGCTCATACCACAACGGGGGCAAAATGTGTTGGCACGACGCTTGTGCTCGGGTCCGTTCCTGCAATGCTGACAAACCTGAGTGGTTGAGCTCTGGCTCGCGGCATGCCCCGCGCACGTCACCTTACCAGGCCCTCAGTGCCTTCATCTTCTTGTGGAAAGACCAGTGGCAGGGCAGCAAATGTGATTGCAATCTGTATTCCTCCCTCGGGCTAACCTGTAGGAATATCCGGAGCCTAGCTACGGCCGCACCGCATGCTCCTTCCTTTTCTCACACAATTCGCTTGCGCATTAAAGGGGGGGCTCCTGAGCATCGCATCTTATGAGCTCTTACTAACTCTCCAGCCATCACCCCCTGGCCTTGACCACGACACCGCGACCTGGCATACCAGCCGCAACTCAGCTCGTTCGAAGGTTGGGACCTGAGGACACAGAGCACCTAGAAGAGCATGAAATAGGGAGGGAAGCTGGCGCGGGCCTAACCCAGTCATACCACTACCATTGATGCACGAATCAGGCACTGCACAAGGAAACCGCCTCAGACTTGATAAGATAAGTCACGTATTCAAGTCAGCCCAGCACGTGACTTAGGATTTTTCGGCTAGTGCAGCCTTGCTCTGGCAATGTCGCCTTCCTTTTCTACCTTTACGAAGCTACTTGCACGCCAAGGGGGACCTCTTGAGCATCGCACCTCAGGAGATCTTACCGGACCTTGGCCGCTCACCTCCTAGCCTCGACCATGGCATCGTGTCCTGGCATACCAGCGATGGCTAACACTTGCCTAGGGACTGGGACATGTCGGCGCAGAGCACTAAGCTGCCGCGAGGACCAAAAGGGGGGACAATGCCGAAGCAAGACGCGCAATCATGAATTTCACAATTGGAATAACATCTCTACAAAAGCACTACAGATTCTTTACACACACCCACGGGGTTCATCTCGATTCCTCGCAGGGAACAAAAGAAGAAGGCTTCCAGGAGTCATATCTACAGGCTTCGCCGCTGACGCCATCATCAACAGTGGGCCACGGGAGGCCGACGCCAACCCCATCCAGATCAACAGCGAAGACAGGCGGACGCCATTGTTGTGCTCGGGGCGCGACGAGAGCTCGAGGGCACATAGCAGTCGTCGCTCGTCTCCGGGGTCTCGTCAGGCTCGGGAGAGTCACTGGACTCCCAGGCGCCGTTGCTGCTTCTGGAGGAGCTGTCACTAGGACCAAGGGCGGGCCTAGCGCCAGCCGCCGCGCCGCTCTGGCGCCCCCCTCCTAGGCAACACTCCAGACGACGGCCTTCCACATCAAAGACCTTGTAGAACATTGTGGAGGCGCCGTCGTACTCGAAGTGGATGGCGAGGGCCCCCTGCTCTCGAGTGACCTCACGCCGAGTGACTAATGGTGTCCTGGACTAGGGGGGTACTCACCACGTCGTCTCCCGGCTAGGTGGATCGGGCCGAGGACCCCCGTGGCGGTCCTATGATGGGCCACTTCGGACAGCCCATGCCGCATAAAAGGAAGATTCCGCAAGACTTGGTGATCAAGACAAGGACTCCTCTCCACAAACGTATTCGGGTAGTACTCTTGTTATCCTAGGCCTCTGGTGCATTATATAAGCCAAGGCCAGGCTAGTCGATAGATTATGATTATGACATTACTCATCATACCCTTAGGTCTTAGACCACAACATATGATCTCGAGGTAGATCAAACTCTTGTAACCCTATATTCATCAAGATCAATCAAGGAGGAAGTAGGGTATTGCCTTGATAGAGAGGGCCCGAAACTGGGTAAAACATCGTGTCCCCTGTCTCCTGTTGCCCATCGATCCATGACACACAGCTTGGGACCCCCTACCCGAGATCTGCCGGTTTTGACACCGACAATGATGCTTTCATTGAGAGTTCCACTGCGTGATTGGCAAAGGGTCAATGGCTCGTCTGCAGATCGACTGCGACGTCGGCATCTTCATCGCCGGCTCGACTGATCACCTTGGCTTGACCAACGACTGTGCCCTGCCTCCGATCATCATATTCGGATGCGGGCTTCCATCAACATCAACTCGGATCCCTATCATGATCATGGAGAAATCATCCTTGGAGCTCGGGGGCTCAACGTCAACATTGCCCTCGGGCGACTGCGCTATTTTTTCGAACATCAAACTTGTATCTACTGCCACCACCTCCTAAGCATCATTTTGACAATTACTTTGGTGGAATTGTGCGGAATTAAGTCTACAACAACCATGCAAAATTTTGTCAAGTTCCGATGGAGGAATCTCTGGCAATCTACGATATACCAGAGCCCTGTCAAATCTAGACGGGAATCTGGACGAGTTTAGGGCGTGGTCTCCAGCACCTAGCTCGGTCGTCTTTTGGAAGATCCAACCATTGATCGGCAGCTAAATTCCTATATCTACCACCCCTCGAAATTTCAGCTCTATCTGACGGTCCAAACTCCGGGAACCTTCCAATTAGTGCATCACTTTTCGGATCTGTTTTCTGCGCGAACACGGATCCGACCAGAATTCATGTTTCTTTATGAACGTGATATTGTACGACCTTCTTAAAGGAGTTTTCTTCTAGGGTATTGTGCGTTGTTCTTAACATGTGCCCATAAAATTTTAAGCCTTCTCTGAGGCACTCATAACCATCACGCTGGTGTCAAACCAGTCCGGTAACATTGCTCCACATCTGCCGACCTGGTAGACAAACCGTCGCTTCATCGAGCCGAGCCTAACCTTACCGGATCATCATCTCGGCGAGCCGAACAAGAGTTCGGCATTGCGAAGGATAAATCATCACCAACACCATCTCCCCACGGATTGCACAGGATAGGCGCGCCGACATCGCCACTCGGTCACTTCATCAATCTGGCATTGACCGCGTCACAAGTTATGACCAGCGTCGGCATGGCCGCATTGTTGCTACTTCAAGCCGATGTCCATCACGCCGAACTACTTCAACACCTCGGCCGACATGGCAGCTGCAATGTCTCCTTACCGACCCGCTCCGTCACCGCGGCTGGACCGGGGACTTTGCTATTTCTTCATCAACATACTCCGGTGACTTCGGCGTCACCAGCCGATCAGCTTCGTCACGTTAGCTGGACCGGGGGCTTTGCCTCGGTGAGCCCACCTTTGCCAGCATCGCCATGCTGTCGCTTTATCGCCCCATCAGGCAATGGGTGTGTGGATCGAGTCCCAATTTTGGGAGTAACCTTTCTTCAGATTGCTACGACAGATAAACCAGGTGCTACTAATCCTAGTATTTTTTTCTTTCTTTGGTTTATTTTTTCCAAGGAATTATTACTCTGGTTTTTTTCATCATCTATACACAGGTCTATCAAATGGTGTCCGTATTAACGACGGTCGCATGCTGGTTCGATCAGTTTCTGTACACAGTTTGGCGAATGCCTCATTCGGAACTCGGACAAGCCTGTGAATTGAAGCTTTGCCACGCCTTCACCGCGTCATGCTGACGCCCTGCATCGACATTGACTTCGGCGCCAGGCCACTTCTCTTTAAATAAATTATTTTTGCAAAAAGCAATTATCGTTTTTGGACCGGACTATTTTATGTGTGTAGGTGTTCGACTTCGACTGCGTCACGCGGTCACTTCGGCAAGCCGACGTCGTTGTCCCAATCGGCATAAATCAGCTCGCGTGATCACCATGTTGGTCGAATCGCCATACCGACATGTTCGGTTGCCTCGGGGACTTCGGCATCGTTGAGAGAGCTGTACCTCATTGAGTGTTCAGCACACGGGCCATATTTCTTTTATTACTCACTTTGCATAAATTATCAATTATGCAACAACATTTTTTTAATTTATTATTTTTCCTATTATCTCCGACTTGCACTATTTTCTAGGCACAAATAAAGCATCCGGGTCGGGCAGTGCTGTCACCTCGGCGTACCGACGTACCATGTCACCTCGGCTGGACCGACGGCTTCGTCATCAATTCATTAACCCACGCCGGGGACTTCGGCATCACACTGCCGGCCTGCATCGGTCGTGCTATGTCGCGACTTCGGAGTGCTGAGCTCTTCGCTCCGCTACCTCAGGACCGGTTTGGGGGCTGGGACCCTGTCCCGTTGTAAGCTCGGGCCGTGCGTGACACCGATCACATTAACAAGCTAAGTCACTTTTATGCTCAGAGTTTTCAATTTTAAATTTTGTTCGATTCGACCAAAGCATTATAGTTTTTTGGAAAAAGTTGTACGTGAAAAACTTCCTTGTCAAAACTTTGTTTGTGACACACAAATTCAAATACCCTGTTTACTTGGGGGCTTCCTTTATGAAGCCTTTCCTCTTGCATATGATTATACTTGTACGGCTTCGTTCCCTGTTCGTGTATTACATACAATATGCATCATGTTGACTTAAGTGTTCCGCAAGCTGGGTTGCCTTGCTCCTGTGTTTACCCCTACGTTCTCGATTGTTCGGCTAGGGAGTAAAGGGAGCACCTCTGTGATTGTCATGATCGGGTCATTCGAGCTCGGACCTCAGACTGGGTGAAGCCGAAAGCTAGCGCTCTTATTGTTTTTCAATCATGGTCGGCACACAACGGAACTCATGAGTACAAAAATCCATTGCACGTCTCATAGTAACAATGAGCAACCGAAGAAAGGCATCGGTGGGGGTACTATTTTCTTCGAAGATGCTTCTTACACTTTGTCAGTAATATAGCATAAGTTCCACTGGCGCTTTATGCATTACAGCCTTATGGCCTGATTGCCTGGTTACCGGAAACACCGTCGATATTCTCGACAGGTGGAGTATATAACACTTTTCGGCCCTTGACCGAAGAGGGAGAAGCCGACGGTCGGTTAAGACGCGTTTAAAGTTCGGGTGAACACAGATCTGATATAAGTACTTCGGTACATACAATCGTTATACATAAAATTCTTTTACCCAAGTCACTTGGGGGCTCTTAAAATTTACATTAGCCGTTTTATAATAAGTGTTTTCTTCTTAGTCGTTGAAAGGTCTTTTTCTATCACTCCTTTTTCGACGCGAGTGTGTGGTCAATAGTCGGGGAGCCTAATTTCTCTCTCAAATCAGCTCGAGCTTAGTTCGCTAAACAGGCCTTAGAGAAGTACTCCGCCTTCGAGATAAGGAGCTTGAAGCCGTAGGCTAACCCACTTGAAAGTCTTGAGATCGGATGTGTCATGTTAAAGCACGATAGAAGCACAATTTTTTTCTCTTGTCTCCAATTTTCGGATTGGCACCGAACAATTGATCTAGTTCGGACGTCAAGTTTTTACTGAAGTTTTTGGATTTCCAAGCCTATGGCACTTTTAAACTATTTGCGTGTTTCCAGCATAAGTCTGGCTATGCAACACCGGACACCTTTAGAGATTCGGCAAAAACATTCTCGGATATTGCTATATATGTGTCGGTTTCGAATTGTGACTTCGGTCAATAGTTGGGTTGCCCGGCTCCTATGCTTGCCTCCTACGTTCCACTTTATTCGGCTAGGTGTGCAAAGGGAGAACCACTGCGATTGCGCTTCCAGCTAGCATGGTTAAAGTACCTCAGTGGAGAAAGCCGAAAACTGACTGTCACAATAAAGCGCAAACTGGTCAGCGATCCGATGACTGTGTTAAACTATAAGATCGATAGAGGTCACCTCATGTTAAATGACGGGCCATTCATAACATTTGCCGAAGTGTTTACGACTTTACCTCGGCTGTCGCGGAACACTAACTGGGGGCTCATAGCTAGCTTCCCCAGTTTAAAGCTCATATGACTAAGTGAAAGTTATAAAGCCAGCATATCTGATTGCCTCATTTCCGCTAACACAACCGCCTTCGGGCACCGAGACGTCTGCTAAGGGTTCTCTTGTTATGGCGGAAACATCCTGTGTAGTATCTATAAAGGGATAGAAGCGGACGATGGGCCACTTTCAACTGATAAACGGTCGCAATGGAGTCAAAATAAGTATATATCATCAGCGTTTGTATTCATTATACAAGCGTTGCCTTCCGTAATTATCGTTATATAAAGCCATAAATATGCATCAATTTGACATAAGATTTTGGCCAAGATGGGCTGCCTGGCTCCTGTGCTTACCCCTACGTTTCCGATTGTTCGGCTAGGCGGTAAAGGGAGTACCTCTGTGATTGTTACTACCGGGTCATCCGAGTTAGTTCCTCAGACTGGGTGAAGCCGAAAGCTAGCTATCTTCAAGGATATAATTGGTCGGCAATGACGGAAGTGAAAATTTAGGTTCTCTAGAGACCACATAGTTCGGGAACTTTCCCAAACTAAATAATCGATATTTTCCACCACATTAATTAGAGGTGAGGTTTCATGATCATGATCAGCATGACAACCCAAATAAAGGAACCAATAGCGGGACTATTTTCCTTGGAAGATGTTTCTGACATTAAAAACTAATATAAGATATCTCTCCGCGTACCTTTGTTTATAAAACTGTATGACTGGATTGCCTTGTTTGTCGTAAATCTTTGCTCTTATAAAGGCCTTATAAAGAAGGACAAAAACACCCCGACTGCTGGCCGAACAGGTTGAAGCCGATGGTCGGTCAATAAAGTTTTGTACAATGCGGATCCGAGCATTAATGATGTAAAATACTTGGATACATAGGATCATAAAATGCAAGTAAAGTCAATTTATTGCAGCTCATCTTTTAAATACCAAGGGGCACAATCTCGCCGAGACAACCGAGCAACTTACATAAAGCTCTCCTAAATCCCAAGTGGCATCGATTTCCTATCTATTAAGCTTGTTGGGACCAACCTTGGCGAGCCCAACTTTCGCTGGCTCTAGCTCCTTTAAGAGATCTTTATTCTCTTTTCGAGAAGTTTGTGTTAAACACAATTTTTTTTTCTGTCAAACGGATATCGATCCTTAATGGCCACCCGTGCCCACATTAAGGCTCGGAGGCTATTGGGCTTTCCGCTCATTATTTAATAATATGTAAGGGGCACATCGACCAGTGTTTCGGGGGCTACTGCATTGGCAATCTAGTGCAGAAGATTTAAGTGCAATATAGTTTTCGAGGAGATTATGATCCCGAGGTTGGTCGGCCGCACCCAACCTGAGTCTCGAGGAATTTGTAGACCGCTTTTTGTATCCCTAAGTATTCTGCCGTGCTAGGAGTTGATCCTCAGGCCGATTTTACGAATCAACCCGAGTCTCAGGGGCTACTGGGATCAGCGGTCGTATGTCATCCTTCAGGTGCATCTCGGGTTTTAGACCGATACACACCTTGAGGGCTACTGACTATATATCTCGGCAGAGAATAAATTGCACCAATCAAAAATATTGACAAAAAATTGGCCCGCGGTCGGGGTGGTGCACCACCTTGGAAGCAGTCCGGCATAAAGCTCGGGTTCCAGTGGCTGGCTCCATAGAGGGCATTTCCGGCATTAAGCTCGGCTAAACTCCTTCAACTTTTTTGAACCAAGGTGATCTATGACACCTCAGATATAGTCCGGCATTGGAGCTTGGACATAGTCCGACGTTGGAGCTCGGATACATTCCGGCATTGGAGCTCGGAAGCGGTCCGACGTTGGTGCTCGGCTGCAAAAGATACCTAGAATACAATCCGGCGTTGGAGCTCGGACACGAGAGGACACTGCCGCCCGGGAACAACTTCAAACCCGAGGTGTGGCATAAAAATAACAAGGCATTGATAAAGGCTAGAAACTTAAAGGGGCTCCTCGGATACCCGACGTGTAAACTCTTCGGATTTACTTCGGCGATCCTCAAGATCGAAGATGAGAAGATTTGTTGAACCAGTTTTCAAGACCGATGACCGAAGATGAAGAATAGTTCGGAAGAATCAAGGAGTGTTCCTAACTTGAAGACCGGTTCAGGGGGCTACTGACGGTGTCCTGGACTAGGGGGTACTCACCACTTCGTCTCCCGACCAGGTGGATCGGGCCGAGGACCCCCGTGGCGGTTCTATCATGCGCCACTTCAGATAGCCCATGCCGCATACAAGGAAGATTCCGCAAGACTTAGTGATCAAGACAAGGACTCCTCTCCACAAACGTATTCGGCTAGGACTCTTGTTACCCTAGGCCTGTGGTGCATTATATAATCCAAGGCCAGGCTAGTCGATAGATTATGATTATGACATTACTCATCATACCCTTAGGTCTTAGACCACAACATATGATCTCGAGGTAGATCAAAATCTTGTAACCATATATACATCAAGATCAATCAAGCAGGAAGTAGGGTATTACCTCGATAGAGTGGGCCCGAACCTAGGTAAAACATCGTGTCCCCTGTCTCCTGTTACCCAACGATCCATGATGCACAACTTGGGACCCCCTACCTGAGATCTGCCGGTTTTGACACCGACAGTGACCTCACCCCATCCACGGGTCATGAAGATCTTGCCTAGGGAGACGACCTCGGCGTGAGTTCGTGGGCCGGCGGCACTGCCACCGCAGCATGGCCACCGCAGTCGTGGCACGAGCGGCGCGGGCCGCTGCCTCCTCCTCCAGAGCCCTCTACCTGGGCATAGAAGGGCAGCGGGTAGCCAGGGGACACCGCTCGTACCATGGCATCATCACCTCCTGTCTCACGATGACATCGCGGGGGCGGGCCAACCTCTTCTTTGGCAGAAGAGGCCCCTTCTCTTCGTGGGGAGTCTTTCCTTTCTCAGCGGCGGAGAATCTCCTTATCGGCGCCAAGGTTGTCGCAGCAAGATGGTGGAGCAAGGAAGAATAAGAAGAAGGCAAAGTGGAGAAAGAGATGAGCAGCGGGGGCTTCGCCCCTCTCCTCATTTATAGCTAGAAGGTTTCCTTATCGGTGCAACGAGACCAAGACCAGCAGGACGGCAGGACGGAGGTCACCATCGAGCCCCAGCTGCATCACCACCAGAGCCTTTTGCAGGCGAAGACCGCCTTTTGTCAGAATAGATTGTACTAGTTGTATCCCTTCAAAATTGTCCCTTGTGGGACTCCTTCCCGCCTACAGTTGGGAAGAGGAATAGGGCCTCTATAAATAGGACTGGCCACCACCATAGGAGGCATCTCATCTGATCTTGGATTGGATCCATTCCACCAAGGCCATTTTACCAGCTCACCGAGCTCAAGAACACCTCTCCTCAGGAGGCTGTTCATACCTTGTACTTGTTCATCCTCAGCCTGCAAGGCAATCCACCACACCACACTGGAGTAGGGTATTACACCACAATGGTGGCCCGAACTAGTATAAACCCCTGTGTCCCGTGTTCTTTGGGTTCATCGAGCTAGGCCTTGAGGTTGTTGTGCGAGCGAGCTAGGGAGAGAGAGAGTTCTTCGTGTGCACCCTAGAGTTCGATCCTCAAGGGTTTGCAGGAACCCGAAATCCGACAGTCATGGCCTTGTAGGTGAGCTTGAGTGCTCGAACCGCATACCCCTTGTCTCCAGTCATGGTGATGACACCGCTGCTGCCTGACATTTTGATGGCTTTGTAGTCGGTATCTGCGCCGCCATGAAGTTGCGAGAGTGGGGTACCCCAAGATCTCATTTCAAGGGAGGCTGATGAGGGCCACGTCAAAGTCGATGAGCTCGCAAGGTAGTTCTCGCGCTTGCCAAAGGTGACAGGAAGGCGCACATGCCCCAAGCAGGGGGCGGAGCCCCCTGCCACCCTGGAGAATGGCTTGGTTGGCAGGAGCTGGACGTACAACACCTGAAGCATCTCAAAGGCCTCGAAAGAGAGCATGTTGAGGCCCATGCCACCATCGATGATGGTCTTGGTGATGGAGACATTACTGATCGTTGGCGTGCATAGCATAGGGAGCGCAATAGTGGCTACATCGGACCCAGGGTGATCCCTAGGGTGGAAGGTGGTGGCGACCTCACGTCGCGCGCGACTCCGCGGGGTCTCAGGTTGGAGTCAGGCGGCAATCGCCCAGCAGAGGAGCTGCTTGGCATGGCAACCGGACGCAGGTGCTTGCGACCCGCTGAGGAGGTACGCAACCGTGTGGGGCCCTGGGGCCGTGAAGTGTGCTACAAACTGCCCGCGGAGCACCCCCCATGAGGATACTAAGGCCTCCGGGTGGCCACGAAGCCAAGAGTGGGGAGCCTCCGTGAGTGCTAGTGGGAGCCAGTTTTCCATGGCGTTCTCGTCGCCGCCTGTCGCCAGGATAGCCTGCTCGTACAGCAGGAGGAACTCGTCCCGGTCAATCGCGCCGTCGTATCACAGGGGCAACGCCGGCCTGACCCTTACCGCTAGCAAACCCGGCACAAATTCGGAGTGAAGGCTAGACAACCAGCTGCGATGCCAGGGACGACGAGAGGAGTTGCGAGGCGGTCGACGTCTGCCATAGGAGCGATGAAGTGGGGATGAAGCGGAGCCGGGCGCAGGATCTTGACACGCCCCTACCTGGCGTGCCAAATGTCGGAACTCTGGGGCATCGGCGAAGATCTAAACCAGCCCCAGCCTCAAGCTCATCACCTCACTGCCTTGCCTCGTCGAGTTCATGCGAGCGGGGAAGGAAGAACACAACAGTTTATCCAGGTTCGGGCCACCTTGTAGTGTAAACCCCTACTCCTACTTTGTGGTGGATTGGTCACACGAGGAGGTTGTGGATGAACTAGTACAGTGGAGGAGCTGCCTCGCGAGAGCTCTAGGAGTGAAGGTGGAATGGATCTGTTCCCTCTCTATGGTGGAGACTAGCACTACAGGAATCAGCTACTTTGCCATCTGCCACGGCGGACGACAAAGGCATGGATGGCGGACGGCAAAAGTCGACGGCAAAGTATGGGACGGCTAAGAGCTACGTTGCCGCCTGTTTCGGGCGGCTGACGGCAAAGGAGCCTTTGCCATCTGCAGCCGACGGCAAAGAATGCAGACGGCAATAAATGCGCTATTACATCCGTTAGGTGGTTAACAGCAAGCCTTTGCCGTCGGCCGCTAACGGCAAACTTCGTAAGGCCTTTGTCGTCAGCCACTTTAGGCAAACTGACCAAATTGGTCAGCCTCCCAGGAAGTATAGTTGCCTGCCACGTGGCCTCTTTGCTGGCCGCTGCTGATGGCAAAGAGCCCTTTTCCGTCGGCGGCAGACGGCAAAGAGCCTGCATATTGGCTTTTTTCCCTGTTTTTTTAAATCCAACATTTTTCACATCAAATATATATGACATATATAGATATATTTCACATGGCTATTTAACAGCACATAGGTTTCATCGTACATACATATATAGCAAGTTGCACATACACGTAAGTTGCAACCATTAGGAAGTTGCACATACATATTACAATGCAAAGTTTCATCAAGATAGCAAGTTCCATCGTAGCAAGCTAGAAGAATACTAGAAGAGAATGAAATAAAAAACAAGCACTCCATTGTGACGACCGGTTTTGCCAGAAAATGGCCGTTGTGCTCACCAGCCCCAGGATTACTGTTAGCTGATGAGGCACCAACTTGATACATAAATTCCAAGCAAAAATACATAATATGTAGTACAAGACCACTCTGGCCTGTGAGTGCAACAAATGGTTTCTAGTGGTTTGATGGCAGAAGCGGTTTGTGGTTCACCATGGTCTATGGGACTCCATTTCCCACAGGAACAGCTGACCAGGTTAACTCCTATCTTCGCGAGGCTGCTATCACCATTGCTTAGGTTCCGGGGCGGTCATCGCAATGCTCCTCTCCATGCAAGAAATTTGGCCAAGACAATAGCCAGGGACAAGCCAGTGAGTACTTTGAATGTACTCGCAAACATTATGAACACGGTTATAATATAAATGATAATCATGCGCTGAAACATTTTATGATCACATCGTGAGTCATAAAATAAAATCTCTGGTGCATGCAGGCAGGTTATTTATATGCAAAATGGATATGCAATAATGGGGTAGAAATAACATGCATCGATCGGGTGTCTAAAGCGACGCCTCGAAAGGGCCATGATATGAAGCATGCCTCAGTCGGGCGTCTAAGCGACACCACATAAAGGGCTTGTATGGTAAATAAATAACAAGCATGCCACAGTCGGGCATCTGTGCGATGCCACATAAACGGCTTATAAAATAAATATCAAACATGCCACAGTCGGGCGTCTGTGCGACGCCACATAAAGGGCTTATAAAATAAATATCAAACATGCCACAGCCGGGCGTCTGCGCGACGCCACATAAAGGGCTTATAAAATAAAACGATTATGGTGAATATCCAGGAGGTAGAACCGTCCCAGGGATACTCAATAAATCAAGTAATGGCAATAGTTAGTCCATGATACACATACTTATAATCATCATAATCAACACAAGTCACAAATCATGATCCATGTTCTGGTTTAGCAGTTTCTCCTCCGAAGACCGACACTAAGACCGACACTTGACCCGACCCAGACTGTAGCCCTTAACCAAGGACACGGCTTTTCTAATAGGTTTTAATACCTCTGCAGAGGGTGTACTCTTTACCCACGAGTAACGGATTTCTTTAGTCCATCGGGACTAATTCCGTCTATGGTCTTTTAGTCGAAAACACGCCTAACTTGCACACACCAGCTTAACTTACCGGTGTCTGGAATCACCCACGACACCTGTCAAGCCAAACTCTAAGTGGGGAGGCTACAACCTCGCGTAGCATGGGATCAAATTTCCATCACGCGCTCTAAGGGGTGCCCCCTCTCGGTCCCAACCGGATACACCCATGCTCCCGGACCAGGTGGCATGCCTACCGGATACAGCCGGTATCTTCCACCATAGCCTCTCTGTACGGTGTGTGCCAAGACAAGGGTTAACAACTTACTGAACCATACCCTACTTGCGGCAGGGACGAGTGGTAGTACGAAACAAGTATGGGTGTTACTGGAACAAGACTCGATCTACGGCCGACTCAGGAGGCTTAAGTATTACCTGCATGATATGGAAAACAAACATATTTCAATCAACAGGATCACCGCTCATTATACCCTACTATGCCATACCGAACATAACCGTCCCAACGGAGACCGGCAACAAGCTCACGCTTACCCAAGGCAGAGGCCTTCCCGGATTCCTTTCCGGCATGCATGCAAGGCACATGAGGATGATCACCATCACAAGTATATTCATTTCCAACAGCAAGGAAAAATCACTAATATGCATTCATGCAAAAGATCACATCTCCACATAAAATAACGAGTTTTTCCGAATTAACGTGGTGTTATAACCACGTCCACTTAAAACACCAAAAATATTATGCCGTGGTTCAGGATGCTTGCCTTCAAGGTGGGGAGAGTCAGGGTGCATTCCAACACTTTCAAAGTTTTCTCCTCTCTCCAACAAATCGTATTTTTGGAAATATTTAAAATAGCACATAGTTTCAAAACAGCACAAAAAAGTTTCTTGGAAAATTTTGAAATAAACATGAAAATAAACTAGACAATATTTGGGAGATGTAGGAAAAAGAATCAATTCATTTGGTGTTATATTTAAAAAGATATAGCCAGTCAATGTTTAGTCAAATTCTGATTTTTAAATAAAACAGAAACAGAAAAGAAAATGTTTCGAAAACGTACACGTCGAAGGCGTATTCTGGAAATGTGCTTCCACTTACTCCTGCGTGGACCGGCGCTGGGTCACTGACAGTGGGCCCACCTGGCCCACTGGTCAGGTTTGACCAGTCCACACGCGCATCGTCCCCCTCCGACCGAACAGAGGCGGAGCTCCGGCGAGGATTGCCGGCGAACGGAGGCGTCCTTGGTGATCTGAGAACATGCGTGTGCTCGGGAGGTCGAGACGAACTTCGTGGGTACCCGCCATGGTCGCCGGCGTGGATGGAGTCGCCGCGGCGAAGCCATGTGGAGAAGGCATTCGGGTGGATTTGGGGTCCTGGACTATGGTGGCTCTCGGCGGGGCTGAGGCGATGGGCGGCTCCGCACGATCACGTCGAGTTCGGTGGTGGCGCTGGATCGCCGGGAGGTGCCTTGGTTGCGACGGAACCGGCCGGGACTTGGCGGCGGCCGAACCGGCCGGAGTCGGGGAAGATGGCCTTCCTCTCCTCGACTGCTGGCCATGGTAGCTCTAGGGTGATAATTTGAGGTTGCCTGAGGATTCGATTGAGCTCCGGGGCCCTTATATAGGCGGTGGAGGTTGGTCCCGAGGCGGCCGGCGATAAGGATGACGGCGAACCGCCAGTCTGTGCTGCAAGGCGACGTGGCGGCGACGCGAACTAGAGGACGACTTGCGGATAAGCTTGCGAAGCTCCAGGGGTAGGCTCGGGCGGCGCCGACCTGAGCAGGGTTTTCGGGCGGCCGTGGCGGCTAGTCCTTGGCTTGCCGGAGACGTGGCGAGGGTCTGCTGGGCACGTTGTGGTGAGGAGGGGGGCGTGTGGCGCGGCTCTGCAGAGCGGTGGCAAACCAGGGGGCGACGCGTCGGCTCGGGCACGGCACGTGCAATACACGTGCTCTGCTCGCGCCCAGAGCACGCACGGGACGTGCTCGACGAAATGCTGTGGCATGCTAGGGTGTTCCAAACCACAAGAAAGTTAGCAGGGTGGGGTTATAGTATAAGGCAAAACCATTGGACATGCTTTGGTGCAGTCGTGGGATTAAGTTCACGGTGTAAAGAAAAACTCATGTCAAAAGCAGATCATGCCCATAAGGTGTTTGACAAAATGCCAAGGGCACTTAGGCATTTCTTGGAGTGGCCAAAACTTCCAGATCCTAGTCTCTTTAGATGCACAAGAGGGTGGTGAGGTTAGTTTATGCAGAGCACAAACTTGTTAGTGCAAGTTTAGCAAAACTTCAACTACGGGAGGAGGTAAATGGCATCATCTCATGGACCAAAAATATTCCAATGGTTGCATGCTCCTGGACTTAGGGGTTACGTAGGGTGGTCTACAAGCAGAGGAAAGAATCAAGGGCCAAAGAGCAAGCAAGAATATGGATCTTTGTACAAACCATCATGTTGGACTAGAATGAAGATGAGGTTGATTCACTCAAAAATTTCAAATAACATCACTGGGTTTTTGCATAAAGTTGAAACATATTCTAGTACCAACATCCCATAATTTTGGTGGAAGCTAGAAAGAAATATTTAAATAGGTTGTAGTGCAAAATTGCCCATTGGACCAGAGAAGAGAAATGGGTGTAGAGCTCAAAATATTTCATGAATAAAAGATGTTTTTGCATAAAAGTGATTTAAAAACATCACATGACATCTCCAAATTTTGGTGGGATTTTTAAATGAATTTATCAAAGGGTTGTAGTTCAAATATGGCCATATAACCTTGGAAAACCATTTTTCAAGAAAATAAAGATCAAGCAAATTAATTATGTAATTAGTTCTACTAATAAAATAAAAGTTTTTCTTTAGAGGTTAAACAAGCCCAATAACATATTTGAAAGGTTTTCTTTCTGGGGAAAACTCCATAATAACAAGAAAAAAATTCAAAAATTAAAAAGGAGTCCAGAAAATAAAAGTTTTAATTTCCTGGCAAAATTTTAATAAAACAAGGTTAAAATTTTGGGGTGTCACAACACTACCCCCCTTAAAAGAAAATCTCGTCCTCGAGATTTTGTCAGGAGTTGTTTTTAAAATATCATTCCTGTTAGATGGAATCCAAAGCTTACTCATAGCACAAACTTGTGTGGCCGGGGTTGGTTTTTGGTAACTACGCTTGGCAAAACAAAATGCAGTCGCACACCGACGCACTCAAGCATGGCTATAATTAAAATCGGGGCGCACAAGCAAACAACATTTACAGATGGCGATACAGGCTCACACAGTTACAAGACGAGGATATATTAAGACTCGGTACTACTCGAGCGGCTTTAGTCTACTTCGTTAATATCTAATCGGGCTTGCCTCGGGGACGTCGAGGTTTCTCCACGGTTTTCACCATCGGGATTAGCTGGAAGGGGTTGAGGAACTGTAGGGTCGGGGTAGCGATGGTGACCATCTCGGGGATTGTTGGCCACAATCCCGTTGGAGTGCGTTTCCAAAAGGCGACGAAGTACTTCTGGGGTCATCAAAGCACCTTGGTTGATGGCTGGGGCTGACCTCAAGGTCTCGATTGGTTGTCCGAACAGCACGACTGGGTTGTCGGCGTCGGGCTCATCTTCTCTTCTTGCCGGGGCTCGGCGAATCAGCTCTCCACGAGCTGCGATCAGATCAAAGGTGATTTGATCGAATAGTCTTTCTAGTGCATTTACATAGCGCGCCAGATGCAACAATGCAGGATCCGTCTCGTGATCTCCGTTGACAACTCGGGGTGGTCTACCGTATCCGTCACGACTGGGGTAGTAGTAGAACGAGCGACAGTTAACTCTGGGTGACAAGTGCCGGAGTTGAACTATAGCTTCTCGGGAGGCTAGTTGGATGGCTTGTGGGTCAAAGGAAGTTGTCCTTCCGGTGAACCTGTAGGGGCATTCTGGCGACAGACCCCTACCATAGATGTGCGCCGTGGCCCGGAATTGACGGCTCTCACCGCTCATGGACCCTTGGTACACAACATATTCTGGGGGCTCTTCTAACGCATAGGCACGACGGGTGAGGTTTGCGAGTATGGTCACAAAACCTCCAAGGTTTGTTGTTGTGGTCTCATTGTGCACGACGGGGCCAGGCATTATGGCTTGGTTTGGGGAAAAAGTTTGTGCGGTGCTGAGTTGCGGCTAGCGTGCCCTTTTATAGAAAAGGGGGACGGAGTCTTCCTTCGCACGCTTGCGAATAAGACAAACTATGTGTCGGTCACTGGCGTGTGATCGACAGGTTAGGCTGATAGGTTGGGCACCGACTGCCAAAAGTGTCGGGGTCACTGTGTGGCTATCTGGCACGGGAAGGTTGGCTGGTGTTTGGTTAGGGTCTGATGGGTTGGTTTGCCTAAGTTTCTCGACCTGGCTAAGATAGGATTAGCCAATGGTCAGCCTGGCTCTGATACCAAGTTTGTGACGACCGGTTTTCCGGGTATTAATTTCTAGAAAATGGCCGTTGTGCTCACCAGCCCCAGGATTACTGTTAGCTGATGAGGCACCAACTTGATACAAAAATTCCAAGCAAAAATACATAATATGTAGTACAAGACCACTCTGGCCTATGAGTGCAACAAATGGTTTCTAGTGGTTTGATGGCGGAAGCGGTTTGTGGTTCACCACGGTCTATGGGACTCCATTTCCCACAGGAACAGCTGACCAGGTTAACTCCTATCTTCACGAGGCTACTATCACCATTGCTTAGGTTCCAGGGCGGTCATCGCAACGCTCCTCTCCATGCAAGAAATCTGGCCAAGACAATAGCCAGGGACAAGCCAGTGAGTACTTTGAATATACTCGCAAACATTATGAACACGGGTATAATATAAATGATAATCATGCGCTGAAACATTCTATGATCACATCGTCAGTCCTAAAATAAAATCTCTGGTGCATGCAGGCAGGTTATTTATATGCAAAATGGATATGCAATAATGGGGTAGAAATAACATGCACCGGTCAGGTGTCTGAAGCGACGCCTCGAAAGGGCCATGATATGAAGCATGCCTCAGTCGGGCGTCTAAGCGACACCACATAAAGGGCTTGTATCGTAAATAAATAACAAGCATGCCACAGTCGGGCGTCTGTGCGACGCCACATAAAGGGCTTATAAAATAAATATCAAACATGCCACAGTCGGGCGTCTGTGCGACGCCACATAAAGGGCTTATAAAATAAATATCAAACATGCCACAGTCGGGCGTCTGCGCGACGCCACATAAAGGGCTTATAAAATAAAATGATTATGGTGAATATCCAGGAGGTAGAACCGTCCCAGGGATACTCAATAAATCAAGTAATGGCAATAGTTAGTCCATGATACAAATAATCATAATCATCATAATCAACACAAGTCACAAATCATGATCCATGTTCTGGTTTAGCAGTTTCTCCTCCGAAGACCGACACTAAGACCGACACTTGACCCGAACCAGACTGTAGCCCTTAACCAAGGACACGGCTTTTCTAATAGGTTTTAATACCTCTGCAGAGGGTGTACTCTTTACCCACGAGTAACGGATTTCTTTAGTCCATGGGACTAATTCCGTCTACGATCTTTTAGTCGAAAACACGCCTGACTTGCACACACCAGCTTAACTTACCGGTGTGTGGAATCACCCACGACACCTGTAAAGCCAAACTCTAAGTGGGGAGGCTAAAACCTCGCGTAGCATGGGATCAAATTTCTATCGCGCGCTCTAAGGGGTGCCCCCTCTCGGTCCCAACCGGATACACCCATGCTCCCGGACCAGGTGGCATGCCTACCGGATGCAGCCGGTATCTTCCACCATAGCCTCTATGTACGGTGTGTGCCAAGACAAGGGTTAACAACTTACTGAACCATACCCTACCTGCGGCAGGGACGAGTGGTAGTACGAAACAAGTATGGGGGTTACTGGAACAAGACTCGATCTAGGGCCGACTCAGGAGGCTTAAGTATTACCTGCATGATATGGAAAACAAACATATTTCAATCAACAGGATCACCGCTCATTATACCCTACTATGCCATACTGGACATAACCATCCCAACGGAGACCGGCGACAAGCTCACTCCTACCCAAAGCAGAGGCCTTCCCGGATTCCTTTCCAGCATGCATGCAAGGCACATGAGGATGATCACCATCACAAGTATATTCATTTCCAACAGCAAGGAAAAATCACTAATATGCATTCATGCAAAAGATCACATCTCCACATAAAATAACGAGTTTTTCCGAAGTAAGCTGGTGTTATAACCGCGTCAACTTAACACACCAAAAATATTATGCCATGGTTCAGGATGCTTGCCTTCAAGGTGGGGAGAGTCAGGGTGCATTCCAACACTTTGAAAGTTTTCTCCTCTCTCCAACAAATCCTATTTTTGGAAATATTTAAATTAGCACATAGTTTGAAAACAGCACAAAAAAGTTGCTTGGAAAATTTTGAAATAAATATGAAAATAAACTAGACAATATTTGGGAGATGTAGGAAAAAGAATCAATTCATTTGGAGTTATATTTAAAAAGATATAGCTAGTCAAAGTTTAGTCAAATTCTGATTTTTAAATAAAACAGAAAAGAAAACGTTTCGAAAACGTACACGTCGAAGGCCTATTCTGGAAATGCGCTTCCACTTACTCTTGCGTGGACCGGCGATGCGTCACTGACGGTGGGCCCGCCTGGCCCACTGGTCAGGTTTGACCAGTCCACGCGCGCATCGTCCCCCTCCGACCGAACAGAGGCGGAGCTCCGGCGAGGATTGCTGGCGAACGGAGGCGTCCCTTGGTGATCTGAGAACATGGGTGTGCTCAGGAGGTCGAGACGAACTCGTGGGTACCCGCCATGGTCGCCGACGTGGAACAAGTCGCTGCGACGAGCTTCGCGGCCGAGAAGGCATTCGGGTGGATTTGGGGTCCTGGGCTATGGTGGCTCTCGGTCGGGGCTGAGGCGATGGGCGGCTCCGCACAATCACGTGGAGTTCGGTGGTGGCGCTGGATTGCCGGGAGGTGCCTTGGTTGCGACGGAACCGGCCGGGACTTGGCGGCGGCCGAACCTGCTGGAGTCGGGGAAGATGGCCTTCCTCTCCTCGACTGCTGGACATGGTAGCTCTAGGGTGATAATTTGAGGTTGCTTGAGGATTCGACTGAGCTCCGGGGCCCTTATATAGGCGGTGGAGGTTGGTCCCGATGCGGCCGGCGATAAGGATGACGTCGAACCGCCATTCTGTGCTGCAAGGCGACGTGGCGGCGACGCGAGCTAGAGGACGACTTGCGGATAAGCTTGCGAAGCTCCAGGGGGCAGGTGGCGAGAGGGGGAGGCTCGGGCGGCGCCGACCTGAGCAGGGTTGTCGGGTAGCCGTGGCGGCTTGTCCTTGGCTTGCCGGAGACGTGGCGAGGGTCTGCTTGGCGTGTTGTGGTGAGGAGGGGGGGGGGGCGTGTGGCGCGGCTCTGCAGAGCGGTAGCAAACCAGGGGGCGACGCGTCGGCTCGGGCGCGGCACGTGCAATACGCGTGCTCTGCTCACGCCCAGAGCACGCACGTGACGTGCTCGACGAAATGCTATGGCATGCCAGGGGGCTCCAAACCACAAGAAAGTTAGCAGGGCGGGGTTATAGTATAAGGCAAAACCATTGGACATGCTGGTCTGGTCAGGGGATTAAGTTCACAGTGTAAACAAAAACTCATGTCAAAACAGATCATGCCAATAAGGTGTTTGACAAAATGCCAAGGGCACTTAGGCATTTCTTGGAGTGGCCAAAACTTCCAGATCCTAGTCTCTTTATATGCACAAGATGGTGGTGAGGTTAGTTTGTACAGAGCACAAACTTGTTAGTGCAAGTGTTGCAAAACTTCAACTCTGGACAGGAGGTAAATGGCATCATCTCATGGACCGAGAATATTCCAATGGTTGCATGCTCCTGGACTTAGGGGTTTTGTAGGGTGGTCTACAAGCAGGGGAAAGAATCAAGGGCCATAGAGCAAGCAAGAATATGGATGATGTACAAACCATCATGTTGGACCAGAATGAAGATGAGGTTGATTCACTCAAAATTTCAAATAACATCACTTTGGGTTTTTGCATAAAGTTGAAACATATGCTACTACCAACATCCCATAATTTTGGTGGAAGCTAGAAAGAAATATTTAAATAGGTTGTAGTGCAAAATTGCCCACTGGTCCAGAGAAGAGAAATGGGTGTAGAGCTCAAAATATTTCATGAATAAAAGATGTTTTTGCATAAAAGTGATTTAAAAACATCACATGACATCTCCAAATGTTGGTGGGATTTTTAAATGAATTTATCAAAGGGTTGTAGTTCAAATATGGCCATATAACCTTGGAAAACCATTTTTCAAGAAAATAAAGATCAAGCAAATTAATTATGTAATTAGTTCTACTAATAAAAGAAAAGTTTTTCTTGAGAGGTTAAACAAGCCCAATAACATATTTGAAAGGTTTTCTTTTTGGGGAAAACTCCATAATAACAAGAAAAAAAATTCAAAAATAAAAAAGGAGTCGAGAAAATAAAAGTTTTAATTTCCTGGCAAAATTTTAATAAAACAAGGTTAAAATTTTGGGGTGTCACATCCATCATAGCAAGCTAGCTTCCGAGAAGTGAATGAAATCTGCAAAATGGCAAATAAGAAAGTTAGGAAAAGGTGACTAGAAGAAGAAGACTAGAAGAAGAAGCACGCCATCGTTTGTGAGATAACTTAGGTGAAATGGATCGTTTATGAGCTAACTTAGGTAAAACGCATCATTTTAGAGCTAACGTAGGTAAAATGGATCGTTTATGAGCTAACTAAGCTAATTATGCCGTTTTTTGCATAAGTAAGGTATGTACATGTCATTATTGAGCAAACCTAGTTAACTAAGCATATTATAACTAACTTAGGTCATTTTGGAGGAAACAAAGCTAAGTATAGATCGTTTTAGAGCTAACTTAGGTAAAATGGCTGGTTTTGGAGGTCGATAAGCTTATTAAGTCATTTTGCAGGAAAAGAAGCTAACTCTAGGTCATTAAGGTAAGCATATTGGATGAAATAAAGCTAAGTCTAGGTCTTTATGCATTTGTTAAGCAAAAAACTAGAGAAACTTACCTTGATCATGGAGGTGTGGGAGCAGGCTGGCTCATGCCGATGGTGGAGAAGGATCGTGTGATGCTTGTGTGGAGTTACGCTGCACCAAAGATCATTTCCAATGTTTCGTTAGCATGATGACACTCAAATGTTAAGACTAGCAAGTAACGTCCATTCAAATTAAACTCACTGTGGTCTCAGGAAGAGCCCTTTAAGGCAAGTACAACATAAAAAAATTGAATACCTGACACTACTAATAATCTCGATCAGTATCATCAATAAATGCATAATCATCATCATCACTATAATCAATGACGGGCTCATAGGGTTCGATGGCATCAACATGTGGAAGGCCACCTTTACGTGTCGGTCGAGCATTGAGAGGTCGTCCATGACGATAACCTCTTCTTGTTCCGGCTCTTCTTGTTCCTCCTCTGGGGTGATGTGGGATTCACTGCCGCTGTCTACTTCAATTTTTTGGGGTGAAGTATACCGGTTCTTGAAACGCTTTTTGGAAAGACGTGTCTCTTGGAAGAATTCTTCTTCATATGTTTCTGGGTTATAGTCTTCATAATCATCTTCCTTTGGGGGAGATAGTCTAGCACGTGGCGGCACTTCATAAACGACATCCCAACCTTTCAGATTTGGATTGGTTTGGCAGGCCCAGGGTAGATAGAATACTTGGGTTGCCTGTTGAGCCGTAATATAGACATCAGGAACATCTAAATGGGTGCTTTGGTTGATTTCAACTAGCCCTATATGTTCATGAGTCCTTCTAGTCTCCTTGGTGAAACCAATAACATTTGAAGACTACGACATTCGGTGGGTTTTCACCATAGAATAGAAGTTCATAAATTGCTTCAGCTCTCCCGTAATACTCGGTACCTCCTTCGCCGATAGCACATACACAACAATTTGTAGACTTTCGGTCGTCCATAGATAGCTCTTTGCCATAGGTATGAAAACGATACCCCTTGATGTTGTATTTGTCAAATGAACGGACCTTATAGTCAAAACCATTAGCGACTTGTCTCAATTCGGCGTCCATAGACTCTGAATTAGCCTACAAGTTTAATATGAAAGGATTGTTGCATTACGCACAAATTAGCGAATGAAATGAAATTGTCTAATAAATTTACCGTTTGTTTGAACCAAGAGATGAAACCGATAGCCTCCTCCTTGCTTTGCGAGAAGCTCATACTCTTCGACGGAATCCTTTTGGACCACCGCTCCATACGAGAATAGTGCGACGTATCGAGTGTATGAAATATCCAGGAATAAGAGCAGTTCTAAGGAAATAGAAGTTGCGAAACAATGTACCGAGAACTTACTCGATGTCTGGCCGCACTTCTATCGAGGTTGTTGAAGATATACAACGAAATGGTACGCCATTCTTACGTTATCCAAAGATCTTTGGATTTGAAACACTGGCTGGTGCGAGATTCCCTTTGAATAGGTTGAGGTTGGATCCACCCTTTTTAGGCTCGTCAGCATTGTACCGAGGCTTCGGATTATGCAAATGACAATTTTTGGTTTCGTAGTGTGCTGTCACGAAGTTTGCCGCCTCCTCCGTGATGAATGCCTCAGCCATAGACGCTTCAATTCTACGTTTATTTTTACATTTTTCCCAAAGCGTCTTCTGCATCCTCTCAGTTGGGTAGCACCAACAATTTTGCACGCCCCCCCACCCAATCTTGCCTCGGTCGGGAGATGCAAAATCAAGTGCTGCATTGGACTAAAGAAGCCAAGTGGAAAGATCTTCTCTAACTTGCAGATCAAATCTGGCGCCAACTCTTCCATTTCTTCTAGCACGCTAGGCGATAGTTCTTTCGCACAAACAACACGGAAGAAATAGCTGAGTTCTGCCAGTACTAGCCATTCATCCTCAGGGATGAAGCCACGCAACATCACCGACATTACCTGCTCAATCCATGTGTGCCAATCATGACTCTTGAGACCAAATATCTTCAATTTATCAAGACTCGCTCCCCTCTTTAGATTCGCTGCATACCCATCGGGGAACATCAACTGCATTTTCACCCACAAGATAATTTCCCTCATAGCTGGCCTTCCAAGATTGAACCATGCCTTTGGCTTCGTCGATTCTGCTTTCCTTTCGGTTCTTTCATGTTTTGTAACGGCCTATCACATAGCGCCTCCGGATCGACTCTAGCCTTAGTATTATCCTTTGACTTCCCATCTATGCCGAACAATGTACCAAAAAGTGCCTCGGCGATATTCTTCTCGATTATTGCATCACGTCGATGTTGTGTGGGCAAAGGAGGTCTTTGAAGTAAAGGCAGATCCCATTAGCATGTTTTGTGAGTCCAGGCGTGCTCGAATTATACCCTTGAAGTACCTGGGCGCTCTAGATCTGGCTCGAGAGCGTTTAAGCGATCCAGTGCATTGGCTGTTGGCACAACGCAGGTGGTGCTGAGTTTTTACAACTCTACCTCGATGAAGTTCTTCTTGTCTTTCCTGAACTTATGGCGAGGATCAAGGAACTGTCTATGCATGTCGAAGCAAGAAAACTTGCGACCGGCCCGAAGCCAACGAAACTCAAGAGCTCCCTTGCATGTGGGGCACGGAACCTTCCATGCACACCAGCCAACGAATAAGCGCATACGCCGGCAAGTCATGCGTCGAGTACATGTACCGGAACACGCATTATGAAGTTTTGTTTGCTATAGGCGTCGTATGTCTTGAACCCATTATCCCAGGCTTCTTGCAATTCGTCCTTAAGCAGCTGCATGTACACATTCATATTTTTCCCCGGATAGTTGGGCCCTGGAATTATCAACGTCCGGAAAATGTTCTGTCTTTGCATAATCTGTCCGGGGGGGGGGGGGGAGAGATTGAGTGGAAAGACAAATACGGGCCAACAAAAGAATTGGGATGCCGTCATACCAAACACACTGAACCCATCGGTGCTGATGCTGACTCGAGGATGCCTCGGATCTGCCGCTTTGTCAGCATGTAATTCGTCAAACTTTTTGCACGCCACACCATCCGATGTGTCTACCATCATCAGATTCCCATCTGCATCTAGTTCGGTTCTTTTGCCTGTTTTGTGCCATGTCATCTGCAATACGTCTCTTCGACCATGAAAAGACGTTGAAGTCTTGGTACGATTGGCATATACCGAAGAACACTTACAGGGATTTTGGTCTGTGTCTTCTCACCCATACCATTGTCTAGCACAATATACCTGGAAGACTTGCAAATGGGACAATAGTTCAAGTCCGCATAGTCAAGCCTAAATAAGGCACATCCTTTCTCACAGGCATGTATCATCTCATAGGGCATCTTCAATGCACGGAGGATTTTGTCCGACTGGTACAGGTTTGTAGGCATTACATGGCCTTTGGGTAGAAAGCGTACAAATACTGTCATAATTGCGTCATAGCATTCTCTGCCCAAGTTGAACTGAGCCTTCAAAGCCATTACTTGTGAGATGGCATCCAACTGACAAGGCTCAGTGTGCTCGTGGAGCGGACGTTTTGAAGACTCCAACATTTCATTGAAGGCCTCTGCAGATTCCTCCATCTCCTCGTCCGAATCCCGAGCATCATCATAGTCTTGCACCATGTTTTCCATACTGGTACCATGCTCGTCGGTGCGACGATGATCCACCTCAGCTCGGTCACGTTGGGCAGACTCACCATGAAATGTCCACACCGTATAATCGGGCGTAAAACCATTCTTCTGCAAGTGTTTACCCATTTCAGCCTCTGTCCTCTTTTCCCAATTGCCGCATCGGAAACAGGGGCACCAAGTTTTCCTCTGGCCATTTGCAAATGCGGCTTGCACAAACCCCTTGGTTTTTGTGATCCATTCAGCGCTCCATTTGTTCTGACCAATGTGACCGGTATACATCCACGCACGATCACTCATCTTGAGTTTCAGAGCTACTGGACACACAACAATTATATATATAATTCACCATGTATATATTCATCAGTTGATCTACTTTGTCAATTTTATTACGTCCATGCAACCTACACTCTAATAGGTAATGATAGGTCCTAATCACACCCGAGTATGTGTAGATTGGGTTCATTTTCCCATGCTATGCTCCGGATCTGACGCGAAATTTCGGCAGCATCTCCCCGCTGTTCTCCTGATAGACGTCTCTGCAATAAACAGAGAGGATGTGTACCCGGAGAACAACAGGGGAGGCACTAACAAAATCTATGCGTCGGATCCGGAGCAAAGTATATGGGAAAACGAACCCAATCTACACATACTCGGGCTGTCCATGGATAGCGTTGGACAATTCGAAAGAATCAAGGTTATAAATATGCAAATGCATGCATATTTATAACTATGACGCTTTCGAGCAGGAGACACATATTGGTTACGCATCTTGATGATTCAAGACACATATATAGCTAGCTATCAAGTTTCATCGGCACGAACACCGAACAGAGCAAATAATTAATGGGGAGTAGGACATGTCATTTGTGCTCACCCACGAGCGAAGAAGCAGAGCTCGTCAAGCGCCTGGCGAGGTCAACACCAAACCTCACAGCGGTGAAACAACTGCACATTTAAATCAACCCGATCAACACAATTATATATGGTGTTTTTCATAACAAAATCGAAAAATATATGACCTAACTAATAATTCACAAATATAAGACCCTGTCGGCCTCGGGGGGTCGGGTGTCGGGGTGTCTGGGTGTCGTGTCGTTGTCGGGGTGTGGTGTCGGGGTCGGGGTGTCGGGGTCAGGGGTCAGGGGGTCGGGGTGTCGGGGTCGGGGTGTCGGGGTCAGGGGGGTCAGGGGGTCGGGGTGTTTCCTTCTATCCTTCTTCTTCTTTCTTTCTCTTCTTCTTCTTCTTCTTTCCTTTCTTCTTCTTCTTCTTCTTCTTCTTTCATCTTTTTTCTACTTTTTTACTTCTTTTCGTCTCTTCTTTTCTTCTTCTTCTACTTCTTGTACTTCTTTTCTTCTTCTTTTTTTCCGTCTTTCTACTACTTCTACTTCTTCTAATTATTTTCTAACACTGACACTAACACAATCTAGCACTAACAATTAAACAGCAAAAAAATGAAAAAACTGAAGAAAAAAAGTAGTAGTCCCTCACCGGAGCAATGGGACGGTCGGGGGCACCCGGCGGTGGCGGCGCCGGGCGGCGTGGCGGGCGACAGGCGTCGGGCGGGTGGGTGAGGCGGAGGGATGGTGGGGCGATGGGCTGGCGGTGCGGGCGGGCGGCCGGGCGGCGGCGGCACCAGTGGCGGGCGGGGCGGCGGCGGCACCAGTGGCGGGCGGGCGCGGCGCGGCGGCGGTGGTGGAGGGTGGTGGGGCGACGGGCGTCGGCGGGTGGGTGGGTGGGGCGGAGGGTGGTGGCGCGACGGGCCAAGGGTGCGGGCGGGGCGGCGCTGCGGCGGCAGGGCGCCGGGCGGCGGGGGTGGCGGGATCTAGCTAGGGCGGGGCGGCGGTGGATCTAGCTAGGGCGGGGCGTCGAGGAGGAGAGAAGAAGAGAAGGGAGAGTAATGGGCGGGGGGTGGCGTCCGTTAGTTACTCGGCTCTTTGCCGTCCGCCGTTATCTCTCTTTGCCGTCTGCTAGCAGACGGCAAAGAGGTGGGGGTGTTAAGTTTTTTTAAAACGGGCGGGTGGGTGGGGGCCACCTCCCTCTTTGCCGTCAGCTGGCGGACGACAACGAAATGGCGCATGGCAAAGAGGTTCTTTGCCGTCTGCCGTTTCTTTGCCGTCTGCTTGACGGTAGCTGATGGCAAAGACCTTCTTTGCTGTCCGCTAGCAGACGGCAAAGATCCGGCAGATGGCAAAGTAGGTGATTGCAGTAGTGTAGCCTATACTTATAGTGGCCTTGGTCCTCTTCCCTCATAGCATAGGCGGGAAGGGATCCCACAACGGCCAATATGTAAGGGGACAAGAAGTACATCTTATCCCGATGAAAGGTGGGCTTGGCCCGCAAAGCTTCTTGTCATGACGCAGAGGTGGGCTCAGCAATGACATCTGTCCTGCCGAGCTCGTGGTCTTGCCCTTGTTACACTGAAATGGAAACCTTTGGGGGATTCCTTGGGAACCCGCGTACGTCCTTGCCTCCTTAGCACCAAAGAGGAAATTGTCCTCCTCTATGCCCTCTAGCGCTCGCCTGGCCTTGGTCGTCGTGGCTTACATCATCGAGAGCCTCGTAAGGCTAGGTACTTGCATAGAAGTCTCCGCTCCTCAGGAGGCAGGCTCGGGGAGCTGCGCCTCGGGAGGTCTTGGCGTGATTCACCTCGCGAGGCCGGGGGCCCTCGTGAGGGCACTACAAGAAATATGTCAACTTGTGACCTTGACTATTAGTCACTGAAAGGTCATGGTTTGTCATTTGCACCTTTTTGTGACCAAAAAGAGAAGGTCAAAAGCTGGCGGTTGTAAACTGACTATAGCGACCTTTCTTCTGGAATGGTCCAAGACATTTATGACCAAAATATGTCCACTGTGGCGTTTTGGTCACTAGCAACCTCCCCAGGCCACGTAGGCATCCAACGTGGCAAGCTGATGTGGCACAAGATTCAGCCCGGTCCAATTCGGTTTTCTAAATGGGCCTAGCCCAACAATTCGGCCCATTTATGATTTTTTTCGTTTTAATTTTGGTCAGCTACATTGGCCTAGCCCAGCAATTTGGCCTTTTATTTTCTAGGCCTGTGGCCTTTTCCTTCCATTTATTGTTTGAGCCTTGGCCTTTTTACATTCCATTTTAGACCAGGTCCCACTAGTCAGATCACCCAATTAGGTCCCACTTGTCGGTTTTTCTTTTGTTTGTTTCCCATTTTAAAGGACTCGCTAGTGAAATGGGACCCAAGGGTGTTGTTTAGGCGCCGCACATCAGTTCACTATTTGTGAACTAACCAATAACTTGATGCAAACATAGCCAATAACACATACAACTTAAAACAACAGCCAAACGAAGTACTTTACAGTCATGGCAGTACAAATCAGGTACTCAACTATAAAATACACCTAATATTAACATGGCCAGCTCCAGGGAGCTAAAACACATAGTTGGGTGCTGGTTTTCTTCGGGATTCTTCTCCTTGGGCCGTTGTGCACTGCATCTGCAGGTTATAAATCAAAAAAGTTAGGAAATCAAGTGAAGTTGTGCATATAACATTCTCCTAACAATGAAAAATAGATGCTGAAGTTGAGATCTAATAAGAAACCGTGCATATCACATTCGCAAACATGTATTGATACCTAGTGTTGACTGCATCTACATCTAAACTGAATACTGATCCATAGTGTTGACTAAATCTGCATCTAAACTGAATACTCTTCACTGAACATAGACAAGTGATATGCTAATCAGGTGTCAGAATGATATCTGATTCAACAAGGTTAACCAAATTTCCCACATAGTTTTGGGGAAATTCTATTCATCTACAGTGATTGGCAGCTATGGATGGCAATGTGACAATCTGAGACAGACTTGTGGCTGCTCATTTGTATTCAGGTAACTATGGCAGTGACGCAAATAGACTTGTGGCTGCTCATTCACTAGCTATGGCAACGATGCAATCAGACTTGTGGCTACTCATTCACATTCACAGCAACACTTCATCATTCATCTACAAGCAACTATTGACCATCATATCAGACGGGATAGGAAGGGTCACCTGACATATTGAACTCGATGCTGCAGAAGGCCGATGATGTGGTGGTACAGAGCAGGCCCTTTGTGGCTGGCTAGATGCGCCCCTCCTCCTGCTCCTCGAGCAGGACAAGGACGGCGACCGCTAGGCTCGTTGAGATCGGGATGCTGGGGGAGGCGAGCACGCCCGTGAGGTACTCCATGGCGCCGGGCGCATTATGTGCGGCAGGATGCCAATCACCAGGTTGACCGCGATCATGAACAGCAGTGTCACCAGCGCCGCTGCCTGCACGCATTCCAGCCATGTTGACAGTGTCAGAAACTCGACGGGTTTTCAAAACAAAGTACTGCTGGTGCTGCTACCGCTGCAGAAATGGTTGGAGATGCACCGACCTTGTTGGTGTAGATGGTCCAGTTGGTGAAGAGCTCTGACAGCAGGGCTCCGAGCTGCCCAAAGAGCGCACGGAGGCGCCCACGGAGATGTTATCTCTGATGAACAGGGTACGTTGAGATTGCAAAGCAGTCCTCCCCTCTTTTCGCAGACACTGCAAGACAGCCCATCTTTCAAAAAAATTAACCAGTCTCAAGTTAACTTGTGCAGTAAAAGTTACCCTACACCTACAAAACACAACCATGCATGTACATGCACTATACGTACACAACAAGACATATCAATAGAGACAAATAATGTTCAGGGTTATGCATGATGGATGTTGAGCACTTTTGGTGCTTATTCAGAATAAAAAAGGGTACCCTAGAAAATTTAAACATATTCTGCTACATAGAACCACGAGCTACCCATTTAGCAAGAACGGTACAGGAACAAACCATGAGCTATCTATCCAGCAAATTATGCGCACGCGTGAGAATACTCGGGTATACTTAACTTGGGTTCAGTACCCAGGTACAGTTTAAAAGCATATCAGATTAGGTATACAATCATGCACCTAGGTTTAACTTATCAGGTTTCTTCACTTTCAATTTACGCAGCACAGCAGCTAAATTGATTACCCAAAACATGCGTGCTAGTGGTCTACTGGAAGCATCACAAAGTTAATGTTTTGCTTACAATATTGCTATCAAGAACCTCCCTACTTCAAAAAGAAACAGAACAGACACTTCCAGTTCGTATAATCTGAAATTGAACACTGAAATTTAAGAATTAAAAGATGATTGAACACTGAAAGAGGTTAGCAAGTTGCTAGTTGGTTTCATCACAAGGACCCGATGGTATTTTTAAACCTCATAAGTCATTTTTTAAACCTATGCAAGTACCAGGAGTATTTCACTCCTTTCCAGTGCAAATCTAGGAGTACTAGAGAACTCCAAGTTAAATGTACTCAAAGCAACCACCAAAATCTCTCAATACCGGTCATTAACTAGACACGTTATATAGACAATTAGGATGGATGCAATAAACATACAGGAGTTATATAGAGTAGCAGCAATGGCATCATAGTTGGGTTGCCAGACCAAAACAAAGCCATGTATGTATGTATGTAGCAAAATCAGCCAAACTGAATATGCATCATCAGCTGATTAAAAGCAGTGGATAATATAGTTCATCAACTGATATGGGCAGCTACCAAGTTTCACAATGGGAGTACCAACATAGCAGCAATAAAAATAACAGAAAATTAAAATATAAGTGTGGCAGCGCATAAAACATTTGCTAGAAAGAACATGCTTCCACCTTGGTAATAGTAATGTGCTTATCCATGGCATCATCAGTCTTAACCAAACAGAGCAAGTAAAGGAGCTAATAGTCCTAATTCAGGTCATGTTATCATATCAGGTATGGCATAAAGACATCTTGGGACATATATAAAGCATCCTCAAATAATCAGCATACACCTCCAAATAGGAAGCATAAAATATAGGGTATCCGCATTTATCACTGGATTCGATCCCCTCTGTATCCAAGACGCATCAGGAAATCAGTAGCACGATTCACACTTTCACAGATATGGTAGACAGATGCGGAAGCCTTTCTAACTTGGCGCGATGTAGCTTGTAGACAGAGATGGGGAATCCATTCTCTGCAATGTTGAGGGCAAGGTTCTGCCCCATGACGGCGAGGCCAGCAAGACCAATTCTGGTGAGAGCCATCTCTTACCTGAAAAGAGATGCATCAAACACGTCATGTACAGAACGGTGTCAGGTAATTTATGTATGTCTGACTCGAAAGGTTAAAACCTGCCTTCACAAAAAAATGATCATGCATATGAACTAGATAGAAGAACAATCATCATCCTAATGAGAAAAGTGATATGTGAATAACTGAATACTGGGATATATGCGACAGCGCAGACAGCACAACATGCAGTTGGGGTGACAAATTATATCCACAATCAATTTGCAGCAGTATAGTTGGGCAGTTGGGCAAACAGAACAACATGACATCGCTACTACTCAATCAAGGCCATGGCGACCTTGCTCCGCTGGATCTGGGAGGGAGACACTACTACAAAAAGGGCTGCTAGTGGCGCACCTGTTTGAATTACTAATGGCGCACTACAGGTGCGCCACTAGCACGACGCCATTAGATTTTTTTCTAATGGCGCACCTGTGGTGCGCCATTAGTAAAAAAAATTAATTTTTTTTTCGTTTTTTTCTTAATCTCAGTTCACTATGGCTTAATCTCGGGTCAATATGCTTAATCTCAGGTCAAATCGCACTCCGTGGTTAAACTTCCCAAAAGGTAACCCATCCTCACACTACTCCAGCCCAAGCACGCTTAACTTCAGAGTTCTATCCAACTGACAAAGACTTACTTCACGAGCACTTGTTGATATATCTAGCATATCAATCCTATTATACCTTGTTGATGTCTAGGACTTTGTTCATGTTCATGACTATGATGAAATTTTGAAAAATATTTCAAACTTCCCGGTCATATTACGTATCATTTTCTGAAAAAAAATTCAAAAAAAATTTCAAAACCAATTTTTTTCTGTTACTAGTGGCGCACCACATCCACGGTGCGCCACTAGTAAGTTTGAAATCTTGAAAGCCCCGTAACCTTTTTTCTGTTAGGTTTTTGGGGATTTTCAAAATTTTTAACGGGGTTCCCCCCGTTAAATTTGGATGTAACTTTTCGAGTAGATGATTTTTCATATAAAAAACTTTTTCATCCGAGTTCGTATGCAAAAGTTATGCCCATTTTACAAATTTCCAGAGAGATTTTGCAAATAAAGTCGAAATTCATATTTGTAAATTTTCCCAACAACTAGACCACATATCACATGGGAAACTTATTTTCTTTTATGTTTTTACATTTCCATCATTTTCTTTTATTTTTTTAAACTGAAAGGCGATCCACGAAGGGTGCATTCGGGAACTTTTGGGCCATGTTAGTAATGGCGCACCACACCCACGCCCACAGTGCGCCATTACTAACAATTTTTTATTTTTTATTTTTTCAAAACTACTAATGGCGCCGGTGGGTGTGGTGCGCCATTACTATGTCAACATAGTAATGGCGCACCACACCCGCCGTGCGCCATTAGTAGTTTTGAAAAAATTAAAAAAAAATTACTAATGGCGCACCGTGGGATGTGGTGCGCCATTAGTATTTGCAAACTAGTGGCGCACCAACACATGGTGCGCCGTTAGTATTTAGTAATGGTGCACCACATGTACAGTGCGCCATTAGTGTCCATCCCATCTATAGCCCTTTTCCTAGTAGTGAGAGAAGGAGAGGTGAGGAAGATCCTACACAGAGAGGGTGGAGGGGGGGTCATACCAGATTGGTTGTCGCCATGTCTAGCTTCCTCCCGTGCTGCGTGCGAGGTCGCCATGGCATCGGGCTTGTCCATGGCGTCCTCCTTGACCAGACGATCTGCAAAAAAAACCGCACAAACGCAATGAGATTTGAGCAAGCTGAAGAAATCTAGAAGAAGAAGAAAGGGGGGATCCATACCAGATCTCACCGGTGTCGCCATGGACGGGCTCCTCCTGCGCGCCTCACCTGTGAGATGGCCATGGCGTCGATCTACGGTTTCGGCATGGAGAGAAGGAGAGGGTGGAGTAGAAGGCAGAGGTCGGCGGGTATGAACGAGGCAGCGTCGGGCGATCAAGGAGTGGGGGAGGTGGTCTTGGGGGGGGCTGGGGTTGGGGGAGAGGAGATCGGCGGCGGGGACGGGTTTGGGGTTGCGGGAGAGGAGAGGATGAAGGCGCGGCTCGGGAAGGAGGGCGCCACCTCCGGCGACGGGAAGCTAGGGTTAGACAGGGGTGAGGGAGAGGCCATGGCTATGGCTCGCCGGGTGTGACGCCGTCGTCGATAGTGGCGGCGCGTCTGTCACCGATGAGGCCGAGGCGGGCGGCGCGCACGTCTACTGTGGAAGAGGCGCCGGGGCCATGGGAGAAGGGGCCGGCGGCGGACAGGACGCGTAGGTGGGAGATCTGAATCGGGGACGCGTAGGTGTGAGGAGGCTAGGTTTTCGGTGGGAGGATGCTAGGGTTTCCGCAGGAAGCGCCTCTTTTATTCCAGACGCGGGCGCTCTGCACCGTTGGATCAAGATTTGACGGCAGGCGGTGCTCGAGCTGCTGTCCAATGGGCCTAAGGGCCAGGCAAGACTGGGCTGGATAATTTTCGGCCCAGTTGAGCAGAATAGATATGACAGAAAAAACATTAACTCCCTCTATTTATATGAAGAATCTGCCAAATATTAGTTGCAAAATTGACCCCAAAATTTTTAAAATATGTGTAGAAGGTTGCATCTGGGAATGGCAAACAATCTTGCCTAAGGAAGTTCTCATTTTCTTTGGACGAAAAAACCATTTTCCAATTTTCGAGTGCCCAAAAGGAGGTTTTTTTCGTGAAGAACCTACCAAATAATATTTGCAAAATTGGACCAAATCATTTTTCTAAAATACTAGGCCATATTTAATGCACAATTGACCAAATGTTTGGGTGTAAAAAGTTTTGATCCACCTCTCGTGAAAAGACAAATTTTCGCCGATTCAGCTGGAAGCGGGTCAATTTTGAACTGTATCTGCCTTGTAGTTTGCTCTTTATTTTTTCCAAAAATCATTTCTAGGTACATAAGTATCTATTTAATCAGAGAAACACCAAAAAATTCCAAGATTCAACCACTAGCTAGGAACGGTCATTCCCGCCATTTTGACCGCATTTTGAAACGGGCATAAAAATTCAAAAAAAAATTCAAAAAAAAGGAAAAACTTTGCATTGTGTCATTATATGTGGACAAGTTCCCAGGAAAAATAACAAACTTGTAATACGGCAATTATTTTAAAAAAGTGTTCTCAGAAACGAGCTATCACGTGTGGAGATCAATGGCTTTCAAGCCAAATGATCAATCTTATGGCCACATTCATGGCATAGTTTGTTCAAATGATCTCATATTGTGCACGAGGGTGCATCTTGGAATTCCAAACAATGTTGCCTAAGGAAGTTTTCATTTTCTTTGCACGGAAAATCCATTTTCCATTTTCCGAGAGCCCAAAAGGAGGTTTTTTTGTGAAGGAACTACCAAATAATTGTTGCAAAATTGGACCTAATCAATTTTATAAAATACTACGCCATATATAATGCACAATTGACAAAATGGTTGGGTGTCAAAATTTTTGATCCACCTCTGGTGAAAAAGACAAATTCCCGCCGATTTAGTTGGAAGCGGGTCAAATTTGAACTGCAGCTGCCTCATAGTTTGCTCTTTATTTTTTCCAAAAATCATTTCTAGGTAAATAAGTATCTATTTAATCAGAAATACGTCGTTTGATGGCGAGACATCGAGGTTTGGACGGTGGCCGAGGGCCCCAATCAAGAGCTGCCAGAGCTCAAGCATGTTCGCGTGGTCACCGGCGTGACCGTGGCGTTGCCATGTGTTCTGGCGGCCTAGGCATGTCTAGTGGGTTGGGCACTCCCGGTAGGTGCTAGGAATAAAATCACAACATAAGATTCTCACGAGGAGACCGATCGATGCTCAAACATGAATAAGCAGCCAAGTGTTTGATTTGCGGTACGGGAAATGCACATGGCTAATTGGCGTGAGTTTTGGCTGAGGATGATCAGTTACTAAGAAGACCGTCTTCAAAAAATTTCACCTCAAAAGGAGGAGCCTTGGTTGTACTTGCTGTACAAAGTACCACACTGGACATAAATATGAATGTTGAAGCTGGGCTCAAAATAATGAATGGATTGAGCTGGCATTTGGTGGAGGATGGTTATTTGGGCATAGGAAAGCATCAGAGAAAATGGATACCATTTGGACATGCCAAAGTGGTACTTCCTTCACAAAGTCTTTGCTCCGACAGAATAGGAAAATGAATATTTTCGAATTATTTTTGAACTAGGCAAGGAATGTTTTTGAGATATTTGATGAAGATATGATCCAAAACATTTATGAGATTTTTTTGGGAATTTTTGGAATAACAGAAATATAGGTTGCTTCACAACCTAGGGAAAAAACTGCCACATGGACATGACACATAGGCAAAACTGATGAGATGGCGCCTAGTCATCACAACCCACCACAATCTACAAGGCTATGGCCATCTATATTGGTCATTAACAACTAAAAATAAGGCAGCACACTAGCACTGTTTGCTTTGTGACCATTTCGTGTAAGGAAATTACGACCTTTCTGACCAAAATGGTCGCAATGGTTTAGGGTTTGGAGCCCCCCGAACGGCTTTTGACCAATTGGTCTGAAATGGTCATAGATCTATGACCAATTCTTCCAGGGTCACTGACACAAGGTCACTAGTTGACATATTTCTTGTAGTGGGGTCTTGTCTTGGGTGTCTTGCAGCTGGGCCATATCGGGCCGTCGATGAGGCCGCGTGCCGTGCCACAGCACACAGACACTTACTAGCATGACTCTAATATATCACCATCTTTATATCTCAAAATAATATGCAATGAATCAAAATTTTCATATTATTCAATGCTCTTATATGAAAGTTTTTGTTATATCCCTGTTGGATGCCCATCATATTAGGACTAAATTCATAACCTAAGCAAATTACCATGCTGTGTAAAGACTCTCAAAATATTATAAGTGGATCATGAGAGTTCATCAATTTCTATATAATAAAGCCACCGCCATGCTCTAAAAAGATATAAGTGAAGCACTAGAGCAAACTGCCTAGCTCAGAAGATATAAGTGAAGCACATAGAGTATTCTAATAAATTCATGATTAAAGCGTGTCCCTCTCAAAAGTTGTGTATAGCAAGGATGATTGTGGCAACATTGGTACAACGAGGTGCTATACAAATGGTTTTTAACCCCTTTCCGCAACAACATTTGGAACCGCCGCCAAGTGAGTGACTGCGATAGGAAGCCATGATGCATACAGTTGTCTGTATAAAACTGTTTCTGATATCTCAAATATCCCAAATGCTCCATCCTTGCAACTCGTTTGTGCTCACATTCCATCGCAATCGGAGTTATGTGGTTTTACCTAAAACCAGGCACAGTACATGCACATTCCAGGCACGTACCAATCTGGCTCTACGTTTACGATGCCTGGCACACCACAAACAGTTCATCATTGTAAATCGTGTATGATAGGTCAACAATCACACACATTTAGTTTTCCTACACCGTTTGTTATATTGTCTGACATCACACATGCTTTGCAAACGGCATCTTCATGCATGGTTACACACGTTTCCTCTCCGTGAACTGTGTCGGATTATGATGTATATCACACACGCTGTGCTTTATAGACCGTGTGCGCCATAATGACCTGCAGAGCGTAATTTCACCCTAATTTAATTGCTGCTATTTAAAACTATACCTAATTTTATCAGGCCCCAGGCTATATGTACGAACTACCGACATCCTGAACAGTGAGTATACATAAGCAATGTGATGAAACTAACCTCGATGGAAAACATCAGTTGTTCTCAATATTGTCATGTATGAGTACATATAAAGGCATGTTAAGCACAACAGGCTAAACATCAACCAAATATATCCATGGTAGACAACATAATCTACAAATGATAGCCTCAGTGTGCTGGTTTAAGCATGCTAGTTAAGGAAAACAAGAAGTGGAAAGGTGTACTAACTTCAACAGACATAACATTTAAAAACAAACAAATATAGTCATTGAAACTGGTATTGTGCAGGCCTAAAGTACACTAGTTATTGTCAAAAAAGGAAAGGCATGTTAACCGCAACATCCTTAACAACAACCCAATATCGTAATTCATAGTGATATTTTTGAAATTGTTATTGATGAAATTGAACTGCATGGCAAGTAGTTGCACAAATAGAGCATCACATAGTGAAGAACTGAAGTAAACAAGGCATAAGGCCATCTCTAGTCGATCCTTTAAAAGTTAACGGACTAAAACCCTTAGCGGACATATATATACTTCAACAATTTTTGGCCGTTTCTAGTCGATCCCCTAAACTTAAAATTGTAAACTTCAATTTCATCATGTTCGAAGCAGGTTCAACCGAAACTAGCATGCATTCAAACATAAACACAGACATTTTTGCATAACTGAACATAAAACATAAATTTAAAGTAAACTAAACTACTTTCGGTCGAAGTGGAGGTCGAGGCAATCCTTCGTTGTCAGGAACAGTGTGCCGCGAGCCGGTTCCGGACCGGTGCCGTCATTGGGGTCATTAGGGAAGACACTCCTCCACTCATCGATGTCAATCTCCTCGTCCTCGCAGGCCACGTCAACACCCTCTGTGCCACTGTCCTTGCCACCTTTGAACTCATCATTGAAGGAAAGTATGATAACCTCCCTACCCTCCGCGCCGGCAAAGATCACCTGCTCTGCCTCCACGAGCTCCAAGTGCTGCTGGCGGAGCTCTTGCATGTAGGCCTCAACGCCGGCCTCGCCTAAAGGCACTCCCACGCCTCGCGGTTCTCCAGCACCATACCCGAGCTCACCACCCATAGCTCCAGAGGAACGAGGTCGACCGGATGTTTGCTGAAGGGGAAATTGATTCTAGCCGCCGCGCCGTGGTAGCGGACCTGCCAACAGTCATACTCCATGGCCGCGAGCTCGCCCGTGTGGAAGCTACTGAGCCACCAGCGGGTGTGGGTCACCCGATCCATAATCTCGGTGACCCACATCCCCCATCGCCGCTGCTGGACCCCGAGGTAGGACCTCATCGGCTGCCAGTCCCGAGGGAGGATGGGGAAGTTCTCGAACCATAGTAGGGGTGTGGCGGCAGGCGGATCAGGCGACCGGCGACGCAAGATTGATAAAGAGCCCGCGGAGGACGACGAGGACACCTCAACGGCCACCTCGCTGGCGTCAGGCAAAGAGGCTGCGATAAACCTCTTTTGGGCGATTGGCTCCTCGAGCTCCCCAGCACATAGGCAGAGGTTGAGGATGGATGCGGTGGCGGCGACGATGGAGGCGACCTAACAATGGTTTCGAGCGAGGGAGGGGTGGTGTGTGTCTGTGTGAGCGGAGGTTTTGGGGAGTGTGTAGTGTGTGTGGAGGGCAGGGGGCAAAGTGGTGTTTGAGGAAATATCGCGGTAAATGAAAAAATTTCTAGGCGGGAGTAAACTGCCGGGCTACTGAAAATTTGGATCAAGGGAGAGCAGACATTTTTGAGATTGCGAGGGACGCAGAGGCGGGAGTAACAAGGCAGGGCTACTGAAAATTTGAATCAAGGGCGAGCAGATATTTTTGAGACTGTTAGGGATGCAGAGGCGAGAGTAAAATGCCAGTGCTACTGAAAATTTGAATCAAGGGATTGAAGCAGAGCGGGAGTAACAGACATCACACATAGGCTGCACATACTAATCTTGTGCTATCAAACATAAAAACCTTCAAGGCGGTAGATATTTTCGAGATTACGAGGTAGTAGATATTTTCAAGAGCGGGAAGCAAGCCTCGTGGAGCCCACTCTACTATGCTGATGTGACCGACTGAAGGGGCATGAGTGTGGCACACGGCTAGTCTGACTGGATCATGTCTGTTGCATACCCAATGCACAACTTTGACGTGGCACCTGTCGCACAAAGTGCATAGTATTGCTATTCAGGCACCCCCTACGTACCCCACTTCGTGTCGGCGATAAGGGAATCCTAGCTACAAATGCATACCCCTAGGTAGTTAGGTTTGAAATCTCACCCTATCTTAACACGAAACCTATAGGAGTCCATCATATATATGGTCAAACTTCCCCTTTTGCTTCCGGACAAAGGTGGACGTGCGCCGACCCACAAATGCGTGTTTGCGGCGGGAGATGTGTGAGACCACATACAAACCACCTATGGGTGGCCCTATGCTATATGTATGAAAAGGGTGTGGTGTGATATTTAACTACCATTCAGAACTTCGATGTAGCACATGTGCCTCACAAAGTAACCGGACTTCCCCGACCACACAGAGGTTGCGGGTAGTGCGAAGTAGCCCCCAACACACACCTGTCGAGGGGAGGGCATCTCACCAAGACGTATTGTAACACGGACCAAATAGAATCCAACTTGATCGTATAACCTCTCTTGCTCGTTGTTGGTCAAAGTGATGGACGACCACACGACCCCGCAAAATGGGCTAGCTTGTTGCCGATAAACTCGCGAGGGAGTACCGTCTGAAGACAAAACCCACTCTGTGCATGTGGCCCAATTATGTATATGGAAGTGGTGTGTGTGGTGTTTGAAAACGCAATGCATAAATTTTATGTGGCACCATGCTTTGGAACCATAAAATCCCCACACCGATCGAGCGAGGGTTCACGATGCGTAGCATGCATGCGCTCAAACTTAATTAGGCCTAGAATGATCGACCTACTATACGGTAACACGAACCAAAGAAGAAGAATCCACCCTGGTAACCTTGAGGCAGGTATAATTTATCCCGTTGCTGATAGTCAGTGGGTAAGTCCTGTCCATTGTGTCCCTAAGAAGGGAGGTATTACTGTCGTTCCTAATTATAAAGATGAATTGATTCCACAAAGAATTATTACAGGTTATAGGATGGTAATTGATTTCTACAAATTCAATAAGGCTAGTAAATAGGATCATTACCCCTTACCTTTTAACGATCAAATGCTAGAAAGAATTATCCAAACATACACATTTTTGCTTTCTAGACGGTTATTCTGGTTTCTCTCAAATACCGGTGTCAGCCGATGATCAATCAAAGACCACTTTTACTTGCCCTTTCGGTACTTTTGCTTATAGACGTATGCCTTTTGGTTTATGTAATGCACCTTCTACCTTTCAAAGATGCATGATGGCTATATTCTCTGACTTTTGTGAAAAGATTTGTGAGGTGTTCATGGATGATTTCTCTGTTTATGGATCCTCTTTTGATGATTGCTTGAGCAACCTTGATCGACTTTTGCAAAGATGTGAAGAAACTAATCTTGTCTTGAATTGGGAAAAGTGCCACTTTATGGTTAATGAAGGTATTGTCTTGGGGCATAAAGTTTCTGAAAGAGGTATTGAAGTTGATAAAGCTAAAGTTGATGCTATTTAGAAGATGCCATGTCCCAAGGACATCAAAGGTATAAGAAGTTTCCTTGGTCACGCCGGTTTTTATAGGAGGTTCATTAAGGACTTCTCAAAAATTTCTCGGCCTCTGACTAATTTATTACAAAAAGATATACCATTTGTCTTTGATGATGATTGTGTAGAAGGATTTGAAATACTTAAGAAAGCATTGCTCTCTGCACCTATTGTTCAGCCAACTGATTGGAATTTACCCTTTGAAATTATGTGTGATGCTAGTGATTATGCTGTAGGTGCTTTTCTAGGGCAAAGTGTTGATAAGAAACTAAATGTTATCCAATATGCTAGTAAAACTCTAGACAATGCTCAAAGAAATTATGCTACTACTGAAAAAGAATTCTTAGCAGTTGTATTTGCTTGTGATAAGTTCAGACCTTATATTGTGGATTCTAAGTAACTATTCACAAGGATCATGTTGCTATTAAATATCTTATGGAAAAGAAAGATGCTAAACCAAGACTTATTAGATGGGTTCTCTTACTACAAGAATTTGATTTGCATATTATTGATAGAAAGGGAGCTGAGAACCCCGTTGCAGACAACATGTCTAGGCTAGAGAATGTTCTTGATGACCCACTACCTATTGATGATAGCTTTCCTAATGAACAATTAAATGTCATAAATGATTCTCGTACTACTCCATGGTATGATGATTATGCTAATTACATTGTTGCTAAATTTATACCAACTAGTTTCACATACCAGCAAAAGAAAAAGTTTTTCTATGATTTGAGACATTACTTTTGCGATGACCCACATCTTTATAAAGAAGGAGTAGATGGTGTTATTAGACGTTGTGTACCTGAGCATGAACAGGAACAGATCCTACACAAGTGTCACTTCGAGGCTTATGGAGGACACCATGCTTTGGAGATAGAACTGCACATAAGGTATTGCAATCCGGTTTTACCGGCCTACTCTCTTCAAGGATGCCCGGAAGTTTGTCTTATCTTGTGATGAATGTCAAATAATTGGTAATATTAGTAGAGGTCAAGAAATGCCTATGAACTATTCACTTGTTATTGAACCATTTGATGTTTGGGGCTTTGATTATATGGGACCGTTTCCCGCCTCTAATGGATACACACATATTTTAGTTGATGTTGATTACGTTACTAAGTGGGTAGAAGCTATTCCAACTAGTAGTGCTGATCATAACACCTCTATTCAGATGCTTAAGGAAGTTATTTTTCCGAGGTTTGGAGTCCCTACATATTTAATGACTGATGGTGGTTCACATTTTATTCATGGTGCTTTCCGTAAAATGCTTGCTAAGTATGATGTCAATCATAGAATTGCATCTCCTTATCACCCACAGTCTAGTGGTCAAGTAGAATTGAGTAATAGAGAGCTCAAATTAATTTTGCAAATGATTGTTAATAGATCTAGAAAGAATTGGTCCATGAAACTTGATGATGCATTATGGGCCTATAGAGCCGCATATAAAAATCCTATGGGTATGTCTCCGTATAAAATGGTTTATGGAAAAGCATGTCACTTATCTCTAGAACTAGAACATAAGGCATGTTGGGCCATTAAAGAGCTCAATTATGATTTAAAACTTGCCGGTGAGAAGATGTTATTTGACATTAGCTCACTTGATGAATGGAGAACCCAAGCCTATGAAAATGCCAAGTTATTTAAATAAAAAGATAAAAGATGGCATGACAAAAAAAATACAAAAGCATGAGTTTAATGTAGGTGATTATGTATTGCTATACAACTCTCTTTTAAGATTTTTTGCAGGAAAACTTCTCTCTAAATGGGAAGGTCCGTACGTTATCAAGGAGGTCTATTGTTCCGGTGCCATAAAAATCAACAACTTCGAGGGCACAAATCCGAAGGTGGTGAACGGTCAAAGAATTAAACAATATATCTCAGGTAATCCAATAAATGTTGAAACTAATGTTATTGAAACCGTAACCCTGGAGGAATACATAAGGGACACTTTCTACAACGTTTCAGACTCCGAAAAGGAATAGATATGTGGTATGGTAAGTAAACAGACTCCAAAATAGTTCTAATGGCAATTTTTCTCTGTTTTGGAATATATAGAAAAATAAAAAAATAAGAAGCAGTCCGGGAAGGACACGAGGGCTCCACGAGGGTGGAGGGCGCGCCCTACCCCCCTGGGCGCGCCCCCTGCCTCGTGGGCACCCCGTGCGCTTTCCGTACTCAGTTTTCTTGCACGACACGTATTTTGGTCGGTAAAAATTCATGACATAATCTTCCGAAGGTTTTGACCCCTGTATCACGCAAATATCCTCTGTTTTCGTTTCGAGCTGTCCTGCTGCAGATTATAGCAACATGTCGTCCCAGGATTCGGAAGGAGAAAGCTATGTGGCTGATTACCTTGCAAATCCTAAGATCTATGGAGATGTGAAGCATTGTGGTTGGACTACAGAAGAAGAGCATGACTATGAACCCAAGAGAAAGGAGGAGATGAGCTCAAATGATGATGAAGTCCCGTTACCTCAACCTGGGGACATGCATGTGGAGTTCAAAAAGTCAAGCTTCCCAGATAGAGCAAAGAAACTTAAGATCGAGTTTATCCCTTTTCGTCTCTTGTAGGAAAATAAGCAGGAACTATGAAAAAATATATTAAGCCTGGAGCAGGAGAATGATGACTTGAGGGATCAAAATTCTGTCCTCAAGCGCAAATTAAGGAAGAAGCCTACGCCATCAACTAAACCATTATCTCCATCACCTCCGAAGAAGGAAATATAATAACATGGGTATGGGCACTCCCCTTGGCAACTTCCAAGCTTGGGGGAGGTGCCCCGGTATCGTATCACCATCACACTCCTATCTTTACCGTTTTTCTTAGTTCGATCCTTTTAGTAGTATCTTGATCTAGTAGAATAAAGTTTTGGTATGATTTAGTTTTGAGTCTTGCCTTATGATCCCTCTATGTAATCGAGTCCATGAGATATATAATAAAAATTAGTGTTGAGTCAAGGGCTTGATTATCTTGCTATGATCTTGAGGGAATAAAAGAAAAGAAAAAGAATAAAAAGAAACTAATAGATCATATTGGTTTTATGGAGAGTAATGAATTCACATAGAAAGAGTATGATGATTAAAAGTTGTTGGGAGTTGACAAACATAGCTTTGGTCATCATGCAATTAATAGGAATTAATAAAGAAAGAGAGGTTTCACATATAAATATACTATCTTGGACATCTTTTATGATTGGGAGCACTCATTGAAATATGAGATGCTAAAGAGTTGATGTTGGACAAGGAAGACAACGTAATGGGTTATGTTTTCTGATATCTGAGATAAAGTATATTGTCATGGATCATCCAACATGTTGAGCTTGCCTTTCCCCCTCATGCTAGCCAAATTCTTTGCACCAAGTAGAGATACTACTTGTGCTTCCAAATACCTTTAAACCCAGTTTTGCTACGAGAGTCCACCATATCTACCTATGGATTGAGTAAGTTCCATCAAGTAAGTTGTCATCAGTGCAAGCAATAAAAATTGCTCTCTAAATATGTATGATTGATTGGTGTGGAGGAAATAAGCTTTATACGATCTTCTGATGTGGAAGAAATAGAAGCGACAGACTGCATAATAAAGGTTCATATCACAAGTGGCAATATAAAGTAACGTTCTTTCACATTAAGATTTTGTGCATCCAACCCTGAAAGCACATGGCAACCTCTGCTTCCCTCTGCGAAGGGCCTATCTTTTATTATTATCTTCTACCTATTGCAAGAGTCATTGTGATCTTCACCTTTGCTTTTTACATTTTATCATTTGGCAAGCACAGGATGTTGGAAAGATCCTGATATATATATATATATATATATATATATATATAATTGGATGTGGGTTAGCATGAATTATTATTTTTTACATTACCCTTGAGGTAAAAGGTTGGGAGGCGAAACTATAAGCCCCTATCTTTCTCTGTGTCCGATTGAAACTCCATAACCACAAGTATTGCGTGAGTGTTAGCAATTATGAAAGACTAAATGATAGTTGAGTATGTGGACTTGCTAGAAAGCTCTGACATAGACTCTTTCAGATGTTATGATAAATTGCAATTGCCTCAATGACTGAGATTATAGTTTGTTGGTTCTCAATAAAGTTTCTGATTCATACTTTGCATTGTGAATAGATTATTACTTGAGCATAAGAAATCATATGACAATATCCATATATATGTTTCTGTTATGAGAATAATCACGATGCGCTCATGTCCGTATTTTATTTTATCGACACCTCTACTTCTAAACATGTGGACATATTTACCGTTATCAGCTTTCACTTGAGGACAAACGAGGTCTAAGCTTGGGGGAGTTGATACGTCCATTTTGCATCACGCTTTTATATCGATATTTATTGCATTATGGGTTGTTATTACACATTATGTCACAATACTTATGCCTATTCTCTCTTATTTTACAAAGTTTACATAAGGAGGGAGAATGCCGTAATTTGGAATTCGAAATTTGGAAAAGGAGCAAATATTAGAGACCTATTCTGCACATCTCCAAAAGTCCTGAAACTCCACGAAAGTTATTTTTGGAAATAATAAAAAATAATGGAAGAAGAATCTACGTCAGGGGCCCCTCCACCTGTCCACGAGGGTGGGGGCGCGCCCTACCCCCCTGGGTGCGCCCCCTGCCTCGTGGGACCCTGTTGGCCCTCCGGTGCCCATCTTCTGTTATATGAAGTCTTTCGTCTGAAGAAAATCAAAAGAAAGCTTTCGGGATGAGACTCCGCCGCTACGAGGCAGAACCAATCTAGGGCTCCGGCGGAGCTATTCTGCCGGGAACACTTCTCTCCGGGAGGGGGAAATCATTGCCATTTTCATAACCAACGCTCCTCTCATCGGGAGAGTCCAATCTCCATCAACATCTTCACCAGCACCATCTCCTCTCAAACCCTAGTTCATCTCTTGTATCCAATTCTTGTCTCATAGTCTGGGATTGGTACATGTAGGTTGCTAGTAGTGTTGATTACTCTTTGTAGTTGATGCTAGTTGGTTTATTTGGTGGAAGATCATATGTTCAGATCCTTTATGCATATTAATACTCCTCTGATTATGAACATGAATATGCTTTGTGAGTAGTTACGTTTGTTCCTGAGGACATGGGAGAAGTCTTGCTATTAGTAGTCATGTGAATTTGGTATTCGTTCGATATTTTTATGATGTATGTTGTCTCTCCTCTAGTGGTGTTATGTGAACGTCGACTGCATGACACTTCACCATTATTTGGGCCTAGAGGAAGGCATTGGGAAGTAATAAGTAGATGATGGGTTGCTAGAGTGATGTAAGCTTAACCCCTAGTTTATGTGGTGCTTCGTAAGGGGCTGATATGGATCCACATGTTTCATGCTATGGTTAGGTTTACCTTAATACTTCTTTTGTAGTTGCGGATGCTTGCAATAGGGGTTAATCATAAGTGGGTTGCTTGTCCAAGTAAGGACAGCACCCAAGCACCGGTCCACCCACATATCAAATTATCAAAGTACCGAACGCGAATCATACGAACGTGATGAAAACTAGCTTGACGATAATTCCCATGTGTCCTCAGTAGCGCTTTTCTCTATATAAGAGTTTTTCTAGGCTTGTCCTTTGCTACAAAAAGTATCGGGCCACCTTGTTGCACTTTAGTTACTTTTGTTACTTGTTGCTCGTTACCAATTATCTTATCACAAAACTATTTGTTACCTACTATTTAAGTGCTTGCAGAAAATACCTTGCTAAAAACCGCTTATCATTTCCTTCTGCTCCTCGTTGAGGTCGACACTCTTACTTACCGAAAGGACTACGATAGATCATCTATACTTGTGGGTCATCCCCTCCACCGTCTACTGTTCAACGAGCCCTCCACGGGGTCGTCCTGTTCATCCACCGCTCCACGGGGTCCTGTTCATCCACCCCCAACCGGCTTGATCGGGGTCCTGTTCATCCAGCGGCAACAGCCTCTACTACCACGGGGTCCTATTCATCCTACCCCCCACCGGGAACTGTTCATCCAAACCACCCAAACAATGCTCCACTGTTCATCCAGGGAAGGAGGCAGCAGGGTTCGATCGGCTTCAGTTAGCAGCAGTAGCGAAGGAATCACCCGGGTTCAGTTAACAACAAGGAATCGATCGCTCGGGTTCAGTAATGTAGCTAGTGCAATCACTCGGGTTCAGTTAGAGCCCAACGCCTGGCTCGGGTTCAGTTATATCGCTACGCCTCGCACACAAGCGTACTTGTATGAGAGAAACGCGCATCGCTCAGCCCCTGACCACCCACCGTAACCGGGAACTCCCCCGATATTTTCCTCGCCCTCGCTTCTACCACGGTTTTTTCCGTCATGCACAGCCCAAAGAATGTCATGCAGCTGCGTCTCCGGCCCACCCAGGACGAAAAGCCCATTTTCTGTCATGATTTTTTGTCATAGAAGTAGGAGCCCACCACATCTATGATGATACCGGGTTTTGTCACAATTATCGTCATAGAAGTGTCATAAGCATGATAGAAAAAAAAATCGTTTGGCCCAAAATGTCACGGATGTGTCTTTTTTTGTAGTGCAACCATTGCATGCATGTGTCCAAAACATATTTATGGTGGTGCGTGATGCATGTATATGTGTTGAATACCTAATGCACAACATTGATGTGGTGCATGCCTTCAAAATCGCATAGGTCCCTACACAGATCAAGAGGTTCATGACGTGTCTTGTGCTCGCCCCCTTCGATCCAGCGGGATGGATTCATGTGTACACATGCGCTATTATATATGTAACCTCACATCATGACCTATATCACGAGACAAACAAAAAATTAATCCCCTCCTAAGTCAAAATGATTAACCTCTCTCATTGTCGGTGAAAGTGATGGACCAAGCGCGCCGACGGATGGAAGCTGTCACAACCCCAGGATTGTTTGTAATTAGTTGCATTGCATCCATACATCATGTTTAAACTTCATGAAAGTTGAAATGGGGATGATAAACCCTAGCATCAAGATTAAATCAAATAGGGTCAACCATAAATATTTTCAATGAACTCAGAATGCTTTTCAGAGAAGTTCATCATTTTTGAATTGGTTTAGAACCCCTGCCAAAAATGGTGCACATTTTGTTGGCCAGTCTGGATTTTGAATTAATCCATTAAGTATTTGCATTTGGGAATTTAATTCCTATAAATATTTTAATTGCCCAAATAATACTGATAATGGTTGAGGGCTGTTGGAAATAATTTCATAAGTGCCCACAATTGTTTTCAGCATTTTATCAAATGGTTTAGTATTTTTACTAAACCAAAACAAAACAGAACAAATTAGAAAACAGAACAGAATTAGAAAAAACCAGAGAGAGAGAGGAAACCCACCTGACACTTACCGCAGCCCACCGGCCGGCCCAGCTGGCCGCCCCAGCCCACCAGGGGCTCCTCCCCGTGCCTTCCCCTTGCCAGAGGACGAGCTGGCCCGGGCCTGCTGAGCACGCGTCCGGCCACCTCCTGCTTGCTTGCCGCTGCTGGAGTCGGCCCCGAGCGCACGTGCTTTGCCCGACCCTCCCCTGGACCTCTCTCACTCTTCCTCGGCTTCCTCCCCCTTCTCTGCTCTCTCCCCGCAAGCGCCCGAGCACTGCCGTCGCCGCCGTTCGCCGTAGCCGTAGCCACCGCATCCCCCTCGACCTATCTCCATGCCCTAGAGCTCCGCCTCATCGCCTGCATCGTCCTCGACGAGTCAAGCAACCAGGGGCGCGCCGTAATGCCGCCATCGATGCCGTCTTCACCTCTGGCGGCCGGAGATCCCCCTTGCCGCCCCTTACTGCTCCGTACCGCCTCTGAGCTCGCCGACCTCCTCGTCTGACTTGCCGTGAATCTCTGACCCCGTTCGTCCCTTTCTTCTTCCCCGTAGGCCGCTGTAGCCACCGGACCGCCCATGCCCGAACCCGCCGCCGCCCGCGCTCGTCGCCGGTGATGCTCCGGTGACCATTTGGTCCCGGGCATGCGCCCATCATACTCACGGCACCATGTAGACGCCGTAGTTTCTAATCGCATGTCGCCACGGCCACCGCAACCGCATCCCCGCTCGCGCCCGAACTCCGGCGGCCGCAACCGAGCTCGCCGACGTCGACTCCAGCCACCCCAGGCCCGGAGACCACCGCCATCCGACGCGCCATCGCGCCAGCTCTCCGCAGGGCCAAAGGGCGCACCGAATGGTGCACCGTAAGCGAAACCCGAACCCCTCCAGTGTGCCTCCGCCGCGTTTTGGTCGCCGCCGGCGTAACTCCGGTGACGCTGACGTGGAAGTCTCATTAGCCGCTAATGACCACTCTAAACACCCCCTTGAGCCACTGCCATGTGGGCCCCCGAGCCTAATTAGGTTAGTTTAGTTTTTCTGTTAGATTAGTGCTAATGCCGTGGACCCCATGTGTCAGCTCTAACATTGGCCTAGTCAGCGTTGACCAGGCCCACTTGCCATCCACTCAACCAGCCCTGAGACACTGACGTGTGGGTCCTAGCCGTCAGGTTTGACCTGGGTTGGCGTTGTTGACCTGCTGACGTCATGCAATCATCATGCTGACACAGTAATTGTTTCTGGGATTTTAATAAATCAGAAATTATTTATTATTTTCAGAAAATGCCCTAAACTTCTAAAAATCATATAAAATCAACCGTAGCTCAGAATGAAATAATTTATATATGAAAAATGATCAGAAAAATCCAATCTATCCATCTGTACTGTTTTCATGCATGTTTGAACAACTTAAAGTTGCTGTATAAGACAATATGAATAAATGGCATTTGAAATGCCTTACATGGAGTTTGAATTTGAACCTTGGGTTCAAACCAACTTCATTTAAATCGTTGCTAGCTGCATTAGCTTAACTCACATCATATTGCCATCTCATGATCATGCATCATATTGTTGCATTGCATTGATTGTGTTCTTTCTCTGTTGCCGGTGATTGTCCCCTCTCAGTAGACGTTGTACCTACGTTGTGATCGTTGACACTGATGAAGACTCAATGCTATCTTCTGAAGTGCCAGGCAAGCAAAACCCCCTTGTTCATTCCGATATAATCCCACTCTCTTGCTCCTGCTCTCTTTTACTGCATTAGGACAACAACGATTCATCTATTACTTGCTGCGGTAGCTGAACCCCTTTATCCTCTCGTGATGACCTGTCATTCCATAGTAAATAGATGAAACCCACTAGCATGAGTAGGAGTTGTTTGAGCCTGATGTGCCTACTCATTCATGCATGTTTGTCATGCCACTCTTGCTTAGAGTTGAGTCAGGTCCGATTCATCGGGATGAATTGGAATGGTGTGTGAACATGTCCCTCTTGTTGAGAGCTAAGTGTGTGAACACGATTTGGTAAAGGTAGCGGTGAGAGGCCATGTAGGAGTACATGGTGGGTTGTCTCATTGCAGCCGTCCTCGAGGAACTGAAGTTACGTGTTTGTGATCCATGAAACAGTTACTACCATGCGGTGGGCCCTGAAATATGACCCGCTCGACTTCTTAATCACCCTTGTCCTCTGTCCGTGAGTTGCGTGTAGTTTACGTGTTTGTAGTATCTTTGGGGGCCGCATGCGCTGACTTTAGGGGTGGGCTGTGTTGCGGTAGGCACGTGGCACGGTGTACCAATTTGCCCGTTTGGTGTCTCGGGAACCCTGCACACATCGTCCGGGGCCGTTAGTGGAAACCTCGGTCGGCCTCCCTGTGGATGGAACCCGAATAGGCGATAAACCTGGACTAGAGACTTGAGTGTTTAGGTAGGTCGTGGTCTACATCCACGTCGGCTTTCGCTTGAAGTCTGCCGAGCACATGTCGTGTCTGGCGCACGCTAAGTGGTGGAAACATGTATGAAGAAGTACATCCCTGCAGGTTAACATCATCTATTCAAATAGCCGTGTCCATGATAAAGGACTTCTGGGTTGCCTATAACAGTTCATAGACAAGTGAAATCGGATACTCTAAAATGCGCAAGATAGCGTGAGTGCTATGGATGGCGTTCTCGTAAGGAGACGGGAGCGAATCCATAGTGGTGTATTGATATGGTGAATATGTGGACTCGTGTGCGCCACCTCAAAAGAGTTACTTGCAGTCGTAGTTCAGGATAGCCACCGAGTCAAAGTTGGCTTGCTGCAGTCAAACTCCACCACCCCCCTTTGTTGATAATGATGCATATGTAGATAGTTCTGATGTAAGTCTTGCTGAGTACTTTTGTACTCACGTTTGCTTATTTTATGTTTTGCAGAGAGACGTCAGTCTCGCTAGTAGTTCCGCGTGGACTTCGACGTTTAGCTTGATACCACAGCTACGATCTTGTGCCCTCGGCAAGATCTGGTAGATAGTCAGGCTTCTCAGCCTTTTTCATTTATAGATGTCTGTACTCAGATATGTTTAGCTTCCGCATGTGTTTGACTTGTATGCTCTGAATGCTGGGTCGAGAGACCCATGTTTTTAATATCTTGGCTCCTCGGAGCCTAAAGAATAAATATTTGAGTCGTAGAGTTATGTTGTGATGCCGTGTTGTATTTACACATATTGAGCATATTGTGTGTATGTTTGAAATGCTTGGTATGTGTGGGATCCGATAATCTAGTTGTTTATCCTTGGCAGCCTTTCATATGGGGAAATGTAGTCTAGTGCTTCCTAAGCGATAGTAGTCCGCTTCTGACCCGGTTCACGAGTCCTGCTAGCCCAAAGACTACCGCTTTCGGGACACTTGACCGCCGGGCATGTGTTTCACTTCGCTCGTGGTTCTGTCTCCTTCGGGAAATGTCACGCGGTAACATCCGAGTCCTGCCTAAGCTGCTACAGCCCGGGTTCCCGGAGTCCTGTTAGCCCAAAGGCTACAGCCCGGATTCACACGCTGCTGACCAACATGCTCGATGTGATTCATGTATGCCTGTCCCCATGGGTTAGTGCCGCTTTGGGTTCACGACTAGCCATGTTGGCTCGGGTTCTCTATCATATGGATGCTAGCGACACTATCATATACGTGAGCCAAAAGGCGCAAACGGTTCCGGGCCATGGTAAGACGACACCCGTGGGAATACCATGCGTGAGGCCGCAAAGTGATATGAGGTGTTACCGGCTAGATCGATGTGACTTGGAATCGGGGTCCTGACAGAAGCATCGCAGATCACCACGTGAGTGAGTGCCATAGGACAACCACCCTCCCTTGCATGTCTGCCAAAACATATATATGGAGAGGTGTGTTGTTGTGATGTTGTGAATACCTAATGCACAACCTTTGATGTGGCATTTGCCTCAAATACCGCAAAGTCCCCACACAGAGTGAGGTTCATGTGTGACACCTAGTATATGTTGGTCCCATGCCCCCTTTGACACGTACTATATATATATAATCCTACCCTAACACAACCCTAAAAGAATTAATCCTCCTGGTTCATCAAATGTGCCTCTCTCTCGTTGGATCAAAGTGATGGAGGACAACCTTGCGGGCCCACAGATGGAAGCGCCGCACGTGAGTGACTTCCTATAGGGCAACCACCGCCTGCATGGTATTGCGTGATGTTTGAATACCAATGCACAACTTTGATGTGGCACCTTCCTCGGGAACCGAAAAGTCCCCACATGGAGCAAGGTTATGATACACACACACACACACACACACACACACATATATATATATATATATATATAGTATACATGTTGCCCCCTCTTTGACATGTACTACATACTCCTACCATGCATATATGTAACACAAACAGAAAAGAACCATCCTTGTCAGTCAAATGAACCTCTCTCTCGTTGTATGTTCAATTGATCGACAAAGACCTCCCCGGCCCATAGAGAGTCACACGCGAGCGAGTGTCATAGGACAACCACCGCGTGCATGTTGTCATGCGTTGTGTGATGTTTAAATACCCAATGCACAACTTTGAGGTGGCACATGCTTCGCAAACAGGAAACACACTATAAAGAGGTTCATGATGTGTAGCCCCCTCACTTCGAGCCGGTGGGAGGGATTCATGTGTAAGGGCGTGCCCGAAGTTTGATATGGAGTCTCACCATGATCCACACAGTAACACACATGGCAAAGATGAATCCACCTTCGATATGATGCCTCTCGTTGTCGGTGGAAACTGAAAAACATTGCGGGCTAACGAATGGGCACGCCGCTGCTAACCGCACGAGGGAGTGTCCGAGAGGAACACCAATGTATGCATGTGGCCGGAACATGTATATATGAAAGGGATGTGTAATGCTTTAAATAACCCATTCACAACTTTGATGTGGCATATATACATGACTCACAAAATGATCAATAGTCCCACGTCACGGAGGCTCCCGACTAGTAGTGTATTGATGAACCACCCCCCCCCCACACACACACACCCAGACACACATCCCATACCACCACCTCCACGCTGAGGCATGCCAAACTTTTTCTGCAGTGAACATGTGACCAAAGGAGTGTCGTGTTAAAGTTTGAAAAAGCAGAGATCATTCGACCCGTTTTATATATTGATTGATTTCCTAGGGATTTAATGTGCAAAAATCAAATTTGAGCTACATGTGCACCAAAATGGATTGTGAAATCATATGTGTGTCCCTGGGTGCATGCTTTCCTCGTGAAAGTAATTTCAAAACATTGAGAATGTTGATTTTTAAAATTCAGTAAATCCAAAACTTAGTTGAAATTCATGAGACTTATCATGGTGCCATATATGGATAGCAGTAGACTGTGATATTGTCTTTTTCGTCAAATTTGAGACAAGTTTTGATATAATCTACTTACAAACAAGAGATTGTTAATAACTGCCAACCAATATCTCAAACGGAATATTTATTCAGACCTTGTGCGTTAGACCGTGCCATGCCTCGGTGGAGCAGTAAAGCGGCATAATGAATCATCAAAAAAATATACGTGCCGCCACACGTCCCATGTGGCGTGCTAGCAAGTGTGAGTTGATGGGATGCATGCAAGCAGTCCGCGGTGCAGGCCGGCCGAGAGGTGTGCATGTCGGTGTGTGAATTGAAGGGAGGCATTTTCACTGCGAAGTGTCACCGGGTGGTGTGCGAGTAGCTGTGAAATGATGGTATAGGAACGCCAGAAGTCCGCCGCACACGCTCACCGAGGGCCGAGACAGCGTTTGACCGCCTCTTGCCTCGCTCCCGCTGGTCCGTATTAATGGCGCGTCCAAGCGGCCACACCCCCCATCCTCACCACACACACAATCCTCCCTCTCCGCCCGCATCCTCGATGCCGCTCTAAGTGCTCAAATTCGTCACTGTATGAGAATGCTGCTGAAGTGCCCCATCGAAGGGAGTGGCAACGCCAGGGCTGCTGAAGCACCAGAGCACGGCATGAATATGGAGACAGAGGTTGCCATCACCGCCATCGAGATGGAGAACGAGGCTTCCAACAAGCGGAGGCGGGTCGAGAAAGAACCACAAGCGACTCCAGCAGGCCTAGACTTCATCAGCAGCCTCGCCGATGATGTGTTGCAGTCATCATATCCCTCCTCCCAATCAAATATGGGGCAAGGACAACCGTCATTTCCCGGCGGTGGCGCCCCCTATGGCTCTCCACACCTCTCGACCTCCTCGACGCCCACGAGCTTTGCCACGGCTATCGCAAAAGCTTGGATGCATTCTCCCAGTTCCTTGGCAGTCGCCATTGCCCAATCCGAGAGGCCATACTGGCTTGGATGTGCTGATTGCCGGGAGGCCATGGCAGAAGAAAAAGCCGGGTAATCCAATGGGCCATACTGCAAGATCCATCGCACTAAAGGCCATGATCTCCAAGAGTGCCACCAAGTTGAGCAGCTTGATAACAAGAAGAAAGCAGAATATGAGAAGCGTGATAGGGAGAGAGGCCAAGAGGGTGCTTGCGGGAGAGGTTGTGGTGGTAGAGGAGGTCGCTGCGGCAAGGTCCCGCAGCAGAAGGAAAACCCGCTAAAGGCCATGAAAAGAAAGAATGAGATGACGGGTGTGATGAAGAGCAAGAAGAAGAAAACAGCGAACAAGAATTCCAAAAGGCAACTGAAGCCCATGTGCATTGACGGGGGCGCATCTTTGCACTCCTCTCATCAATGGCTCAAGTAGTGGGCGCGTGAGGTCACTGCCGTGGAGCCAGCTGTAGACTCCCAAAGGCCACATAAATGGTCCCGCACGCCTATCATCTTTGACGAGGAGGATCACCCTGACCGCACCACTACGTTTGGGTGTCTATCGTTGTTGGTTTACCCAACAATCCGCAACCCCAAACTAACAAAGATGCTAGTTGATGGTGGGGCTAGGCTAAACTTAATCTCCCCTAAGGTGGTTGGCAAGCTGCATTGTGGCAAACAGAAAAGATCCCTGATGAGGAGCTCAAAGCTACGAGTACGTTCCAAGGAATCAACCCGGTAGGAGCCGGCCCAAGGGGAAGGTTACACTGCTAGTGGCACTTGGCGGGAACTGAATTGTTGGACTCAGAGAGTCCTGTTTGACGTTGTCAGACTTCCTTTGCCTTACAATGGAATTCTTGGTCGTCTAGCTCTTGAAAAATTCATAGCAGCATCCCACTATGCCTACAACACCTTGATCATGCCAGGCCAAATGGGGATGATTTCCATTTTGTCACGCAAGAAAGATGCAATTATATGTGTGGATAGATGTACCGGGATGCGGTGGCAGCTGAGGCCATAGAAACCCCAGCTCCCACAAAGGAAACAAAGAAGGGGTAGAAAGCTAGCAGGGATAATGGAAAGGACTCCGGGAAGCGCGCCTCTTCAGAGTGCGCTACGCCTGTTGATGACCTGCCGGAGAGTTCCACTAGCAAGAGACCCAAGGTTGCTTCACACGCTGTGAAAAAGGTCTCTGCAAGGCAGGACAGCGCTGACGGTACATTCACCATTAGCGCCACCCTTGATGACAAATAGGAAAGCGCGCTCATTGCCTTCCTGCGGGCGAATCTCAATGTGTTTGCATGGGAACCATCTGACATCCCTGGTGTTCCTAGGGAAATAATCGAGCACCACCATGTTGTTTGTCCTCATGCTCGGCCCATTAAGTAGAAGGTTAGAAAGCAAGCTTTAGAGCTGCAACAGTTTATTGCCAAGGAAATCAAGAAACTTGAAGTAGCTGGTTTGGTCAGAGGGGTGCTGCATCCAACTTGGTTACCGAATACAGTGGTTGTGTGCAAGGCAAACGGGAAATGGAGGCTCTGCATTGATTTCATTGACTTCAACAAGGCATTTCGAAAAGACCCTTTCTCCCTGCCGCACATCGATCAAATTGTTGATTCCACTTCCGCATGGGATTTTCTATCCTTCTTGGATGTGTACTTCAGGTACCATCAAATATTTATGGCCAAAGAAGATGAAGAGAAGACCGCGTTCGTAACTCCATGTGGGATGTACTACTTTGTACGTATGCCTTTTGGGTGAAAGAGAGTCGGATTCAGTTTCGCAAGGGCACTACAGATTGGTTTCGAACCCCAGCTAAACAGAAATGTAGAAGCTTATATGCATGATATAGTGGTCAAGACCAGGGATAGATAAACATTCATCCAAGACCTGGAGGAGACCTTTGCAAACGTGCACAAGATCAATTAGCTAAACCCCGAGAAATGTGTGTTTGGCGTCCCATCCTACAAGCTCCTTGTTTTCTTTGTGTCCCAAAGGGGGAATTCGGGCCAACCCCAACATGATCAGAGCAATCAAGCAAATAAAAGCGCCCATGGATCGGATGCGTGGCTGCACTGAGTAGGTTCATCTCCACGTCTGCCGAATGTGCCTTGCCTTTCTTCAAAATCTTGAAAAAGGTTGGCCCGATGATGCGGACCCTGGAAGCAGAAGCAGCGCTACAGGACCGGAAAACATACATTTCCTCTTCTCCTACCTTAGTGGCGCCTAAAACCACAAGAGCCATTGTTGAAATTCTTAGCCGTAGCGAATCAAGTGGTTAGCGCAGCACTGGTGGCGCAACAAGAAGTGGATGAGGACGCAGCCGAAAGAATTATCCCCTCTGGAGATGGAACCGAACCAGCCGCGGCAAGACTTGACACAAACCAGAGGGAGGCGGGGCAAGACAATGAAGGCGATCCCAAGACAGCGACAAGGAAGAAAGTGGTGCAGCGACAAGTGTACTCTGTTAGCTCCCTGCTACAGGGGGCCAGGTCGAGGTACTCTTGAGTGCAAAAGCTAATCTTCGGCCTTATCATGGCCTCGAGGAAACCGCGCCACTACTTCCAAGCCCACAAGATCACAGTTGTCACCCGTTTCCCGCTGCAGCGCATATTGAGGAACCCCGAAGCAATAGGCAGAATAGTTGAGTGGGCTCTAGAGCTGTCAAGTTTTTGCATAAAGTATGACAGCACCTCAACTATCTAGAGCAGAGCATTGACGGATTTCATTGCAGAATGGATGCCGACACTGGACGAACAAACACCAGAGACGGTTCTCCCCGACAAAGAGGCGCCTCAGGAGTGGATCATGTATTTTGATGGTGGTTTCTCACTTCAGGGCGCCGGAGCCGGCGTGCTTCTTGTCGCACCCACCGGGGAGCATCTCAAATTTCTTGTTCAAATGCACTTTACCCGGGAGAAGTTGTCAGGACCCCGATCCTAAGTCACACCGATCTAGCATGTAACACATCATATCACTTTGCGGCCTCACGCACGGTATTCCCACGGGTGTCGCCTTACCATGGCTCGGGACCGTTTGCGCCTTTTGGCTCACGTATATGATAGTGTCGCTAGCATCCATATGACAAAGAACCCGGGCCGACATGGCTAGTCATGAACCCAAAGCGGCGCAAACCCATGGGGACAGGCATACATGAGTCACATCGAGCATGTCGGTCATCAACGTATAAATTGGTCAGTAGCACCGGGCTAACAGACTCGGTATCCCGGGCTGTAGCGAGCTAGGCAGGACTCGAATAACACCGCGTGACATTTCCCGAAGGGACGGACATAGGAACGAAGTGGAACACATGCCGGCCGATCAAGTGTCCAAGCAGTAGTCTTTGGGCTAGCAGGACTCCGGTGAACCGGGCTGTAGCGGACTACTATCGCTCAGAAGCACGGGACTACATTTCCCCATATGAGAGGCTGCCAAGGATAAACAACTAGTTTGTCGGATCCCACACATACCAAGCATTTCAAACATACACACAATATGCTCAATATGTGTAGATACAACATGGCATCACAACATAACTCTACGACTCAAATATTTATTCATTAGGCTCCGAGGAGCGAGATATTAAAAACATGGGTCTCATGACCCAACACTCAGAGCATACAAGTCAAAGCACAAGCAGAAACTAAACATGTCTGAGTACAGACAACTATAAATGAAGAAGGCTGAGAAGCCTGACTATCTACCAGATCCTGCCGAGGCACAAGGTCGTAGCTGAGGTAACAAGCTAAACGTCGAAGTCCAAGCGGAACTACTAGCGAGACTGACGTCTCTCTGCAAAACATAAAATAAGCAAACATGAGTACAAACGTACTCAGCAAGACTTACATCAGAACTAGCTACATATGCATCATTATCAAAAGGGGGTGGTGGAGTTTGACTGCAGCAAGCCAGCCTTTGACTCAAGGCTATCCTGAACTACGACTGCAAGTAACTCTTTTGAGGTGGCGCACATGAGTCCACATAGTCACCATATCAACACACCACTATGGACCCGCTCCCGTCTCCCTACGAGAACGCCATCCATAGCACTCCCGCTTATCTTGCGTATTTTAGAGTATCCACTTTCACTTGTCTATGAACTGATATAGGCAACCCAGAAGTCCTTCTCCGTGGACACGGCTATTCGAATAGATCATATTAACCTGCAGGGGTGTACTTCTTCACACACGCTCACCACTTACCGCCGTTTACACGACATGTACTCGGCAACCTTCAAGCGGAAGCCCAACGTGGGTGTCGGCCACGACCTACCTAAACACTCAAGTCCCTAGTCCGGGTTTATCGCCTATTCGGGTTCCATCCGCAAGGAGTCCGGCCGAGGTTTCCCATACAGCCCGAACGATGTGTGCAGGGTTCGAGACACCAAGCAGGCGAATCGGTACACAGACCCACGGTGCCTACCGCAACACAACCCACCCCTACGATTGACGTTGCGTGCGGCCCCAAAGATACTACAAACACCGAAACTACTTGCAACTCCCGGACCGAGGACAAGGGTGGTTAAGAAGCCGAGAGGGTCCATTGGTTTCGGGCCCAATGCGTGGTAGTAACTGTTTCATGGATCACAAACACGTAACTCAGTTCACGAGGACGGCTGCAATGAGACAACCCACCATGTACTCCTACATGGCCTCTCACCGCTACCTTTACCAAATCGTGTTCACACACTTAGCTCACACACGTAGTAGGACATGTTCACACACCTCCGATTCATCCCCGATGAATCAGACCTGACTCAACTCTAAGCAAGAGTGCATGACAACAAGCATGAATGAGTAGGCACAACATGGCTCAAACAACTCCTACTCATGCTAGTGGGTTTCATCTAATTCTTGTGGAATGACAGTCATGCAGAGGATAAAGGGGTTCAGCTACCGCAGCAAGTAACACATGAGTCGTTGTTGTCCTAATGCAAAAAATAGAGCAGGAGCGAGAGAGTGGGATTATATCGGAATGGACAAGGGGTTTTGCTTGCACGGCACTTCAAGATAATATAGTTCTTCATTGGTGTCATCGAACAATCGTTTAACGTCAGTCTCATTGAGAGGGACAATTACCGCAAACAAGAGAGAACACAATCAATGCAATGCACATTCACATGAATGACATGTCATGTTAAGGTACTGAATTCACCTAATACAATGTCTAGCCAGGTTAATTGAAGTGGAATTCAAACAAGGTTAAACTCCAACTCCAGATGTTATTTCATAAATTTCCCTAATCATGATTCATCCTATTCAGTGAGGTTAACCTGTTTAATCATGCATGAAAATGCCATAAACAGATTCTTCATATTTTTCTGATCATTTTTCATATATAAATTATTTAATTTGGAGTTACAGATTAAAAGTTATGAATATTTGAAGTTTGGGTTATTTTCTGAAATTTCCTGAATTATAATAAATCCAGAAAATGGGTTATTGCGTCAGCATGACATCACTGTGACGTCAGAAAGTCAACTGGGCGCCCCAGGTCAAACCTGATCCATGGGACCCACCGTCGCTGTCTCTGGCTGGTCTAGGTGGATGACAAGTGGGACGATAACGCGTTGACTTGACTAAGTCAAAGTCTGACACGTGGGGTCCACAGGTTAGCACTAATCTAAACAGAAAAAAAATAAAAATAACCTAATTAGGCTCGGGGCCCACATGTTAGTGGGTCAGGGGGTTAATTAGCGAGTGATTAGGCCTAACGAGGTGGCTACGTCGGCGGCTGATCGCCGGCAACTACAGGCCACGGCGGAGGCGTCGGGTTTGCATCTCCGGCGACCAAAGGGGCGGACGGAAGCATCTACGTGGAGCTGGGACTCGCCCGCATCCATCTGCGCAAACGGCAGGGGGTGAGGTGGCCCGAGCTTCGCGGAGGCAAGCTCGCGGCGATGGCCGGAGTTTGGGTGCAAGTGGGGATGGGGCTGCGATCTTGTGAGCAAGCGCGGCGAGGTGCCACGGAGGCTCTACGCGACGCGGGGAGCGCGTTGGGTGCATGCCCGGGACCAAATGGTCACCGGAGCATCACCGGCGACGAGTGCGGGCGGCAAGCGTCCGGTGAGTGCGGTGTGGTCGCTACGGTCGCGGCAGAGCGAACGGAGAGGGGAGGATAGGCGAAGCTCACGGTGATCGCCGTGGGGTGGACGGCGAGCTTCGGTGGAGCACCGGAAGCGTCGCGGGCGGCGAGGCGGATCTCCCGGGCGAGGAGGAGAAGGGCATCGGGCGGCGCTGGGCCCTTCCGGTCACGTGGCTCGGTGAGGAGGTAGGGAACGAGGTGGCGGAGCTCGAGGATGGCTCGGGGCGGCTCGGGGATGGTCGTGGCCGGGGTAGTGCCCGTCGGCGGCGGCGGTTGTGTTCGGTGGTGCGAGAGGGAACGAGACAGAGGAGGGAGAGGAGCTCGGGGAGATAGTGGGAGGCCTGGAGGGGCGCGTGGCTGTCTTCGTGGCGCTGGAAGGGCCTCGAGGGCGTGAGACAGGCATGGAGGAGGCCACAGGCGTCGCCCTGGCCTTGCACGCCTCGCCTCTGCCTTCTGGCGGAGGAAGGCGATGGCCAGTGGGGTAGGTGGGCTGGGACCGGCCAGGCTGCGATCTTTGGGCAGTCGGGTGGGCTCTTGTGAGGTGGGCTGGAGGGGTAAGTTCAGGTAAGTCCTTCTCTCTCTCTCTTTTATTTGTTTTCTATTGTTCTATAACTTTGTGGAGTTATTTAAAATACTGGAACAGCTCCAAAAATCACTAAACTGCTCCTGGTCCAATGTTGGAATATTTCCAACATGAAACATTTTAGTTTGGGAATATTTGGGCATTTGAAATATTTTATATAATTTTAAATGCCCAAACTCAAATACTTATGATTTAATTCAAAGATCCAAATGTCATGGAGAAATGTGCAACATCTCTGGTTATCAAGTTTCAACATTTTTCCAAAAATGGTGAACATTTTGAAGGCCATTTGGATTACTGAAAATATTTTGAAGTTGAACCTATTTGAATTGCTTTGGTGCTAGGGTTTGGTCATCCCCATTTCAAATTTCATGAAAATTAAACATGATGCATGGATGCAATGCCTCTAGTTACAACCAAGCTCTAGGGTCAGTGACAACTCACCCCCACTAAACAAGAATCTCGCCCCGAGATTCAAGACGTGAGGTAAGAGGAAAAAGGAAGTCACAAAACTATCACAATCTTCATGATCCATTTGCCCTTCTCGAAGATGTTGATTCACTCCATCATCTTGGTCTTGACGCCTTTGCTTGCGAGATCTTCACTCGACACGACAACAGAAAGAAGGGGGAAACCCTACAGGATTCGATCTTCCACGAAGATCAGGTAAACATGATCGACTCACGGAATGAGATTTAAAAACATCTCGAGTTGAGACACAAAACACATCGAGAGGGATGGAAGAACAAACGACGGGGTTTGATTGGTGGGCAACAATTCCATGCTTAGAAGGATGGTGGATGGTGTCAAGGTGGCGAGGAGAAAAAAAATTGCCACGACTCAATAACGGGGCACCCCGGGGGAGGTGACGCGAGGAATTATTCCCTTAAGTGGCAAAAAGAATTTCTTTTGAATCAGAAATCATTGAAACTCTTCATACCAGCCTAAGGCAATTCACAAAGATCGTTTGGTGGGGTGCAAGGAATGGCATACCCAGACTAGAATGGATGATGTGGGCTACCTTGTTGAAGACAACGCAATGGATGAATTTTGCTTATCACCGGAGATGGATGGGACCCATGGTAAGTCCACTTTTGAAGATAATATTGGACAGCAACTGTCGAGAAAGGCAGCCCATGGGGAGTTGGCACAATAGGGTGCAAGCTAGGAACAAAATGCAAATGCTGGGAATGTTCCAACCATCATATCTGCCTGAGATTCAGATCTGGTTGGTGTTAGGATATTCCAGACTCATCGAGTCTAGAAAGAAAAATGGAAGTTTGCAACACAAATCGACGGAAAGATGTTGCGAGATTCTCGGGAATGAACTACGATAGCAAGCTCCAAAACATGAGCTGGTTCTGCTACTAATAAGTGAACACGTTGTCCTAGACAAGCATTACCACCTAGTAGTCTTATAATAAAACACTACCGAGTTCAGGTTGGGCACCATCAACAAGGATATCGAAGTCGTGTGCATGAACTAGTATTCGCACATCAACTCCTTTTCCTTGAACAATTCAACCAGTGGCTTGGTATGCTAGGAATACATATAGAATGAAGGTTGCAAGTCTCCAGACTACAGAATACTTCGCACATATGCATGACTGATTTGGGATGATTCCAAGGGAAACAAAACAAACCTTTCTCAAATTCATGGCGGCAACTTGCACCTAAAGCACATGAATTAGAGGAAGTCACTACTTTCATCCAAACATATGCTTCATGAACGAAACATGAAGAAATGCTTACACAAGTTTCCAATACTAGGTTGATGTTCAACATGGCTCATGGGGGAGACAAAATGCTGCTGATGGGCTCAACAACAACTCATCGGAATTTCCATATCACTGGACTTCCACCATCATGTGAACACGGTGATAGCATTGGTCAGACCAAAAGATGTAATGGGGTATGCTCGAGGGATCAACCACGAGTAAGACAACATTACGAACATCATTGGTTCTGATTTGACTTAATAATAGCCCATACTCAAGTCAAAGGATTGATAAGACAATAGGTCCAAAGAATCGATCACACGAGACCAATCGATGAAGATGTCATCTTTCTTCAACACACACTACACGAGAATATCCCTTCTAACGAACTAAGTCGTGCAAGCTTTTATCTTCCAACTCTCCAAGTTGTTGTCTAGCTTAACCAACTAGCTCGTGGATATCCAACACATTCTTGGAGAAAGGTGGTTCACAAGAAATCAACTTGATCACGAGCTCAACATAACAGTCAGGAGACAACCCGGTAACACTTCCAAGAAGATATTTGGAAACTCACGAACCACCGGTATGTTACTAAGCTCGAGATCAATCTTGCTTTTGAGGGCAAGACGATATGATCAAATAAGCAAGGGATTGAATAATCCTAACTCATTGATCGAAGGGTGCACCAGAAATAAGGACTAGGTAGCACGATCAATTTTAGTATGATGATTTAATAACCAACACGCTAAGAATGAAACTATTGTCCATTAACTACCAAGCAACGAGGTTGCTAGGAGTATCGATTTCACACATCACAATTCACTTGTCGGCATTCGGTTGCATCAACACGGGACCGAGGAATGAACAATGATGGCGAGAAGTATCACTACGACAAGAATTCATAAGAGAAGGTGCAATTCTCATGATGTTCCTGACATAAGGATGGTAACACTACAAGGTAGAGCAGAATCAAAGATAGGTTGGCATTTTGATCTGCGAAGTACAATTGCTTTCACCCAATCCTAGATATGGATGAGGCTCTGGAGTTTGTTTCTCCTAGTCATTCCGAAATAGAATGGCTCGATGGGCCACAAGAGTAATAGGCATTGATAACATGAATTCACAACTACTCCTGACTATCAACTGATAGAGGATGGTCGGGATACAACTAAAGAGAGCAACTCAAAGGAAAATAAAATTTTCTGAGTTGTGGATGCATAGGTTAGTATGTCGAACAAAGCTCAACATTTCTTCCAGATAACCCATGCGGAGAAGATAGAATTGGCAGATTCACAACTATGAATGGAGAACTCCTCAAGAGCACTCTGGTTGTGATCTTTTGGTTCAGAAGAACTTTTGCCATAAGCAGTTCATAGCATTTGGAAGAAGGAAATACCACGGACCTCGAGGACTATTGCAAGGTTACTAATATCCTAAAGGAACTAGCAAATACTATCAACATGAGGTAGGTGAATCTCGGTTCAAGAACCCAGGAATAGAATGCCTACTAACTAATAACATCACGGGATGCTTTCAAGAATAATGGTCAGAATCATCACACTGGGGATACAAAAGCGTTGCTAAGTTGCTAGATGACTTCCTAAACACCTAGGGTCATAACAATAACTCCAACATATATGTTGAGGCAGCGGAGTACCTCAACATACCAATTTGTGTGATTAATCTGCCCGGATGAACATTAGAAATGGAGGGAGGGATTTGCAAACGCATCGGACTATTTAGAGACCTGGGTTGACTCGGACAGCATAACGGCTGTAAATGCTCAAAATGATTTGAGACATCCTGCAAAAATGGTGGCATAACCACTCAACATCACAATACCAAGGTTCCGAGATCAACAATTATCATACAGAATTAGTAGGAACTGAACTGAGGCTTAAAACCAACAATCTTAAGGGTATATGGATTAGTAACACGTCATCCTGATAGATAGATGAAAAGCCTAGTTCTTAAACCCCGTAGAAGAGAAGAGGATGACTCAGATCAGAAGGCCATGAGGTATAAGGAGTAAAAGAGCCTTACGTTCCCTTCCACAATCAATTCCCTTACATAGCTAAAGCATTTCTAGACACAACTTCGACCAGTTTGGCTTGGTAATCCTACAGGCAGTCAGGCTCTGATACCAACGCTGTCAGGACCCCGACCCTAAGTCACACCGATCTAGCATGTAACACATCATATCACTTTGCGGCCTCACGCACGGTATTCCCACGGGTGTCGCCTAACAATGGCCCGGTACCGTTTCCGCCTTTTGGCTCACGTATATGATAGTGTCGCTAGCATCCATATGACAAAGAACCCGGGCCGACATGGCTAGTCGTGAACCCAAAGCGGCGCAAACCCATGGGGACATGCATACATGAGTCACATCGAGCATGTCGATCATCAACGTATAAATTCGGGCTATAGCACTGGGCTAACAGGACTCCGGTATCCCGGGCTGTAGCAGGCTAGGCAGGACTCCGAATAACACCGCGTGACATTTCCCGAAGGGGACATATAGGAACGAAGTGGAACACATGCCGCCAGTCAAGTGTCCAAGCAGTAGTGCTTTGGGCTAGCAGGACTCCGGTGAACCGGCAGAAGCGGACTACTATCGCTCAGAAGCACGAGACTACATTTCCCCATATGAGAGGCTGCCAATGATAAACAACTAGTTTGTCGGATCCCACACATACCAAGCATTTCAAACATACACACAATATGCTCAATATGTGTAGATACAACATGGCATCACAACATAACTCTACGACTCAAATATTTATTCATTAGGCTCCGAGGAGCGAGATATTACAAACATGGGTCTCATGACCCAACACTCGAGCATACAAGTCAAAGCACAAGCGGAAACTAAACATGTCTCGAGTACGCATAACTATAAATGAAGAAGGCTGAGAAGCCTGACTATCTACCAGATCCTGCCGAGGCACAAGATCGTAGCTGAGGTAACAAGCTAAACGTCGAAGTCCAAGCGGAACTACTAGCGAGACTGACGTCTCTCTGCAAAACATAAAATAAGAAAACGTGAGTACAAACATACTCAGCAAGACTTACATCAGAACTAGCTACATATGCATCATTATCAAAAGGGGGTGGTGGAGTTTGACTGCAGCAAGCCAGCTTTGAATCAGTGGCTATCCTGAAATACGACTGCAAGTAACTCTTTTGAGGTGGCGCACACGAGTCCACATAGTCACCATATCAATACACCACTATGGACCCGCTCCCGTCTCCCTACAAGAACGCCATCCATAGCACTCCCGCTTATCTTGCGTATTTTAGAGTATCCACTTTCACTTGTCTATGAACTGATATAAGCAACCCAGAAGTCCTTCTCCGTGGACACGGCTATTCGAATAGATCATATTAACCCTGCAGGGGTGTACTTCTTCACACACGCTCACCACTTACCGCCGTTTACACGACATGTACTCGGCAACCTTCAAGCGGAAGCCCAACGTGGGTGTCGGCCACGACCTACCTAAACACTCAAGTCCCTAGTCCAGGTTTATCGCCTATTCGGGTTCCATCCGCAGGAGTCCGCCGAGGTTTCCCATACAGCCCCGAACGATGTGTGCAGGTTCCCGAGACACCAAACGGGCGAATCGGTACACCAACACGGTGCCTACCGCAACACAACCCACCCCTACTACGGTCAATTGCGTCTGCGCCCCAAAGATACTACAAACACCGAAACTACTTGCAACTCCGGACCGAGGACAAGGGTGGTTAAGAAGCCGAGAGGGTCCATTGGTTTCGGGCCCAATGCATGGTAGTAACTGTTTCATGGATCACAAACACAGAACTCAGTTCCTGAGGACGGCTGCAATGAGACAACCCACCATGTACTCCTACATGGCCTCTCACCGCTACCTTGACCAAATGTGTTCACACACTTAGCTCACACACGCAGTAGGACATGTTCACACACCTCCGATTCATCCCCGATGAATCAGACCTGAATCAACTCTAAGCAGTAGCAGGCATGACAACAAGCATGAATGAGTAGGCAAAACATGGCTCAAACAACTCCTACTCATGCTTGTGGGTTTCATCTAATTACTGTGGAATGACAGGTCATCACGAGGAGGATAAAGGGGTTCAGCTACCGCAGCAAGTAACACATGAGTCGTTGTTGTCCTAATGCAGTAAAATAGAGCAGGAGCGAGAGAGTGGGATTATATCATAATGGACAAGGGGTTTTGCTTGCCTGGCACTTCTGAAGATAATATAGTTCTTCATTGGTGTCATCGAACAATCGTCGGAACGTCGTCTACTGAGAGGGGACAATTACCGGCAAACAAGAGAGAACACAATCAATGCAATGCACATTCACATGAATGACATGTCATGTTAAGGTACTGAATTCACCTAATACAATGTCTAGCCAGGTTAATTGAAGTGGAATCCAAACAAGGTTAAACTCCAACTCCAGATGTTATTTCATAAATTGCCCTAATCATGATTCATCCTATTCAGTGAGGTTAACTTGTTTAATCATGCATGAAAATGCCATAAACAGATTCTTCATATTTTTCTGATCATTTTTCATATATAAATTATTTAACTTGGAGTTACAGATTAAAAGTTATGAATATTTGAAGTTTGGGTTATTTTCTGAAATTTCCTGAATTATAATAAATCGAGAAAATGGGTTATTGCGTCAGCATGACATCACTGTGACGTCAGCAAGTCAAATGGGCGCCCAGGTCCAACCTGATCCATGGGACCCACTGGTCAGTGTCTCTGGCTGTTCTAGGTGGATGACAAGTGGGACCAGTCAACGTTGACTTGACTAAGTCAAAGTCTGACACGTGGGGTCCACAGGTTAGCACTAATCTAAACAGAAAAAAAATAAAACTAACCTAATTAGGCTCGGGGCCCACATGTTAGTGGGTCAGGGGGTTAATTAGCGAGTGATTAGGCCTAACAAGGTGGCCACATCGGCGGCTAATCGCCAGCGACTACAGGCCACGACGGAGGCGTCGGGTTTGCATCTCCGACGACCAAAGGGCCGGACGGAAGCATCTACATGGAGCTGGGACTCGCCCGCATCCATCTGCGCAAACGGCAGGGGGTGAGGTGGCACGAGCTCGCCGGAGGCAAGCTCGCGGCGGTGGCCGGAGTTCGGGTGCAAGTGGGGATGGGGCTGCGATCTTGTGAACGAGTCTTGGCGAGGTGCCACGGAGGCTCTACGCGACGCCGTCTGTTAGGCGCATGCCCGGGACCAAATGGTCACCGGAGCATCACCGACGCAGTCGAAGCGGCGCGCCAGCGTCCGGGTGAGTGCGGTGTGGTTGCTACGGTCTTGTGGCAGAAGCGAACGGAGAGGGCGGATAGGCGAAGCTCACGGTGATCGTCGTGGGGTGGACGGCGAGCTTCGGTGGAGCACCGGAGCGTCTGGCGGCGAGGCGGATCTCCGGCGGCCGAGGAGGAGAAGGGCATCGTGGCGCTTGGGGCCCTTCCGATCCGTGGCTCGGTGAAGAGGTAGGGAACGAGGTGGCGGAGCTCGAGGATGGCTCGGGCGGCTCGGGGATGGCCGTGGCGGGGTAGTGCCGTCGGGCGGCGGCGGTTTGCGTTCGGTGGTGCGAGAGGGAACGAGACAGAGGAGGGAGAGGAGCTCGGGAGAGAGTGGGAGGCACAGGGGCGCGTGGCTGTCTCCGTGGCTGGAAGGGCCTCGAGGGCGTGAGGCAGGCGGGGAGGAGGCCACTGGCGTCGCCCGGCCTTCGCCACGCCTCGCCCTGCCTTTCCGCGAGAGGAAGGCGATGAGTGGGGTAGGTGGGCTGGGCCGGCCAGGCTGCGATCTTTGGGCGGTCGGGTGGCTCTTGAGGTGGGCTGGAGGGGTAAGTTCAGGTAAGTCCTTCTCTCTCTCTCTTTTATTTGTTTTCTATTATTCTGTAACTTTGTGGAGTTATTTAAAATACTGGATCAGCTCCAAAAATCACCAAACTGCTCCTGGTCCAATGTTGGAATATTTCCAACATGAAACATTTTAGTTTGGGAATATTTGGGCATTTGAAATATTTTATATAATTTTAAATGCCCAAACTCAAATACTTATGATTTAATTCAAAGATCCAAATGTCATGGAGAAATGTGCAACATCTCTGGTTATCAAGCTTCCAAGATTTTTCCAAAAATGGTGAACATTTTTGAAAGCCATTTGGATTACTGAAAATATTTTGAAGTTGAACCTATTTGAATTGCTTTGGTGCTAGGGTTTGGTCATCCCCATTTCAAATTTCATGAAAATTAAACATGATGCATGGATGCAATGCCTCTAGTTACAACCAAGCTCTAGGGCTGTGACAGAAGTCCACCAACAACACTGCTGAGTAGGAGGGGCTCCTTGCCGGACTCAGAATTGCAGTGGAGTTGGGAATCAAGAAATTGATTACTCGTGGAGATTCTCAACTTGTGGTGACACCAGTCAACAAAGATTATCAGAGTCCATTGATGGAAGCAAATGTGGAGGAGGTCAGAAAGTTGGAAGAGCACTTTGATGGATTACAAGAAGAGTACGTTGTCGGTGTCAAAACCGGCGGATCTCGGGTAGGGGGTCCCGATCTGTGCGTCTAGGCTGATGGTAACAGGAAGCAGGGGACACAGATGTTTACCCAGGTTCGGGCCCTCTCGATGGAGGTAAAACCCTACTTCCTGCTTGATTAATATTGAAGATATGGGTAGTACAAGAGTAGATCTACCACGAGATCATAGAGGATAAACCCTAGAAGCTAGCCTATGATGGTATGATTGTAATTGTGATCGGGCCTTCTAAGGACCAACCTCTTCGGTTTATATAGGCACCGGAGAGGGCTAGGGTATACATGGAGTTGGTTACAAGGAAGGAAATATAATATCCAGATCGCCAAGCTTGCCTTCCACGCCAAGGAAAGTCCCATCCGGACACGGGTCGAAGTCTTGAGTCTTGTATCTTCACGCTTCAATAGTACGGACGATGTATACAGTCCAGCTGTCCGGATACCCCTAATCCAAAGATTCCCTCGGTAGCCCCTGAACCAGGCTTCAATGACGATGAGTCCGTGGCGTAGTCTTGACATTGCGTAGGTTCCTCCTCCGAATACTCCAAAGTAATTATTGAACATTTAGGTCGTGTCTGGATCCACGAGGGGATTCTTACATACCGTTTTAGGGAACATTGCATAAATTTGATCCACTAGCGATCTTCGTACGCCATGCCTTCGCATCTCCCCACCTGGACTCGCACCGCGAGGCAGTTTTATTGGCACGTCCCGTCGAGGCAGAGATCGTGTTCCTCTTATTACGGGATCTTCCATTAATGAGGGTGTGCGTAGCCCTACGACGGCCGTTGGTGTGACTCCGTGTGCCATCAGGTAAACCTCAAGCGGTCCCCCTAATTAAGGACTCTTGATATTCACCCCCTTAATAAAAGGGGCCGAGGCATATGCCTGTTTTCCACCTCGCTCGCGCCTTCTCTCACCTCGAGTTCTAACACCCGAGATCTAAGCTCCAACACCCCTGATCCTCCAATATGTCCGGATCCGACCCTCAAGGCCGGTGGGTGGCCTCCTCGATTCAAAAGGAGGACATTGTGAAGCTTAGGGATGTCGGATATCTGACCGCCGACATCTAGCACAGGCTTCCTGCTCCAGGGCAGGCCATCCCTACGCGGGAGCCCAATGAGTGTGTCGTGTTCGTTCCTCACTTCCTCTGTGGCTTGGGCCTCACCCTCGATCCTTTTGTGAGGGGGCTCATGTTCTATTATAGGTTGGATTTTCATGATCTAGCTCCGGAAGCTATCCTCCATATCTCGTCGTTCATTATAGTGTGCGAGGCCTTCCTCCATGTCACCCCACACTTCGGCTTATGGCTCAAGACCTTCAATGTGAAGCCAAAGATGATCGAGGGACACATGGAGTGCGGAGGTGCCGTAATAAGCAGGAACGCTGATGCCCCATGGCCGGAGGGTTCTTTCCCACAAGTATCTGATGTATGGCAACGGAGGTGGTTTTATGTCACGGCTCCCCGGGGCACAAAGTGGGTAGCCGCCCCCGAGTTCCGCTCGGGCCCTCCGTCACAACTAGCGTCTTGGACCGACGTAGGACGGAATTGGGGGCCCGCTGGTGATGTTCCAGTACTGTAGAGCCGCATCCGAGAGCTTCTTGAGAGGGAGATTAACCTTGTCAGCATAATGCAAGTGATGTTAATCTGACGGATGTTGCCGTGCCAACGCCGGCCTCTCCGGATGTGGGAGTTCAATCCAGAGGGTCCGCGGACTGTTAAGCACTTCTTCAGCCTGAAGCTCGATGGGATGTGCAAATTATTCTTCGGACCAAAAGTAAAGTGTCCGGACACCACCGAGGATGCGGGCCTAAGCTGCAATCGCCTAGATACCCAGGTAAGTAAACTTGATACCGGACACCTTATTTATTATTTGTCATAAATGTTTATTCTGAAAATCATCCGTGGCCAGGAATGGCTCAGAAAGGCGGAGAGAATCAGGTGTCCGGCGCCACTTCCCGAAGGCTCGCCTGGTCCAACCATGGCCAAGATGCTCAACCGGGTACTCAGAAGAATGCCCTCATGGAAAGACAAGGGGAAGAACGAAGAAACCGAACTTCACACGCTACACATCCGAACCGGGGGAATTGTTGCCTCCCCTGAGGAGGATAGTCGGGAAGGGGAGACTAAGGCCTCCTCCCCGCGCGGGAAGAAGAGAGCTGCCTCCGAAGACTCGGAGACGGAGATGCCCAAACCAGGGAAAAAGATATCACCAGGGGGCTCTGCCCTGACGGGCACCCTCACCGCTTCGTGCCCACCAACGGGCCAGCCCTGCACCGAGTTGTAAGTTAATTTTTAATTCGAAAGTACTGCGTTCCTCCTAGATCAATAACCAGGATTCGTCTTTCGCAGTTCGGCTAGCAGCCCTTCTCAACAGAGTTCGTCTTCGGGGGAGCTTCCTCCGGAGATGATGGAGAGCGAGACCCCACCCACCTCTCCGGCTCATGAAGCGGGCGACACCAAGGTGTCGTCACGGAGGAGTCCGGATCTGCCGAAGCCGGAAGCCAATGCGTCATCCGCCCTGAGCCCGGAGCGTTTGGCTCCCACGAGGGGCGATGGGAAAGGTCCGGCAGAGTTCGATGTCCGGCCGGACGTACTGACGGGCCTACTGGAGCGAGCTGCTCTCTTGGAGGAGCACCGCTCATTAATGAGCGCGGTGCTCAAGAAGATTTCATCCGCTACAAGCTATTTGAATGAAGCATTTACAAGTCTGCTCAGAGGCTTTGAGGTATGTCGTGAAGAATACACTATTTTTGGCTGTGAGGCACGCGTTAGGTGTGCTCCATAAAGATAGTAGCCCCTGAGACTCTGGTTGCCCGCCCTAGGCGGCAAACGGGGGATCATAAATGAATGATTTAGCTGTAAATACATGCAGGTACCTGTGAGTCCGGCCGCCGACCAGTCCATTGAAGTTGCTGAACTAATCAGGCAGATTGGATCGATTGATGCCGATATCACGCTGGTGAACGAGTGGCTAGACAAATCACGAGGTACGTGCTCTGCCTTCCTTCGTATCGGAAAATATGGAGACGGCATGATATTAATGTAATATGTTCGGACTGCAGATGGTGCTGCTGCCATGGAGGCCCTGAGGGAAGAACTTGCCCAGGCCAAGGAACAAGCTCGGGTTAGCAATGCGGCTGCCCTAAAGGCAGCCGAAGAATTGAGAGCCGAAGAATTGAGAGCCGAACAGGCTGCTCCTCGCCGAAGCGAGGAAAAGATAGCCGAAATGGCTGTGGAGTTAAAAAATGCTGCTGATCGGTATCAGCTCCTTAAAAAGGAGCATAAGGATAGTTCGGCTGAGCTGGACAAGGAACTTAATGCCACCAAGGAAATACGGACCGTGCTCAGGGGTGCGCGGGAGGAACTTCAACAGGCCGGTAAAATTGCGGCTGGGGGCTCCTACTTGTTGTGGACGAAGTTTTTCGATCCGAAGTACGCTCCCCGGGATGGACGCTGGAGTCCTGCAGACGCGTATGCGGATTTGGCAAAGAGTCCAGCTGACGCTGCCAAGTTCTTCGTGGATCAGGGTGATAAGGAAGTGGAGATGCTTTTCTGGTCGCAATTCAACGCTCCCACTCGCCCGCTGCCGTTAAGTGACAAGATGGTTGTTGTAGCAGAGGTTCACAGGCTGTCCGGTCTTGCAATGCGGTCTGTGATAGACCATCTTTGGCCGAAAGGGCCTAAGCCGGACAGTTACTTTGGCTTGGTGCAGCAATTCCTTGGGGCCGTGCCTCGGATCGACGCCATGAGGAGGTCGGCGTGCATAGAGGGTGCACGAACGGCTCTTGCCCGCGTTAAAGCCTATTGGACGGATATGGAGGCCACCATTATAGCGCCCAAGATCCGCGGGGGGCCAATATCCGGCCGAGCACTACTTGGCGCAGGTCACAGAAGGTGCCTGCCTAATAGAGGCGCACTGCTCGAAGAATGTCTTATTTGAGTGATGAATCGAATCATTGTAAGAACAATGTTATTTTGGTTAAGAGGGTATATTTATACTTTTTGCCCGAAAGTATTATTGTATCCCCTGTGCGGCCGTTTACATATATATATATATATATATATATATATATATATATATATATATATATATATATATGAATGTGTAATCCGAAGATAGCAATCGTTGGCTTCAGCCCCATGCGCATAATGCGGGGTGTTCGCGAAAAATATGCTTAATCACACTTGATCCAACGTCTTGGTCCATTAAGGAGGTGATCGCACGTCGAACTAGGCAACAGGACTATATAGCTGTAACACTTTTGCTTAGCCATGGGAGTCTAATGTTGGGGCTACTATGTAGCCCCTGGTACGTTCGCGTGCATCCAAATATGGGCGCGTGTGTACATGACCGGGAAACGGTCATTCGTTAATGCGGAGGGATCCTAAAGATTCCTCTAAGTCTTCGAGTGGTTGAACAGTCTCTCGCTATATCATGACAGTCAGTTTTCGGCTTTCTCTACTCAGGTGCTTGTCCGGAATAACCAGGGCACAATCGCAGTAGTTCTCCTTTGGCCACCTTAGCCGATAATAACGGAACGTAAGGCGGCAAACCCAGGAGTCGGGCAAACCCAACATTTGACCAAAGACATGATTTGGAGCTGATGCATATAAGGCCAAACTCGTGACGCTGAACACTCCCGAAGGTATTTGGACTTTATGACAGATGATGGGCTCAAGAATGCCCATTCATTATAAACCCTGTGTTTCCAGGTACGTGCGTTAATCTGTCATGGCGAAATGCCAATAACGGCAGTATCCTCTATGGGTATGGAACCCATGGGATGTTTAGACAACAAGAGGCAATAGAAAAGGTTTACACAGGGGCTTAATCTCAATAGAAACATGTTGAACGGGGCCCTGCTGCACGTCTGCGCCTTTGTCTCTGTTGTGCCATATCCTGGAAGGGTATCGCGCGAACGTTGTCTGTGAAAAAAGAAAACTCGTAGAACAGTACAACGTAAGTATGCGATGGATAATAAAAGTGTAAGATGTTGGCCTACCAATAAGTTTGAGCCAAGTGGGGAGCTGTATTAAGTATTTATAGCCGCTGGTGTCCGCTATGGGATTGCATATACGGTGCCCTGATTCAATTTTATCTGGGCGACCGGACTCGTCTAACCGTGTCTGTGGTATTAATGACTAGTCATGTTTTTCTGATATTGGAGGCCGCTTATAGTACGGCCGCTAGGGCCGTCGCGAGTTTCTCTGCACGTGAAGAGCGCTCTGTGATTCCGCTAACGGTGATGATGACCGTGGGCCGGGCATCTTGAGTGTAAGGTAGCCATAGTGCGGCAATGCGTTGAAGCGGGCGAAGGTCGTTCTTCCAAGCAATGCATGATAGTCACTTTGGAAGGGTGCGATGATGAAGAGTAGCTCTTCGCTTCTGGAGTTGCCTGGAGGGCCGAATGTTACCTCCAGTACGACGGAGCCCTCGCCAGGCTTCAACGCCTGGTATCACCCCTTCAAAGGTGTTGTTGCTTTTGTTAATTCTGGATGGGTTTATCCCCATCCTGCGGGCAGTGTCCTCGTATATTAAATTGAGACTACAGCTGCCATCCATGAGGACACGGGTGAGACGATATCCGTCGATTATCAGGTCAAGCACCAAGGCCTTTGATTCTCTGTGCCGAATACTAGTTCGGTCATAAGTGATCGAAGGTGATCGGATAAGGCATCCAGTGGTTAGGTATGAGTATGATGGGATCTATATCGAGCGCGTCTCTATGCGCGCATTCGTGCCTCCTCATGGATGTGTGAGTCGCGTGGATCATGTTCACTATTTTAACCTCTGGCAGGAAATTTTTCTGTCCCTCATTGTTCGGTTGGCGAGGTTCATCCTCGTTTCACTTGGTGTTTCCCTTCCCTTGTGTTCGGCATTTAATTTGCCGGCCGCTCGAAGACCCAGCACTCTCTGTGCGTGTGGTTCGCAGGTTTGTCAGGGGTGCCATGAATTTGGCATAGTCTGTCAAGGACTCTATTTAGACCGGACGGTCCCTCTTTACTGCCTTTAAGTGGCTTATTTTCCTGATCATATCGAGAGCCCCTGAATCCGGCATTAACCCATGTGTTATCCGGGCTCTCTTCCTTGTTTGGGCGTTTGTTTTTATTACACCGTGGCTTCCTGTTGCCATCCCTTATTTCGGATGTGCTGGGGTCGCTGGTGCCTTTACGGGCTAGCCATCTATATTCACCCACGCAAAAGCGGGTCATGAGGCTTGTTAAGGCTGCCATTGTCCTCGACTTTTCTTGGCCGTGGTGTCGGTGTACTGGAGTAGGGGTACCCTAGTATCCCGTACTCGTGCACGGACAGTTGCAGCACCCCGCGGCAAGGTTTGCCTCGTCACCGCAAATCTCCTCCGTGGCTCCCTTGGAGCCATTCAAGAACAAAGTATTAGGTTGAGAAGACAAGGCCCCGACAAGAGGAGCTTGTCGGGAAAGCCACTCCAGGCACACAGAAGGCAAGGCCCCGGCAAGAGGAGCTTGTCGGGAAGGCTCGGAGCGCCGACAAGTCTCCGAGCGCCGACAAGGATTCGCCGCGGCAAAGGCGCTTGCCGCATGCAACTTCTCTCCGTCTCCGCTCCAGCTCACCGAGCGGCGGTCGCCATGGGACCGTTCCATGGGCGGCGTGTCGAGCAGCAGATAGCGAGAGCAGCGATGAGCGGCGCTGACAGGCTCGCCATCGTGGCGAAGCGGCGCACTGACGGTCTCTGTTACACTGCTTGTTTGGGCGACAACGACAGGCATTTATTGCTTTTGTCCCTTGCCGTCGAGTTAGGTATTTTTGCACCGCATAATCGCTCAAGTAGGTGTACCAACTCCTGTTTTTACATTCGCACCCCGCCTATGTTGCCACCTGCCGGAGACCCCTTGAGCATATAAAAGGAGGCCCGAGTGCAACGTGAGAGGGGTTCCATGAGGTTCGGTTCGCGTCTTGCGCGAGGCTCAGTTCATTCAACTGCCATAGACTAGATACACTCACGCTTAGGTTTTGTGGCTGACATTGCTCCCTAGCAAGAACACAATAGATCAATCGAGCAGTAGGAGTTTGTTCTCTCCGGAGAGCTCCGAAGCTGGGTAAAACCGCTCGTGTGCATCGCCTCGATCCGCTCTTCGTCCGACCTCCGCCCCCCTCCGAACCACAAGGGGCCTGCTCCGCCGGCCCCATAGGTGTCCGTGGGTACGATCAGCCTCCCCGACAGGTGGTGTCTGGCGAGCCACTCGTCTTGGATGCTGTGTTTGAAAGCCGCTAAAGCTTCAGCATCTGGAAAGTCGACAATTTGGTTCTTCTTAGTGAGGAACCTATTCCAAAGCTTGCGGGCGGACTCTCCGGGTTGTTGGATTATGTGACTTAGATCGTCAAGATCCGGAGGCCGGACATAGGTCCCTTGAAAATTGGCCTGAAAAGCGTCCGAGTTCCTCCCAACTCCCAATTGAATTTTCAGGAGGCTTTTCAACCAAAGGTCGGGCTAGTCCCTTCAGTTTGAGGGGAAGGTATTTGATGGCGTGGAGGTCATCCCCACGAGCCATATGTATATGCAGGATAAAATCCTCAATCCAGATGCCTGGGTCTGTCGTTCCGTCGTATGCCTCTATATTCACAGGTTTAAAGCCCTGTGGGAATTCATGGTCAAGTACCTCTTCGGTAAAGCACAGGGGGTGAGCAGCCCCTCTGTATGTGGACGTGTTGTGGCATGCCGTCAGCTGTTGTTGTGTCCGGTGTTTATTCCGAACTGGTATTCGATTGGCATAATCATCTTGGTGACCATAGTCCCTCGCCGGGGTGTGTTCTTTAGATCCATAAATGGACCTGGCTACGCCAGCATTTTTATCAAGGTGTTCACGTAGATCGTGCACCGTGTCGGCAGCCTCTTTGTTGTGGTTATGAAGTGGTATGGCTCCGTCGTCGAATTCTGCCGTAGTTTGCATTTTGGATAGGTCTTTGTATGGCGATCATCGCCTTATCTTTCTTCAGTGTCTAGCACTTTATTCCATCTACGGTTGAGCGTTTCCTGTGCGGCTTTGAGCCGTTGCTTCTGCTTTTTTAGACTTCTTGCAGTGGCCATAAGCTTTCTGTGGAGGTTATCCTGTTCCATGTGTTTTTCCGGGATTGCATCATTATCCGGATTGTTTTCCTGTAATGGTTCGGTTTGATGATCTCGTCCATCAGGATCATTGTCCTCGGGCGTCTGGTCCGAACTGTGTTCAGGGTGGCCTGGTTCGCCCTGCTCCATCGCTGGGTCTGTATGGTCATTGTTGCCTTCGGAGTTGAATGTAGTATCGATCCCTCTGGCGCTCTTGTCGCTATTTTTACTGTTCCTGGACTTAGAACGGCATCTGCACCGTCGCTTTGGCTTTTGTCTGGGGGGTTTATCATCCGGATTGTCGCCTTTGCCCTCTTTGGGCGTATCCACCATGTATGTGTCGTGTGATGAGGAAGAAGTCCAGCGCTCCATAGATTCCGAATTTTCTCCTGCATCGTTGTCCATACCGTCGATTCCTTCGGAGTCGAAGTCAGGCACGTCGGATAAATCATCGATCGTGGCTATGAAGTGGGTGGTGGGTGGGCAACGTATTTCTCCGTCGCCTGCTTCCCACTCGAGCCGGACATAGTTTGGCACAGAATTTTCTGCCAAAGAGAGAATTTTTAACGAGTTCAGCATGTCGCCAAAGGGCGAGTGCTGAAAGATATCCGCATCGGTGAACTCCATTACTGGACCGGAACCAGCATCTGGATACAAATCCGGGGGTCCGGAGTCACAGGCCACCACAGAGGTAGGGTCCATGTATGGCTCCATCGCTGATGAGTGTGCGATCTGCGAGGCGGGGTCCAGCCCTCCGTCCTTAGGCAGCGCAACCTGCTCCAGATTTAGTTCCGGGGCTACTGCGGGGGTGATACCCCGAGCTTTGTCCGACAGCAGGTCTAAGCCATGCCCGTCCCAACTGTCCGGTGCTCCTGGCATCGGTCCGAATCTGTCGAAGATCTAGTCTCCGCGGATGTTCGTCGTGTAGTTCAGGTTTCCGATCCTGACCTGGTGGCCAGGGACGTGGCTGTCGATCTGCTCCAGATGTTCAAGCGAATTGGCATGCAGAGCGAAGCCGCCGAACACGAAGATCTGTCTGGGGAGAAAGGTCTCACCTGGGACCGTGTTATTGATGATGGTTGAAGGAGCCATCGAGCCCTGTAGTGACCACACAGAGGAACTCTCAATGAAAGCACCAATGTCGGTGTCAAAACCGGCGGATCTTGGGTAGGGGGTCCCGACCTGTGCGTCTAGGCTGATGGTAACAGGAATCAAGGGATACCTAGGTTCGGGCCCTCTCGATGGAGGTAAAACCCTACTTCCTGCTTGATTAATATTGAAGATATGGGTAGTACAAGAATAGATCTACCACGAGATCATAGAGGCTAAACCCTAGAAGCTAGCCTATGATGGTATGATTGTAATTGTGATCGGGCCTTCTAAGGACCAACCTCTCCGGTTTATATAGGCACCGGAGAGGGCTAGGGTTTACATGGAGTCGGTTACAAGGAAGGAAATATAATATCCGGATCGCCAAGCTTGCCTTCCACACCAAGGAAAGTCCCATACGGACACGGGTCGAAGTCTTGAGTCTTGTATCTTCACGCTTCAATAGTCCAGACGATGTATATAGTCCGGCTGTCCGGATACCCCCTAATCCAGGACTCCCTCATACGTGCCATGAGCAGAAAATGACATCGTTGATCACCTATCAAAGTGTGCTGCGCAGAAGCTCCCTGTTGAACCAGGGACTTTTGTACTCCATCTAACTCAACCGTCAGTGTCCCCCTCAACAATGGCCAGAAAAAGAAGAAAGTTGAACCCCGATGAGCATTTTCCGACAGGACTCCCCGAAGCTGCTGGTAGAGAGGCTGACGGGGGTAACCCCGCTTCGGTTGGTGAGCATCATCCTCCTTGTTGGGCTAAAGTGAGCGCTCCCATGATGAGGAGGTGCCTTTAGTCCTTGTTGTCAAGCCACAGGCTCCAGCTTGCGTGCAACACATAGTCCATTTCCTTCAAACAAGAAAACTTACCGACGGGCAAGAAGAAGAAGAAAAAGTACCCCGATGGTCCAATGGGGTGAAATGGGGTGAAATGGGCTGAAAAAGTACTAGTTTGTCGATGACACACTGTACAGAAAAAGGCCAAATGGGATGAAATTGAAATGCATCCGCCGGGAAGATGGGCTGAAGCTGTTGGCAGAGGTACACGGGGTTATGTGTGGCTCTCATATTGCATCAAGAGCCCTGGTCAGAAAAACCTTCTGGTAGGGTTTCTACTGGCCCACAGCCTTCCAGGATGCAACCGCGCTAGTCACCAAGTGTGAAGCCTGCCTGTTCCATTCCAAAAACATTCATCAACCAGCTCAAGCTCTCCAGACGATCACTTTATCCTAGCCATTCTCAGTCTGGGGGCTCGATATCTTGGCCCCCTTCCCCCGTGCTACTTGGGGCTGTGAATGCTTGTACGTAGCAATCGACAAGTTTACAACGTGGCCTGAGGTGGAGCCAGTGAGGAAGGTGACCGCACAATCAGCTGTCAAGTTCTTAAAAGGATTGGTGGGCCGTTTTGGAATACCTAGCAGAGTGATCACCGATAACGGCACCTAGTTCACGAGCCGCACCTTTATGCAGTACATCAAAAGCCTTGGAAGGAAGGTATCCTTTGCCTCTGTTTCTCATCCACGGAGCAATGGGCAAGCTGAGAGGATTACTGCTGAAGTGTTGCGTGGGTTCAAGACAAGAACTTTTGATAAGTTGCAAAAAAATGCGACAGCCGCTGAATTGATGAGCTCCCGATGGTTCTTTGGTCCCTCCGAATGACACCTAATTGAGCCATCGGTCAGACTCCCTTCTCCATGCTATATGGGGCGGAAGCACTGCTCCCCATGGGACTCATATATGGGTCACCTCGAGTACTTGGCTACGACGAGGTAGAGGAAGAGAAGCTATGGAATGACGATGTCGTGCTCCTCGAGGAAGATCATCTCCGGGCCGCTGTGCGTGCAGCACGCCACCAGAAATCCCTGCGCCGCTATCATAGTGTCGGTGCAACACACCCTGAGTCTGTTACCCTGACTGTGCATAGGCACAGGATCAAGATTGAAGCACCAACCCAAGTCAAAGTACAAGAAATCAAGACATTCGAAGGACAAACAAGTAGATCAGAGGGACCAAGACCAAGCCAGAGAAGCAAGATATCGTGAAGAGAAAGGCCTCCCTTGCAAGGTAGGCGAGCCCTGCAAGAGGCAAGGCCACCCCTAGTAGAAGACAACCAAGGCATCCCGGTAGGGCCTGCTGGGGCTCGCGGAGGTCTAACCACTTCACCAACCACTCCACCATGAACCACGTCATCAATCAGTGAAGTGTCAAGCCGCGGAGTGACTAAGTGGCAGCCATTCGCTACATGGCAGTCTCTCCCTACTGGAAAAACCCACAAGTGATGCCCGTCCTGTGATGTGTCAAGCAAGCATTCGCGGAACTGGCAAGATAGCTGATACGTCTCCGTCGTATCTATAATTTTTGATTGTTCCATGCCAATATTCTACAACTTTTACATACTTTTGGCGACTTTTTATACTATTTTTGGGACTAACATATTGATCCAGTGCCAGTTCCTGTTTGTTGCATGTTTTTTCGCACAAAATCGACATCAAACGGAGATTTTTTTGGAATATATGTGATTTTTGGGAAAAAGAATCAACGTGAGACGATGCTCGAGGGGCCCACAAGGACGGAGGGCGCCCTAGGGGGTAGGGCGTGCCCCTTGTCCTTGTGGCCACCCCTTGGTGCCCTTCTTCTGGCGCCAGAAAGCTAATATCCGGATAAAAATCGTGTTAAAATTTCAGCACAATCGGAATTACAGATCTCCGGGAATTTAAGATATGGTGAAAGGCCAGAATCTAAGAGCGCAGAAACAGAAGGAAACAAAGGGAGAGATCCAATATCGGAGGGGCTCCCTCCCCTCTGCCGTGATGGAAGCCAAGGACTAGAGGGGAAACCCATCTCCCATCTAGTGAGGAAGATCAAGGAAGAATAAGAAGAAGGGGGGCTCTCTCCCCCTCTCTCCCGGTGGCGCCGGAACACCGCCGGGGACATCATCGCGACAACGATCTACACAAACAACTTCACCGCCGTCATCACCAACTCTCTCCCCCTCTATGTAGCAGTGTAACACCCTTCTCCCCGCTGTAATCTCTGCTTCAACATGGTGCTCAATGCTATATATTATTTCCCAATGATGTATGGCTATCCTATGATGTTTGAGCAGATTCGTTTTGTCCTATGGGTTCATTGATGATCGTGATCTGTTTGAGTTGCATGTTTTATTATTAGTGTGTAGCGACCAGACCTCAAACAGTCTGATCTCTGTGCTCAAGTGTCATCCCTGGATCAGTAATGCTGACACCACACAGTACTCGAAGGATTTATAACAGAGTAGCAATCACACACTTATTACATCGAATGTCTCAAGAGAGAACTTAACAAAATAAATATGGCTTAAGGCCATCTAATAACGATAACAGCGGAAGGCTTGGAAGAATAAGCGAGTCCATCAACTACAACGGCATCACTGAGTATAGAACCACGACCTAAGCACCTTACTCGTCGTCTGAAAAGTCTGCAACATGAAACGTTGCAGCCCGAAAACGGGTCAGCACATGGAATATGCTGGCAAAGTAACACATAGAGAATAATGGAAGAATAAGCCTATACTACATGCATATATGGCTGGTGGAAAGCTCTATGGTTACAGTTTTGCGTAAAGCCAATTTTTCCCTACTGCAAAGGAATAAATTTATTTAACTATCATGGTGGTTGTTGAACATTGAGAATGGTTGACAGCATCCTCAATCCCAATTAAAAGTACTCATTAACAACCCAACAATATTAATTAGAGTAACATGATGAGATTCACATGATAATCCAAGTACTAGATACTCAAAATTTCCGTGACCGGGGACACGGCTAACCATGATTAGCTTATACACTCTGCACAGGTTTGTGCACTTTTCCCACAAGAATCGAGCTCCTCCGTTTGATTAATCACACTACATGGTGTTTGAGAAACGGATGACCGAGACATAGTCTTTCAGAAGCGCTAGCACCTTACATGTGGGTAGACCGTACCAACCTACAACCCCTACATCAGCTAGTCTACCCGTAAGAGTTCACACAACTTAGTCGACTATGCTAGAGCCCATAGTAGCATGTGGCTGCACACGGAAGTTTCTAGCATGAATAATCTCATGATTCCTTTGAGCCTGGGTAGCGGTCCGAAGAAATACAGGCAAGTCTTGATGGAAACCAGGTGCCTCAATCCACCCAGATGTGTGTTTAAGTTGCCACCTTAAATAAACCATTAATTTAACAATCTCACATCAGTCATGGAATACACTCACCCAATCCACATCTACTAGCATAGCATGGCATAATAAGCAAACGTAGAAGTGACTCCCAAAGGTTTGAAAATAAACAGGTAATAGGTACTACCTCAATCTACTTCCCAAAACCCACAATTTAATTAGATCCTAATCAAGCAATGTTTGAGGATAGATCTAATGCAATAAAACTGGGTAGTAGAAAAGAGTATGAGCAAAGTGTTACTTGCCTTGCGGATGATCCGCGAAACCTAGAGACTCGAAGTAACAGGCGGCGCACTCCGGGTATTCTCTTGCAGACAAACAAACAAGCATACAATAAGTACTCATCTAATGCACAGGTAAAACTCAAATAGATCTAACCAGATAGTTCAACTTAAGAACTCCGGTTTGCAAAAAGAAACAAATCAAACGAAGCAACGAAAGTCAAACGACGAAAGAAAAACTGATCCGTTTTAATAATCTGGATCTAAGTCAAATTTTACAGAGGCAAAAACTTGTTTAAGTTGGTTATTCGGAAAGAGGGTTTCGAGACGAAACTCCAGGCGCTTGAATCGCCTGATTCCGATAAACGAGCGAAAAGTTATACTAACACGAAAATCGGATCAGGAATCGCGATTAGAAAAATCGCGGATTAAATCCGAGAAAAAGAAAAACGAGGAACAGGTTAACGAACGGACGTTCGTTAACTAAAATAATATGACGAACGCGTTCGTTAAAAACGAACGAACGCTCGCTATTTAACCGAACCGAAAAAAAACCGATCTAAAGAGAAAAAAATAAACCGACGAAAACCATTCGGTTTTAAAAAAAACAGAAGGCACGGAAGTCGAGGCGCGGCGAACCTCGGCGGCGGGATCCGCGACGGCGCTGGGCGGCGGGTCGGCGGTCGGCGGCGGCGGCGTCGACGGGGCGGCGGCGGGCGTCATGGGTCGGCGGGCGGCGGCGGGCAAGCGCTGGGTCGGGCAGTCAAGGGCTAGGGTTCGCCCCGGGTGGGCTCGCTTTTAAAAGCCCTCAATCGGGTGTCCCAGGAGGACACGGCCCGTAGGTCGGTGCGTGTTTTTTTTAAATAATTCTGCGCAGAAGAAAAATAAAAAGAAATACTAAACAGACTTCAAAAATCCCGAAATAAACTTTCCCCGGCTTCAAAAATCAAGCCGGACTAGATGAACTTTTATTTGGGGCCTAAATGCAATTTTGAAAAATGCGCATTTTTCCTAAATTCAAATAAAAAGGCGAAAAACTCTGAAATAAAATCTTATTTGATTTTATTATTAAATCCTCATTATCTCTTTATTTTGGGAAAGTCATTTTATTCCCTATCTCATATTTTTGTAATAGAAATAATTGAAGATGAAATAATTAAAATCAAATGATCCTATTTTCAAAATTTGAGAAAACTCAAATATGAAAATAACGAAATCCCCAACTCTCTCCGTGGGTCCTTGAGTTGTGTAGAATTTCTAGGATCGAGCCGTAAATGCAACAAAAATATGATATGCAATGATGCTCTATGTATAACATTCCAAATTGAAAATTTGGGATGTTACAAACCTACCTCTTAAGATGAATCTCGCCTCGAGATTCGGGTTGGCTAAAGAATAGGTCAGGTGGTCCTTAAGCAGATCTTCCTCTCGCTCCCGGTGGCTTCATCATCGGTGTGGTGGCTCCACTCGAACTTTGCAAAACTTAATGACCTTGCTGCGGGTGACTCGGCTGGCAAACTCGAGAATCCTGACTGGTTTCTCCTCATAGGTCAAATCGTTATTCAACTGAATCGCCTCTAGTGGCACAGTATCTCTCAGTGGTATATCAGCCATCTCTGCGTGACACTTCTTCAACAGAGAAACATGAAACACATCATGAGTAATTCCAACTTGTACGCAACTTCTCCCATGCGCTCCAAAACTTTGTATGGTCCCACAAAACGTGGCGCTATTTTTCCTTTAACTCCAAATCGCTTAACTCCTCGAAGAGGGGATACTCGAAGATAAACTCTGTCTCCGACTTTCTGTCTCCTTGCGTTTTGAATCTGCATAGCTCTTTTGTCTTGACTGGGCTACCTTGAGCCTATCGCGAATTTAATTTACTTTCCGTTCAGACTCCTTAATCAAATCCGGTCCAAACAACTCGCAGTCTCCAACTTCATCCCACAATAGCGGGGTTCTGCACCTCCTTCCGTACAAGGCTTTGAAAGGTGCCATCTTCAAACTGGTTTGGTAGTTGTTGTTATAAGAAAACTCCGCATAGGGCAAGTTATCATCCCAACTTGATCCATAATCCAAAACACATGCTCTCAGCATATCCTCTAAGATCTGGTTGACTCTCTGTGTTTGTCCATCTGTCTGTGGATGAAAAGCTGTGCTAAACTCCAGTCTGGTTCCCAAAGTTTCGCAACCGCTGCTTCCGAACTTTGAGGTGAATTTGGTTCCTCTATCTCGATACGATACCTCGAACTCCATGCAAGCATAAAATCCTTGTCATGTATATCTTAGCCAATTTGGCACTTGCTGTAGGTAGTCTTTATGGAATGAAATGAGCTACCTTCACAAACGATCGACTACAACCCAAATCGAGTCATAGCCTGAACGGGTCCTGGGCAATCCCGTGATGAAATCCATACCTAGTTTATCCCACTTCCATTCGGGTATAGGCAATGGCTGTAACAATCCTGCTGGCTTCTGATGTTCTGCTTTCACCTTCTGACACACATCACAAACTGCGACATACTCTGCGATATCTTTCTTCATTCCGGTCCACCAGAAAGTATCCTTCAAATCCAAATACATCTTGGTATTTCTGGGGTGGATCGAATACGGCGAATCATGTGCCTCTTGCAAAATCAACTTCCGAATCTCCGGATCACTTGGTACGTAAACGCGGTCCTCAAACCATAAGGTATCGTGCTCATCCTCACTAAATCCCTTTGCTTTTCCCTTGCTCATCTTCTCCTTAATAGAAGCAACATCCTTATCTGTCCTTTGAGCTTCTCTGATTTTGTCCATCAAAGTAGGTTGAATCTCCAACGCTGCTACATAGCCTCGCGGAACTATTTCCAAACATAGCTCCCGAAATTCCTCGGCTAATTCTTTTGGTAAACCTCCGGTCATTAGGATGTTAACATGACTCTTACGTCTCAACGCGTCTGCTACCACGTTAGCCTTTCCGGGGTGGTAATGCAATCTCCTATCATAATCCTTGATGAGCTCCAACCATCTTCTATGCCTGAGATTTAACTCCTTCTGCGTGAAGATGTACTTCAAACTCTTGTGATCCGTATACACCTCACAATGATTTCCAATGAAGAAATGTCTCCATGTTTTCAATGCATGCACTACGGCTGCTAACTCCAAATCATGCGTGGCATAGTTTAATTCGTGAGGTTTCAGCCGTCGTGAAGCATACGAAACAACTCTTCCCTCCTGCATAAGCACTGCTCCAAGTCCTCGATGCGAAGCGTCGCAATAAACTTTGTAATCCTTGCTTTGGTCTGGCAGGATTAATACTGGTGAGGTAATTAAACGCTTCTTCAACTCTTGGAAACTAGCCTCACACTCCTCAGTCCAAATAAACTTGGTATCCTTCTTCAATAATTCTGTCATGGGCTTCGCAATCCTCGAGAAATTCTCAATGAATCTCCAGTAGTATCCTGCGAGTCCAAGGAAACTCTAGATCTCTCCAACTGTTGTTGGCGCTTCCCAGTTTGTCACCGTGGCAACTTTAGTGGGGTCTACTGCTATACCTTCTCCGGATATAACATGTCCGAGAAATCCAACTTCCTTCAACCAAAACTCACACTTGCTGAACTTGGCATACAACTGATGTTCTCTGAGCTTCTCGAGTACCAAACGCAAATGCTCCTTATGTTCTTCTTCATTCTTTGAGTAGACCAAGATATCGTCAATGAATACCATGACGAACTTATCCAAAAATTCCATAAACACCTTGTTCATCATGTTCATAAAATAGGCTGGGGCGTTAGACAGACCAAATGACATAATGGTATACTCATACAACCCGTACCTGGTGGTAAAAGCCATTTTGGGTATATCCTGCTCCCGAATCTTCAACTGATGGTATCCTGATCGCAAATCGATCTTGGAAAATACCTTAGCTCCTTGCAGTTGGTCAAACAAGTCGTTGATCATCGGCAACGGGTATTTGTTCTTAATGGTTACTTCATTCAATCCTCGATAATCAACAACCATTCTTAAAGATCCATCCTTCTTCTCCACTAGAAGTCTGGTGATCCCCAAAGCGAAAACTTGGGCGTAATAAAACATTTATCCAAAGAACTCCTTAATCTGCTTCTTAATTTCCTCCAAATCTTGGGCTGGCATCCTATACGGTCTCTTAGATATCGCCCAAAGGCTCGCCAAGAGTTCAATCAGAAATTCAATGTCTCTGTCCGCGACATGCCCGCAACTCTTCCGTAAACACGTCCGGGTAATCCCTTACCACTGGTACTTCCTCCTGCACAACTCCTGTTAAGGAATTTACATGTGCTCTCCTCGGCTCATGTCGTGATACATACTTGATTCTTCTTCCTTCTGGGGTGGTAAGCAAAATTGACTTACTGGCGCAATCTATGTTCCCTCCGTACTTTGATAACCAATCCATTCCTAATATCACATCCAATCCTTGAGATTCCAAAACTATTAGGTCCGAGGGAAATACATAGTTTCCAATCCTTAATGGCAGTCGATCGCACCATATACTTGCCATATATTCTGCTCCGGGTGGGGTTACTAGCATGGGTGACCTAAGGGCTTGGGTTGGTAATTTATACTTATCCACAAATCCCTTGATATGTATGAATGCGATGCACCAAAGATCGTAAAGAACAACTGCAGTAAATGTCTTAACCAAAAACTTACCTATTACTGCGTCTGGCTGAGCTTCAACCTCCTCCACGGTAACGTGGTTCACTTGTCCCCTGTTGAAAGGGTTCGGCTTCTTTCCTGATCTTCCATTGGCATTACCATTCTGGCCTTCTGGACAATCATTTGCATAATGCCCGGTCTTACGGCACTTAAAACAGGTGATATGGCTCAGGTCTACCTTGGATGGTGTTGACGGGTTGGTGCGGTTTTGTCCATTGCTTCCTCCATTCCCGTTTCCATTCTTGGTGCCATTATGGTTGTGCGAAGCTACCTCCTCCGTGAGTATGCTGAAATTGTCCTTCCGGCTTCGGGTAAAGCGAAGTTTCTGCTGAGCTCCAGAGTTATACTTCCCCAGTCCATACTTTCTCTTGCGATTGTCAATCTGCTGCTGCTTCCCTTCAATCATAAGAGCACGATCTACTAACTCCTGGTAGTTATTGAAGGTGGCTACCATCAACTGCATGCTTAGCTCATCATTCAGTCCTTCTAGAAACTTCTCCTGCTTAGTCACGTCCCGTAGCAACGTCATCTGGGGCATAACGTGCTAGCTTACTAAAGTCATCCACATACTGGCCAACTGTCCATCCTCCTTGGCGCAAGTTGCTAAACTCACGCTTCTTCATGGCCATAGCTCCTGCTGAAACATGGGCTGTACGGAAAGCTTGCTGAAACTAATCCCATGTGACAAAGGTGTCATGAGGTAAGTGGTCAGAAATTCTCCCACCATGCTGCTGCGGGTCCTTCAAGCTGATGTGCGGCAAATTTCACCTTTTCCCCATCTCATACATCCTGCAGTTGGTCAACTACCTCCCTACTTTGCGGAGCCAATCATCTGCAACAATCAGCTCGGTGCTTCTGGAAAACACCGGCGGGTTCAGCCTTAAGAAACGGGTCAAATGGTCAACAAGTGGTGGTGGCGGTGGGTTGTTGTTGTTGTTGTTGTTGTTGTTGTTGTTGCCTTGGTTCTGTACCAATGTTTGAATCAAGGCATTCTCGCTGCTGAATCAACTGAGTGATCTCCGCGGAAAACAAATCCGGGGTCGCGTTTCGGAGGCATCTGAGGGTTTATAGAAAAGACGAGAGTTAAGAATAGAATGAGGTCTAGGGAGAAAACACTACCCATATGCACATGAGACAAAAACACACAATATCACTCCAATCAATTCAAACAAAGGCATACAACGGTCTAACTATTGTTACAAAGTGCTGGAACTAATACTAATTCTTAATGGGGGAATCTACTACTGTTATGGTGGTCAACTAGAAAAACTGCTCCAATGAAGACTCCATGATATCTGCTCCAGCTTCATCTTCGAAGTCATCATCACTAGGATCGGAATCGGTGTCGTCCATGATGATGTAGTTCTCTGGATAGGTGCAATCTTCATCTTCTCCTCCGGGTGCTCAATTTCCCATGAGTTCTTCAATCTTCTCCTTAAGATCGTCGTTTTGTCTCACGAGAGGTACAATCTCCTCCATGTAGTCCTTGCGAGTGGCCTTCAGTTCTCCTTCTAGTTCGATAATCTTGGCTTTTGCTGTCTTCAACTCCATCATGTCTGCGCACATCTGGTTCTCCTGGCGTCGAATGTGCTGATTTAACTCCTAGATGAAAGCTGCAATGGATCGATCCTTCTTAGTGCCAACTATCTCCCATTGTTCATCTCGGCGCCCGCAAATCTGGTAGATAGTATCCTTGAGGTCTTCTTTGTAAACTTCTCCAATGCGTCCCATGGTTATGTGATCTGCCATGCTCTTTCCTGCACTCCAAGTTGGTGCATTAAAACACACTCTATGGGCTCCGTGGATCGCGCAAACGTCCTTCCCGAACTTGAGCTTGAATCTTCCAAACTCTTCTTGGTAAGGTGGAATTGTAGGTCCCGGTGAAGCTTGGTATTCCGATGTTCGTGTACTTAGTGACTTCCTTCAGGTGCCGTCAAAGGGTGTATCTTCATCCGGTGGGTGAACTTGATCCTCGCTTGGCCATCCTAGAAGAGTAGAAAAGATGAGGAGTTAGAAATGAGAAGAGAGTAGTGATCTAGGGCTTTAGCTTAATGGTCGTGTCCTATAGTCAGCGTGTGCTCTGATACCATATTTCTAGCGACCAGACCTCAAACAGTCTGATCTCTGTGCTCAAGTGTCATCCCTGGATCAGTAATGCTGACACCACACAGTACTCGAAGGATTTATAACAGAGTAGCAATCACACACTTATTACATCGAATGTCTCAAGAGAGAACTTAACAAAATAAATATGGCTTAAGGCCATCTAATAACGATAACAGCGGAAGGCTTGGAAGAATAAGCGAGTCCATCAACTACAACGGCATCATCGAGTATAGAACCACGACCTAAGCACCTTACTGTCGTAAATGAAAAGTCTGCAACATGAAACGTTGCAGCCCAAAACGGGTCAAAGACATGGAATATGCCGCAAAGTAACACATAGAGAATAATGGAAGAATAAGCCTATACTACATGCATATATGGCTGGTGGAAAGCTCTATGGTTACAGGTTTTGCGTAAGCCAATTTTTCCCTCTTGCAAAGGAATAAATTTATTTAACTATCATGATGGTTGTTGAACATTGAGAATGGTTGACAGCATCCTCAATCCCAATTAAAAGTACTCATTAACAACCCAACAATATTAATTAGAGTAACATGATGAGATTCACATGATAATCCAAGTACTAGATACTCAAGATGTCCGTGACCGGGGACACGGCTAACCATGATTAGTTTACACACTCTGTAGAGGTTTGTGCACTTTTCCCACAAGACTCGATCTCCTCCGTTTGATTTCTCGCACTACATGGTGTTTGATAAACGGATGACCGAGACATAGTCTTTCAGAAGTGCTAGCACCTTACATGTGGGTAGACCGGGCCAACCTACAACCCCTACATCAACTAGTCTACCCGTAAGAGTTCGCACAACTTAGTCAACTATGCTAGAGCCCATAGTAGCATGTGGCTACACATGGAAGTTTCTAGCATGAATAATCTCATGATCCCTTTGAGCCTGGGTGGCGGTCCGAAGAAATACAGGAAAGTCCTGATGGAAACCAGGTGCCTCAATCCACCCAGATGTGTGTTTAAGTTGCCACCTTAAATAAACCATTAATTTAACAATCTCACATCTGTCATGGAATACACTCACCCAATCCACGTCTACTAGCATAGCATGGCATAATAAGCAAACGTAGAAGTGACTCCCAAAGGTTTGAAAATAAACAGGTAATAGGTACTACCTCAATCTACTTCCCAAAACCCACAATTTAATTAGATCCTAATCATGCAATGTTTGAGGATAGATCTAATGCAATAAAACTGGGTAGTAGAAAAGAGTATGATCAAAGTGTTACTTGCCTTGCGGATGATCCGCGAAACCTAGAGACTCGAAGTAACAGGCGGCGCACTCCGGGTATTCTATCGCAGACAAACAAACAAGCATACAATAAGTACTCATCTAATGCAGGTAAAACTCAAATAGATCTAACCAGATAGTTCAACTTAAGAACTCCGGTTTGCAAAAAGAAACAAATCAAACGAAGCAACGAAAGTCAAACGACGAAAGAAAAAAGCTCCATTTTGCTAATCTGGATCTAAGTCAAATTTTACAGAGGCAAAAACTTGTTTAAGTTGGTTATTCGGAAAGAGGGTTTCGAGACGAAACTCCAGGTGCTTGAATCGCCTGATTCCGATAAACGAGCGAAAAGTTATACTAACACGAATATCGGATCAGGAACCGCGATTAGAAAAATCACGGATTAAATCCGAGAAAAAGAAAAACGACGAACAGGTTAACGAACGGACGTTCGTTAACTAAACTAATCTGACAAACGCGTTCGTTAAAAACAAATGAACGAACGAATGCTCGCTATTTAACCGAACCAAAAAAAACCGATCTAAAGAGAAAAAAATAAACCGACGAAAACCGTTCGGTTTTTAAAAAAAACCGAAGGCGCGGAAGTCGAGGCGTGGCGAACCTCGGCGGCGGGATCCGGCGACGGCGCGGTGTGGCGGGTCGGGCGGCGCGGCGGGTCGACGGTGGCGGCGGCGGGCGCGGGGTCGGGCGGCTGGGGCGGCTAGGGTTCGGCCCCGGGTGGGCCGGCTTTTAAAGCCCCCGCGGGCCGGGTGTCCCAGGCGGACACGGCCCGTAGGTCGGTGCGCGTTTTTTTAAATAATTCCGCGCAGAAGAAAAATAAAAAGAAATACTAAACGGACTCCAAAAATCCCGAAATAAATTTTCCCGGCTTATAAAATCAAGCGGACTAGAGGAACTTTTATTTGGGGCCTAAATGCAATTTTCAAAAAGCAGCGCATTTTCCTAAATTCAAATAAAAAGGCTTAAAACTCGAATAAAATCTTATTTGATTTTATTATTAAATCCTCATTATTTATTTATTTTGGGAAAGTCATTTTATTTCCTCTCTCATATTTTTGTAATAGAAATAATTGAAGATAAAATAATTAAAATCAAATGATCCTATTTTCAAAATTTGAGAAAACTCAAATATGAAAATAACGAAATCCCCAACTCTCTCCGTGGGTCCTTGAGTTGTGTAGAATTTTTAGGATCGAGCCAGAAATGCAACAGAAATATGATATGCAATGATGATCTATGTATAACATTCCAAACTGAAAATTTGGGATGTTACATAGTGTTGTCCTATCATGCTCTCCGTGTCGCGCAAGCGTGAGGGATCCCCACTGTAGGGTTTGCAATATGTTCATTGGGGCCCACAAGGAAGGAGGGCGCGCCCCAGGGGGTAGGGCGCACCCCTTGTCCTTGTGGCCACCCTGTAAGGTGGTTGGTGCCCTTCTTCTGGCGCAAAAAAGCTAATATCCGGATAAAAACCGTGTTAAAATTTCAGCCCCATGGGAGTTGTGGATCTCCGGGAATTTAAGAAACGGTGAGAGGCCAGAATCTGAGAGCGCAGAAACATACAAAAACAGAGGTAGAGATGCAATCTCGGACAGGCTCCCGCCCCTCCGCCGCCTTGGAAGCCAAGGAATAGGGGGAAACCCTTCTCCCATCTAGGGGGGAAGGTCAAGGAAGAAGAAGAAGAAGGGGGGCTATCTCCCCCTCTCTCTCCCGGTGGCGCCGAAACGCCGCGGGGGCCATCATCGCGACAATGATATACACCAACAACTTCACTGCCGTCATCACTAACTCTCTCCCCCTCTATGCAGCGGTGTAACACCCCCCGCTGTAATATCTAATTGAACATGGTGCTCAATGCTATATATTATTTCCCAATAATGTATGGCTATCCTATGATGTTTGAGTAGATTCGTTTTTTCCTATGGGTTCATTGCTGATCGTGATTGGTTTGAGTTGCATGTTTTATTATTGGTGTCGTCCTATGGTGCTCTCCGTGTTGCGCAAGCATGAGGGGTCCTTGCTGTAGGGTTTGCAATATGTTCATTGTTTGATTATTGTTTGCATTGCGTGAGTGATAGAAACACAAACACGGATAAGTGGGTCATGGCGTATGGGAATAAATAGGACTTGATACTTTAATGCTATGGTTGGGTTTTACCTTAATGATCTTTAGTAGTTGCGGATGCTTGCTAGAGTTCCAATCATAAGTGCATATGATCCAAGAAGAGGAAGTATGTTAGCTTATGCCTCTCCCTCATATAAAAGTGCAATAGTGATTACCGGTCTATTTATCGATTGCCTAGGGATAAATAACTTTCTCGTGAGAAAAAGCTCTCTATTAAAACTAACTTAATTTTTTCTTTATCTAAACAGCCCCTAGCTTTTATTTACGTTCTCTTTATTATCTTGCAAACGTATCCTATCACACCTACAAAGTACTTCTAGTTTCATACTTGTTTTAGGTAAAGCGAATGTTAAGCATGCGTATAGTTGTATTGGTGGTCGATAGAACTCGAGGGAATATTTGTTCTAGCTTTAGCTCCTCATTATGTTCGACACTCTTACTTATTGAAAGAGGCTACAATTTCTCTCCTACACTTGTGGGTTAGCGTATACTGTTGCTATCTTATCAGTGCGTAATGACTACTTTGCCATTGTGGTAACCCCTTGATCTATAAAAGGAGGCCCATGGAAACCGAAGAAAGGGTTATAAGGTTGGATAACTCACACCCCCGTACGCACGTAGACACTACCGCCCTAAGGCAATCCTTGCCGGGCAAGAGCACTACGCTCGACCACCACTTTTCCACCATCAATCCACCAAAGCAGGATTAGGGTTTTACGCCTCGCAGCGGCCTGAACCTGGTTGAAACTGCCTGTGTGATCTCTATCGTGCTTCCCCATGCTGGTCTGCTCTTTGTGCAACGCCACTCCCCCCTTGCCGACCGAACAAGGGGCCTCCTGGTCCCACAGGTGGTCGTGGTTTCCTATGACATCTTTGGCGCACCAGGTAGGGGGAATCGCTTGCGCAAACCTGAAGGCGTGTGCAGCGCGTCATCTTCATTGCCACATTCTTCTTTGACGACGCCATCGACCATGGCACCCAAGAAGAAACATGCTTCTTCAGCGCATCCATCCACCTCGATGGATCTGCCGCCGAGGTCTCAACATTGCGGGGGGTGCGGAGGCACGCGAGTACGCAGACGCTGCTTGGAATGTGGTCGGAGCAGGTGGCACCGTCACCACTTCCCCCGCGGCCAACGCAGGAGCAGGAGACACTAGAGGAGGGGAGCATCAGCAACATCCTGACGGCCACGCTCCCCAAGGTATGGGTGAGGGGGTTACTCCATCTGCGCCCCTCTCTCCCACCGACGGGCACTCCTGCAACTACGGCGCTCAGACCGGGGCAAATCGCCGCCCTCTGGCCACTCCCACCACGGGTGCGGCCACGACGCGTGCACCTCCTCCGGGATGGGTCGACCAAGCCATTGTGCCCGACGGAGCCGCTGGCCCTCAAGCGCCTGCGCTGCACCACATCCAGGTGGTCGCCCCGCCGCAGCAGCGGGGGCATAGTGCCGCCGCCGCTGGCACCATAAGGAGCCGAGCGATGGTGAGATCGACTTCATCATCACCCATGCCAAGTACATCATCGGAGGCCATTGCGCGGGCTCAGCTACTGCTGAGGTTTCCGCCAGTGGCTGGGCGGATGGACGAATGGCGTGCCACCATCCAAAGCCTGCTCGGTTTCACGAATTACTGTTGAGCAATTGACAGAATTGAGCATAGTTATGAGAATATCTAGGTATGATCATGTATATAGGCATCACGTGCGAGAGAAGTAGACCGACTCCTGCCTGCATCTACTACTATTACTCCACTCATCGACCGCTATCCAGCAAGCATCTAGAGTATTAAGTTCAAGAAAATAGAATAACGCCTTAAGCAAGATGACATGATGTAGAGGAATAAATTCATGCAATATGATAAAAACCCCATCTTGTAATCCTCGATGGCAACAATACAATACGTGCCTTGCTGCCCCTACTGTCACTGGGCAAGGAGACCACAAAATTGAACCCAAAGCTAAGCACTTCTCCCATTGCAAGAAAAACCTATCTAGTAGGCCAAACCGAACTGATAATTCGAAGAGACTTGCAAAGATAACCAATCATTTATAAAAGAATTCAGAGAAGATTCAAATATTGTTCGTAGATAATCTTGATCATAAACCCACAATTCATCGGTCTCAACAAACACACCGCAAAAAGAATATTACATCGAATAGATATCCACAAGAGAGGGGGAGAACATTGTATTGATATCCAAAAAGAGAGAAGAAGCCATCTAGCTACTAACTATGGACCCGAAGGTCTGAGGTAAACTACTCACACTTCATCGGAGAGGCTATGGTGATGATGTAGAAGCCCTCCGTGATGGATGCCCCCCCTCGTGAGCTCCTAACAGGCCCCAAGATGGGATCTCGTGGGTACAAAAGGTTGCAGCAGTGGAATTAGGTTTTTGGCTCCGTATCTGATCGTTTGGAGGTACGTAGGTATATATATGAGGTAGGAGTACGTCGGTGGAGCAACATGGGGCCCACGAGGGTGGAGGGCGCGCCCTGGGGGGGTGGGCGCGCCCCCTACCTCATGGCCTCCTCTTTTCTTTCTTGACGTAGGGTCCAAGTCTCCCGGATCATAATCTTCCTAAAGATCACGTTCCCGAAGGTTTCCTTCCGTTTGGACTCCGTTTGATATTCTTTTTCTACGAAACTCTGAAATAGGCAAAAAAAACAACAATTCTGGGCTGGGCCTCCGATTAATAGGTTAGTCCCAAAAATAATATAAAAGTGGATAATAAAGCCCAATATTGTCCAAAACAGTAGATAATATAGCATGGAGCAATAAAAAAATATAGATACGTTGGAGACGTATCAGGCATCCCCAAGCTTAATTCCTGCTCGTTCTCGAGTAGGTAAATGATAAAAACAGAATTTTTGATGCGGAGTGCTACTTGGCATAATTTCAAAGTAATTCTTCTTAATTGTGGTATGAATATTCAGATCCGAAAGATTTAAGACAAAAGTTTAATATTGACATAAAAATAATAATACTTCAAGCATACTAACAAAGCAATCATGTCTTCTCAAAATAACATGGTCAAAGAAAGTTATCCCTACAAAATCATATAGTCTGGCTATGCTCTATCTTCACCACACAAAGTATTTAAATCGTGCACAACCCTGATGACAAGCCAAGCAATTGTTTCATACTTTTGACATTCTCAAACTTTTTCAATCTTCACGCAATACATGAGCGTGAGGCATGGATATGGCACTATATGTGGAATAGAATGGTGGTTGTGGAGAAGACAAAAAAGGGAAGATAGGCTCACATCAACTAGGCGTATCAACGGGCTATGGAGATGCCCATCAATAGATATCAATGTGAGTGAGTAGGGATTGCCACGAAACGGATGCACTAGATATATAAGTATGTGAAAGCTCAACAAAAGAAACTAAGTGGGTGTGCATCGAACTCGCTTGCTCATGAAGACCTAGGGCATTTTGAGGAAGCCCATCATTGGAATATACAAGCCAAGTTCTATAATGAAAAATTCCCACTAGTATATGAAAGTGACAAAATGAGAGACTCTCTATCATGAAGATTATGGTGCTACTTTGAAGCACAAGTGTGGTAAAAGGATAGTAACATTGTCCCTTCTCTCTTTTTCTCTCATTTTTTTATCTGGGCCTCTTCTCTTTTTTTTATGGCCTCTTTTTTTCGTCCGGAGTCTCATCCCGACTTGTGGGGGAATAATAGTCTCCATCATCCTTTTCCTCACTTGGGACAATGCTCTAAAAAAATGATGATCATCACACTTTTATTTTCTTACAACTCAACAATTACAACTCGATATTTAGAAAAAAATATGACTCTATATGAATGCCTCTGGCAGTGTACCGGGACATGCAATGAATCAAGAGTGAAATGTATGAAAGAATTATGAACGGTGGCTTTGCCACAGATACGATGTCAACTACATGATCATGCTAAGCAATATGACAATGATGGAGCGTGTCATAATAAACGGAACGGCCGAAAGTTGCATGGCAATATATCTCGGAATGGCTATGGAAATGCCATGATAGGTAGGTATGGTGGCTGTTTTGAGGAAGGTATATGGTGGGTGTATGATACCGGAGAAAAGTGCGCGGTATTAGAGAGGCTAGCAATTGTTGAAGGAAGAAAAGTGCGTATAATCCATGGACTCAACATTAGTCATAAAGAACTCATATACTTATTGCAAAACTCTACAAGTTATCAAAGCAAAGTATTACGCGCATGCTCCTAGGGGGACAGATTGGTAGGAAAAGACCATAGCTCGTCCCCGACCGCCACTCATAAGGAAGACAATCAATAAATAAATCATGCTCCGACTTCATCACATGACGGTTCACCATACGTGCATGCTAAGGGTATTACAAACTTTAACACAAGTATTTCTCAAATTCACAACGACTCAACTAGCATGACTCTAATATCACCATCTTCATATCTCAAAACAATTATCAAGCATCAAACTTTTCTTAGTATTCAACACACTCAAAAGAAAGTTTTACAAATCTTGAATACCAAGCATATTTAGGATTATTAAGCAAATTACCATGCTATTTAAGACTCTCAAAATAATCTAGGTGAAGCATGAGAGATCAATAGTTTCTTTAAAACAAATCCACCACCGTGCTCTAAAAGATATAAGTGAAGCACTAGAGCAAAACTATATAGCCCAAAAGGTATAAGTGAAGCACATAGAGTATTCTACCAAATTCCAAATCATGTATGGCTCTCTCAAAAGGTGTGTACAGCAAGGATGATTGTGGTAAAATAAAAAGCAAAGACTCAAATCATACAAGACGCTCCAAGCAAAACACATATCATGTGGTGAATAAAAATATAGCTCCAAGTAAGTTACTGATGGAAGTAGACGAAAGAGGGGATGCCTTCCTGGGCATTCCCAAGCTTTGACTTTTTGGTGTCCTTAGATTATCTTGGGGGTGCCATGGGAACATCCAAGCTTAGGCTCTTGCCACTCCTTGTTCCATAATCCATCAAAATGGTTTCACCCAAAACTTGAAAACTTCACAAGACAAAACTTAACAGAAATCTCGTGAGCTCCGTTAGCAAAAGAAAACAAAATACCACTTCAAGGTACTGTAATGAACTCATTATTTATTTGTATTGGTGTTAAACCTACTATATTCCAACTTATTTATGGTTTATGAACTATTTTACTAGCTATAGATTCATCAAAATAAGCAAACAACACACGAAAAACAGAATCTGTCAAAAACAGAAAAGTATGTAGTAATCTGTAACTAACACAAACTTCTGGAACTTCAAAAAATCTACCAAAATAGGACGACCTAGGAAATATTGATCATTAACAACTGGAATAACTATTTTATCACGTTCTGGTGATTTTTAACAATTGTTTTCGTGAACAGAAAGTTTCTGGAAATTACAGCAAGATCAAATAACTATCATCCAAGAAGATCCTATAGGTTTAACTTGGCACAAACACTAATTAAAACATAAAAACACATCTAACCAGAGGCTAGAACAAATATTTATTCCTAAATAGAAGCAAAAGCAAAAAAATTAAAAATAAAATTGGGTTGCCTCCCAACAAGCGCTATCGTTTAACGCCCCTAGCTAGGCATAAAAGCAAGGATAGATCTAGGTATTGCCATCTTTGGTAGGCAATCCATAAGTGGCTCTCATAATAGATTCATATGGTAATTTTATTTTCTTCCTAGGGAAGTGTTCCATGCCTTTCTTTAATGGAAATTGGAATCTAATATTCCCTTCCTTCATATCAATAATTGCACCAATCGTTCTAAGGAATGGTCTACCAAGAATAATAGGACATGAAGGATTGCAATCTATATCAAGAACGATAAAATCTATGGGCACATAATTCCTATTTGCAACAATAAGAAAACATCATTAATTCTTCCCATAGGTTTCTTAATAGTCGAACCCGCAAGGTGCAAGTTTAGAGAGCAATCATCAAAATCACGGAAATCTAGCAAATCGCACAAAGTTTTGGGAATAGTGGAAACACTAGCACCCAAATCAAATAAAGCATATAACTCATGATACTTAATCTTAATTTTATTAGTTGGTTCCCGCTCATCATAAAGTTTTCTAGGGATAGAAACTTCCAAATCAAGTTTTTCTTCATAAGATTGCATCAAGGCATCAACGATATGTTTGGTAAAGGCTTTATTTTGACTATAAGCATGAGGAGAATTTAGCACGGATTGTAACAAGGAAATACAATCAATCAAAGAGCAATTTTCATAATTAAATTCCTTGAAATCCAAAATAGTGGGTTTAGCAACATCTAGTGTTTTGATTTGTTCAATCCCACTTTTATCAATTTTAGCATCAAGATCTAAAAATTCAGAATTTTTGGAACACCTTCTAGGTAAAGGTGGATCATATTCAGTCCCATCATTATCAAGATTCATATTGCAAAACAAAAATTTAATAGGGGACACATCAATAACTTTTAGATCTTCATCTTTATTTTCATAGGAACTAGAAGAACACGCTTTAATAAAGGCATCTTTCAGAGTAACGCATCCTAGCGGTTATTTCTTTGCACTCATCAATGGAAATTCTCATGGCTTTGAGAGACTCATTGATATCATGCTTAGGAGGAATAGATCTAAGCTTTAAAGAATCAACATCAAGAGAAATTGTATCAACGTTCCTAGCCAATTCATCAACTTTAAGCAATTTCTCTTCAAGCAAAGCATTGAAATTCTTTTGCGAATTCATAAAATCTTTAACACTAGTTTCAAATTCAGAGGGCGTCTTATTAAAATTTCCATAAGAGTTGTTGTAGGAATTTCCATAATTATTAGAGGAATTACTAGGATAAGGCCTAGGATTAAAGATTCCTCTATCTGGCGTTGTTAGCAAAATTATTCCTACCAACAAAATTCACATCCATAGATTCATTATTATTCTCAATCAAAGTAGACAAAAGCATATCATTAGGATCAGAAGAAACACTCTTAGTAGCAAATAATTTCATAAGTTCATCCATCTTTCCACTCAAAACATTAATTTCTTCTATCGCATGCACTTTTTTATTAGTAGATTTTCAGTGTGCCATTGAGAATAACTAACCATAATATTATCTAGGAGTTTAGTAGCTTCTCCTAAAGTGATTTCCATAAAAGTGCCTCCCGCGGCCGAATCTAAAAGATTTCTAGAAGCAAAATTCAATCCGGTATAATAATTTTGTATAATCATCCACAAATTCAAACCATGAGTAGGGCAATTACGTACCATTAATTTCATCCTCTCCCAAGCTTGTGCAACATGTTCATGATCAAGTTGCTTAAAATTCATAATATCATTTCTAAGAGAGATGATTTTAGCAGGAGGAAAATACTTAGAGATAAAAGCATCTTTGCACTTGTTCCAAGAATCAATACTATTTTTAGGCAAAGACGAAAACCAAGCTTTAGCACGATCTCTAAGCGAAAAAGGAAATAGCTTCAATTTAACAATATCATTATCGACATCTTTCTTCTTTTGCATATCACACAAATCAACGAAGCTATTTAGATGAGTAGCGGCATCTTCACTAGGAAGGCCGGCGAATTGATCTTTCATGACAAGATTCAACAAAGCGATGTCGATTTCACAAGATTTAGTATTGGTAAGAGGAGCAATCGGAGTGCTAAGGAAATCATTATTGTTGGTATTGGTAAAGTCACACAATTTGGTATTATCTTGAGCCATCGTGACAAACAAGCAATCCAACACACGAGCAAATGAAAGGGAAGCGAAAAAGAGGCAAACGAAAAAGAGAGGGCGAATAAAACAACAATGGTGAAGTGGGGGAGAGGAAAATGAGAAGCAAATGGCAAATAATGTAATGCGGGAGATAAGGGATGGTGATGGGTACTAGGTATGTTGACTTTGGCGTAGACTTCCCGGCAACGGCGCGATAAATTCTTCTTGCTACCTCTTGAGAACTGTGTTGGATTTCCTTGAAGAGGAAAGGATGATGTAGCAAAGTAGCGTAAGTATTTCCCTCAGTTTTTGAGAACCAAGGTATCAATCAAGTAGGAGGCTACGCGCAAGTCCCTCGTACCTACACAAAGGAAATAACTCCTCGCAACCAACGCGATAAGGGGTTGTCAATCCCTTCACGGTCACTTACGAGAGTGAGATCTGATAGATATGATAGGATAATATTTTTGGAATTTTTGTGATAAAGATGCAAAGTAAAATAAAAGCAAAGTAAAAAGGCAAATATAATAAACAAGTGTAGGAAGATTAATATGATGAAGATAGACCCGGAGGCCATAGGTTTCACTAGTGGCTTCTCTCAAGAGCATAAGTATTTTACGGTGGGTGAACGAATTACTGTTGAGCAATTGATAGAATTGAGCATAGTTATGAGAACATCTAGGTATGATCATGTATATAGGCATCACGTGCGAGACAAGTAGACCGACTCCTACCTGCATCTACTACTATTACTCCACTCATCGACCGCTATCCAGCATGCAACTAGAGTATTAAGTTCAAGAAAACAGAGTAACGCCTTAAGCAAGATGACATGATGTAGAGGAATAAATTCATCCAATATGATAAAAACCCCATCTTGTTATCCTCGATGGGAACAATACAATACGTGCCTTGCTGCCCCTACAGTCACTGGGAAAGGACACCGCAAGATTAAACCCAAAGCTAAGCACTTCTCCCATTGCAAGAAAAACCAATCTAGTAGGCCAAACCAAACTGATAATTCGAAGAGACTTACAAAGATAACCCATCATACATAAAAGAATTCAGAGAAGATTCAAATATTGTTCATAGATAATCTTGATCATAAACCCACAATTCATCGATCTCAACAAACACACCGCAAAAAGAAGATTACATCGAATAGATCTCCACAAGAGAGGGGGAGAACATTGTATTGAGATCCTAAAAGAGAGAAGAAGCCATCTAGCTACTAACTATGGACCCGAAGGTCTGAGGTAATCTACTCACACTTCATCGGAGAGGCCATGGTGATGATGTAGAAGCCCTCCGTGATGGATGCCCCCTCTGGCGGAGCTCCGGAACAGGCCCCAAGATGGGATACCATGGGTACAGAAGGTTGCGGCGGTGGAATTAGTTTTTTGGCTCCGTATCTGATCGTTCGGAGGTACGTAGGTATATATAGGAGGAATGAGTACGTCGGTGCAGCAACAGGGGGCCCACGAGGGTGGAGGGCGCGCCCTAGGGGGGTGGGCGCACCCCCCTACCTCGTGGCCTCCTCTTTTTTTTCTTGACGTAGGGTCCAAGTCTCCCGGATCATAATATTCCTAAAAATCACGTTCCCGAAGGTTTCATTCCGTTTGGACTCCGTTTGATATTCTTTTTCTGCGAAACTCTGAAATAGGCAAAAAACAAGAATTTCGGGCTGGGCCTCCGGTTAATAGGTTAGTCCCAAAAATAATATAAAAGTGGATAATAAAGCCCAATATTGTCCAAAATAGTAGATAACATAGCATGGAGCAATCAAAAATTACAGATACGTTGGAGACGTATCAGGCCACTTTTGCGAGGGCAGTCCAGATTGGTTTTGAGGCACAGTTGCACAGAAACATAGAAACCTATATGGATGACACTGTGGTCAAGACCAAGGATAGAGCCACCCTTTTCCAGGATTTGGAGGAGACATTTTCTAATCTGCGCCAGATCAATTTGAAGCTCAACCCGGAGAAGTGTGTATTTGGTGTTCCCTCCGGCAAGCTGCTTGGGTTCTTTGTATGCCATCGCGGTAGCAAAGCCAACCCCAACAAGATCAAGGCTATCAAGCAGATCCAAGCACAAAGGACAGTTAAGGACGTGAGGCGTCCGATAGAATGCGTTGTCGTGCTAAGCAGATTCATCTCCAAGTCAGCCGAGCGCGCCCTACCGTTCTTCAAAATTTTGAAGAAGGGAGGGCCCATGAAGTGGACCCCAGAAGAAGATACAACTTTGCAAGAGTTGAAGGCATACTTGTCCTCTATGCCTACCTTGGTTTCTCCCAAACCCCAGGAACCGTTGCTGCAGTACTTAGCGGCAACCAACCAAGTGGTCAATGCAGCCTTGGTAGCACAGTGAGAAGTGGATGATACACAGAGCGAGCAGAGGCCGACAGAGTCAGAGAAGGATTAGGACATCAGTAAGCACGGCAACGAGAGCAAGCCCAAGGACGCGGCAAGGAAGAAAGTGGTGTAGCACCCGGTGTACTTCGTCATCTGCCTGTTATAGGGGGCTAGATCGAGGTACTCTGGTGTGCAGAAGTTGATTTTTGGTCTCATCATGGCCAAAACGAAACTGCGCCACTACTTCCAAGCCCATGACATCACAACTGTTACTCGTTTCCTATTGCAAGGGATACTCCGAAACCCTGAGGCTACCGGTAGAATAGTGGAGTGGGCTTTGGAGTTATCCAGCTTTGGTTTGAAGTTTGAGAGCACATCAACCATTCAGAGTAGGGCATTGGTAAAGTTTATTGCATAATGGATGCCAACCCCTGATGAGGAAGTGACAGAGACAGTTATCCCCGGCAAGGAATCGCCCCAAGAATGGATTATGTATTTTGATGGTGCTTTTTCCCTACAAGGCGCAGGAGCTGGCATGCTTCTTGTCGCCCCCTCCGGGGAACACTTGAAGTACGTCGTCCAAATGCATTTTGCCCGGGAAGAAGCAACCAACAATACAGAAGAGTACGAAGGGACCCTTGTCGGGCTGAGGAGTGTAACTAAAATGGGAATCAAGAAACTGATCATTCGAGGACATTCACAGCTTGTGGTGAGACAAGTCAACAAGGATTACCAAAGTCCATTGATGGAGGCAGACGTCGAGGAAGTGAGGAGATTGGAGGAGCACTTTGACCGATTACAAATAGAGCACGTACCCCATGCGAAAACAACATAGCTGATCATCTTTCAAAGTGTGTTGCGCAGAAGCTTCCTGTGGAACCAGGGACTTTTGTTCTCCATCTCACTCAGCCCTCCGTATCCCCAGCAAGAATGGCCCGGAAAAGGAGAAAGTTGGACACTGGTAAGCCTCTCCCGGTAGAGCCGTCCGTTCCTGGCAGAGACCTGCCGGCAAAAACTCCTCGCAGGCTGCCGGACCACCCCCTCCAGCTGGGCCCATGGGCTCCGCGAATGAAGCTTGTGCTCTTGCAGCAGAGGAGGTGCTGCTAGTCCTCGTTACCGAGCCCCAGGCTCCAACTTCGGCAAGGCACATTGTCCACTTCCTCCAAACGGGAGTGCTTTCTAGCGACCAAGATGAACCTAAAAAAGTATCCCGGAGGGCCAGTATGTATCAGTTTCTCAATGCCACTCTATACAGAAGGAGGCCCAACGGTGTGAAATTGAGGTGTGTCTGCCAGGAAGAAGGAAAGGAACTGCTGGTTGAGATTCACAGAGGCATGTGCGGCTCCCACATTGGATAAAGAGCATTATTTGGGAAATCATTCCGGCAAGGATTTTATTGGCCCATAGCCCTCCAAGATGCGGTCGAGCTAGTCACGAAATGTGAAGCCTACCAGTTCCATTCCAAGAAAACCCACCCGCCTGCCCAAGCTCTTCAAACAATCCCTCTATCATGGCCATTTTCGGTCTAGGGGCTCGATATCCTCGGCCCCATTCCCAAAGCAATCGGGGGCTTAGAATTCTTGTTCGTTGCTATCGACAAGTTTACAAAGTGGCCGGAAGTGACTGCCGTGAGAAAGGTGGCTGCTTAGTCAGCTATCAAGTTCTTGAAAGATCAGGTGTGTCGTTTTGGAGTTCCGGCAAGGATCATTTCCGACAATGGCACCCAGTTAACGAGCCGCGCCTTCATGCAATATGTTCATGCCTTTAGATGCAAGATCTCATTTGCCTCTGTGGCACACCCCCGGAGCAATGGACAAGCTGAGAGGCCGAACGCTGAAGTGCTATGTGGACTCAAAACAAGAACTTTTGATACGCTGCAGAAGCACGACAGGTGGTGGATCGAGGAGCTTCCGGTAGTTCTCTAGTCCCTCAGAACAACACCAAACCCCCGAGCTACCGGGCAGACTCCCTTCTCCCTAGTGTAACATCCCAAATTTTCAATTTGGAATGTTATACATAGATCATCACTTGCATATCATATTTTATTGCATGTTGGCTCGATCCTAGGAATTTCACGCAACTCAAGGACCCACGGAGAGAGTTGGAAATTTCGTTATTTTCATATTTGAGTTTTCTCAAATTTTGAAAATAGGATCATTTGATTTTATTTGTTTTATCTTGAATAATTTCTACTGTCAAAATATGAGAGAGGGAATAAATGACTTACCCAAAGTAAAGAAAGAATGAAGATTTAATAAAAAAATCAAATAAGATTTTTATTTGGAGTTTTTTGCCATTTTATTTGAATTTAGGAAAAATGTGTGTTTTTCAAAATTGCATTTAGGCCCCAAATAAATGTTCACCTTGTCCGGCTTGATTTTAGAAGCCGGGGAAATTTTATTTCGGGATTTTTGAAGTCCGTTTAGTATTTCTTTCGTTAGTTTTTCTAAGCGGAATTATTTATAAAAAAAACGCGAACCGCCTCTGGCCCGTAACCGGCCAGGACTTCGCCTGGCCGGGGCTTTACAAAGCACGCCCTTGGCCGCCCCAGCCCAACCGCCGCCGCCTGCCCAGCCTCCGCCGCCCCACCTAACCGTAACCCTAGCCCGCGACCCCGCCGCCCGATCCGCTGTCGTCGCCGCCGCCTCGCCTTCTTGGCCGGAGCAACCGCCGCCCTCGCCGCCCGACCACCGCGGACCCCGCCGCCCGCCGTCGCCGCCGACCGCCACCGCCCTCGCCGAACCACCCCGCCGTCGCCGCCGACCACCGCCGCCCTCGCCGGAGCAGCCGCCTCGCCGGACCCGCACCCCGAGGTTGACCTCGCCGCCGCCGTTTTTTTTAGAAAAACCGTTCGGTTTTTCGTCAGTTTTTTTAGTTTCATTTTTTATTAGATCGGTTTTTTTCCGGCTTAGATTAAATAGCGAGCGTTCGCTCGTTCGTACGTTTTAACGAAAGCGTTCATCGTTTACATCCAGATAACGAACATTCGTTCATTAAGCTGTTCGTCGTTTTTCATTTTCTTGGATTTATTCCGCGATTTTTCTTATCGCGATTTCTGATCCAATTTTCGATCTAGTATAACTTTTCGCTCGTTTATCGGAATCAGGCGATTCAAGCGCCTGGGGTTTCGTCTCGAAACCCTATTTCAGAATAATCAACTCAAACAAGTTTTTTGCTTCTGTAAAATTTGACTTAGGTCCAAATTAGTAAAACGAAGCCTGTTTCTTTCGCCGTTTGTCTTTCGTTGCTTCGTTTGATTTGATTCTTTTTGCAAACCGGAGTTCTTAAGTTGAACTTTCTGGTCAGATCTTTTATTTTAGTTTTACCTATGCATTAGTTGAGTACTTATTGTGTGTTGTTTATTTGCGATAGAGTACCCGGCGTGCGCCGCTTGCTACTTTGAATCTCTAGGTTTCACGGATCATCAACAAGGCAAGTAACACTTTGATCATACCTTTTCGTACCCAGTTTTTATGCATTAGATCAATCCTCAAACATTGCATGATTATGATCTAATTAAATTGTGGGTTTTGGGAAGTACATGAGGTAGTACCTATTACCTATTTTATTATCAAACCCTTGGGAGTTACTTCTACGTTTGCTTATTATGCCATGCTATGCTAGTAGACGTGGATTGGGTGAGTGTATCCATGACAGATGTGAGAATTTAATTAATGGTTCATTGAAGGTGGCAACTTTAATACACATCTGGGTGGATTGAGGTACGTGGGTACTCCAGGATTGCCTGTTTCTTTTTGGACCGCCACCCAGGCTCAAAGGGATCATGAGATTATTCATGCTAGACACTTCCGTGTGCAGCCACAAGCTACTATGGCTCTAGCATAGTTGACTAAGTCGTGTGAACTCTTAAAGTGGTAGACTAGCTGATGTAGGGGATGTAGGTTGGTATGGTCTACCCATTCGTAAGGTGCTAGCACTTCTGAAAGACTGTGTCTCAGTCATCCATTTCTCAAACACCTTATAGTGTGATAATCCCAACGGAGGAGATCGAGTCTTGTGGGGAAAAGTGCACAAACCTCTGCAGAGTGTATCAAACTAATCATGGTTAGCCGTGTCCGCGGTTATGGACAACTTGAGTATCTAGTACTTGGATTATCATGTGAATCTCATCATGTTACTTTAATTAATATTGTTGGGTTTTAATGATGATGTTTAATTGGCATTGAGAATGCTGTCAACCATTCTCAATGTTTAACAACCACCATGATAGTTAAATAAAATTTATTCCTTTGATGTAGGAAAAAATTGGCTTTATGCAAAACTGTAACCATCGAGCTTTCCACCAGCCATAAATGCATGTAGTATAGCATTACTCTTTCATATTACTCTCTATGTGTTACATTGCCAACATATTCCATATGCTGACCCGTTTTCGGGCTGCAACGTTCATGTTGCAGACTTTTCAGACTACGAGTAAGGTGCCTTAGGTCATGGTTCTATACTCAGTGATGCCGTTGGAGTTGATGGACTCGCTTATCTTCCAAGCCTTCCGCTTTTATCGTTATTAGATGGCCTTAAGCCATATTTATTGTAATGAGTTCTCTTTTGGAGACATTCGATGTAATAAGTGTGTGGTTGCTACTCTGTTATAAATCCTTCGAGTACTGTCACTACTAGGGAAAACCTTATACACAGAAATTTAGCAACAGCGCGGGTCAATAAAGGGCGATAGTGCTAGATAGCAGCAGCGACTGTAGAAAAACCGCGCTACAGATGCAACTTTAGCAGTAGCGCGTGTAGTGGCAAAAGCGCTACTACTAATATTTCCATTGCTAGAATGATAGGCTACGCATAGCGATGGCGGGCTTGTAGGAAAGCAGCGCTCGCTAGGGAATAAGTTGCAGTGCGTTTCCTTGGAAGAGTGCTACTAACGGAAATAAAATAAGATGAAAAACAAATAGAAAAGTAAATGAAAATGAAAGAAATAGAAAAGGGAGAAAGGAAAAAATAAAATGTAAAGCAAAATAAATGAAAAAGCGAAAAAACGGAGGAAGGCATAGCAGCAGTGTGTGTTTGTAAGAGGCGCTATAGCTAACGTAGCTGCAGCGCGTGTCCTAGACCCCCGCTATAGAAACAGAAAAGGAAAATAAAAAATGGAAGAAAATTACATAGCTATAGCAGCAGCGCGTTTTGTGAAAACCGCTATAGCTATCTTAGCTATAGCGCGTTTTACAGAACATGCTACCGCTAAGTTTGACTTAACCAAAAAACCGTTTCCCCCTGGCCACCACTTCTCCCCAAAATCCCTCAACCCACCCCGCGTGCCGCCGTCTCCCCGATTCGCCGTCGCCCCACTTCACCGCCGTCTCCGACCGACGTCGACGCCACCGGATCCGTGCGCCGTCGACGCCACCGGAGCCGCCCCCAACGCCACGGAGCCGCGCGGCCTCGCCAACGCCACTAGAGCCGCCATCAACGCCACCGGATCCTTCCTCGCCACAACTGCCTCCCTCGCCGTCACCGGAGACGCCCCTGCCTTCCTCGCCTTCACCGGAGACGCCCCTGCCTCCCTCGCCACCACTGCCTCCGTCGCCACCACGGGAGCCATCCTCTGTAAGCCCCCACCCCTCCTCTCTCTCTCATGCATAGGTTAGCTAGTTTAATTAGGTTAATTATCTAGGTTAGGGAAAAAATTTAGTTAGGGCTTTGACAGAGAAATAGTTAGGTTAACTAGTTTAATTAGGTTAATTATCTAGGTTAGTGCAAAAATTTAGTTAGGGCTTTGACAGAGAACTAGTCAGGTTAACTAGTTTAATTAGGTTAATTATCTATGTTAATTAGTGCAAAATTTATTTTGGGCTTTGACAGAGAACTATCTGCGTTAACTTGTTTAATTAGGGTTAATTATCTAGGTAAACTAGATTAACTAACTAGGTTAAATAGGTAGGTTAATTAGGTTCGTTGGATTAACAAGCTAGGTTAAGTAGGTTGCCTAGGTTAGAGGAAAATTTTATTTTAGAGCATTAGGTCAGAAGGGTTAGAGAAATGGAGCTCCTTTGCAATTTAATTGGGCTCTGTCCTAGGCAGAGAAGGGTTAGAGATAATAATGTGTGTTTGTGTGAGAGAGAGGAATAGCTAGATCAACATAATTTGGGTTTTGTCCTAGGCAAAGAAGTGTTTAGTGAGGTCATTTTGAAAGGTTTTTGATTTTTGAAAAGACCACTATTTTTCAAGGAAAAGAATTTAGGCAAATTTTATTTTTCATTGAAGTGGTCATGTTATATCTTTTCATAGAAGTTGTTTGATTGTGCCCAAGTGTCTTTGTTGTTTCCATGGAATGATTCTGGGTTGCCGATGTTTTTCCGTAATGTTTATTCATTTACGTTAAGGCAAATTTCAGGTTCTCGATTTGTCCACTTTTTAGCAAAGGTCATGCCGAAATTTTCCGTGAATTTCGGCATGACTTGTGCTACAAACTAGGACATATCGAGTGCCGGATTTGCCGCACCAGGAAGGAGTCAACATTCCTACAAAACAGTAGTCCTTTTTTATGTCAATATTCATTTTATTAGGTCTAGAATTAATTGACTAGATTTAATCATAGGAAACATGGCTAGCAACGATGAAGGACAGGGTTCTGGTGATTGCGACAACGTCTACACCGGCGGCGCATTTAATATTTTAGCCGCATCGACGATCAACCGATGTTGTTGTGGGCCCACCGGTGGCATCGGGATCGAGACCGACACGCAGACCGGTGCTGAGACTGAGACCGGCGCTGAGATTCAGACCGGCATCGAGACCGGCGCTGAGACCGGTGTTGCCTCGGGGAGCGGAGCCGGTGTAGAACCGAAAGCAAAGAGGCAACCGTTCCTAACAAAGTCAGGACTACTAGACTGGTGGTCACGGAGGTGGACGACGGCAATTTTGAGCCAAAGGCGCCCGAGGAAGCGCGCGCGTGCTACGGCAATCAAATTGGCTGCGTCGTACGGACAACCGCCACCATCAATGATGAGATACTACAGAAGATAGAAAATATGAGGAGCTCCCTCCTAAAGAAGTTTCACCAGATATTCTTGTTCCCGGTCCGTAATTAGTATGATTATGAAGATCCAGACGAGGACCCTGCAATGAAGAAGATAAACAAACACGCCATGACCAAGTTTAGCGGCGCGTTGGCACGCTGAAAAAATCGAGTGAAAGCAAAGATCAACGACGGGAACCCTACTCCGAGATTGTAAAGGATAATCCGACAATCACGGAAGAGCAGTTTCAAATATTCAAGGTGGCTTGCGAGGCCGAAGCTGCCAAAAAAAAGTCTAAGTACATGAAGGGGCTTCAAAAGAGGAACATTGGGAGCCACCACCTCGGAAGCCGTGGTTACGACGGAAAGAGGTCCAAATGGGCCAAGGAGGACGCGGAAGCCGCGAGTCTGGGCATCCCAGACCCCTTGGCGGATTTCACCGTCCCGCGGGAGCGTGATGTCCTGAGGGCCCGACACCATTGGGACCCACTGAAGAAGGTTTACGAGACAACACCGGTCATTACGGAGTTCATGAGACTGCTGGTAATTTTAGTTTCTGATCAATTCGACTACACACGTTAGTCATATTTGTAAACGATCCTTGTGCCTTTTGCATAGAGAGCAGCACCGGATTGCGGCCGAAAGCGACTCGCCGTCTGAGGCGTTGGCGAGGCCCAAGTGGGACACTCCATTCAACCGGGCGTTGAACATATTGAAACGACAACCGGTGGATACTCGACCGTCGTATGGACGCGTGCACGGTGTCGGAGACGGCGCCACATGGAAGAAGTACAACCGTGAGACAACGGAGGAGAGAAAGGAAAGACGGAGGTTAACTGAAGAAAACATCGACAAGAAGGTTGAGATTGCGGTTGAGAAGAAATCATCTCGCATAATAGCGATGGTAGCTGCCGCCAAAACAAAGCGGTTGCAGATTTGTCTACTTCCTTGGTGACGGGCGTTATCACTTGGACAAGGAAAAATCCAGAAAAAATGCAGAGGACTTTCCCTTGCTGACTTCTTGGGAGCACCTCGCCCGCACCGGCTCCCGCACTCGCTTCCCCAAGATCGCTCCCCGTGACCGGACGTGCTCGGCGGTGCTTCGCCTTTTGGCTGAGCTCGACGCCCTCACGGTATCTGTCACACCGGCCCCCTTCAATATAAATGTATAATCTCCCGTTTTGGTTGCCTTTCGGATGTCTCACGTCGCAGACTTTTCTTTGCAGGCCGAAGAAACCCCGTGCACCATATTGTACTCCATCGGCAACCAGAAGGTGGCCGTGGGGAAGGCGACGATAATGAAGTCGAAGGAACCATTGTTCCACAGCCGGCCGATCCCCCCGAACGTCTTCAAGGTTTCCATGGCCAGTGTCGAACCGGGCCACGAGAATTTGCCTCCTCCAACACTCTTGGTGGATGACGAGGAGACACCGCGCGGCTTGGTGATTGTTGCAATGGGTGGGTCCTGTTGTGGCCAAAGAGTCTGCTTCGTCTCGAGGCGGACGGGAGCACACCCACGAGCACGCAGCCTCAAAGAAGGTATGAACATCAACACCCCACCTACCCAATTAGCGTCGGGTGTCGGTTTGGGTGATAGCGGACGGGGTAAGGAGGAGGCTCCATTAGTCGCTGATGACGTCGCCATGGATGAGGATGAGAATGACGATGGCGCTGAACAATATGTCTATACTGGCGCCTCCTCAGGGTTTGAGCGTCATGAGTCGGTGCCTGAATTACCGTCTCAACGTATTATTGACGACCTTCCAGTAGTAAAGAAGTCTAGGAAGAGAGCAAGGAAAGGCAAAAAAGCTGATTCTATGATCCAGCCGCCTCAGCAGCCTCGGCTTCAGGACCGTATAGATATCCCCGATGCGGATAAATGGCATATCCCCGGTCAACCAGTCCTACCTGCAACAGCGCTACGGGCCAGATTCGGCGATCTAAGGAGACTTCGTGACGATGTGCTGCGGGTAGAGAAATGCCTCATCGCCTCGAAAGATCCAGGATACCCACTGTACATGGTTAACATTCCGCGGCAAATGTGGTACGTCGACAGCTTCCCTGCGGATAAGTTCTTCCTCCGATTCGATTACATATTCGACATGTTTCACGTGAAGAAGCTGGATTTTACGTTTCTCCGCCTTTATGCCTTGCACATGAACTACATCATTGGGGTTGAGCATATACGTCATATCTGTGTCGCTGACCCGTACTACATGCACGAGAGCTTCTTGGGAGTCTGCATGCGAGCAGCGTGAATACGCGAGGGATTACATCGTCAGTTTCATGCTCGCCAATAAGGACAAGGCGGCGATTCTCGTGCCTTATCATCCCATGTAAGTCATCCGCGCTGCTATCCTTCCTTCGATTTCAATAATTCATTTGCACGGCGGAGGCTAATTAATTTGAGGTGTACTTATTTTTGCTTGGCGGTAGCGCGCCGTCCTCATCATCCTCTACCCCGATTCTCCCACGGTCTTTACTTGACTCGTCAAGAACATTCGAAAAAAGGATTACACCCACATCAAAGATGTTCTCGATAGTGCTATGTTTTACTACCAAGCAAGGGGTGGAGAGGTTAGGGACAAGAAGAGAAGGGCGGCAGGGCCGCCTACCATAAGACCGACTTCTGCTGCATCCAAAGAACCGAACGATTCTCTTAATGATGGATTCTATGTCCTACACCACATGCTGGAGTACAGACGGGATCACTAGAACCTTCAAATGTCACCTACATCTGGCGATGCCCATATTCTGCAATGGGCAAAGGACATAGGAGATATCGAGGATCATCGACTTCGAGCAGAGTTCTATAACATCCAGCGCAAACTTGCCCAAATCATCATGAAAGAGGTCGTCGGAAAAACAGGGATGTTCTGTGGAGAAGGACAAATGTCGCGGGAAGACGTCCGAACATGGATAACCTCTCAGCGTCTCGACATGAAGCCTTTCACTAAGCTCGGGGACTATCTCCCTGACCTCGATGGATGGCACGGCATGTTGGAGTGATTGTCGATATATGACAATATGTCTGTTTAGTCCATACTTTCCGTATGACAAAACTTTGAGTTATGCGTAGTGAAACTTTATTTGTGATGTAATTAAACCGTCCTCCTCCTCGACTAACGAAGATCACTCTAGTTAGGGCATTTTGGGTACGATGAACTTTGTTATTTATGCTTATGATATGTTGTTTCTATTTTTGTCAAGTCTGTCTCTTCGTTGCTCAACTATATATGTTGCATATCATCGACTCATGTGATGATGCAGGTGCATAGATCATCGATGGCGAAGAAGTGCTACGCCAGGAGTATTTATACGATGAGTGGCCGGAGTGTCAGGCCCAGGTGTTGCCGGTTTCCGGTTTCCGAGCGACAGGCAGTAGTTAGTTTAGGTTCACGCTAATGCGAGAGAGGGATACGAACTCATGTACTCAAAGTGATAGCTCTTCTCGCGTATACCATTGTTTAGATGGATGGCGATGTATTTGCAAGTAATCAAGGACTTGTATCGCTATTTTCGAGATGATGACGAGAGACCACTTTGTGTTGGATGATGATTATGATGAGACTATTTGTATGTATATGCTATGATTATATTCGTGGTCTCGCAGGCATTTGTATGTGTATCATGATGACATTTCTATGTGCTAAAGATTCTTCTATAAAGCCTGTTCAAATACAAAACAAATATGCCCAAAAAACAAAAAACCTGTTAAATTAGGAGTAGCGAGTGTATATAAGTTAGCAGCAGCGCCGCTATAGCAGTAGCGCATTGCTACAAAGGGCGCTTAGAGCTACTAACGATGGCGTGCTCAGAATCGCTGCTGCTACACTTGTGTAGCAAGATGGCGCCCGGTGACCACGCTGGCCATCGCTATATGTTAGCTGTAGCGCCTTATTAGTAGCGCCCCACCCCGCGCTACTGATACACCTAAAACCCGCGCTGCTGCTAGCCTTTTCCCTTGTAGTTTGTGCGTGTTAGCATTACTGATCCAGGGATGACACTGATGCACAGAGATCAGACTGTTTGAGGTCTGGTCACTACAAAGATGGTATCAGAGCACACGCTGACTGTAGGACACGGCCACTAAGCTAAAGCCCTAGATCACTACTCTTTCTTATCATTTCTGACTCCTCATCTTTTCTATTCTTTTAGGATGGCGGATGCAAGGAACAAGTTCACACAACCGGATGAAGATACACCTTTTGGATGTCACTTGAAGGAAGTCTCTAGATACCTGAACATCGGAGTACCAAGCTTCACCGGGACCTACAACGCCACTTTACCCGAAGAGGAGCACGGGATGATTCAAGTTCAAGTTCCAGGAAGGACATTCGCACCAGTCACGGAGCCCATAGAGTTTTCCTTTGATGCACCAACCTGGAGTCTAGGAAAGAGCATGGCAGCCCACATCGCCATGGGTCGTATTGGAGAAGTTTACTGCAATGATCTCAAAAATACTATCTAACAGATTTGTGGGCGCCGAGATGAGCAATGGGAGATGATCAGCACCAGGAGGGATAGATCAATCGCAGCTTATATCCAGGAGTTAGACCAGCACATCCGACGTCAGGAGAACCAGATGTGCGCAGGCATGGAAGATCTGCAGAAGGCTATGACCAAGATCAAGGAGCTAGAGGAAGAACTCAAGGCTACACATGAAGATTACATGGAAGAAATTGAAGTGCTAGTGGAGAAGAATGACCACTTAACCAGGAAGCTCAGAGTTTTCATGGGAGACCCCGCGTCAGGAGGAAATGATGACGATTCCACTTGCGGGATAACTATATCATCATCGATTTACACCGACTCGGATCCCGACAATAGTGATGATGACTATGTTGATGAAGCTAGAGCAGATATCATGGAGTCTTCATTGGAGCAGTTTTTCTAGTTGACCACCATCATAGTAGTAGAATTTCCCCCATTGTAATTAGTTTAGTCCAAGCACGTTTGTAACGATAGTTAGACCGTTGTATGACCTTGTTTGAATTGATTGGAGTGATATTGTTTTCTCACTAGACCTCATTCTATTCTATTTTCTCTTCTTTTCTAAACCCTCAGATGCCTCCGAGACACGACACCGGATTTGTTTTCCCACCGGAGATCACTTAGTTGACTCAGCAGCAGAATGCCTTGATTCAAACACTGGTACAGAACCAAGGCAACAACAACAACAACAACAACAACAAGAACAAGAACAACCCACCACCACCACCACTTGTTGACCATTGGACTCGTTTCTTGAGGCTAAATCCGCCGATGTTTTCTAGTAGCACCGAGCCGATTGTTGCAGATGATTGGCTCCGCAAGGTTGGAAGGGAGCTGACCACTGTAGGATGCATAGATGCGGAAAGAGTGCATTTTGCCGCACATCCGCTTGATGGACCCGCAGCATCATGGTGGGACAATTACACAGCCACACACCCTATTGACACAATCATGTGGGATCAGTTTCAGCAAGCTTTCCGTACTAGCCACGTTTCAGCAGGAGCTATGGCCATGAAGAAGCGTGAGTTTCGCAACTTACGCCAAGGAGGACGCACTGTAGGCCAGTATGTGGAGGATTTCAGTAAGTTAGCTCGTTATGCCCCAGATGACGTAGCTACAGATGCTGCTAAACAGGAGAAGTTTCTGGAAGGACTGAATGATGAACTGAGCATGCAGTTGATGGTGGCTACTTTCAATAACTACCAAGAGTTGGTAGATCGTGCTCTTATGATTGAAGGGAAGCAACAGCAGATTGACAATCGCAAGAGGAAGTATGGACAAGGGATGTACAATTATGGAGCTCAGCAGAAGCTACGCTTTACCCCAAAGCCGGGAGGACAATTTCAGCATACCCATGCAGGAGGTAGCTCGCACAATCATAATGGCACCAAGAATGGAGACGGGAATGGAGGAAGCAATGGACAAAACCGCACCAACCCGTCAACCCCAGCCAAGAGAGACCTGAGCCAAGTCACATGTTTTAAATGTCAGAAGACTAGGCATTATGCAAATGAATGTCCTGAAGCCCAAAATGGTAATGGCAATGGAAGCTCAGGGAAGAAGCCGAACCCTTTCAACAGGGGACAGGTGAACCACGTTACCGTGGAGGAGGTTGAAGCTCAGCCAGATGCAGTAATAGGTAAGTTTTTGGTTAAGACATTTACTGGTGTTGTTCTTTTTGATACTGGTGCATCGCATTCATACATATCAAGGGGATTTGTGGATAAGTATAAATTTCCAACCCAAGCCCTTAGGTCACCCATGTTAGTAACCTCACCCGGAGCAGAATATATGGCTAGTTTATGGTGTGATCGATTACCATTAAGGAGTGGTAACTACGTGTTTCCCTCGGACCTAATAGTTTTGGAATCTCAAGGATTGGACGTGATATTAGGCATGGATTGGTTATCAAAGTACGGAGGGAACATTGATTGCGCCAGTAAGTCGATTTTGCTTACCACCCCAGAAGGAAGGAGAATCAAGTATGTATCACGGCATGAGTCGAGGAGGGCACATGTAAATTCCTTATCAGGAGTTGTGCAGGAGGAAGTACCAGTGGTGAAGGATTACCCGGACGTGTTTCCAGAAGAGTTGCCAGGCATGCCACTGGATAGAGACATTGAGTTCTTGATTGAACTATTGCCAGGCACCGGGCCGATATCTAAGAGACCGTATAGGATGCCCGCACAAGATTTGGAAGAAATTAAGAAGCAGATTAAGGAGTTACTGGATAAAGCTTTTATTCGCCCAAGTGCTTCGCCTTGGGGATCGCCAGTACTTCTAGTGGAGAAGAAGGATGGATCATTGAGAATGGTTGTTGATTACCTAGGATTGAATGAAGTGACCATTAAGAATAAGTACCCGTTGCCGATGATCAACGACTTGTTCGACCAATTGCAAGGAGCTAAGGTATTTTCCAAGATCGATTTGCGATCAGGATACCATCCGTTGAAGACTCAAGAGCAGGATATACCTAAGACGGCTTTTACAACCAGGTACGGGCTGTATGAGTATACCGTTATGTCATTTGGTTTGACTAACGCACCTCCCTATTTCATGAACATGATGAACAAGGTGTTTATGGAATTTTCCGATAAGTTCGTCGTGGTGTTCATTGATGATATTTTGGTCTACTCAAAGAATGAAGAAGAACATAAGGAGCATTTGCGTTTGGTACTCGAGAAGTGCAGAGAACATCAGTTATATGCCAAGTTCAGCAAATGTGTGTTTTGGTTGAAGGAAGTTGGATTTGTCGGACATGTTATATCCGGAGAAGGTATAGCAGTGGACCCCACTAAAGTTGCCATTGTGACAAACTGGGAAGCACCAACGACAGTTGGAGAGATCCGGAGTTTTCTGGGACTGGCAGGATACTACCGGAGATTCATTGAGAATTTCTCGAAGATTGCGAAGCCTATGACGGAGTTGTTGAAGAAAGATACTAAGTTCAATTGGACTGAGGAACGTGAGGCTAGTTTCCAAGAGTTGAAGAAACGTTTGGTTACCTCACCAGTGTTAATTCTGCCAGATCAAAGCAAGGATTATGAGGTGTATTGCGATGCTTCACGTCGAGGACTTGGAGCAGTGCTTATGCAGGAGGGAAGAGTTGTTTCGTATGCTTCACGACAGTTTAAGCCCCATGAGTTGAATTATGCTACTCATGATTTGGAGTTAGCAGCCGTAGTACACGCATTGAAGAATTGGAGACATTTTCTTATTGGAAACCACTGTGAGGTGTACACGGATCACAAGAGTTTGAAGTACATGTTCACGTAGAAGGAGTTAAATCTCAGGCAGAGGAGATGGTTGGAGCTCATTAAGGATTACGATATGAGATTGCATTATCATCCCGGAAAGGCTAACGTAGTAGCAGATGCGTTGAGCCGTAAGAGCCATGTCAACACTCTAATGACCGGAGGTTTACCAAAAGAATTAGCCGAGGAATTTCGAGAGCTATGTTTGGAGATAGTTCCGAGAGGCTATGTAGTAGCATTGGAAATACATTCTACTTTGATGGATAAGATCAGAGAAGCTCAGAAGACGGATAAGGAGATTGCCTCTATCAAGGAGAAAATGAGCAAGGGAAAAGCTAAGGGATTTCGTGAGGATGAGCACGATACCTTATGGTTTGAGGACCGCGTTTATGTGCCTAGTGATCCGGAGATCAGGAAGTTGATTCTGCAAGAGGCCCATGATTCACCGTATTTGACCCACCCAGGAAATACCAAGATGTGTTTGTATTTGAAGGATACTTTCTGGTGGACCAGAATGAAGAAGGACATTGCGGAGTATGTAGCAGTTTGTGATGTATGTCAGAGAGTAAAGGCAACAGGGTTGTTACAGCCATTGCCAATACCCGAATGGAAGTGGGAAAAGTTAGGCATCGATTTCATCACGGGATTGCCCAGGACTCGTTCAGGCTATGACTCGATTTGGGTTGTAGTCGATCGTTTGATGAAGGTAGCTCATTTCATTCCAAAGAAGACTACCTACAGCAGTGCCAAATTGGCTAAGATATACATGACCAGAATCGTATGTCTGCATGGAGTTCCGAGGAGTATCGTATCAGATAGAGGAACCCAATTCACCTCAAAGTTTTGGAATCAGTTGCACGAAACTTTGGGAACCAGGCTAGAGTTTAGTACAGCTTTTCATCCACAGACAGATGGACAGACCAAGAGAGTCAATCAGATTTTGGAGGATATGCTGAGAGCATGTGCATTGGATTACGGACGAAGTTGGGATGACAACTTGCCATATGCGGAGTTTTCTTATAACAACAGCTATCAATCCAGTTTAAAGATGGCCCCTTTCGAAGCATTGTACGGAAGGAGGTGCAGAACCCCACTTTTGTGGGATGAAGTTGGAGACCGCCAGTTGTTTGGACCAGATTTGATTAAGGAGTCTGAACGGAAAGTGAAGTTGATTCGCGATAGGCTCAAGGTAGCCCAGTCTAGGTAGAATAGGTATGCGGATTCAAAACGCAAGGAGAAAGTATACGAAGTCGGAGATAGAGTTTATCTTCGAGTATCCCCGCTTCGAGGAGTTAAGCTCTTTGGAGTTAAAGGAAAATTAGTGCCACGTTTTGTGGGACCATACAAAGTTTTGGAGCGCATGGGAGAAGTTGCATATAAGTTGGAATTGCCCGAGGGATTGTCAGGAGTTCACGACGTGTTCCATGTTTCTCAGTTGAAGAAGTGCCACGTAGAGATGGCTGATATACCACTGAAAGATACTGTGCCGCTTGAAGTGATTCAGTTGGGTAATGATTTGACTTACGAGGAGAAACCAGTCAAAATTCTCGAGCATGCCAGCCGAGTCACCCGCAGCAAGGTTATCAAGTTTGGCAAAGTTTAGTGGAGCCACCACACCGAGGATGAAGCCACATGGGAGCGAGAGGAAGATCTGCTTAAGGAGCACCCTCACCTATTTTCTAGCTAACCCGAGTCTCGAGGGCGAGATTCATCTTAAGGGGGGTAGGTTTGTAACATCCCAAATTTTCAATTTGGAATGTTATACATAGATCATCACTTGGATATCATATTTTATTGCATGTTGGCTCGATCCTAGGAATTTCACGCAACTCAAGGACCCACGGAGAGAGTTGGAAATTTCGTTATTTTCATATATGAGTTTTCTCAAATTTTGAAAATAGGATCATTTGATTTTATTTATTTTATCTTCAATTATTTCTACTGTCAAAATATAAGAGAGAGAATAAAATGACTTTCCCAAAATAAAGAAATAATGAAGATTTAATAAAAAATCAAATAGGATTTTTATTTGGAGTTTTTCGCCATTTTATTTGAATTTAGGAAAAATGTGCATTTCTCAAAATTGCATTTAGGCCCCAAATAAATGTTCACCTTGTCCGGCTTGATTTTAGAAGCCGAGGAAATTTTATTTCGAGATTTTTGGAGTCCGTTTAGTATTTATTTCGTTAGTTTTTCTACGCGGAATTATTTATAAAAAAACGTGAACCGCCTCTGGGTAATCGGCCGAGGACTTACTTTGGCCGGGGCTTTAAAAGCACGCCTCTTGCGCCCAGCCCAACCGCCGCCCGACCTCCGCCGCCCCACCTAACCGTAACCCTAGCCCGCGACCCCGCCCTTTGATCACTTGCTGCGTAGTCTCGCCTTAGTCTTTGGGCAACGCCGCCGCCCTCACCGCCCGGCCCACCGGACCCCGCCCGCCCGTCGCCGCCGACCGCCGCCGCCCTCGTTGGACCACCCAGCCGTTGCCGCCGGCCACCGCCGCCCTCGCCGGACCCGCACCCCAAGGTTGACCTTGCCGCCACCGTTTTTTTAGAAAAACCATTCGGTTTTTCCATTGGTTTTTCATTGGTTTTTTTTAGTTTCATTTTTTATTAGATCGGTTTTTTTCCGGTTTAGGTTAAATACTGAGCGTTCGCTCGTTCGTTCGTTTTAACGAACGCGTTCATCGTTTAGATCCAGATAACGAATGTTCGTTCGTTAAGCTGTTCGTCATTTTTCTTTTTCTCGGATTTATTCCACGATTTTTCTGATCGTGATTTCTGATCCGATTTTCGACCTGGTATAACTTTTCGCTCGTTTATCGGAATCAGGCGATTCAAGCGCCTGGAGTTTCATCTTGAAACCCTCTTTCCGAATAATCAACTCAAAAAAGTTTTTGCTTCTGTAAAATTTGACTTAGGTCCAGATTAGTAAAATGAAGACTGTTTCTTTCGCCGTTTGTCTTTCGTTGCTTCGTTTCATTTGATTCTTTTTGCAAACCGGAGTTCTTAAGTTGAACTTTCTGGTTTCACGGACCATCAGCAAGGCAAGTAACACTTTGATCATACCTTTTCATACCCAGTTTTAATGTATTAGATCAATCCTCAAACATTGCATGATTAGGATCTAATTAAACTGTGGGTTTTGGGAAGTAGATGAGGTAGTACCTATTACCTGTTTTATTATCAAACCCTTGGGAGTTACTTCTACGTTTGCTTATTATGCCATGCTATGCTAGTAGACGTGGATTGGGTGAGTGTATGCATGCCAAATGTGAGTATTTAATTAATGGTTTATTTAAGGTGGCAAGTTTAATACACATCTGGGTGGACAGAGGTACACAGGTATTCGAGATTACTGTTTCTTTTGGACCGCCACCCGGGCTCAAAGGGATCATGAGATTATTCATGCTAGAAACTTCCGTGTGCAGCCACAAGCTACTATGGGCTCTAGCATAGTTGACTAAGTCGTGTGAACTCTTACAGTGGTAGACTAGCTGATGTAGGGGATGTAGGTTGGTACGGTCTACCCGTTCGTAAGGTGCTAGCACTTCTGAAAGACTGTGTCTCAGTCATCCGTTTCTGAAACACCTTGTAGTGCGAGAATCCCAACGGAGGAGATCGAGTCTTGTGGGGGAAGTGCACAAACCTCTGCAGAGTGTATCAAACTAATCATGGTTAGTCGTGTCCCCGGTTATGGACAACTTGAGTATCTAGTACTTGGATTATCATGTGAATCTCATCATGTTACTTTAATTAATATTGTTGGGTTTTAATGATGATGTTTAATTGGGATTGAGAATGCTGTCAAGCATTCTCAATGTTTAACAACCACCATGATAGTTAAATAAAATTTATTCCTTTGATGTAGGGAAAAATTGGATTTATGCAAAACTGTAACCATAGAGCTTTCCACTAGCCATAAATGCATGTAGTATAGCATTACTCTTTCATATTACTCTCTATGTGTTACATTGCCAGCATATTCCATGTGCTGACCCATTTTCGGGCTGCAACGTTCATGTTGCGTACTTTTCGCAACGACAGTAAGGTGCCTTAGGTCGTGGTTCTATACTCGATGATCTTTGTTGGAGTTGATGGACTCGCTTATCTTCCAAGCCTTCTGCTGTTATCGTTATTAGATGGCCTTAAGCCATATTTATTGTAATAAGTTCTCTTTTGGAGACATTCGATGTAATAAGTGTGTGGTTGCTACTCTGTTATAAATCCTTCCAAGACAGCGTGTCAAGACATCGATCCAGGATAACACCGATGCACGTAGATCGAATTGCTTGAGGTCTGGTCGCTACACCTGGTCTACGGGAAGAAGAAGTTATCCCCACGGAACTCATTTATGGGTCGCCTCAAGTGCTTGCCTATGATGAAAGAGCGCAAGATCAGCACCGGTGTGATGATGTTGTTCTACTCGAGGAGAACGGTCTTCGGGCTGCTTCGCTTGCTGCACGCTATCAGCAAGCCCTGCGTTCCTATCATAGCCGCAGGGTTCCTGCCCTGTGTTTTGAGGAAGGTGACCTTGTCCTTAGGCGCGTTCAGTCCGCCAAGGGTACAAACAAGTTGTCACCAAAGTGGGAAGGCCCTTACCGGGTAGTACGAGTCACCAGACCTGGCGCAGTCCGTCTGGAGACCGGAGATGGCACTCAGTTGCAAAACTCATGGAATATTGAGCATCTCCGCAAGTTCTACCCGTAAGGTGCGGCTGTCGGGCCCTGCCTGGCAGCCACCCTTTTGTACAGGCCTTGCCTCAGCTGCATGTAACCCCTTGTACAAAGCCGGGGCAATGATCCCATACGAGAGAAAATAAAGAAGCGCCGTGGGGGGCTCCCGATCGAGATTGCATGTATGCATGAGCATTCCCAGATCACTGCATAAGCATTTCATGAGCATTTGCTTATGCATATAGATAGGATTGCATCCAGCATTAATTCTCATCTGCATGAAGCTGCAGGTTCCTGCCGTGAACTTGGCTTCGACAAGGAGTTGTGAAGATTGCCTGGCACTATGATCCCCGGCAAGCCAAACAGATGAGTTTTACCTCCTGTCCGTTAGTGTTTTGTAAGCTATAAATTGTGCATAAGAAAACCTTGCCACTCTTTTGAGACTTAGGTGCTCCCATCCCTGACTCGAACGTTGCTTCGAGCAAGATGGTTGTTGTGGCCTTTGGTAAAAAGAAGTTTGCGGGGGGCTGGCCCCTTTGTCTTTTCCCCGGCAGATGTGATTTTCCGACAGACAAAAAGGGTGCCGGCAGGGTAGCTTGTCGGGAAAACTCGTTTATTTACATTAAAGAGGCATCTCACCTCTGCATGGACATACACGTCCACGGGTTCACCGGCAGGGTTCATCTTTTTCATTAATATGCAGATACGAGTACAAGCATTACGGAACACCGACACGGACTCGAGAGATTATGTTATCTGAATTAAAATTTGGCAAGTGCCTACAGATTTAAGATTGAAAAAATATAAGTGCCCCATGATGACCTTTCCTGTCCCTCTCTTCCTAGGCATGGCTGTCGAAGGCATGGAGGGCAAAAGGGCGCCTGGGCAGAAGCCCAACCCACCTCCTTCGGGCTCCAGGAGAGGTACCCGACGGGAGCGGGAGCACCGGGGAACGCGTCGATGGAGAGCACGGCGGAGGCGGCCAGTCGAACACCGTCACCAGAGCCAGCAGGACACGGCAGGGCTAACGGAGTTGCAACCCTAGAGGATGCCTACCGGGGTCCAGCTGGAAGACTGCTGGAGGAGCCTCGGAGCACCATGCCCACCTCTGCATCCAACTCCCCGGCAAATCCCACTGCTGGGAAGGAGCTGCGGATGTAGATGATGTTTCTACCGCCTGATGAAGATGCTGAGGGCAGCGATCAGCCAGAGTCGGAGTCATCGCTCTCCCGCCCGCTACCGTCGTCATCACCGTCACTGTCCTCCTTGTCGCTTCTGCTCGAGGAGGAGCTTTCATCGTCGGTTGAGCTCTCCATGCAGCACCCTAAGCGAACTCCCGAGCGCCTGAATATCTTTACGGAGAGTAGGCCGTTCTCCATTAATTTGAACTAGAGGACGTGCCCTTCCGAGAAGCCATGAGCACGGTCGAAGGTCTTCCAGCCATGGCGGAGGTACATTACGTGAGCGGCTTGGAAGTCGACGTCTACTCGCATACCGCCGTTCCCACGACCTTCAGGTGCAACCTCAGAACGGGTGATTGTTTGAGCTCCATCTCCCGCGTGAAGGGACTGGGAAGGTGAAGGTGACCACAAAGGGGTTTGTACAGCCTGAGGATGAACTCTCAAGGTTGGTCCCCGACGTGGCCTTCCATCGGAGGAGGAGCCGCCGGTGGGGGTGCAGCCAAGGCGCCACCCTGCCCTCCACATCCTCGAGCGCCGCAGCGACCTTGACCTCCTCCCCTTCCTCCTCCCCTCGCGGAGGGTTCCGCCACCGCAGGGTCCGGAGGAGGAGGGATACACTGTCGAGAAGAAGCCCTCGTTGCCGTCGCTCGGACGCCGCCGCGCCCTTGCCCTCTCACCATGGCTAGAAGGGGATGGTTGTGGGGAGAAGAAGGAGTGTGTGTGCAGAGAGGCGCCGCCCCTGCCCGTCTTTATAGGGGGACGAGGCAGGGGGCTGGTTCCTCATACAGTAATGGCCTCCCCGCTCCTCCAATGCGGCATCTCTCCACCCTATGTGGCTCTAAGAATCCAGGCCGACCGTCTTCTCCAACCATCAGCGCTCGATTTTCGGCCATGGCACTCCTCCTCGTGCCCTCCGCATCCACCACCTACCTCGCCCAATGCATGCAGCACACATGGAAGGTTCGTGCGGAACGGGAGGCAAGTGGGATGGTGATAATTCCCAAGTGCAGGGAATCATCGTAGCAGTTTCCAAAGGTGGAAGTGATAAGTATGGAGTGTCGAACCCACAAGGAGCTAAAGGTAAGATCAATATTCTCTCAAGTCGTATCTGCCACTGATACAACTCTACGTACACCGAATGTTTGCTTCCAACTAGATACGAGAAAAAAAAACTATGTTGTGGGTATGAAGAGGATAAATTTGCATGATATTGGAGAGCTAAAATATAAAAGTAGGTGCTGTTAGCATAAAATTAGAATATATTACTAAATATTATAAATAGCGAGTGTGGAATACTGATGGGTCGGTGTGCGGAATTGTCCTAGGCAATTATTAACAAGATCGTTAATCACTATTTCAATTTCATATGAGAGAGAGGCATAAGCTAAAATACTTTCTCGACTTGGATCATATGCACTTATGATTGGAACTCTAGCAAGCATCCGCAACTACTAAATATCATTAAGGTAAAACCCAACCATAGCATTAAAGCATCAAGTCCCCTTTATCCCATACGCCGTGACCCACTTATCTATGTTTATGTTTCTGTCACTCAAGCAAAGGAGACAATAAGTAAACCATGGACATATTGCAACACCCTACAGCGGGAATCCCACACGCTTGCGCGAAATGGAGGGCACCATAGCACAGCACCAAAATAAAACATACAATTCATACCAATCTAGATCATCAATCAACCCAAAGACAAAGGATATCTACTCAAAACATCATAGGATGGCAACACATCATTTGATCATAATATGTGGCATAAAGCACCATGTTCAAGTAGGGATTACAGAGGGGTGCGGGAGAGTGGACCGCGTGAAAGAGATGAGGATGGTGTTGTTGATGAAGACGATCACCGCGGTGATGATTCCCCTCCCATTGGCACTCCGGCGCCACCGAGAGAGAGGAGGAGGAGAGGTTCTTCCCCTTGTGCTGCTTCCTCCATGGCCTCCCCCCTGGATGAGGAGAGGTTCTCCCTCAGGTCCTTGGCCTTCATGGCGATGATGGCCCCTCCGGGATCCTACTCCATGGCCTCCGGTGATGATGGCCCCCTCCGGCAGGGTGCCAGAGAGGGCCTGGATTGATTTATCATAGCTACAGAGGCTTGCACTGGCAGAACTTCCGATCTAGGTTAATTTCTGGAGGTTTGGGTATATATAGGAGAGGTTGGCGTCGAGAACAAGTCAAGGGGCCCCACTGGTAGTCCACGAGGCACAGGGGCGCGCTCAGGGGGTGGGCGCGCCCCCACCCTCGTGGGGCCCACGGGACTCCCCCTTTGTTCGAGTATTTTTTATATTTTCCAGAAAAAATCTCTTTTGATTTTCATCGCATTCGAAGAACTTTTATTTCTGCACAAAAACAACACCAGGGTAGTTCTCACTGAAAACAAATACAATTCGAGTTAGTTCTAATCAAATCATACCAAAATCATATAAAACTATTGTAAACTTGGCATGGATACTTCATAAATTATAGATACGTTGGAGACGTATCAGCATCCCCAAGCTTAATTCCTGCTCGTCCTCGAGTAGGTAAATGATAAAAGAAAAAATTTATGAAGTGTGAATGCTAGCAGGTGCATAAGTTTGATCAATGATAATTCCAATCACTTTTTCTAGCATCATTATAGATCATAACAATAGCTCAACTCATAAAACTTCTCATGATCAAGTAACAAGCTATTCACATGTTAAAGTATAGATCATAAACTTTCTTGAAACTAACAAAATATATTCTCAGTCATCGAACAATCGCAATTGAAAGTGCTAGTTATCGACTAGAGGGGGGTGAATAGGCGATTTTTATGAAAGTATTCAAAACACGGATGTTTCGAAGACAAACAGTAGAAATGACCTAGTTGATATGCAGCGGAAGGTAAACTACAACAAGCAAACCATAGTCAAGTATGCAATAACGTGAAAGTACAAGACTAATAGCAGCTTGGTAGTAAGGATCAAGATGGAAGATAGTGAGAAGCCAATCAACAAAAGTAGTCAAGCAATGAAGTCAAATAGGTATGATAGATAGGCAATGACTTCATGAAGACAAACTCAAAGTAAAGAGAGGGAGAAGATAGAACCAGTCACTTGTTGAAGACATAGGATTTGTTGGACCAGTTCCAGTTGCTGTGACAACTGTACATCTGGTTAGGGAGGCTGAGATTCAACTCAGAAGACCTCATCTTCACCTTATTCCCCTTGAGCTAAGGACACACAGTCCTTGCCCAATCACTCTGGTAAGTCTTCAAGGTAGACTTTCGAACCTTCACAGATCATGTTCACCGCAATCCACAATGACTCTTGGATGCTCAGAGCGTGACGCCTAACCGGCCGGAGGATTCATAGTCCTCAAGTGTAATAAGTCTTCGTGTCACATGCATGTAAAGACTTCTGATGCCTAACACTCTTTGGCTCTGGGTGTTTGGGCTTTGTCCTCACAAGGATTTCTCTCTCAAAGGCTTCAAGGTGGGTTGCTCTCAAACGACAAAAGCCGTGCACTTACTCCGAGCAGCCACCAATTTATGGTGTAGGTGTGGGCTATTTATAGCCACTAGGCAACCCGACCTGTTATGTCCGAAATGACCCTGTGTCTCTAAGGAACTGACACGTGTTCCAACGGTCAGATTTCAAACACACACGGAAACTTTACTTGGGCTACAAGCAAAGCTGACTCATCCAGCTCTGGATAAGTTTTGCTCTCATTGTGTTCGCTCGAAGACATAGGATTTGGGCTGAGCATCACTTCAGTCATTCTGACCATGATCACTTGGACCCCAGTTAACAGTATGGTGGTTCCTATGACTCAACAAAGAAGAAAAGGAAACAACGAAACGACATAGTCTTCGCGCTCCATAGTCTTCACTCAATGTCTTCTCATGTCATAGTCTTCAATGTGAATATCTTCACATACTACCATTGTCGTCAATGTCTTCATACATTTTTAGGGGTCATCTCCGGTAGGTAAACCGAATCAATGAGGGACACTACCTGCGTTATCCCGCAATTCTGACAAACGCATTAGTCCCTCAACCACATTTGTCGTCAATACTCCAAAACCAACTAGGGGTGGCACTAGATGCACTTACAGCAATTCATCTTATTTTCAGGAAGGGTCTATGTCAGATCTTTGATTCAGCAAACTCAACATACTCAACTATCATTTAATCTTTCACAATTGCTAACACTCACGTGATATTTATGGGTTCAAAGTTTTAATAGGACACAGAGAAAGATACATGCTTATAGATTCGCCTCCCAACCTTTTACCTCAAGGGTAAAGTTAACAATAATAGTTCATGATAACTTACATCCAATTGGATATATATATATATATCAGGATCTTTCCAACACAATGTGCTTGCCTAAGGATAAAATGTAAAAAGGAAAGGTGAAGATCACCATGACTCTTGTATAAGGTATAAGACAAAAATAAAAGATAGACCCTTCGCAGAGGGAAGCATAGGTTTTCATGTGCTTTAAAGGTTGGATGCACAAAATCTTAATGCAAAAGAACGTCACTTTATATTGCCTCTTGTGATAGAAACCTTTATAATGCAGTCCGTCGCTTTTATTTCTTCCCTATGACAAGTTCGTATAAACCTTATTTTCTTTGCACTAATAGATCATACATATTTAGAGAGAAATTTTTATTGCATGCACCGATGACAACTTACTTGAAGGATCTTACTGAATCCATAGGTAGGTATGGTGGACTGTCATGGCAAAACTAGTTTAAGGGATATTCTGAAGCACAAGTAGTATCTCTACTTGGTGCAAAGTATTTGGCTAGCATGAGAGGGAAATACAAGCTCAACATGTTGGATGATCCAAGACAATATAACCTTTTGGATACAGGAAAACATAACCCATTAAGTTGTCTTCCTTGTCCAACATCAACCTTTTAGCATGTCCTATTTTAATGAGTGCTCACAATTACAAAAGATGTCCATTATAGTATATTTATATGTGAAATCTCTCTTACTTCAATATTCTTTCATGAATTGTTCAAGTGACCAATTCTGCGTTTGCTAACTTTCAATAAGTTTACTACCTATACTTATTATGTGTGAAGTCATTACTCCCCATTCAGATTTATGATATTTAATTCATTGAACCATTCACTCATAGGAGATATGTGAAGCATGTGAGTAAATGACAAACTACTCCAAAATATATAAGTGAAGGACACTGAGTAGTCAAATAATTAACTAGCCATGGGAGGATTCTTTTTCATTCAATATTTCAGATCCAAAGATTTTATTCAAACAGAAAGTAAAATTTAAAATACGCTCCAAGCAAAACACATATCATGTGACGAATAAAAACATAGCTCCAAGTAAGGTATACCGATAGTTTTGAAGACGAAAGAGTGGATGCCTTCCAGGGCATCCCCAAGATTAGGCACTTGAGTCTTCCTTCAATATTACCTTGGGGTGCCTTGGGCGTCCCCAATCTTAGTGTATTTCCACTCCTTATTCTCCTCATATCGATATCTCACACAAAGCTTGAAAACTTCAATCACACAAAACTTAACGGAACTTCATGAGATAGGTTAGTATGATGAAGAGTAAACAATTCACTTTGGTACTGTCAAAGACAAGGTTCATAATTGTTCTCACACAATGCCTACTGTACCATAACATTTCTACAATTTATATTGAGAAATATAAGCCATAGAAACTAGAAAAGAAGCAAGCAATGCAATGAAAACAGAATCTGTCGAAACAGAACAGTCTGTAATGATCTGAACAGAAACCATAATTGTGATACTCCAAAAATTATGAAATAAATTGGTGGACATGGAGAATTTATCTATTAATCTTATGAAAAAAGAATCAACTTAAACGCATTCTTCTGTAAAAAAATGGCAGCCAATCTCGTGAGCGCAAATTTTTTGTTTTTTTAGAGCAAGATCACATTAACTTTCACCCAAGTCTTCCCAAAGGTCTTAGTTGGCTCTTTATTGAGACAAATGCTATAAAACATGATTACTACAGTAGATTAATCATGTAAACACACAAAAACAGTAATGGTAAATATTGGGTTGTCTCCCAACAAGCGCTTTTCTTTAGTGCCTTTTAGCTAGGCATGATGATTCAATGATGCTCACATAAAAGAAAAGAATTGAAACATAAAGAGAGCATCATGAACAATATAACTAGCACACTTGAATATAGCCCACTTCCTATGCCTAGGGATTTTGTGAACACATAATTTATAGGAACAAGAATCAACTAGCATAGGAAGGAAAAACAAGTATAACTTCAAAACTTTAAGCACATAGAGATGAAACTTGATATTATTGCAACTCCTACAAGCATATATTCCTCCCTCATAATAATTTTCAGTAGCATCATGAATAAATTCAACAATATAACCATCACATAAAGCATTATTTTCATGATCTACAAGCATAGAAATTTTTTTCTACTCTCCACATAAGCAAAATTCTTCTTATTCGGAATAGTGGGATCACTAATTCCTAAAGTTGACACTCTTCCAAAACCGCTTTAGATTATAGTATTATTCATACTCCAAAAGATATGAGTTAAGTTCATGGAGAATTCTACAATTAATATAGACTAATCAATATCCAAGCTCAAAATATATAAGTGAAGCACACGAAGCATTCTATAAAACCATACTCAAATGATTTAAGTGAAGCACAAAGAGCAATTCTATAACATCATACTTAAAAGATATAAGTGAGGCACATGAAGTATTCTATTAATCAATGACGGGCTATCTAAAACTAGCATAGTTCTTAAAGGAAAAATAAAAACACAAAGGACACAAATCATGTGAACAAAAGAAAAACCGAGGTATACCGATAATTGTTGAAGAAGAAAGATGGGATGCCAACCGCGGCATCCCCAAGCTTAGATGCTTGAGTATCCTTGAAATATTTACTTGGGGTGCCTTTGGCATCCCCAAGCTTGAACTCTTTCCTCTCTTTATTCTTCTCACATCGGTAACTCCTCGTTCTTCGAACACTTCATCCACAAAAAACATTAATAAAAACTTTGTGAGATCCGTTAGTGTAATAAAGCAAACTACCACTTTAAGATACTTTAATTAACTCATTATTTATTTATATTGGTGATAAACCTACTGTATTCCAACTTCTCTATGGTTCATACCCCCTGATACTAGCCATAGATTCATCAAAATAAGCAAACAACACGCGAAAAACAGAATCTGTCAAAAACAGGACAGTCTGTAGTAATCTGGAAGTTTAACAAACTTCTGTAAATCCATAAATTCTATAAAAAACATGAAAATTTAAAACATTTGTACATAAGTAATGTGCAAAAAGATTCAGACCTATTTGAATTTCCAGTAAAAAATGTAAATTCACACACTACAGCCAAAGTTTCTGTTTTTGTACTGCACATAGTAAACAAGCAATCTAATCATCCTAAAACCAAAGCTTGGCACATTATTTTTATAATACAAAGGATATACACAAGGGGATAATTATTTACATAGAAACTTACATTAAAAAATCTACAATGTTTCCGTGAGCATGAACACAAGTGCTCAAGGTCGACCCTCACTTCTTGAATGCATAACTTCCCAATCACTTCTCTTTTTTGAAAAACTTTTTAGGCTTATAGGCAAGTGAATTTTTTTTGAATTTTAATTCTTTAATTTTTTTTGTATGTTTCACCCACAACTAAATAGAAACAAAAAGGAAAACCAAATATACTTATTGGAGAAAGAAAACAAGCACACAAGAGAATATCAACCCCACGCTATTGATCCCCGGCAACGGCGCCAGAAAAGAGCTTGATAATCCCCAAGTGCAGGGAATCATCATAGCAGTTTACAAAGGTGGAAGTGATAAGTATGGAGTGTAGAGCCCACAAGGAGCAAAAGGTAAGATCAATATTCTCTCAAGTCCTATCCGCCACTGATACGACTCTACGCACACCAAACGTTTGCTTCCAACTAGATACGAGAAATAAAACTACTTTGTGGGTATGAAGAGGATAACTTTGCATGATATCGGATAGCTAAAATACAAAAGTAGGTGCTGTTATCATAAAGTTAGAATATATTACTAAATATTATAAATTGCGAGTGTGGAATAATGATGGGTCGGTGTGCGGAATCGTCCTATGCAATTATTAACAAGATCGGTAATCACTATTGCAATTTCATATGAGGGAGAGGCATAAGCTAACATACTTTCTCGTCTTGGATCATATGCACTTATGATTGGAACTCTAGCAAGCATCCGCAACTACTAAAGATCATTAAGGTAAAACCCAACCATAGCATTAAAGCATCAAGTCCCCTTTATCCCGTACGTTGTGACCCACTTATCCGTGTTTATGATTCCGTCACTCAAGCAACGGAGACAATTAGTAAACCATAGACATATTGCAACACCCTACAGCGGGAATCCCTCATGCTTGCACGACACGGAGGTCACCATAGGACAGCACCAAAATAAAACATACAATTCATACCAATCTAGATCATCAATCAATCCAAAGACAAAGGAAATCTACTCAAAGCATCATAGGATGGCAACACATCGTTGGATCATAATATGTGGCATAAAGCACCATGTTCAAGTAGGGATTACAGCGGGGTGCGGGAGAGTAGACCGCGTAAAAGAGATGAGGATGGTGATGATGATGGTGATGTTGATGAAGACGATCACCGTGGCGATGATTCCCCTCCAGATGGCACTCCGGCGCCACCTAGAGAGAGGAGGAGGAGAGGTTCTTCCCCTTGTGCTTCTACCTCCATGGCCTCCCCCCTGGATTTGGTGAGGTTCTCCCTCGGGTCCTTGTCCTTCATGGCGATGATGGCCCCTCCGGGATCCTCCTCCATGGCCTCCGGTGATGATGGCCCCCTTCGGCAGGGTGCCGGAGAGGGTATAGATTGATTTCTCTTAGCTACAGAGGCTTGCGACAGCGGAACTTCCGATCTAGGTTAATTTCTGGAGATTTGGGTATTTATAGGAGAGGTTGACATCGAGAACAAGTCAGGGGACCCACTGGTAGTCCACGAGGCACAGGGGCGCGCCCAGGGGGGTGGGCGCGCCCCCCATCCTCGTGGGGCCCACGGGACTCCCTTTCGGTAGATTTTTGTTCCAGTAATTTTTATATTTTCCAGAAAAAATCTACGTTGATTTTCATCGCATTCCGAGAACTTTTATTTCTGCACAAAAACAACACCATAGTAGTTCTGCTGAAAACAGCGTCAGTCTGGGTGAGTTCTAATCAAATCATACCAAAATCATATAAAACTATCGTAAACTTGGCATGAATACTTCATAAATTATAGATATGTTGCAGACGTACCAGATGGAAGTTTCCGCCCCTTAATCATGGCACGAGGAGAATCCGCAGGGCACGATCGAAGTTCTTCCACAATGTTGCGCACGACGCGCGGAGAAACCGGAAACTTGCCCGGAATCAAGACTAATGAAGAACCAAAGAAGACCTCAAGAGACCAGCCTCTTCAGCAACCTTGCCTGTGCACTTAGTAGGCCCTACCCCGACGACGCTCGGCAGTGCATTCGGGGCAGGCCCGGGGGCTTCTGTCGATGCAACAAACCCTGGGTCTGTTGCCCTGACTATGCACAGGCACGGGATCAAGATTCAAGCACTAACCCAAGTCAAAATACAAGAAATCAAGAGATTCGAAGGAACAAAAAGTAGATCAGAGGGACCAAGACCAGGCCAGAGAAGCAAGATATCGTCAAGAAAAAGGCCCCCCTTGCCGGGCAGGCGATCCCGGCAAGGGGTGAGGCCCCCTGAGGGAGTCCCGGATTAGGGGGTGTCCGGATAGCCGGAGGATGACCTTTGGCCGGACTCCTGGACTATGAAGATACAAGATTGAAGACTTCGTCCCGTGTCCGGATGGGACTTTCCTTGGCATGGAAGGCAAGCTTGGCGATACAGATATGTAGATCTCCTACCATTGTAACCGACTCTGCGTAACCCTAACCCTATTTGGTGCCTATATAAACCGGAGGGTTCTAGTCCGTAGGACGAACAACAATCATACCATAGGCTTGCTTCTAGGGTTTAGCCTCTCTAATCTCGTGGTAGATCTACTCTTGTACTACCCATATCATCAATATTAATCAAGCAGGAGTAGGGTTTACCTCCATCGAGAGGGCCCGAACCTGGGTAAAAACATCGTATCCCTTGTCTCATGTTACCATCCGCCTGGACGCACAGTTCGGGACCCCCTACCCAAGATCCGCCGGTTTTGACACCGACACCCCCCTAGAAGAAGACAACCAAGGCGTCCCTGCAAGGCCTGCCGGGGCTCGCGGAGGCCAAACCACTTCACCAACCACTCCACCATGACCCACGTTGTTGATTAGTGCGGTGTCAAGCCGTGGAGTGACTAAGTGGTGGCCATTCTCCACATGGTAGCCGCTCCCTACAGAAAAACCCATAGGTCACACCCGTCCTGCGACGTGGCAAGCAAGCAGGCGCGGAGCTGGCAAGATAGCCCGGCAAACCTTGTCGGGCAACCAGTGATGTGACATTGAGTGGTGTATTTAATGCACCCTGTCAGCCCATAGAGTTAGGTATGATAGCACTGTTGCAATCTTACCATTGCATAATGACTACTTTGCCATTGTGGTGACCCCTTGATCTATAAAAAGAGACCCATGGCAACCGTAGAAAGGGTTAGATGGTTGGATAACTCACACCCCCGTATGCGCGTAGCCACTACCGCCCTGAGGCAACCCTTGCCGGGCAAGTGCACTACGCTCCACCACCACCTTTCCACCATCAATCCACCAAAGCAGGAGTAGGGTTTTCCGCCTTGCGGCGGACCGAACCTGGGTGAAACTGCCCGTGTGATCTCTGTCGTGCTGCCCCACGCTTGTCTGCTCTTTGTGCAACACGACTCCCCCTGCTGAACCAACAACGGGCCACACCCTGGTTTTCATGCCACTACACTTAAGCTAATAATCATAATAAAATATGGTTTAACATTTTGTTTTTGCATTATTTGACTTTTTATTTGAGTTGGTTTTCTCTCTGTGTTTTCAAGTGCTCTTTAAAGTCAACACAACTGCACCTTCTATACTTCATCTCCTTGCCCCAAGCTTCTGCCCAATGATCATGCCATGTGTATAGAGAAATATAGTATTTTCTTACAAAAATAATTTGGTCAAAAAGTATTTTCAAAAATTAGTTTTCCAAAAACCCCTGAATTGAAGTTTGCACTGCAAGTACTTGATTTGGGGTATGAAAAATATTTCAAAGAGTATATTTGAAACCTATTAGATATTGGACTTCCATAAACCACAAAAATATAATTTTAAAAGTTATTTTCATATTTTATTGAAAAGCTTTTTCTTAAGGACAGAAATGGTCTTTAATAGGGAAAATTTATTTTATTGTTTTAAAAATATTTGACAAAAATCAGGGAAACTCAGTGGGCATATATTTCCCATATATAAGAGTTTCAACACATGGTCATGTTCAAAATATTGGTCAAATCCCTCAAAAACCCTTTCTGGATATTTCAAGCTTTTGAAATATTTACAAAGGAAATATTCTCCGAAAATTCCAAGAAATTCTAGCATGTCACATATGACATGTTTGACGATATTGGCAAGTATCATGTCATGGAGAATAGTATAACCCCATGAAATCCCCTCAAAACTATTTCTGTCCATTTTGAAGTTTGAGCAACTTTACATTGCCAAACCTGTCCAAATGTTCTCAAACCTTGTGAGCATGCTCAAATGGTCTAATAATTCATCTAGACCAAGTGGCACAAGTTGGAGAAAATGTTATATTGATCAAAGTGCCCCAAAACCCTCTCTGTCCAGAATCAAATTTGAACAACTTTGTACTACCAACTTTCTCTCCTTGGCCCCAACTCTTGTGAGCATGTTCACATGACCAAATGAGGCCACTACACCAAGTGGTTCATCAAGGGGAAGTGATTTTCTCAACTAGATCTACACAAGTTCAATTCTGCTAATTTCTAGGGTTTACAAAAGTTACATTGTGAACTTCGCCCAAATAAGCTCAAAAAAGGTGTAAGGCCCTAATTATATGTGCAATTTCACCCTGTGGAGTCTCATTCCAAATGGAATTCATTTACCTGTCCAAACCATCAAAAAACACCTTCTGCCACTTTACCAAAACAACTACTTTGACCTCTTCCACTCTTCTCCATGGCCTCCACTTTTTACCACAGCCCCTCCAAGTCCTCCTCTACCTCCAGTAACAATGGCTGCATCTCATCTCAATTATTAAAGGGGTAAAACCCCACTTTCTCTCTCTGGACAGCCCATTTCCATCTCTCTCTCAACCCCACTCCTCTCCTAGTGGTTCACCAGGGCATCCAAGGCCACCTCCCATTTGTTTACACTCCCCCAGTGCTCCTAGATAAAAGTGGACACACCCATGGCATATATTTTATGCCATGACGTGCAGAGCTCGTGCTCTGGAGCATGCTACAGTGCTCTCCCACGCTGTAGCTCACCTATGCCAAGGGCATAAGACGGCCTTGGGCGGCGGGGTGGTGTCCCCCGAGGTCGCCTCGGCGTCCGAGACACGGCAGGATGTCGGGCCCCTCCTGGACCTCTCTCCTCCCCCTCTACAAAGCTCACAGAGCGCGTCCGTGGATGTTGCCCATGGAGCACCGGCGCCTCCTCCATATAATCCATCCCTCGAGCTCTCTCTCGCCTTGGTTGGACCCCTCTCTCTCCCGTGCACCTCCTGGACAACCTCCCCCTCCCTCTCGTGCCCTCCAGCACCCCCCATGGCCAGAATGCCACCGCTGGCCTCCGCTCCAACTCGGACAAGGACGAGGTCCTCCCCACCTCCTCTCCCCTCCAGAAGAACCGCCAAATCCCGGCGACCCATTTCCCCCATCTCCCCGTCCGCCGGGGCACCGTGCCCCCCTGCCCATCACCGCCCGAGTAGCCATCCGCCGAGGCCAGTGCTGGGTGCGCTCCGGACATCTTTCACCGACCCTGATGAGCTCCTCCGATGCACCGTCCTCGGGTGGCCCCTCCGGTGGCCGCAGCTTGGCCGGAGGAGGCCTGTGCCGCCAGGGGCGAGCGTCGGCCTCGCGCGGCCAAGGCGTCCCCTCCCCTCTGTCGCGAGAGCGGGAGGAGGAAGATGACCCTGCGGGGGGCCCCACATGTCAGCGAGCCATCCAGTGGGCCCCGACGTTTAAGTGGAAACGCACAAGCAGATTCCGGCCTCCCCGCAGCGAAGACGCCTCCGCTTAATACGCCTTCGGCGTAGGCAGCCAGCGCGCCCGAGCCACTGGGCCGGCCCAGTGTGCAGCGGTGCTATATTCCACTCAGCACGCGCTTTAGGTATTACCTAAATCTTTTTCTTTTCCTTTTTATTTTTCAGTAAATTTCCAAAAGCCATAAACAATTCAAATTAACTCCAAACTTGATGATTCAAATTTATAGTAGTTACTAAAATCATGCCCTATCACATGGTGCTACTTGCACATTTTTCAAGAACACTTCCCTTCACACATATTTAATAGATCATATTTCTTATTTCCATGCTGAACTTTAGAAAATTACAAGGGGGCCATTCTTTATCCAAATGCAATGATTGAATTTCCTAGATACTTATAAGTTCAAAACTTAGTTCCTGAACATTTTTCCCAATACTTTACATGCAACATGTAGTATTGTTCCATTTCTTGATATATTGCCAACTCTGCAAATTCATAGGAAAATGATTTGAACTCCAAATCCAGTGAAACCAACTCCTAGGTTCTTCTAAAATTATTACTTGTTAAATGGGTGTCTTTGCTCATTTTTCAAAATAATATTTCTGTACACTTCTTGCAAATCCACAAATCCCTTGATTCCATCATATTGAAATGTTCAGAGATATCCATTCATCAAATCCCAATGAAACCAATTTGGCCACTCCTCATATGACCAAGGGTATTCTAGAAAAGTCCAACTCACATTTTTCGAGCAGTTTTATTTTCGTCCTTGTTGTGTTGCTTATTATGGTTGCTTTGGACGACAGTTGACGAAGTAGACGAAATGCTCGAAGTTGGACCAGAGATATTTGAAGACCTCGAAGACTTTGTTAAAACAGGCAAGCAGCCCTTTGACCATGTCTTTGAAACCCTTTTTATGCATGTCAGATAGCACCATATTGTTGTTGCAACGGAATCATGATGAGGTGGTAACCACTTTGATGGTTTGCCACCGTACTTCCTCGTTGATACTTGCATTGTGCATGACCCTACCTTCTTATGAGGGTTATGCAGGTGGGGGTAGATAGGATGCTAAAGTAGTGCTACGCAAAAATGGACGGGAATATGCATGGTGATGGAGACAAAGTATTTTCAAAATACTTTTCAAAAACCCCATCGGGTGCCACTTATGCCCGGGGGAGATAATGAGTTAGGTAGCCACTTGATGACGAAGTGGTGTACCGAGGCAAGTGTGTGTTGTTTTCAAAGCGGATTGGTTTAAGTTGCGACCGTTATTCCAACCTTACATGCGCAACCACTCTAGCCTTGTATGGGAAAGGGCATTATTGATTACCTAGGCCGATACTAGCTTGGAGCCCGCATTACTAGTGATGGGGGAGAGTTGGTGCTCTCTCTCGGGACGGGGTCGTGCCAGGTAGGGCGGCCATGACTGCTTTTACAGGGCACCGGATACACCATTGTGTCCCCTCTCGGATGTTACGATCTCAAGTGAGCCTCGTATGATGTACATCGTGAGGATACGGAACAACGACTGGACTCCTTTTAGTGTCGTCTGGGGAAATATAGTGATCGGGTGCTTACCCCAGGTACTTGAGGTATCGCGGGTCGTGGATGACACAGAAGTTCCCCGGATCTTGTGGGTAAAGTGTGCAACCTCTGCAGAGTGTAAAACTATTCGAATAGCCGTGTCCACGGTCAAGGATAGTTGGGTAACCACTCTTGGGCTACGTCCACATGTTTACAAACCAGTGTGTGTGTTTGGATAAGTGGGAAGATCTACTTGGGTCAAGTCAAAGGACTTGACATGATTTAGTTGGGTCAATGCCCACTCTATTTATGTTGATATCTGTAACCTGTCCTCATGGTTACTTGAATTCTCCTCCTGCATGTCTTACAAGTTGTTGAACATGTCATTGCCCTCAAAACTAGCTTTCTGCAAAAATTTACCTATATCATGCATTGTTGTATCTTGAACCAAAACATGGGTTGCTTGCAAGTACATTCAAAGTACTCATTGGCTTGCCACTGGTTATTTTACTGGCCAGGCATGAAAGAACAGTATATAATGAAGAGTACCTTGGTGACGAACATGCGAGCTAGGACGCTTCCTATTCAGAATGCCTGTAGGGTTAAGGCAGATGGCATGGGTCCAAGTTGTTATTGAAGATTTCCGCTGCGATGATACACTCAAGACTTGACCACAATGGTCATACTTGTGTAAAACGGTATGTATGGATGTAAGACTCTTGATTATTCAGCTTATGTGTGTTCAGTGAGCATTGATCTCTGGGATCACTATACACGTGCATTCGGTGATCACGACTTATGAGTCGGGGTCCCCACAGAGCTACAATCAGAGCCAGGTTGACTGTAGGAAGCCTTAGTTAGCATGGTCGTTAGATAGGGTAAAACTATTTCCAAAACTACTACTAGTTTTCAAAACTATCTGTACTTCTCTTCCCTTCTCAGTTTTTCAAAAACTAAGGTATACTTTCTTTATTGGTCGCTTCCCCTTCAAAACTTTTTGTCGCTAGAATCCTAATGCCCCTAACCACCAGATTCCTTGAAATCCTTGTGGATAGTCTAGAAGGAGGATGCCTTGTCAAACATCCACCCACATCTTCCGAACACAAGATTGGCGACACCACAACAAGACGATACCAACAAAAGATACATCTTCGAGGAATGAGGACATAAGACCCAGAGGTTGGAGATACCTTTGAATTTTCCCCAGGATGATGCAACCTTGTCCTATGACGATCAGGGTGTAAGATATGCAAGATCACGATATACATCGCTAATAGAGCAACCATATCCTTACCATTGATGTAACGGCAACCACTGGTGGATGAGAACCTCGCCATTTGGTCCGCCTCACTATAGTGAGAAGGAAAACGGTTCTCTTCATCCCCCGCTCTTGGTGTCGATGTTTTCATCAACGTAACCGACATGTTGGACCTCTACTATGCCTTGTTATTGTCCTTGCATAAAGGATTACAAACCTGGTACCATCGACGCCTTAGAAAGCAAAAGCGATCATCATGATTAAGGAGACAAGAGAAGACCAAGTCAAAGACAGCCACGAGGAGTCGCCATCACCCCATCACCTCATCAGGCGAGAAGTTGTCGAAGATTCTTCAGGCTCAACCCAGATCGTTTAATCAAACAAGAGACGTAGCAACACCTGGGGAAAACTCAGGAGACTGCACGAGGCACAAGGCACGACTACTAAGTCAGAGAACCCCTAGGGTAGGATGAGTCGTGTAACCCCTATGCGCAGTCGAGTCCGTATGATGGTTCGAACAGAACCATGATTGTGGGTTGCTTGTTTTTATTTGTTTGTGTTTTGATATAGGTCACACGTTTGCCCTAGGTAACAAGTACGCAACTATATCACCTTCCTTACCTTGTTTCTTTTGTTTGGCCCTTTCGGCACTTGTTTGTTTGCACTTGCACTATAGAACCCCCTTTAGGCATCCCCCTCCTTTATGAAAATTTTCCCTCTCATCTCTCTCATCAACAGAAGACCAGCAAGACAAGCTACACCAAGGATTCTACTTCGACAACCAACTAGCACTAAAGAACTTTTCTACAGCCTCCTCGACCAAGTAAAACCCCGTAGAATTGTGCTTAACCCACAGAATTGCAAGAGGACCAGTTAAGCCCCCGTAACCTTGCTTATCAATGGGTTCATTATGGAACTAGTGGACATAGTGAACCAGCACATTATCATCCTAATATAGCACAAGAACTGACGATGCCATAGGGAAGACCAATATGAGGATATAGGAATAGAGGACTAATGACTTGATGAGTTTGTGTCAATGACTTTGAGGAATCATCCAAGACTATTTGGTGGATTATGAGGCTTTCATGTTGGTAGATGAACTTGGTGGGATCATGATTATAGAGTAGCATAGCTTTCATTACCCCTGAGTAAATTGGATTTATAGGACAATTATGATCGCAAGCTGAAACTCCTGGAAGTGAAGGATTTGACTTGATCAGACGATATTGATAGGAGACAGTTGATATTACGTAAATAACTTGAGGGAAACATGTAGGATTCTTCGTTGGACATGAGATTTGGATTTAAATAGGTGATCCTAGTGGAATATAGGTGGTGAGTAAGACTACATGGTTCAGAGTTTGGGTTTAGACTGATGATCTCGATCATGATACCATGTTCTCGGTGGACAATAAACTAAGAGATTGGATTAATTGTCAGAGTTGATTTAGGGTTCTATATAAGCTTGACCTTGGAGTTTACTTGACCATGATAATGGAAATTGGTGGACTGACTATAGTAAGGTAGCCCTTTCCAGTATTTGGGGATTATAGGATATTAGAAGATCGTGTGGAACACCATAAAGATTGGTTTTGAAGAACTACTGGATCATGTAGTGATTAGTGTAGTTAATGGGTTGTTGGAGTTGATTCATAGGAAGGAAACAAGATCTTGGAGTGGCATACGGCGTGTTTCCTTAGGATAGAGGTGCTTTATCTTCGACCTTGGAAGAATAGGCTGAGCACTTGGATTGTCACGTTCAAGCTTAGCAGCTTATATGTCCTACCCATGGATTTTCAGGGGCAGACATACATATAAGTTTGGGGATTGTAGACATATATGATTTTGTTAGACCTCCTCTCGGGAGCCATGAGGATATGAATCACATGAGTGATGATTGGAGTTGACCTATACGAAATGATGCTATCAGAGATATGATATGATTTATTTAAAGGACTAGATAGCACAATTGGCATCTCAGAAACTGTGCTCAAGGATGGGATGATAAACATTCACTCGCACACTAGAATCCTTGAAACCCTTACGTCCTACCAAGCCACAACATGGTCGGATCCTGACCTTGGGCTTTGGCTCTAGATCGATAAGACCTTGGCCAATACTCAACCGTGACCATCACCAATGCCTCAGCCCACTTTACGTACCCCATAGACTTCATGGAGTGCTTGGACAAGTTAGTTGTCATCTTTCTTTGATGACATACTTGTCTACCCGAAGACCGAAGAAGAATCATTGAGCTGGTCAAGGAACATCTGAAGATCGTCATGTCTAGGAGGAAGAACTACACCAACCACCTGTCACATCCTAGCTAGACCATGCATTAGAGTGTTGCATCATGTTTAACTTTCATCAGAAACTTGAATTGGGGAAGACAGAACCCCCAAAACCCCTCTGAATTCAACTAAGGTTTACTAAAAATATTTTCAATGAACCTGAATTGCCCTTCTAAAAAGTTCATCCTCTTTGTCTTGGGTTAGAACCTATGGCAAAATTGGTGCACAACTTTCTAGGTCAACATAAGGTCATTGAATTAAATCATATGTAAATTGCATTTGGCCATTTAAATGCTAGTAAATATTTTTAATGCTCAAATAAATCTAAAAATAAGTGTGGGCTGTTGGAGTTTTTCTAAACAGAGCCTCTGATTATTTTCAGGATTTTTAGAAGTGCCTAACTATTTTTAATAAGTCCACAAACTTACAGAATAATAGAAAAAGGAAAAAACCAGAAAGCAGAGGCTTACCTGGCGCCCCCTGGCAAGCCCACCTGCCGGCCCAGCCCAGCCACCGCTCCAGTGAGCTGCTTGGCTTGGCCAGGCAGGCAGCCAGGTGCTCGACGGTGGCACCAGCGCGCGCCACGCAGCTGCTCGCCGCCCTGCCTCCTCCTCTCACCGTTCTGCCGCCCTGGGTCGATCCTCCACTCCTCCCCCGAGCTCGCGGACACCCTCTCTCCTCCCCAACTCTTCTCCCTCGCTCGCCCGCACCATGGCCGACGCTGCCGCGTCCGCGCCACCGTGAAACCCGCGCACTCCGTCGTCCCCGCCCCGCACCATCGTGTCCAGACGCTTCGCCGCCCTCCTCTCCTTCAAGCAAGCCGATCCCCGAGCGCTCGCTTGCCTCGGAGCCGCTGCACCGACCTCGCCCGACACCGCCACCGTCGGAGATCCCTTTTGCCGTCGCCGCTGCACCAGCTCGTCCCCGACCGCGTCGACTACACCATCGTGACCGCCGTGAGCTCACCTACCTCCTCCCCCTTCTCGTTTTCGCTCACGAGCCCTGCATCAACCCCACAGGCTTCACGCCGCAGCGCCACCGCCGAGCTCGTCGCCGGCGTGTCTCCGGCCAACCACCGCCACACCACGGTGTCTAACATACTCACCGCGTCGCGTAGAGCCCAACGCACCTCACCACGCGCCTCGTCGTGCCCCGTAGCCACGAGTCCATCTTCACCCGACTCTAGCGACCGCCACGGTTGTCGCCGGCGACGTTTCCGGCCACCCCGAGCTCAACCACCGCCACCAAACGCCGTGGCTTGTTCCCGGCTACACGTAGATGGCCTCCGCCGCCCATCTGGTCGCCGGAATGCACAAATGCACTCTCAGCGCCGCGTCTGGCCTCGCCGGCGGCTAAACGCCGGCGTGTTGACCTTGACTTTGACTAGGGTGGGCCCAGGTTGACTCCCCTGAGTCTATGACAAGTGGGGCCCCCTCTGCTAATTATCCAAATTAGTTTTAACTAAATTTAACTAGTTTAATTAACTACTAATATGCGGGACCTGGACGTCCCCTTTGACCACTGACGTCACCCTGACGCACTACTGACGCAATAACTAATTTCTGGATTTATTTGTATTCAGAAAATTCCAGAAATTGTTGCAAACTTAAAAAATTCATAGAAACCAATCTGTAACTCCAAATGCAAAGATTTATATATGAATTTTGATCAGATAAATTCAATCTATCCATTGGTAATGGTTTCATGCATGACAGAACAAGTTAACCTTGCTGTTTAAGCAGAATAAGATAATGCACTGATATGGCTATGTTAAATGAGCTAACATTTGAATCTTTGATTCAAATGAGTTCATCCCATTATGTTCTAGCTTGCATTAGGCCAAGACATATTCATATTGCCATGTCATAGCATGCGTCATATTGTTGCATATCATCATGTGTTGATTATGTTTGGTGTGTCTTTCATGGTAGGTTCTGTCTCCGAGGATAACCCCGAATATCCATCTGAAGGGCAGTACCCTACTACCACTACATCAGGCAAGCAACCCATTGATCATTCCGATACAAACCCATGATCTCGCTTCGCTCTTGTTTACTGCATTAAGACAACGCGATTCAAACTGCTGTGTGTTGCGGTAGTTGAACCCACTTCCTTTGCATGACCTGTCATTGCCACAGTAACTAGACGAAACCCACTAGCATGTGTAGGAGTTGATTGAGCCACATTTGTGTTTCCTACCATGTTATGCTTGCTATGCTTAGAGTTGTGTCAGGTCTGCCTCATCGGGATGATGAACTAGAGTGAAAGGTTGTGTCGGTAACAAGAGTGAAGTGTTGAACACGATTTGGTAAAGGTATCGATGAGAGGCCATGTAGGAGTACATGGTGGGTTGTTTCATTGAAGCCGTCCTTAAGAACTGAGATCTGTGTGTGTGATTTAAGACTCAGCCACTACCACACATTGGGATCCTTAATTGACCCTCTCGACTTATTAACCACTCTTGTCCTCTGTCCGGGAGTTGCAAAGTAGTTTCTGGTGTTTGTAGCATGCTGGGGGCCGCATGGCGCTGACCTTAGGGGTGGGCTGTGTTGCGGTAGGCACGTGGCCAGTGTACCGATTCGCCCGTTTGGTGTCTCGGGAACCTTGCACACATCGTTCGGGGCCGTTAGTGGAAACCTCGGCCGGACTTCCTGCGGATGGAACCCGAATAGGCGATAAACCTGGACTAGGGACTCATGTGTTTAGTCAGGTCATGGCCGACACCCTCGCCGGGCTTCCGCTTGAAGGTTGCCGAGTACATGTCGTGTAGCGGCGATAAGTGGTGAGAGCGTGTGTGAAGAAGTACACCCTGCAGGGTATGAAACTATTCGAATAGCCGCATCCGCGGTAAAAGACTACTTGGTCACCTATACAGTTCATTGACAAGTAAATGGTTACTACTAAAAGCCTCAAGATAAGCGTGAGTACCGTGGATGGCCCTCTCGAGGGTTGACGAGAGAGGATCCACGGTGGAGTATTGTGTTGGCGATTAGTGGACTCGTGTGCGACAAATGCTTTCCAAGTGATGTCACGCAGGATAGCTTAGCCAAGAGTCAAAGCTAGCTTGCTGCAATAACTCCACTACCTTCTTGAGAATGTGCATGTATAATAGGATTTTGTTGTAAGACTTGCTGAGTACCTCCGTACTCATGTTTGCTTAATTAATGTTTTCAGACGACAACACCGCCCCCTCCGATGGGTTCTATGTAGACCTTGACGTCGACGAGTGACTAGCCACCCGGTGGTGATCCAAGGCTTCTTGAAGGGCCAATGTAGATAGAAGGGCTTTGTCAAGCCCTCTTTCTTTTAGTGTCTGTACTCGAGACTAGTTTGCTTCCGCATGTGCTTGTATGTTTGTATGACTTGAGTGTCGGGTCATGTGACCCCTATCTGTATGAATATGTTATGTATGGCTCCTGGAGCCTCTGAAATAAAAGTACTTTGAGTTGTAGAGTTTTGTTGTGATGCCATGTTGTATGTACTCATATCGGGCATATTGTGTGTATGATTGAAATGCTTGGTATGAGTGGGATCCGACAATTTAGTTGTTTATCCTTGGCAGCCTCTCATATGGGGAAATGTAGTCTAGTGCTTCCTGAGCGATAGTAGTCTGCTACAGCCCGGTTCACCGGAGTCCTGCTAGCCCTGCACTACTGCTCTGGACACTTGACTGGCCGGCATGTGTTTCACTTCGTTCCTGTATACGTCCCTTCGGGAAATATCACGCGGTGACATCCGGAGTCCTGCCTAGCCTGTTACAGCCGGGTCACCGAGTCCTCATAGCCAGTGCTACAGCCCGGATTCATACGTTGATGACCGACATGCTCGATGTGATTCATGTATACTGTCCCCATGGGTTAGTGCCGCTTTGGGTTCACGACTAGCCATGTCGGCCCGGGTTCTCTGTCATGTGGATGCTAGCGACACTATCATATACGTGAGCCAAAAGGCGCAAACGGTCCCGGGCCATGGTAAGGTGACACCCGTGGGAATACCGTGCGTGAGGCCGCAAAGTGATATGACGTGTTACCGGCTAGGTCGATGTGACTTGGAATCGGGGTCCTGACACCACCATCTTCAAGAAGTATACTACCGCGTCAAAGACCATGTGTATCTGCAAGCCACTCCTCTCTAAGGAACCAAGCATTTCCATGACAAGGAGACCCACACCAAGATTCATTGGCCCCCTTTGAGATCACTCCAACATTTAACAACCCCCTCTGTGATCACTACTATATATTTATTTCATGCAGTTTATATTGACATATATTGTTGTGAGCAATCAAAATAACACTTTCTCTTGTTTTTCACAAATAACATTGGATTATATTCTTGAAGAGATTGGTGGTGATGTTTTCAGTTTATTGAATGATGAGGCCTCAGATTTGTCAGATGAAGAATAGATGGTTGTTGTGTTGAGATATGTTGACAAGCTTGGACTGATCCTGGAACATTTAGTTGGAGTTGTACATGTGAGTGAAACATCTGCAACGTGTCTCAAGTCAGCTCTTGAAAAATTTCTTGCTAATATTTGATTGAGCTTCAAACAAGTTAGAGGGCAATGCTATGATGGCGCAAGCAATATGGGTGGTGAGTTCAATGGATTGAAAGCCAAATTTCTGGAAGAGAATAGGTCAGCATATTATGTGCATTGTTTTTCTCACCAAATTCAATTGGTTATAGTGGCAATTTCAAAGAAGAAGAATAAGGATATTGCGGATTTCTTTTATATGATTTATCTTATGTTTAATGTGGTCGGAGCTTCTTGAAAAAAAAGACATGATCAGAGAGAGTAACTGAGAAAATGTAAAAAAAGCCATAAGTAGTGGACGAATTAGTTCCGGCACAGGGCTAAATCAAGACCAATCACTTCAAAGGGCGGGAGACACCTGTTGGGGTTCTCACTATAGAACCCTCTCAAGCTTAATCCAGATGTTCCCATCAATTGTTAGTTTTCGAAATTATGTAACAAAAGAAGGCAAGAAGGATTCCAAGAAAAGTGAAGCACGTGGCCTTCTGTCATATTTTGGAACCTTTGATTTTGTGTTCTATTTGCACATGATGTTCCATATATTACGGAGTGCCAATACTCTATCACATGAACTGCAACAAAAGGATCAAGATATCTTGAATGCCATGTCATGTGTGAAGTCAACACGGAACGATCTACATCAATTAAGAGATGATGGATGGGAATCACTTCTGGAGAAGGTATATTCATTCTTTGAGGAACATGACATTCCTAAGCTAAACAACATGATGATTATGTTGATAGGATTAAGCCAAGAAAAAGAACCAATATTACAAATATTCATCATTACCAAATAGAGTGCCTTAATTCTGTTATTGATTGGCAACTTTGAGAGTTCAATGATATATTCAATGAAGTGAATTCTGCACTTCTTATCCACATGTCTTCTTTCAACCCAAAAAACTCCTTCGCAGATTTTAACTTAGATAGTTTATTGAAGCTAGCTGAGTTTTATCCTGATGATTTCAGTTCAACACAATTGATGAATCTTGGTCATGAACTTCAGATTTTTCATAGACAATGTCCGAGCGGACCAACGATTTGCCAATTTGGATGGCATTGCTGATCTTCCTAAATTGTTGGTGGAAACTAAAAGGCATCTTGCTTTTCCTTTGGTGTATCAACTTCTCAAGTTGGTGCTAATTTTTCCAGTTGCCACAACATCAGTGGAGAGATGCTATTCAGCAATGAATATCATCAAGAGTGTTTTGCGGAAAAAAAAGGGTGTTGAGTTCATGAGTGATTGCCTGATTTGCTATGTGGAGAAAGACATATTTTCTACAATAACAAATGATGACATGATTTATATATTTAAGAAGATGAAAGATCAAGAAGGGAAGTTATAAAATGCGAGTCTTGTATCACTTTATTTTTTCCTTAATGATACTTATTTTCTGCATTATTTGTTTCTTACTATTGTTGTGAATATAATATGTTCTTTTGTTCATCCTTTCCAGAAAGTTACAAATGAAATGTTCCAAAGTCATCTTTTTACCTATTATTTGCGGAATATGTAAAGAAGTGTTATTTTATGACTTCGCTCAGCCAATACTTGTTACTCGGTACGATTTTTTTATTTATTAATAATATCACCAGCTTGTTGCATATAGTTGCTCTTTATATCGCTCTCGGCCATTATATATGTTGTTGCACCACTATCATTTCTGCTAGAGGCTTAGCGTGGGCAGCGGTTGACACTAGTGCCCATTTTTTCTAGCTTCGTCCCTGGTGCTATCAGCAGGGCCCCTGCCATGGATAAACTCCTCGAAAGGAAGAAGTGAGAGCAGCCTTGCATATTGACCCTCGGCGGATCCTTCTTACTGGAGCAATAAGAAGGACAACAAGCACAGATAAGTTTCTCTCCCATCCACAAGTGCATTCTTGTATGAAAAGCTTCTGCATAGAAAAAACTTGTCGCCCTCAACATTTGTGCTCCCATCCTTTGATTCGAAGATTCACTTTAGCCAGGATGGTTGCAGTAGCATTTGGAAAGGGATTGACAAGGGGCCTTTTTCCATCCATGCTCCTAACCTGTCAGGACGGGTCCGGCGGCAGCAACGGAAGGGACTGACAAGATATCTTGCCAGGAAACCTTGTTTACCTAGAAGTACCGAGGAGTCATTCCTTAGCATGGACATGATACATGCACAAGTGCCTGGCAGGCATTTCTTTTTTCATTAAAACGCGTATAAACAAGTACAAACCATACATGGTACAAGCATGGATGGGAGATTACATGATTTAAACTAAAGTTTGGCAGATGCCTACATCTTTTATATTGGAAAAAGATAAGTGCCCGTAATGTATTTCTTGTCCCTCTCCTCCTAGGAGTTGTAGTGGGAGGTGAACAGGGCAAAAGGCCTGGGAAGAAGCCTAGCCTGACCCGTCAGGGCCCGCGGGACGCAGCCTGACAAGATCGGGAGCGCGAGGACGAAGCCAGAAGGGCGGAAGGAGTGGCCAGGCAATGCCATGGTCACCACCGCCAGGACTAGAGGAACGTGGTAGGAGGGACCCCGGCAGGGAAGACGAAGCTGTAGTCTATGAGGAAGCCTACCGGAGTCCAGCTGGAGGAGGCGGAAGCATCCATACCCAACGCCCTGGCAAATCGCTCTGCCGTGAAGAAGACCAAGTGCAGATGATGGTGCTGCCGACGCCTGGGTGACGGTGATGGTGCGTCCGGCGCTCAGCTGGCGTCCGAGCCTCCGTCGTCCTGTTCGGCACCGTCGTCTTCACCGTCAGTGTCCTCTTCGTCGCTATCGCTCGAGGAGGAGCTTTCATCTCGGTCGAGCTCTCCGTGCAGCACCCTAACACCCAAAGACCTTGATGGAGAGTGGGTCTGCCTCCATTAACTTAAAATGGAGGATGTGCCCCTTTGCCAAGCTATTGGTATGTGCGAAGATTTTCCAGCCGCGACGGAGAAGCATCACGTGAGGTGCGGGGAATTCAACATCCACCCATATGTTGCCATTAAAGCAACCCCTCATGTGGAGCTTCAACCCGTGCGGCTGTTCAACCTCCATTACCCTTGCAAAAGGAGTAGGAAACCAGAGATGACTAGGGGGGGGGGGGGCTCGCGGAGCCAGAAGATGAACTCCAGTGGCGTGTCCCCAACATGGCCCTCCCTTGGTGCCAGGGCGGCTGGGGGAGGAGCCACCGGAGTGCCATCGCGTCTTCCCTGGCCCCGAGAAGCTCGCCCACCATGTCCACGTCCTGCAACACTCCCCTCTGCGCTGCATTCTGTCCCTGCGTCCCCGACTGGGGGAGGGATGCATTGCCGAGAAGAGGCCCTTGTCGCCATCGCCGGAGCACGACTGCGTCCTCTCCCCCTCACCATGGTGGAGGACGATCAAGAGAAAAAGAAAGAGGTTTGCGGGTGAGTCCTTTTGCCCACCTCTGTGCTCCCTTATTATAGAGGGGCGTGGCAGGGGCTGGCTCCCCACTACCCTGTGACAACCACCACGCTCCACCAATTCAGCCCATCTGCATCACTGCCAACATCCAGAATCACCGACCTCCCTCTTGCGCCTATCCACGGTGTCGAGCTTTCTGGCATGGCACTCATTCCCGTGCCCTGCGCATCCGCACTAACCTTGCGCAATGCAAGCAGCGTACGTGGCGGAAACCGCAATGGTAGTTGGATGAGTAAAATGGCAGTTAGCTCCCCGTGAACGTGGGCGGCCCGAGGACTATTATGTGGGTAGCCGCATGTCATTCAACATGACTCGCGGGAAAACTAGGAACTGATTCAATCCGAGGTTAATGAAGAAGCAAACAAGATACCAGGGATTACATCGATCCTGCCGTGGCATAGTCTAGTTGCCTGCCTATGTATTTGTTAGGGCCTACCCCAAAGATGCCCGGCGACATGTATGGACCAGACCTGGGGGCTCCTGTCGGTGCAACAACCATTCGCGTTTGTTGACCAGACTCATACACAAGCATGCTTACAATTATGCATTCAGCGCCAACACATGACACAAGGCTGGGCCAGAGAAATCGTTCTTCGTGAGATCAAGGAGCATATCAAGAAGACCAAACCAAATATATGAGTCAAAGATTCCAAGTGAAATGTCCTTGGCCGGCAAGGCGAGGCCGGAAGGTCAACACAACAAGTAGAAGCAAACTAAACCGTGCGAGCCGCGCCTCCGGGGTCACCGAAGACCAAATCGCGCACCCCTCCAAGAAGGCCTGGCAAGCCCTGCCCCCGGAAGGCGCATGCCAGTTACCCGCTCCACCGCATCATGACGCCAGTCACTTATCGACGCGGTGTCAAGCCCCCAAGCAACTAAGTGACTCTCACTAAGCATCTGGCGGCTTGCTAGAACACAGATAACACCCATTTCACGTTTTGACGCATGTCTAAGAGCGTGTCAAGATGATAAGAGGAAGATGGCTAAGCGGTGATATAAGCTTGCCGGGGATGCACCCGACCCATGCACCACCAAAGCTAGCATTTATGGCATTTTGTCTTAAGAGCCAGAGTTAGGTATGGTAGCACTGTTAGCTATCTAATCACAAAGTAATGTCTATTTTGCCACGGTGGTTACCCCTTTGGCTATAAAAGGAGGTCCAAAGCAACCTAGAGAAGGATTTAGACCCTCTCACACTTCTACTCGCGTAGCAGCTCCCCCGAGGCTAGTTGTCGGGCTTGAGCGCTGCGTGTCGTCGTGTTCCTCAATCCAATCCACCAAAGTAGGAGTATGGTTTTACACTTATCAGCGACCCGAACATGGGTAAAAACTGCCGGAGCCTTGTCGTCGTGTTCACTACAAAAAAAGACACACCCGTGACATTTTGGGCCGAACAAATTTTTTTCTGTCATGCTTATGACACTTCTATCACGATAATTGTGACAAAACCCCGTATCACCATAGATGTGGTGGGGTCCTACTTCTATGAAAAAAAATCATGACAAAAAATGGGCTTTTCATCCTGGGCGGGTTGGAGATGCACCTGCATGACATTCTTTGGGTCGTCCATGATGGAAAAATCATGGTAGAAGCAAGGGCAAGGAAAATTTCAGGGAGTTCCCAGTTACGTTGGGTGGTCAGGGCCGAGCGATGCACGGAGAGATTGCACATTTCTGTCATACACGTACGCGTTTGTGTGTAAGGCGTTGGGCTCTAACTGAACCCGAGCGAGGCATTCGCTTACTGAACCCGAGCGATTACACTGGCAAGTTACTGAAACCGAGCGATCAATCGCTTGGCTGTTAACTTAACCCGAGCGATTCCTTCACTGTTGCTGCTTCTTGATGAACAGTGAGTGTGGGGGTTGCGGTTGAACGAGTCAAGACGTACGTGGTTGGGGTTGGATGAACAGTTCCTGGTGGGGATTGGAAGAATAGTAGCCCGTGGTAATATATATAGGTCATTGGCGTTGGATCAACAAGACCTCGAGAGGAGGCCGCCACACCCGAGATGGTTGGCGGTGGATGAACTGGACCCCGGGAATGGCTGGTTGAATAGTAGCTGGTGGAGGGCTGGATGAACAGTACCCCGTGGATGAACAGTAGATGGTGGAGGCAGGAGGATGACGCGGTGGATGAGCAGTGCAGGTGGAGGCTGAAGGAAGTCGACGGTGGGTGAACAGTAGCCCGTGGAGTCCTGTTTTGCGGTTCACCACGCCCCTCCAATGAACAGGACCCCCATTTCGACTATGGCTCCCCAACACAAGTCCATTTCCTCCGTTTTGTGGTACGCCACACCCCTCCCGATGAAGAGGACCCCCATTTCGACTATAGCGCTCCAACACAACCCCGTTTCCTCCGTTTTGCGGTAGGCCACACCCCTCCCAATGAATAGGACCCTGTTTCGACCATAGACGGTCGAACAGAAGGCCGTTTCCTTCGTACTACGGTACCCCAGACCCCATTTCGACTGTTCCGTCTAAGCCGGTTGGCTCCCATTGAACAGGACGCATTCCGACCCAGTATATTGCCTCCCGATGAACAAGACGTTGTTTCTCTGTTTCGACCCAGCCGGTTGGCTGACCGATGAACAAGACGCTGTTGCTGCCGTCCGTTGCCTCTCAATGTACACGAGCCGTGGTTGTACGTATGCGCGAGTACGCATTCGAGACCCCTCCCGTATGTACGTACGTGGTGTATTTTTTGGCATGTGGCTATACATACGTGTACACGGTCTACAAGGGACTGCTTGCACTGCCACGTCGGGGGCTCCACTACTACACGTGCCACGGCTTGCTCGGGCACCGTTCATCGTTGCAGAGAGTCCGATCGACCGGCATGTGTGTACACGTTTGCGACAATGCTACGTACGGTTCGACCAGGTGGGTCCCGGTTGGCAGGGAGGATAAGGACGCACTTCCTCGCATGCGAAGTTATTGATGGTCGGTCTGAGCTATCAGGGGGAGGATTCATCTTTTTTTGTGCCTAATATGGAGGCACTTTCCTTGTGTCCGAAGATATAGCTGGTGGGTCCGAGTTGTCACGGGGGAATTTTTTTTCCGCAAAATACATCTAAGCCAAAATACAGAGGCCCTTCTGGTAGGTCCCTACTGTCAGGTGGAGGAATCATTATTTTGCGCGTAATAAGGATGAACTACCTTGCTGCGGCCGTGGACCCAGCTGTCAGCCTCTCCACATACAGTCCTCTTCCGATGTAAGTCATTCCTTGACCACGTTGACCACGCCGTGCTGAGAACACCAAGGCGGTGGACGAAGGCAAGGCCTAGGAAGGGAATGAACCGGAGTTGGGGAAGACTCGACAGTTGTTTCCCATGCGGAGGGGCGTACAAGGGTTTACTGGTTGGGCTGCTGCGTGAGGCTACCGTCACCAGAGAATAACAGAAGGTCTGGATGAGTACAGGGATGGTCAGGCCAACAATGGGAGTAGGTTGGGGCGGTGAGGCCTGCGCGGCAACAAAGCCAGCCACGGGAGGCAGGAGCAGGCGGCACGACTGGCGCTAGTTCGGGCGGCTGAAGGAAGAAGACTAGAGGTTGAAGAAGCACTATGGACGTTGGATGGACATCGTACAGTCATTGGAGCTAGAATCGTTCGTATTGCTTAAGTTGACAAAGCCCTCCGGCCATGTCAACTTAGTAGGCCCACAATTTATTCTCCAACTATGGTGGGTCCCAGATAGCAGGGGGAGTATTCATTTATTTGTGCATAATAAGGTGGCAGTTTCTTGCATGCAAAGATATAGCTAGTGGGTTCGAGCTGTCAGCGAGAGGAATTTTTTTTCGCGAAATACAGATGCCCTTCCATTGGGTACCTACCGTTAGGTGGAGGAATCATTATTTTGCACGTAATAAGGAGGCACTTCCTTGCGTGCGGTTGTGGACCAAGCTATCAGCCTCTCCACGTACAGTTCTTTTCCGATGGATGTCGTTCGTTCACCACGTGACCACGCCGCGTCGAGAGCACCATGGCGGTGGACTACGGCGAGGCCTATGAAGGGAACAACCCGGAGCCGGGGAAGACTCGGAAGTGGTTGCCCATGCGGTGGGGAGTATGAGGGTTTACTGGTTGGGCTACTGTGTGAGGCAACCATCGGCGGAGAATAACAACAGGCCTGGGTGAGTACAGGGATGGCCAGCCAGCGATGGGAGTAGGTTGGGTGGTGAGGCCTGCACAGCAGCAAAGCCAGCCACGGGAGGCAGGACCAGGCGACTGACACTAGTTTGGTCGGCTGGAGAAAGAAGACCAGAGGTTGAAGAAGCACTACGACCGTTGGATGGACATCGTACGGTCACTGTAGCTAGAATCCTTCATATTGACTAAGTTGACAAAGCCCTCTGTCTCCGTCAACTTAGTAGGCCCACAAGTGAGCCTCCAACTATGGTGGGTCCCAGATAGCAAGGGGAGTATTCATTTTTTATGCGTAATAAGGAGGCACTTCCTTGTGTGCGATCCTATTGCTGGTGGGTCCAATCTGTCAGCAGGAGGAACGTTTTTTCGCAAATACAGAGGCCCTTTCGGTGGGTCACTGCTGTCATGTGGAGGAATCATTATTTTGTGTGTAATAAGGAGGCTTCCTTGCGTGCGACCATGGAGCCATCTATTAGCCTCTCCACGTACAGTCCTCTTCCGATGGATGTCGTTTGTTGACCATGTTGACCACGTCGCACCGAGAGCACAAGAGCGATGGACGACGGCGAGGACTAGGAAGGGAACGACCCAAAGCCGGGGAAGACTCAACAGTGGTTGCCCATGACGTGAAGAGTACGAGGGTTTACTTGTTCGGCTCCCGTCATCGGAAAATAACATGTGGTGTGGGTGAGTAGAGGAATGGCCTAGCTAGCGAAGGAGTAGGGTGGGGCGGTGCGGCCCGTGCGGTAGCACAGCTGGCCACGGGTGGCGGGAGGAGGTAGTCCCACTGGCGCTGGTTTGAGTGGTTGGAGTAAGAAGATTAGATATTGAAGAAGTAGCACGGTCGTTGGATTAACATCCAACGGTCACTACTGCTAGAATCGTTTTGTGGAGTAAGTTGACAAAGCCTTTCGTGCACGTCAACCTAGTAGACCCACAAGTCAACCTCCAAATCTATCTCAAACAGCATACAACCCGAAATTTCTAGCCAGATTCAAATTAATTTAAATAGTAAAGATGCCTTAATTTAAATCCAATGAAATTTTACCCGCACAAAAACAATGAAATTTAAAATATCAAATTCTGAAAGAAAAAGTTTTTTGGAACTAATTGCTTGTTTGCTGTATTTTTTCATTTTACAACCCATTTCTTATTACTTATAGCCCATTTTCTGGGCAAGCCCGATTGCATCCCTTCTCGTCTTGAAAGATTTCCGGGCCAGTAGTGCGTAGAAAAGCAAGTAGGCCTACGTTGGTTATTCTGCAAAAAAATAGCCGGGCTAGCCATTTTCAGAAAAGGAAAAAAACGGTGCTGGTCATGTGGTAAACATGTGAAATAAAAGCTTGGGCTAGACGGGCCACAACTCCCGCACAACCTAGTTGATACCCTTCTCTGTCCTGAAAACAAAAAAACTTATTGCGCGCACTGCTGAGTCTCGGGTGTCTGCCGCTCCTTGTGCAGTTATCTCGCTTATTGACTATGTTGACAGTGGTGTGCAACCCAGATGTCAGGAAACCATCAGGAGGAACCCTTTTTTTCTTGTAATAAAGGAGGCACTTGCTTGCCTACTTCCATGATCCTGGTGGGTCCCTACTGTCATCCTCACCATGTACAATCCTCTCCTTATTCCTCTCGGTTGTTGAACATGTTGACAACACCGGAGGGCGGCACCATGGCGTGCGAACCAAGGTGGAGGATGATGGTGAGGCCTCGGACGGGAGTGAACAGGAGCCGGGGAAGATGCACATAGTTTTAGGGTGCAATGTGGCCATGATGCATGTGCGACAGCACAACTAGCCATGGGAGGCGGGAGCAGGTGGTCCCGCTGGCGCTGATTTGTCTTTGACGACTGGAGGAAGAAGAGACTGAAGAAACTCGACAGATGTCGAATGTCCATTCAACGATCATGGTTGGCACAATTGTTTGTTGACTAAGCCAACACCAAGTAGCATATTTTTTATATATAGAAAGAACAGAAAACTAGGCTCATTCGCCAGCTAACATTCCAGAAACTGATACCATTTGATCTTGCATGGCAACTAAAACTGCGAGGAAAATGCTTTCATTTGCTGTCCTCCTCCAAGGGAACGTTCGCCACATAAGTGACTAGCACCCTTGGTTTTCAATTGAGAGGTCTTGGGTTCGAGCCCCAGGAACCCTCGATTTTCTCCTCCTTCCTTCCTCGCAAAAAAAAGAAAAGAAAATCAAAGACTTGAGAAGGAGTTCAGAACAAGCTAGTGTACCAGTAAAGATACGTTGCTGAGTTTTAGAAAAAAGAGAGACATGCTCCTGTAGCTGGTTCGAATCCAAACATAGACTGTGACTATATATGGTGCTACGCTACTCTTCAAGTAATGAAACTGACATATCCAACGTTTGCTTCTCCTCTTCTCTATTTACTCTGCCTAGCATCAGAAGCTCTGGCCGGAACAACCATGTCCGTTGGCGGCTCGTCCACGTGCTCTTCAGCATGCAACAACCACATATGTGGCAAGTCGCCACCCGTACCATCGCCTATGGGTCTCATCACACCCCCTCCGGCACACACACCGCAGCCGGTTGTTCATCACAGCCCACTGCCATTGGTGTGGTGCCACTATTGCAAATCACGTAGAGTCATCTGTCGCGTGTCAACCACAATCCTCAACCCTGGCCGTCTCTTCTTCAAATGCCCGAATCATGGCGTAATATTATGTTTAAGTGTTGTTCCGCTGCTTTCAGTTGCTAATTTTTTCAATATTTTGGTTGATGATCTTCCAATTTGATTCGTGCAGAAAAGGGAAGATTCGTGTGATTTGTATTTCTGGGAAGTTGCTGATGTGGGGGAATGCAACTATGCTGATTATTTGGTTAGCCGAGGAATCGCAATACCAGTAGGTTGGGGTGTTGGACAAGTAATTGAAGGAACGACAAAAGAGGACGATACAAAGAAGAAGGTGAAAGATGCAGTTCCTCTGATCATGGACAAGCAACAACTGTTGAACGACCTTGACAACAATGAGGAGATGAAAGAGCATGTGAAGATAATGGGCAAAATCGATGTGCTCTGTAGGATGATTATCTCTTTATTTGCAACGTATGTAGCACTCGTGATGTATTCAGTGGCTACGGCATGAGCACTTTGCTGAAACTAGTAATGAATGAAACCTATGTAGCAGGCTGGGTGTAGTGTTGTGAACATCTAATGATTTCTATTAACGGAAATGAGGGTGTATCCCCTTTTGCTCATATAAATAAATAAATAGCAGAGGCCCTGTCGGGTCAGCTTTGTTCTCATTCGAAGACGTCGAGCAAATTGTAGTCCAACAGCAAACTATGTCATCAAATTCAAGTTTCACAGCCAAATATGAGTACAACTAAACAACAATGTCATCATGTTTTAGTTGTGATACAATCACCAAACACAAATCAGCATACATAACAAGTGATGTTCTCACAGCAAAATACTAAACAACACGTTCATCAGGTTTCAGTTGTCATAGCAAACACAATTTCACATAGTAGAAAAAAACGTCTTCCGACGAGCAATACGACAAAAGCAATGTAATCATCATCCGCAGCAGCAGCGTCAACATCTTCGCCATGTGTCTCAGTCTGAATCGTAATTCCCCACGGTGTCATCTTCTTCTTCGTCCTCAACGTCCTCGAACGTTGGCTTGTTCTTGATCAACTCTTGTATGTCCACAGCACGACATGCAATCTTTTCGCCGGCTTCATTGACGTGATGGTTCTCAAAGATATTAGGAACATCTATCTTATCTTGTACACCAGGAGCAGTGCCAGCATCATCTTGTTGTGGAACTTCATTAAACGAATTCCTCTGCTCAAACCTTTGCAATACTCTCCAGTCATCGCTACGTGCAAATGTGTCTTCCAAGAAAAATATCTGTGTTGCTTGATTTGCCAAAATAAAAGGCTCGTTGGTCTGGTACGCCGCCTTGACATTGATGGATTTGAAATAATCATCAGCTCTGGCTTTTGCAATCTTGGAAAACAAGTTAAACCAAGGACAGCACAACAGAACCACACACCGATGAACCTAGAAAATGGAGATATACTGCAAATAAACAATGTCTGTTATGTTAGCATACATTTCAGTTGTCTCTTCGCCGTACTTATCCGTGCTCATGATGGCACTGTTTTGTGTCTTCCTGCCTTTGTCGCATGCAAGGGTGTTGTCACGCACATCTCCAACAACGCAAGATTCATAATGTCTTACCCGAGTATCAGGACCCATTGCTAGTGCGTAAAGGGCATCATTAACTGCCTGCCCATCCTCCCATATCTTCTTAACCTATGGTTAGAAAGTAGACAAGCTGATCATCTTATGTACTCAATATATTAAAAAAACTGACAGTGCAATTCAAAAGCTTACATGGCTCTTGATCCATTTCGCAAATCGTGCCATAACAAGTTTGTCAGTGTTTCTTGTATTTTGCGGAAGTAACTCCTTTTTGTAGATGTTGCTGTCACGCTGCTGTCACGCCAAATATGCGATCCTATCCGAGAGGAACTCGAAGGTCCCACCAAGGATAGAGCCTCATATTGAAACGCTTTTGCAAGGTGGATATCATTACATCGTACCATTACATAATAGCAGGGAACAAGAATACATCAAACATCAAACTGAGAACAACATCTAACTACGGATGAAGCACACACATAAACTCAAATGACATCCACCCTGCTAGGCCAGGCTGCCGACTTGGAACCTATGCCCTGATCGAAGAAGAAGCAGAAGAACTCCAAAACAAGCAAACATCGCTCTCACGTCGGATCATCGCATTACCTGTACCTGCAATTGTTGTTTTAGTAATCCATGAGCAATGAGGACTCAACAATCCCATGGGTATCAAGACTAGCAAATCTTAACGGGTATGGAATGGATAAGTGTTGAGGTTGCAGCAAGCAACTAAGCATTGTATGGTGGCTAACTTACGAGTACAAGAGTAAGATGAGAAACTATGCAAATGGTCGCAAACTAGGAATGATCAAGAAGTGATCCTGAACTACTTACGTTCAAATATAACCCAACCGTGTTCTCTTCTCGAACGCACCCAAAAAGAGACATTCGCGCACGCGGTTGGTGTATTTTAGTTGAGTTTAGTTCAAGTCCTCTACAGTCGGATATTAACAAATTCCCATCTGCACATAACCACGGGCATGGCTCTCAAAAGCTTATACCATGCAGGGGTCCCAACTTAGCCCAAAACAAGATCACGATCCACGGAGACAATCCTCCATCTCGGGACCCTCTGATCAGACTCAGAATCCCGGTGCACAAGACATTTCGACAATGGCAAAACAAGTGCAACAAGACCTCCTGATGTGCTGACACCTTAATAGTAGCCGTGCGAGTCTCGTCTCAGGCCACGACGGATGAGAGACGCGTACAGGTGCCAAAATACCGCAAGTTGCCAAGGGGCGGCCCCGCATAGTGCTCTAGTTTGGGACCAACACCATCATCACCGTTTTGCATTGATGCTATCATCATATTCGTAGAGATTTGGAGCATGTTCAGTAAGGGATTTTTGTTAAGTGCATTTAGTACATGAATGACATGTTATAGTTTTCAATGATAAGTTCATGTTGCATGCAGTTTACGAGCCCCAAACATTGCATCCCGAATCTGTTTACTGCCATGTCCAGTATTTTTACCATGCTGTTTTGCTGATGATCTAGTAAGTTTTAGAAATAGTTCAGTGATCATGTTTTGTACTGTGTGTTATGTACTTCAATTCCATGCCATGTTTTTCCATGTTTGAGTGTTGTAGCAGATTTAAATGTTGCATCCAACTTAGCATGTTGTTGTTTTATACAGCTTTGCATTGCATTTTGTTTTGCTCATCATTTGCAAACCGTGCATCCGTTTCCGGTGATCTTTATATCGTTTTCAACTAGAATATTCCAATCAATCCAGTGGCATGCTTGGTTTTCCAAGAGATAGCCCATCTCCATCTTTCCACCAACTTTGAACTTCCCTTCATCCTATCCCTCGTACCGGTAGCCCCTTAGCTCCGTCTGTTGCATTCTTCATATGCATTCATGTTCATCGTGCATGTAGCATGTGTTCTTTTCGATGTCATGTTTATGCCTGTGTGTTTGCCATATTGTTTGCTTCTTTACGGTTGTGCTCCTTCTTGATAGTTCCAGTTACGTTGCGATGATGAGGATCTGTTCTACTACGTTGGTTCGTCTACTTCATGGACTCGATCTTCTTCCTAGCAGTATTTAAGGCAAGATGACCGTCACCTAGGATCTCACTACCATCTTTTCTTTGCTAGTTGTCTCGATGTTATCGCTATGTCGTACTACCTACCACTTGTTCACCAAGCCTTCCAAATTTCCATGATAGCCTCTAACATTTTCCACCATCCAAGCAAACCGTTGGTTGGCTATGTTACCGCTTTGCTCATCCCCTCTTATAGCGTTGCTAGTTGCAAGTGCAGTTGCAGGTTGTTCCATGTTGGAACATGGATATCATGGGATATCACAATATCTCTTATTTAATTAATGCATCTATATACTCGGTAAAGGGTGGAAGGCTCGGCCTTTTGCCTGGTGTTTTGTTCCACTCTTGATGTCCTAGTTTCCGTCATACCGGTGTTATGTTCCTTGATTTTGCGTCCATAACAAGGTGAGGGTTATGGGCCCCTCTTGACAGTTTGCTATGAATAAAACTCTTCCAGCAAGGCCCAACATTGGTTTTAACTTTAGCCCAACCTAATAACTGAACACTATAATAAATTTGACGCATAGGGACTTAGCGCTACCTGAGGTTCGTATTCAACCTAATACAGGGGGGCCAGTGCTGATGGTGTTGGTCCCAAACTAGAGCATTGTGAGGGGCCGCCCCTTGGCAACTTGGGGTATTTGGCACCTGTACGCGTTGCTCATCCGTCGTGGCCTGAGACGAGATACGCGTGGCTAATATTAGGGTGTCGGCACGTCGGGAGGTCTTGCTGGACTTGTTTTACCATTGTCGAAATGTCTTGCTATTATAGGGCGAAACACTAGAAGGGATCATTTCACACTTGGAGGGGGGAAAGAGCAAGAACACACAAGAACACAAGAGGAAATCACTCCAAACAATACTCAATTACATATCCACTAAGATAGCATCACAAGATCCACAAGTTCACAAACACAATTAAAGGAAAGATACAATGATAAAGTTCATCCCACTCCGTAGAGCTGAGGTCTTGATGGTGGTAGTCTACTCCAAGGTGGAGGTCTTGATTCAACAAGTGGATCCTCTTCTAGGAGGCCTTGATCTCCCAAGGAGGTGGGGAGAAGAGCAAAGATCACAAATGTATCATCTAAATCTTTTCTATTCCTCTAATGAGCTAGGTGGGGGGTACTTATAGTTTAGAGATGAAATAAGAGGGGGAGAGGGACACAATGGCAAAAGCCCAAAGATGCACGCATGCCTTCTGAGGGGTCCGGGCACCCGGTGCAAAGGGGCCCGTGCACCCGGACCGGTCAGGGACCCGGCGGAGAGGGACCGGGCACCCAGGGGTCCTAGGCTCGGGCACACGGGGGTCCAATGCCCGGGCACCCGGGAGGGGCTAGTGGCCGGCGCAGGAGGGGCCGGGCACCCGGGGTTTACGGCCCGGGCACCCGGGCTGGCTGGGGTGATGCCCAGGTCCTGGACGGGCACCCGGGACCAAGTTGGCCTGGCACCCGGGGTGACCAGACGACCGGTCCGGGGCGTGGCCGAAGGCCCGGGCACCCGGTGGCAGCGGGGGCTGGGCGGCCGGAGTGTCCAGGGTGTCTTCTCCTTAGCACTTCCCGTGGCTTTCTTCCTCCTTCTTCTCCTTGGGTACTTAGGTCTCCGTCTAGGCCTCATCACGGTCATTTTCTTCATACCTAAAAATACACAACATCTCCGTTTGAGGTAGGACCCAACTCTCGCGTGAATTTGAATGGAGCTCGATGAGGAAAGAGTTAACCTTGTTCTCGATGACGCATGCACGTGCTCTTGTCATTGGTCCTCTCGGTGCTTGTGGTGGTGACGGAGTGTCCAAGTGGGTGGTTGAGGGATGCTCCACATCATCTCCCCCCCCCCCTTGGGAGAGATCCGTCCACAGATCATGGTCATCATCACTATGGTACTTGGCCAAGTCTTTGACGTTGAAGATGTCGCTTACGTTGTACTTGTCACGTGGAATGTCGATCTTGTAGGTATTGTCATTGTAGCGTGGGAGCACCTTGAATGGTCCATCGGCTCTTGGAAGTAGCTTTGACATGCACTCCTCGGGGAAGCGGTCCTTGCATAGATGTAACCATACTAGATCACCCGGTTGGAACACTATCGATGACTTGTTGATGTTGAGCTTGGAGGCGAGTCATTGTGTACTTGGCGCTCGATCGTGGAACGTGTTTCTTCATGCATCTTCTTGAGGTAGGTGGCTCTTGCGCTAGCGTCCATGTTTGCTTGTACTTGAAGCGATAGAGAAAGGATGTCCAACAGCGATAAAGGGTTGAAGCCGTAGACAACCTCGAAGGGGGACTTGCCGGTGGTAGAGTGTCTTGCTCGGTTGTAGTAGTACTCGACGATGGGTAAGCGCTCCTCCCACTCCTTGATGTTCTTCTTGATCAACACACCTAGGAGAGTGGCGAGCGTCCGGTTGGTGATTTCTGTTTGACCATCGGCCTGAGGATGATACGGCATGGAGAAGAGTAACTTGATTCAGAGCTTGGCGCATAACGTCTTCCAAAAGTAGCTTAAGAACTTGACGTCTCGGTCCGACACAATTGTCTTTGGCATGCCGTGTAACCTCAAGATTTCCCTACAAAAAAGATTTGCAACATGTGAAGCATCGCCTATCTTATTGCATGGGATAAAATGAGCCGTTTTAGAGGATCAGTCCACAACAACAAATACAGAGTCCTTGTGTCGGTGTACTAGAGTAGGGGTACCCTAGTATCCCGAACTTGTGCACGGTTAGTTGCAGCCCTCCGCGGCAAGGCTTACCGGGTGACCGCCAAGGTCCTCCGTGGATCCTTTGGAGCCATTCAAGAACAAAGTATTCAAGCCAAGGAGACAAGGCCCCGGCAAGAGGAGCTTGCCGGAAGGCCACCCAAGGCACCTAGAGACAAGGCCCGGCAAGAGGAGCTTGCGGGAAGGCCCGGTGAGCGACAAGCTTCCGGGCGCGACAAGACAACCGCGACAAGGCGCTTGCCGCAGCAGACCACTCTATACCTGCGCTCCAGCACACCCACTAACGTGTCGCCCTGGGACCTTTCCAGGCGCCTGTGGCAAGAGGCCGTGCGGCCAGCAGAGCGCGGTGGCAAGCGGCGCAGACATGCAGCCATCATGGCGAATGGTGGCGTCCCTGACGGTCCCTGTTTGCACTGTTAGGGCGACGTAGACGGGCATTTAATGCCTTTGTCCCCTGTCGTCAGGGTTAGGTATGATACACTGTACACTGTACAAGTAGTTGTACCAACCACTCATTTTCCATTTTTACACTTGTCTACGTTGCCACTGTCGGAGACCCATTTAGCATATAAAAAGGAGGCCCATGCGCATAGCGTAGGGAGGGGTTCGAGGGTTCGAAGGGTCGGTTCCCCACGCTCAGTCTCGTTAGCAGCTTGTGTGTACTGTAGCACTCAGCGCTCCTGAGCAAGAACTCAATACACTCAGACATGCAGCAGTAGGAGTATTATCTCCCCGGAGAGCTCCAAAGCTGGGTAAAATCGCTCGTGTGCTTTGCCTCGATCTACGCTCTTCGTCACGACCTCCGCCCTCCGAACCGAAAGGGGCTCGGTCCATGGTCCCATAGGTGTTCGTGGGTCGATCAGCCTCCCGACATCTTTGGCGCGCCCGGGTAGGCGTCGAGATTGTGCGAACCTGATCCGGCGTCCACGCGAGCTAGATATTCATCATCTTCATCGACATGCCACCGAAGAAGAAGGCTTCGGCGGCAAATGTTCCATCCGTGTCGAACCCACCACCACCGGAGCAAACGAGTGGTGGGGTAGACGCCGGCGGAAGAATGGATGTCGATGGGGGAGCCCACGATGCTGCCAAGTCCAAGGACAAGGCTGCGCAGACCTCCGCGTCCGTACATGCACCGCGCCGTCTCAGGAGGCGCGGGGCCGACAACGTCATGGTATTCACAATGCCATACGCTCGTTGGACCAAGATCGAGCTGGTGGATCTCGGGATGCTCAAGACCAGCATGCACGCCAACATCTTTGGCGCGGCGGAAAACGCGATGCCGCTGGGCGAAGTCTGCTCCTTCTAACATAGTTAGAAGTCCGAGCATATCCCGCTCCTCGCGCCATTCGCCACTACCACCCACCACTCCAGCAGAAGCTTTGGCGAGAGCACAATTGCTCCTAGATTACCCTCCAACAGCCGACAAGGTCGATGAATGGAGGGCCACCATCTAGAGTCTCATCGGCTTTGCCAACGGCGACGCTCCGCGGCAGCCGAGTGCATCGCTACCGTGGCAGGACTGCCAGACACGAGCCGGTGGCGACGAAACCGGTGGGGGTGCAACCACCATGCACTCTCCACCCCGAAGGCCAAGATCGCCGACTCGCCGGATCCACCTCGACAGCGACTCCATCACATCATCGGATCCACGAGCTCGTCGCGATCAGCGCCAAGTTCTTCACGAGCAGCGGCAAGAAGACGCCGAACTTCGCATCGAGCGCGGAAGAGAAGCGGCGTCAATCCGACAAAGCGCGCTGGGCCCTCTGTCAACATGCATGTGCGGAAGGAACGAGCGACTTACCGTCTGTGATAGGTTGCCCTGCGTTCACTCGTGAGCTGCGGCAAGTCCAAAGGCCCAGCAAGAAGAATTTCAAGCCGACGTATTGCAGAAGTACGACGGCAAGACGCATCCGTCGGAGTTCCTCGGCATCTACACCATCGCGGTGCAAGCTGCCGGGGGGCGAGACGACAAGATCCTTGCCAACTACTTCCCGCTGGTGCTCAAGCCCAATGTCAGATCCTGGCTCATGCACTTGTCGGACAACTCTGTATCCTCTTGGGCAGATCTATGCCATCAGTTTGTCGGCGCCTTTACAGGCGGTCACAAGCCCCATGGCCAAGAAAGCGACCTTCATCTGCTCGCCCAAAAGGAAGGAGAGCCCCTGCGCAAGTAAATTCAGAGATTCAGTCGCGTACAGCACAACATCCTAGATGTCCACCCTGCCGCGGTAATCAGCGCGTTCCATCAGAACGTGCGAAACCGCATGATGCGGGAGGAGATGGCGATGTGCAAGACGTCAGTGAGCTATATGCCCTGACCGACAAGTGTGCACATGCTGAGGAAGGGAGGAGACTCCCCGGAGAGAATACTGAAGCAGGAGGATCTGATAGTGAGGAGACCGCCCCGGCAAGGAAAAACCGGCGGCGGAGCAACAGGAAGAAGAAAGGCAAAGATGTGCTAGTTGTTGAGCAGTCCGGCAACGGAGGTGGCGCCAAGAAAGCCAAAGCTGGTAGCTCCGGCAAGGAGGTTGCCGCTGGCACCAACTGCCAGGCTGTGGCGGTCGCCGACAAGCAGGACGGCTCCAACAAATAGTACTGCAAGATCCACCGCACCAAGGGCCATGACCTCCAGAGCTGCAAAAAGGTCGAGCAGCTTGTCGAGCAGCAGAAGGCTGAATAAGAACGACGCGACAAGGAGAAGGCCCGTGAAGGTGCGGAGGAGCTAGCAAGAAACGTCCGGCCGAGGAGGACGCCGCGGCAAAGGCTAAGCAGCGGCAAGGACAGACCTCCCAGCGGCGCGACGAGGATGAAGACGACGATGATGATGAAGACATGGATGATGACGAGACCGATGAGCAGGAGTTCCATAAAGCCACAGAGGTCCTGTGCGTTGACGGCGGTGCTTCTCTGCATACTTCACACCGCCAGCTCAAGCAGTGGATGCGGGAAGTCAATGCGGCAGAACCATCCGTCGAGTCACACAAGCCTCTGAAATGGTCCAGCACGCCTATCATCTTTGATATTGAGGACCACCCTGATCGCGTAACTGTGGTTGGGTGCTTGCCGATGTTGGTTTCACCAACTATCCGCAACCAGAAGGTCACTAAGATGCTAGTTGACGGCGGGGCAAGCTTGAACCTGATCTCCTCCGCTGTGCTCCAGAAACTCCAGATCCCTGATGGCGAGCTCGAAGAGACCGGCACATTCCAAGGAATCAATCCGGGAAGGAGTAAGCCGAAGGGAAAGATCACGTTGCCGGTGACATTTGGCAGCGAGTTGAACATCAGGACTGAGAGGGTCACTTTTGACGTTCGACTTTCCATTGCCTTACAATGGAATACTTGGCCGCCCAAAGACTCGCCAAATTCATGGCAGCCTCTCACTATGCATACAACATGCTTTGAAGATGCCGGGCCCGATAAGTGTCATCTCTGTCCTGGCGGCGAAGGATGCTCTTATCTGCGCCGACAAGATCTACCGGAGGTAGCAGCTGCAGCAGATTGCAAGTCACTTGCGGCCAAGCTCCGGGCGAAGAAGAAGACCAAGTCCGGCAAGAGCTCGATGCCCAGTCCGGCAAGCGCACCTCTTGAGTGCTGCGCCACCGTCGAGGACGCACCATCGAGCTCCACCGGCAAGTGTAAGAAGACGATGGCAGCTCCACCAGAGACCCGTAAGGTGTCCGCCAAGGAGGGCGGCACTGGTGGTACCTTCACCATCGGTGCCACTCTCGACCCTAAATAGGAAGGCACGCTCGTTGCTTTCCCTGCGGCGAAACGTCGGCGTGTTTATGCGTGGCAACCGTGGTGACATCCCGGTGTTCCCAGGAAAGTAATTGAGCACCATCTTGCCGTTTGTCCTCATGTGCGGCCCGTCAAGCGAGAAAGTCAGAAGCAAGCGGTGGGCGCCAAGAATTCATTGCGAAGAAATCAAGAAATTGGAAGCGGCATGCCTTGTCGAGGAGTGCTCCATCCCTACGTGGTTGGCCAATCACAGAAGTTGTATGCAAGGCAATCGAGAAATGGAGGCTTTGTATCGACTTTACCGATGTCAATAAAGCTTGTCCCAAAGACCCATTTCCCTTGCCGCGCATCGACCAGATTGTTGACTCCACGGCGGATGTGATTTGCTTTCATTTACGGATGCATACTCAGGATATCATCGGATCTTCATGGCGAGAAGAGGATGAGGAGAAGACCGCATTCATCACCCCATGTGGCACATACTGTTTCATACGGATGCCTTTCGGATTAAAGAATGCTGGTTCAACATTTGCAAGAGTAGTCCATGGCGGCTTTTGAGCCGCAAATGCACGTAAATGTGGAAGCCTACATGGATGACATAGTGGTCAAAAGCAAGGACAAGGCGACTCTGGTTCAAGATTTAGACGAAACCTTTGCAAATCTGCGCAAGATCAACCTCAAGCTCAACCCTGAGAAGTGTGTGTTTGGAGTCCCTTCCGGCAAGCTTCTCGGGTTCTTCGTGTCTTAGCGAGGAATTGAGGCCAATCCCGACAAGAGCAAGGCCATTGAGCAGATTGAAGCACCAAAGCGCGTCAAGGATGTACGAAGACTTGCCGGTTGCGTAGCTGCTCTCTCAGCGAGTTTATCTCTAGGTTCTGTTGAGCGCCCTGCCATTTTTCAAAATCTTAAAAAGGCAGGTCCGATGAGATGGACTCGAAGCGGAGGCTGCGCTGCAGACTTGAAGAGATACTGTCCTCCACTCCAACACTTGTCGCACCTAAGCCACAAGAGAAGTTGCTGCTATATATAGCGGCAACCAATCAAGTGGTTAGTGCTGCGTTAGTAGCGGAGAGGGAGGCGGATGATGAGCTAGCAACTATGGCAGATGCATCCAGCGACGAGTAGGGGGCTTCACCGGTAAGCTCTGGTCCCGACAAGGATAGATCTGCGCAGACGCATGAGAAGATCTGAGAAAGAATGGTGCGATTACCCGGTTTACTTTGTTAGTTCCCTTCTGCAGGGGGCTAGGTCAAGGTACTCTGGTGTGTAGAAATTGCTTTTCGGCCTCCTCATGGCCTCGAGAAAGCTGCGCCAATACTTCCAGGCACATGAGATCACAGTCTTCACTCGTTTTCCGTTGAAGAGGATACTGCAAAATCCAGAGGCAACAGGTAGGATTGTCGAGTGGGCACTGGAACTGTCAAGCTTTGGCCTCAAGTTTGAGAGCACATCAACTATCCAAAGCAGAGCATTGGCAGAGTTCATAGCAGAATGGACGCCAACACAAGATGAAGAAATTCCAGAAATGAGCATCCCCGTCAAGGAAGCAAGCAAGGAGTGGCTGATGTAATTTGATGGTGCCTTCTCGCTGCAAGGCGCCGGTCTTGAGGCGTGCTACTTGTTGCACCCACCGGAGAGCACCTCAAATCGTAGTCCGGATGCACTTTCCCAAGGAGCAAGCAACAAACAATACCGCAGAGTATGAAGGTTTGCTTGCCGGTCTCGGATCGCAGAGACCTTGGGATCAAGAAGCTCATTGTCGTGGTGACTCATAGCTTGTCATCCGCCAAGTGAACAAGAGTTATCAGAGTCCGTTGATGGAAGCTTATGTTCATGAAGTGAGAAAGCTAGAAGAGCACTTTGACGGCCTACAAATGGAACATATTCCAAGAGCTCAGAACGACATTGCTGATGGTCTGTCGAAGTGTGCCGCACTTAAGTTACCTGTGGAACCAGGGATTTTTGTGCTCAAGCTGACTCAACCGTCTGTAACGCCATCGACCGGACAGAGCAAGAAGAGGAAGTTGATCTCTGGTGACTATTTTCCGGCAGAGCTCCCCGAAGCCTCTGCCAAGAAGGTCCCCAAGATCAACACAAAGAGCGCTGAGGAGCAGTCTGCTCCGACAAGCCCTAGGGTTTGTTTCATTGAAGCAGACGCTCCCGACAAGTTTTGCTCCGGCAAGCTTGCCGGGGAACGTCAAGCTCCGGCTGAGCCGCGAGTTCTCGCCGTGGAAGCGGATGTTCCGCAGGCGGATGTGCCTTTAGTCCTTGTTGTCGAGCCGCAAGCTCCGGCATGGGCACAACAGATTGTCCATTTCCTTGAGACAGAGAACTTCCCAAGAGCAAGAAGAAGCGGAAAGAGTAGCCCGGCGGTCAAGTATGTACCAGTTTGTCGACAACTCACATGCATGTAAGAAGACTCAATGGTGTGAAATTGAAGTGTATTCACCGGGAAGACGGACAAAAGCTGTTGGCGAGAGATACATGGAGGCATATGTGGTCACCACATTGGCGCGAGCACTTGCCGCAAAGCGTTGAGAAGGTTTCTTTTGGCCGACAGCCCTCCGTGATGCAACCGCACAAGTAACCAAGTGTGAAGTGTGCGGTTCCATTCCAAGCAGAATACACCGGCCAGCTCAAGCTCTCCAGACGATCCCTTTATCCTGGCCATTTTCGGTCCTGGGGCTCGACATCCTCGGCCCCTTTCCTGAGTTGTCGGGGCTTTGAGTACTTATGCGTTGCAATCGACAAGTTCACAAAGTGGCCGGAAGTGGAAGCAGTGAGGAAGGTGACAACACGGTCGGCGATCAAGTTCTTGGTCGATTGTTTGCCGTTTCGAATCCCTAACAGGATCATCACCGACAACGGCACGCGCAATTCCACGAGCCGCACCTTCATGCGACGTCCAAGATCTTGGCGCCAAGGTTCCGCTTCGCTTACATTTGCTCATCCGAGAAGCAACGGTCAAGCGGAGAGGGCGAATCTTTGAAGTCTTGCCTTGGGCTCAAGACCGAGAACTTTCGGCCGGGCTGCACAAGTGCGGAAAGAACTGGATTGAGGAGTTGTCGGTGGTTCTTTGGTCGATCAGGACGACGCCAAATCGAGCCACTGGCAAGACACCTTTCTCTCTAGTCTACGGAGCAGAGGCAGTTATCCCCACGGAACTCGTATACGTGTCACCTAGAGTGCTCGCTTATGATGAGATTGAGCAAGAGCAGCTGCGACAAGATGACACGCTGCTCCTTGAGGAGGATCGCCTTCAGCTGCTGTCTGAGCTGCTCGGTACCGACAAGCTTTGCACCGCAACCATAGCCATAAAGTTAATGCCGGAAGTCTCAAGGAAAGGCGACCTTGTTCTTGGTAGCGTTTAGTACGCCAAGAATTCCAACAAGTTGACGCTGAAGTGGGAAGGCCCTTACCGGGTGAAACGAGTCACTAGGCCTGGCGCTGTTCGCCTTGAGACCGAAGATGGCATTCCGGTGAGCAACTCCTGGAACATTGAGCATCTTCGTAAGTTTTACCCGTAGGGCGCGGTTGCCAGAACCCGTTCCGGCAACCACCTTTTGTACAAGTCTTGCCGATGTTGCATGTAATCCTTTGTACAAAGCCGGGCGCAGACCCCGTGCATAAGTAAAGCTAGCGTGCTTCGCACATCTTGTCAATTTCATGCTTTTTACTTCTATTTGCATGCGTTATCTGACACTTTGTGCAGCACCTACCCGATGGCAATAACGAGCCATAAGGCTCCATATCTTTATTTTCTCTTCTTTCTCTTTCTCAAAGAAAGGAAGGTTCCCTCGCCCACAAGTTTGCCTGGGGGAAAGGAGAAGATAATGGTGTGGACCAAGCGTCGCTCAAGGAAGTCTAGCCTTACCGGGAAGCAAGCGACGAGAAAAGCTAAGTTGCTAAAGTTTGAGCAATCAATTTTAAAATTTTTAAGTTATCTTTCTCGAACGACCGTACTTTGTATGGAAAACCTGTGCGCGGAGGAACCAACTCGTAGCTAGTTACGCCCTTACTTTGTTTCGAGTCCGCTCAACAATTTAAGTGAGCTGCGACTAGTTGTGACAAGGTTTCTTTTCGGCAGCACCGCCCGAGCTCAGTGACGTCCCTTTTCAGACTTTCATGACCAGTGCCTGCGTGACAAGTTCCCTAAAACCGTAGGGAAAAAACATACAAAGGAAGGAATCAAGTAAAGGAAATAACATAGCAATTGTTACCCGAAATAGAGTTATATTACAAGATAGCTTGTCGCAGCTCTAATAGATTGTTCTCATAACATGACCGCAGCGGCAAGAAAAAAGACAGCGGGCAGCCTAATCTACGCGATCGCCCTCAACCCTCTTGATCCCGCTCACCCTGTCCATGATGGGTGCGACAAGGGTCTTGAGCGCCTCCACATCAGCATCCGGCGGCAAGGACTTGAGGACGTTGGTGAGGTTGAGGCCTGGGTTGCGGAAGGCCACCTTCATCAGCACCTTTTGAAGAGCTCCCGTGCAGATCCGGCGCGACTCCTCGTCCAGCTGCTTTGGGACTTCTTCCCGGAGTCGCTGGAGGGCCGTCCTGCGCCCTTGAAGAACAAGCTGAGCTTGGCGCTGGGTTGGAGGTGCTCATCGGAGGAATATCCAAGATCCACCATCCCCGCTGCGCCCGGCTCCACATCGATGTCTGCAGCAACATCCACGAGACCCTCGGTCCAGTGCTCCACATTCTCCCTAAAAGTGTTCTGGGCGGCAACAACACTCGCCAGCAACGCCTCGTCGGCCTTGATCTTCTCCTTCAAGGCCACCTCCTGCTCCCTGGCGCCGTCCAATACCGAGTCAAAGTAGTTAGCTTCAACTCAAGATCTGCGTTGGAGTCCTTGGCGGCCGAGGCTCCGTGCTCCTCTCGGCGAGACGGCCCTGCAGCTCGCCAAGAGTGTAGGCATCCTTCTCGCGCTCGTGCTTGAGTGCGGCAAGCTCCTCGCTGCTCTCCTTGAGATTGGCCTCCAACTGCGCCACCTTCGTCTCCGGCTCCTTCTTGGCGGCCTCGGCAGCGCGGCAAAGCATCCTTTGCTTCCTTGAGGGCCCCGCCAAATGTTTGCTCGCCGTGGCTAGATCCTCCTCATCGCTGTCAAGATAAACCTTCCTCTGCGCCAACTTCGCCTTCCCTGCAGATAGCTTCTCGGCGGCAAGCTGTTGCTCCTCGGCTTCAGCCTTCTCGAGGAGGAAGGCTTTGCGATCCTCGGCGAAGTTGCTCCGCTCCTGCCAAGGCCCGGAGAGCTTCACGGTTGGCGCCTCGAGCTGCTCCGCGCGCTTCTCGATATACTGCTCCCGCCTACGCCGACAAGCGCTTCCGGGATTCCAGCTTGGCTTGTCGGCGCGATAGAGCGGCAGACCTCCCGCAGCTGCTCCTCCTCGACTTCGTCGGCTGCTGCTGCTTGGCGCGTCAACCAGCGTCGATCCAGCGAGGCGAGCAGCTCTTCGTCAAAAGTTTCTCCTTCGGCGGCGCCACAGGCTCGACTCCCATGGGAGCTTGATGAAGACGCCATCGCCGGCCTTCAAATAGGCGCCGGGCTGGGGCTCTTGAACCCGGCAGCTGCCGCAGCAGCGGAGGGATCGGCGGTCGGCGTGGCGCTGGCGCTCCCTGCGGCCTCGAGCTCGTCGGTCGATCGCCGGACCCCTCGCCCGACCTCTGCGGCGGCAGCTTTGGCGGCCTCTTCGCCGGCGGGCTCGTCAGCGCCAGTTTCTTCTTCGGTGGCAGCGACATCGTCAATATTGCCGCGCGTGTCCTCCTCGCCGGCGGCCTCGGTCTCCATTGGCTCTGTGGCAGATGGATGAAGAAAAGTCTAGCAAATATTCAAAAACAAAATCAGAAGAAGAAGAACACAAAGAAAGTTTTCATGCAAGAGGATTACATGCTAGGGTCTGCAGTCATGGTCTCCGCCACTGGGATCGCTAGAGCTGTCCCTTGCCGGAGAACTGCCCTTGCCGGAGAAGTCTCCCTTGCCGGAGAACGCTCCCTTGCCAGGGAACCCTCCTTGGCGGTGTAGTCGGCGAAGGCATGTCGGGGAGCCGCTTGTGGCACTCGACAAGGCTGCTCTGCTCCTACACAAATAAGCAGTCAGATATCAGCAAAGAAAGGGCACCCATGCACGCCGAACAGCAAGAAGTAAACCATATACTTACGCTGGGGGCTGCGCTGGGGGCTGCTTTGAGGAAGAGTTGCCACGTCCGGCAAAGTGGTCTGGGACGCGCCTCCTGCTGTCGCGGTGGGTTCGTCCTCGATGACAACCACCGGGGCCTTGACTCTCTTCGACACTCTACGGGCCAGCGTCTGAAAAGGAATGGGTTCGAGTGAAGCAAATCAGATACAAGACAAAGCAACAAGCCGAAGAACTACAAATGCTGCAAAGAATCTTACTCTTCTTCTTCCTCGTCGGAGCTGAGCGCGGAGAGGTCAAACTCTGGCCCGCCTCCAGTACGACGAAGCGGAGGAGTAGGTTCCCTTGGCCGCTTGGCGGGAGCGGAACCGGTGGTCTGCGAGGGCCCCACTCCAGTTGCCGCAGCGGCGTGAGGTGCTCCCGCGGCAAAAGTGCTTGCCGCGGTGGAGTCGTCATGGCCTTCTGGCTGTTGGCCCGTCTGCCGCCCCGCTACGTCTCCGGCCTTGCGAAGACGCCTTCTTGGTGGAGCCGGGGGCTCCGCTCACGGCAAGCTGTTTGAAGGTGGGGAGGAGGCGCCCTCGGCGGGCTCGCTCGACTCAGCCTCAGGCTCGGCAAGCTCCTCCTCGCCGGCAAACTCCCTTCGCTCGACAAGGCTTGCCGCCTCTGCTGCCTCTGCCTCCTCCACGGTGAACCCGAACTCGCCCGCGGCAGCGGCTGCTGCCGCCTCTTCCAGCCTGGTGGCGATGCGCTGCATCTCATCATCGGTGGTGTCGTGGGTGAGGCCCCTCTGTTCATCGGGGCGGACCGGCATTTCTACCAGACTGTCAAAGAACTGCCGCACGACGTCATCTGCAGGCTCTTGCCAAGTTGGAACAATTCCATGCGAGTCGCACAACGTCATCATTACGCGTATGCGGTCAAGTGAGGAATTGTTGCCGCAATGAACGACGCCCCTCGGCAACGTAAACATTTACGGATGATCAGGATCGGGCTTGAACAGCTCCAAGAGCATCGCGTCAAGTTCCAAGACGGTGAAGTTGAAGTTGAGGCCTGGGCGCAGCCTCATGATATCTGGCGGCGTTACGAAACTCCCGGTGGTCTCCTCCTCTCCTGCAAAGGGCGTCTGGCGGCGAAGAAATTCTGGCGCCAACGGTGCCTCTGATGAGCCCGGCAAGTCTAAGGCGAAGGATTCGGGTGACTGCAATCTTCAGCCTAGCATCTTCCGGGGCCACGTTGCTCAAATCGTTGCCGCACTATTGGGGTTTGGCGCTGGGCGATGGCGGCTGCGGGTTCTCCTCGACAATCCAGCACCAATCCGCCCTCCATTCCTCCCATTTGCTACAGAGCTCTTCCTCCAGATAGGCTTCCTTCTTGCCGATCCTCGAGATCCAAGCGATTCCTCCGGCAAGAGGCTCCCCTCTCTCAACTCGGGGCATAAAGAAGTGGCGGAAAAGGGCTACATTTGGATGGACTCCGACAAAGTTTTCGCAGAGATGTGCAAAAACTGCCATGGTCAGAACAACGTTGGTGGTGAAATCAAGGAGGCGGAACCCGTAGGTGTTCATGATGTCACAGAAAAACTCAGAGAAAGGCGGGCAGAGCCCGCAGTAGAAGAAGAGCGCGAAGAAGGGATATCCATTCGGAGCTAGTTCCAAAGCAGCAGCTAGAAGTACCTTCGTGCACGGATGCGCTCGCGTCTCCCTCGACCAGAAGAGGTAGTAGTTCTCCCTCAGCTCCCTCGCGGCGAGCTGGGGGGGGGGAAGATTGCCCGCTCCTTTCGCAGCGCCTCGAGCCGCTGCGCCTCAGCCGACTTCACGGCCTTACCCTTGTCGGCTTTCGGAGCCATGGCAGAGGCGGTGGAGGAGATCGACGACGTTGGTGATGCTAGTGGCGATGGGGATGGAGCGCTGCTCTCTTCGGCTTTGGAAAGAAGGGGGGAGAAGCGGTGGTTTTTCGAGATTGGACAGCAACTGGCAAGGTGGGCGACCTGCCCCTGTTTCCCCTGCTTATAAAGAGGGAGGGGGCGGACGTTCCGCTTTTCCGAATAAAGAAACCCCCACGATCTCGCCCCACGATCTCTCACACGACGCCGCATTAGGACGCGTGCGGTTCGTGGAGGGCGTCTTTGATGCAGGGTGAGTTACTGGCGTGACCCAGCCGCGTGTGCCCGCGTGTTCTGCTTTTTGGCCCGCCCAACAGCGCTTCGGCACCGTGTGGCCCAAGCCCGGGGCTCACTGCCGGTGTACTAGAGTAGGGATACCCTAGTATCCCGAACTTGTGGACGGGCAGTTGCAGCCCTCCGCGACAAGGCTTACCGGGTGACCGCCAAGGTCCTCCGCGGATCCTTTGGAGCCATTCAAGAACAAAATATTCAAGCCAAGGAGACAAGGCCCCGGCAAGAGGAGCTTGCCGGGAAGGCCACCCAAGGCACCTAGGAGACAAGGCCCCGGCAAGAGGAGCTTGCCGGGAAGGCCCGATGGCGACAAGCTTCCGGCGCGACAAGACAACAACCGCATGGCAAGGCGCTTGCCGCGGCACCACTCTATACACGAGCTCCAGACACCCACTAAGGTGTCGCCACAGGACCTTTCGGTAGCGCCAAGATGGCAAGAGAGGTCTTGGCGGCCCGGTGAAGCGCTTGATGGCAAGCGGCGCAGACATGCAGCCATCGTGGCGAACAGTGGCGTCCCGACGGTCCTTTTTGCCTTTATTAGGGCGACGTGACGGGCATTTAATGCCTTTGTCCCCTGCCGTTAGGGTTAGGTATGATACCTTTGTACCTGTACACTTTACACTGCATAAGTAGCTGTACCAACCACTCCTTTTCCATTTTACCCTTGTCTACGTTGCCACACTGTCGGAGACCCTTTAGCATATAAAAGGAGGCCCATGCGCAGCGTGGGGAGGGGTTCGAGGGTTCGAAAGGGTCGGTTCCCCACGCCGGTCGTTAGCAGCTTATGCATCTTTGTAGCACTCAGCGCTCTGAGCAAGAACTCAATACACTCAGACATGCAGCAGTAGGAGTATTATCTCTCCGGAGAGCTCCGAAGCTGGGTAAAATCGCTCGTGTGCTTTGCCTCGATCTGCTCTTCGTGCGACCTCCGCCCCACACCGAACCGAAAGGGGCTCGGTCCGCCGGTCCCATAGGTGTTCGTGGGTCAGATCAGCCTCCCCGACACCTTGCCATTTTGAGTCCTAGGTAATCCAAGCACAAAATCCATGCTAATATCTTCCCAAGGTTGATGTCAAATAGTTAGTGCCATATGTAAACCATGGGATTGAGATCGTGACTTAGCTTTGCCGCATGCAGAGCACCGGTTGGTGAAGCGTGAGACATCGTGAAACATCTTGGGCCAAGAATAGTTCTTGGAGAGCATGGCAAAAGTCTTGTCGCGTCCAAAGTGTCCCATGAGTCCACCTCCGTGAGCCTCTTGCAAAAGTAACAAACGAAGGGAAGACTCGGGAATGCATTATTTGTTAGCTCTCATTAGATAACCATCTTTGATATAGTATCGTTCCCAAGAAGTATGCGTCACACACTTAGCAAAAGGAGTAGCAAAAGTCACATCATGCTCATACAAATCTTTGACATGATCAAATCAAGCAATAGTCAATTCAATTGGAGTAATTAACATGCATTTGTGGCAAAGAGCATCCGCCACAACATTTTCTTTGACCTTAATGTACTTGATCACATAGAGGAAATATTCAATAAATTCACTCCATTTAGCATGCCGTTTGACCTTTAAGGTACTTAAGGGTCTCATGATCGGTATGTATGACAAACTCATGTGGTCTAATATAATGCTCCCAAACATGCAACAGACGCACTAAAGCATACTATTCTTTGTAATAGATAGGATAATTAAGTTGAGCAACGGAAAGTTTTTCACTAAAATATGCAATGGCTAGATTTTCTTGCAGCAAAACTCCACCAATTCCATTACCACTAGCATCGCAATGAACCTCAAAAGTTTTGTCAAAGTTAGGCAAAGCAAGAATCGGAGCATGAGTAAGCAACGATTTGAGCTCATCAAATGCGGTAGATTGCAAAGGGCCCCAAACAAACGGTGCGGCACTAGTGCTAAAGTCTTTCACAAAGCGGCGATAGAAACCCGAAGGCCAAGAAAACTACACACTTGTTGCAAATTTGTTGGTTGTGGCCATGTTTTAATTGCTTCCATTTTAGACTCATCAACATGGACACCCTTTGAGGAAACAACTAAACCCAAGAAAACAAGCTTGTCAACGCCAAAAGTGCATTTTTCAAGTTGGCATGAAGACGTTCCTTGCGAAGAGTTTGCAAAACGGCCGTAACATGGTTTACATGATCTTTGATGGATTTGCTAAAAACAAGTATGTCATTAAAGTAGACCACAACAAACACTCCAATGTAAGGATGAAGCACAAAATGCATAAGATGCATGAAAGTACCAGTAGCTTCCGATAAACCCATAAGCATAACTAACCACCCGTACAAGCCAAATTTAGTTTTGAAAGCGGTTTTCCATTCATCACCTTCTTGTATGCGGATTTGAATGTAACCAACTCTTGAGATCAATTTTTGAGAAAATAGTGGCACCGCTAAGCTCATCTAGCATATCATCAAGGCGAGGTATGGGATGCCTATATCGAACGATGATAGCATTGATGGGTCTACATTCAGAGCACATGCGAAAACTACCATCTTGCTTAGGAACAAGGATAACCGGAACGGCACAAGAGCTTAAGCTTTCACGTACATGACCGTTGTTGATGAGTCGTTGTACTTGCCGTTGGATCTCCTTAGTTTCTTTGGGGTTGACGCGGTATGGTGCCTTGTTAGGAAGAAGTGCACCAGGGATGAGGTCGATCCGGTATTCAATGCCACGTAGAGGAGGAAGACCGGGGGTAGCTCATCAGGAAAAACATCCTCGGGTTCTTGCAACAAGTTAGAGAACACTAGAGGAAGAGGATTCAAATTGTTAGTTTGGGACACCTCATCTTTTCATAGGAGGACATAGTGGATGACACTGAATGGGTTCTCACACACTTCTCTCATCTATCTTTTTGTGGCTAGGAGGACTAAGTTTTTCTCTCTTGGCAAAGTTTCACTCAATTTGGGCTTGTGGCGCTCACTTTCTTTGTGGTTGTTCACTCTCTGACTAGTATCTCCATGATGGGTGGAAGCTTGCTTGTCGGCGATTGAGGGAGTCCTGGACTAAGGGGTCCTCGGGCGTCCGGCTAGTTATCCATGGGCCGTACTGATGGGCTATGAAGACATGAAGGCCGAAGACTGTACCCGTGTCCTGATAAGACTCTCCTTGGCATGGAAGGCAATCTAGGTAACCAAGTATGAAGATTCCTTCTTATGTAACCGACTCTATGTAACCCTAGATCCCTCCGGTGTCTATATAAACTGGAGGGCGTAGTCCGCAAAGGATATACTCATTACCATAGTCATAAAGGCTGGGCCTCTAGGGTTTAGCCATTATGATCTCGTGGTAGATCTACTTTTGTAAAACTGGTATTCATCAAGATCAATCAAGCAGGAAGTAGGGTATTACCTCCACAGAGAGGGCCCGAACCTGGGTAAACATCATGTCTCCCGTCTCCTGCAACCGTCGACCTTAGACGCACAGTTCGGGACCCCCTACCCGAGATCCGCCGGTTTGGACACCGACATTGGTGCTTTCATTGAGAGTTCCATTGTGACGTCGACAAAAGGTTAGATGGCTCGCCTTGTCCTTAAAGACAACATCACCTCCGGGGGAGTCTTGGCCCCAGGCCAAACCCTCCGGCTGGGCGGCTATACCATGATCGCCCGTTCGGCCGTTGAGCCGACGATGACCTCTCGGGCCATCGAAAACCCCCTTCGCATCAACTCCGAACACTCCAAGCAGATTGATCCTGTAGAGTTTTCATCCTTGAACGAGCTCCTAGATCGCATCGCCGCTTTGGGAATCGCTACAGATTACGATCGGATCAGGCTTAAAACCGATCAAGGAGATACTAAAACTCCACCGGTCACCCACCAGATAGCGGTAGTTGAGGAGCAGGACAGCGAGTCTTCTTCTATATCAAAGACGACTATGTTCGGATCACTGATCTGGAAGAACCGGATACCCACCAGCGAAATAATGTGACCAGCCCTCCGAACATAGAATCGGACGCCAGTCCTAAACAATCAGAAGATACTCCTGGACCAGGACTGTTGAGTCCGGAAGGTCTTCAGACTCCGGGTAATCGGTCGGGTCAGGGTTCGGATTTAATTCCACCCACCCACCCAGGAAATGGTCCACCACTTATGGGCGAGATTCCTCCTTGTCAAAGATAAGGTAAAAGATTGCCGCGACGAGGATGCGATATCAGCGTTTTGCAACAACTACACGGACGAAGGTATCCTTAACGCTATCAATCGTTGCCGCATACTAAAGTTCACTGACTTAGAAAGTATCGTACAAAAGTACAGCGCGATGTAAAGTGCCTGGAAAACTCAGGCGGCTTGCTGGGAACCGTCGGTCCCAACTCAACTCCTCCTATAGGCGAAGAGGGCGCACCCTCGTGGCACGCGCAGTCCAACAGTCAAGAAACATAAGCCCATTACGCGGCACGACACCGTTCTGGAGGGATGGCTCTATGGCCCATGCAAAATACACACGGCACCAGATATCGTGGCCACTCACAGCCTTAGAGCATCTTGGATACTCCGGCAGGTCGCCAAGAGCGGCGAGGACATCCTTATCAAGGAAATCGCAAAACAGCACCCTCCGGAAAACGACGACACAAGAGTATTGACAGTGTTCAAGACATTCGCTTCTAACAACAAATGCAAAAGGGCACTTCGCAACCTCGCCGAAGACTGCCAAATCGCGGCAATAAACCCTTGGAACGACACGGCTATAACATTTAATGTCGGTGACGAACAGAGGTACAAGACAGTCCGAGTGCTAGCCGCATTAGTCCTCAGTCCTATCATGGACGGGTTTCGACTGACTAAGGTCCTCATGGACGGCGGCAGCGGGCTAAATATCATTTACGAGGACACACTCTAGAAAATGGAAATAGATAGGAGCCGCATCAAGCAAAGTAGCACAACCTTCCGCGGGATCATTCCCAGCCGAGAGGAATGGTGCGCGGGCATGTAACATCCCAAATTTTCAATTTGGAATGTTATACTAATAGATCATCATTGCATATCATATTTAATGCATTTTACTTCGGTCCTAGAAATTGTACGCAACTCAAGGACCCACGAAGAGAGTTGGGGATTTCGATATTTTCATATTTGAGTTTTCTCAAATTTTGGAAGTAGGATCATTTGATTTTATTTATTTTATCTTCAATTATTTCAATCATATAAATATGAGAGAGGGAATAAAATGACTTTCCCAAAATAAATAAATATTGAGGATTTAATAAAAAATCAAATAAGATTTTACTTTGGATTTTCTGGCTATTTTATTTGAATTTAGGAAAAATGCGTGTTTTCCAAAAATTGCATATAGGCCCAAATAAATGTTCATCTAAACCGGCTTGATTTTAGAAGTCGGGGAAAATTTATTTTGGGATTTTTGGAGTCTGTTTAGTATTTCTTTCGTTTGTTTTTCTGCGCGATATTTAAAAAAAAATTTAAAAAAAACTGGAACCGACTACGGGCCGTAACCGGCCAGGACTCCGCCTGGCCGACTCTTTATATAGCCTTGGGCCCTGCCCAGCCAAACCGCCGCCCATTAACCCGCCGCCGCCCAAACCCTAACCTAAGCGCCGCCTCACCGCCAGCGCCATGCTACTGCTTGCCGCCACGCCGCCGCCCTTGCGGACCCGCCGCCCGTCGCCGCCGACCACCGCCGCCCCCGCCGGAGCCGTCCCCACCGCCGACCCGCACCCCGAGGTTGACCTCGCCGCCTCCGTTTTTTAGAAAAAACCGTTCGGTTTTTCCGTCAGTTTTTCGTCGGTTTTTTTAGATTCCGTTTTTTTCGTTAGATCGGTTTTCTTCCGGTTTGGATTAATTAGCGAGTGTTCACTCGTTCGTTCGTTTTTAACGAACGCGTTCATCGTTTAGATCCAGATAACAAACGTTCGTTCGTTAACCTGTTCGTCGTTTTTGTTTTTCTCGGATTTATTCCGCGAATTTTCTGATCGAGATTTCTGTTCCGATTTTTGTTTTAGTATAACTTTTCGCTCGTTCATCGGAATCAGGCGATTCAAGCGCCTAGAGTTTCGTCCCGAAACCCTCTTTCCGAAAAATCTACTCAAACCAGTTTTTGCTTCTGCAAAATTTGACTTAGGTCCAGATTAGTAAACGAAGCTTGTTTCTCTCGCCGTTTGAGTTTTGTTTCTTCGTTCGATTTGATTCTTTTTGCAAACCGGAGTTCTTAAGTTGAACTTTCTGGTTAGACCTATTATTTGAGTTTTACCCGTGCATTAGATAAGTTCTTAAGTTGAACTTATTGTATGCTTGTTTGTTTGTTTGCTCGCGATAGAGTAACCGGACTGCGCCGCTTGCTACTTTACTCGGATCCCTAGGTTACGCGGATCATCAGCAAGGCAAGTAACACTTTGATCATACCTCTTTACTACCCAGTTTTTATGCATTAGATCAATCCGCAAACATTGCATGATTAGGATCTAATTAAATTGTGGGTTTTGGGAAGTAGATTGAGGTAGTACCTATTACCTGTTTTATTATCAAACCCTTGGGAGTTACTTCTCGTTTGCTTATTTTGCCATGCTATGCTAGTAGACGTGGATTGGGTGAGTGATTTTCCATGACAGATGTGAGATTGTTAATTAATGGTTTATTTAAGGTGGCAACATTAATACACATCTGGGTGGATTGAGGTACATGGTTATTCCAGGATTGCCTGTTTTTTTATGGACCGCCACCCAGGCTCAAAGGGATCATAAGATTATTCATGCTAGAAACTTCCGTGTGCAGCCACATGCTATTATGGGCTCTAGCAAAGCTGATTAAGTCGTGCAAACTCTTATAGTGGTAGACTAGCAGATGTAGGGGAAAGTAGGTGTACCGGTCTACCCATCGTAAGGTGTTAGCGCTTCTGAAAGACTATGTCTCGGTCATTCGTTTCTCAAACACCATGTAGTGCGAGAAAACCAACGGAGGAGATCGAGTCATGTGGGGGAAAGTGCGCAACCTCTGCAGAGTGTATAAACTAATCATGATTAGCCGTGTCCCCGGTTATGGACATCTTGAGTATCTAGTACTTGGATTTTCGTGTGAATCTCATCATGTTACTTTAATTAATATTGTTGGGTTTGTTTAATGATGATGCTTAATTGGGATCGAGGATGCTGTCAACCATTCTCAATGTTTAACAACCACCATGGTAGTTAAATAATTTATTCCTTTGTAGTAGGGAAAAATTGGCTTTACGCAAAAACTGTAACCATAGATCTATCCACCAAGCCATATATGCATGTAGTATAGCTTTACTCTTTCAGTTTTCTCTATATGTTACTTTGCCAGCATATTCCATGTGCTGACCCGTTTTCGGGCTGCAACGTTCATGTTGCAGACTTTTCAGACGACGAGTAAGATGCTTTAGGATCGTGGTTCTATACTCAGTGATGCCGTTGGAGTTGATGGACTCACTTATCTTCCAAGCCTTCCGCTGTTATCGTTATTAGATGGCCTTAAGCCACATCCATTGTAATAAGTTTCTCTTTGGAGACATTCGATGTAATAAGTGTGTGATTGCTACTCTGTTATAAATCGTTCAAGTACTATGTGTGTCAGCATTACTGATCCAGGGATGACACTGATGCACAAAGATCGGACTATTTGAGGTCTGGTCGCTACAAGATGGTATCAGAGCACACGCTGACTGTAGGAAACGACCACTAAGAAAAGACCATAGATCACTACTCTCTCTTCTCATTCTAACTCCTCATCTCTTCTATTCTTCTAGGATGGCGGATGCAAGGAACAAGTTCATGCAACCGGATGAAAATACACCCTTTGGACGACACCTGAAGGAAGTAACCAAGTACTTGAAGATCGGAGTACCAAGTTTCACCGGAACCTATAACGCCACCTTACCTGAAGAGGAGCGCTGGATGATTCAAGTTCAAGTTCCAGGAAGGACGTTCATGCCAGTCATTGAGCCTATAGAGTTTTCCATTGATGCACCAACCTGGAGTTTAGGGAAGAGCATGGCAGCTCACATCATCATGGGACGCATTGGAGAAGTTTATCACCAGGAGCTTAAGGATACTACCTACCAAATTTGTGGGCGCCGAGATGAGCAATGGGAGATGGTCAACACCAGGAAAGACAGATCGATTGCAGCTTTCATCCAGGAGTTAAACCAGCACATTCGACGCCAGGAGAACCAGATGAGTGCAGGCATGATGGATCTGAAGAAAGCCATGATCAAGATCACGGAACTGGAGGAAGAACTCAAGTCTACACGCGATGGATATGAGGAGGAAATATCAACTCTAGTCGAGAAGAATGATGATCTGAAGAAGAAGCTAAGAGTGTTCATGGGATTTCCAAGAATCGGAGAAGACGAAGATCGCACTTGTCCCGAGAATTACATCATCATCGACGATACCGACTCGGACCCGGATGATAGTGATGATGACTACGTTGATGAAGCTGGAGGAGATATCATGGAGTCTTCATCTGAGGAGTTTTTTCTAGTAGACCACCATAAAGCAGTAGAATTTCCCTCCATGTATCTATTATAGTCTGAGCACTTCGTAACGATAGATAGACCGTTGTATGCCCTTGCTTGTTTGAATGAAGTGTTTTGATTGCAATTTGCCTCATGTGCATATGGGTAGTTTTTTCGCCTCTAGACCTCATTCTATTCTGTATTCTTGTCTTTTCTAAACCCTCAGATGCCTCCGAGACGTGACAACGGATTCGCTTTCCCACCGGAGCTCACCCAGTTGATCTAGCAGCAGAAACATTGATTACGCCAGTAAGTCGATTCTGCTTACTACCCCAGAAGGGAAAAGGATAAGGTATGTATCAAGGCATGAACCGAGGAGGATGCACGTAAATTCCTTATCAGGAGTTGTGCAGGAGGAAGTACTAGTAGTGAAGGATTTTCCGGATGTATTTCCAGAGGAGTTGCCAGGTGTCGGTGTCAAAACCGGCGGATCTCGGGTAGGGGGTCCCGAACTGTGCGTCTAGGAGGATGGTAACAGGAGACAAGGGACACGATGTTTTTACCCAGGTTCGGGCCCTCTCGATGGAGGTAATACCCTACTCTTGCTTGATTAATATTGATGATATGGGTAGTACAAGAGTAGATCTACCACGAGATCAAGGAGGCTAAACCCTAGAAGCTAGCCTATGGTATGATTGTTGTTCGTCCTATGGACTAAAACCCTTCGGTTTATATAGACACCGGATAGGTTAGCGTTACACAGAGTCGGTTACAACGGTAGGATCTACATATCCGTATCGCCAAGCTTGCCTTCCACGCCAAGGAAAGTCCCATACGGACAAGGGACGAAGTCTTCAATCTTGTATCTTCATAGTCTTGGAGTCCGGCCAAAGATGATAGTTCGGCTATCCGGACACACCCTAGTCCAGGACTCCCTCAGTAGCCCCTGAACCAGGCTTCAATGACGATGAGTCCGGCGCGCATATTGTCTTCGGCATTGCAAGGCGGGTTCCTCCTCCGAATAGTTCATAGAAGATTTTGAACACCAGGATAGTGTCCGGCTCTACAAAACACGTTCCACAAAGCACCGTAGAGAGAATAATTTTTGCACAGATCTGCTGACGTATTCCACGGCGTGACATCACACCACGACCAAGCCTTTATACAAATTGTTTTTTTACTGTTCCACCTTAGCGCGTTTAGTGAGGCGGTTTCCTTGGCACGTCTTTATTTAAGCGTAAATCGCGCCTCCTTATTCCGGGATTCTCATCAAATACGGACGCCTCTACCAAAGGCGAGTCCTACTCGACCACGGGGAGGGCTCTTGATATTCAACCTCTTTATAGTGAGACCAAGGCCCTCTTCTTTTTACACCCTCCATCGAGTTCGCCTCGCGCTTCGAGTTCTAACACCCAAAGCTTCATATTTAGGCGCTTTGACCTTGACGATGTCCGGCTCCGACCAACACGGCCGATGGATGTCTTCTTCCGTCACGAAGAAGATGTGCAAAAAGCTGCGAGGCGCCCGGTATCTAACCGCGAGATTTCAGATAGGCTGCCTGCTCGGGGCAGGTCATTCCCACTCCCGAGCCCGGCAAGAGCATGGTGTTCGTGTCACACTTCCTTCGGGGTTTAGGCTTCCCGACGGATCCCTTTGTGCAGGGGCTCATGTTTTATTATGGGCTGGATTTCCATGACTTGAATCCGGAGTCCATCCTCCATATCTCGTCATTCATTGTCGTATGTGAGGCCTTCCACCATATTACACCTCACTTCGGATTATTGCTCAAGAGCTTCAAGGTGGAGCCGAAGATGATCGAGGGGCAACAAGCAGAGTGCGGAGGGGCGGTCATAAGTAAGTGTGCTAATGCTCCGTGGCCCGAGGGATCTTTTCAAGAGGAGCTTGGTTTGTGGCAACGGGAGTGGTTTTATATTACCGCTCCCAGGGGCACCAAATGGGTGGCGCTTCTCGCCTTCTGCTCAGGTCCACCACAGCGGCTGGCGTCATGGGTCAACAAGGGGCTCGACTGGGGGCTGTCCAAGGACGTTCCTCTGTTGCAGGGCCGTATTCGAGACCTCCGAGAAAGAGAGATCAATCTAGTCGCAGTGGCGCAGGTCATGTTGATTCGGCGCCTTCTGCCCTGCAAACGTCGCCCCCTCCGTATGTGGAAATTTAATCTGGAGGGACCACGAGCTCTCCAACATTTTATGGGTACGACGCCCGTGGAGATGTACAAACTGTTCTTCGGATGACAAGAGAAGTGTCCGGACCTGATTGAGGACGCAGGACTAAGCTGCAATTGCCCAGATACTCAAGTAAGTAGTCCTGTACCCGGACAGGCCGTCCGTTCATTTATCGTAAACTTGCCCTTAAAGGAGTTGTTTCTTGAACAGGAGTGGATAGCGAAGGCAAAGTTGATAAGGTGTCCGGCTCCCCTCCCAGAGACCACGCCGGATCCCATGTTGACCAAGATGTTGGAGGCCGCGCCTTTTAATGAAAGCGAAGGGGGGAGCGGGGAAGCAACTGCCTCCTCAAAGGAGGCCTTTGAGGAAGGAGGGATCAAAAGTCCCACCCTCCAAGGAGAGAAGAGGACCGCTTTGGAAGATCCAGAGGTCAAGGCCTCGAAGAGGGGAAAGAAATCTTCGTCAGAGAGTCCGGCGCTGGGAAGTACCCCAGCCGCTGTTTCCCCAAGGGGATCAGCCCTCCAGCGAGCCGTAAGTAAAAAGAAGGGGTCTTGTAAATAAGGAACATCCCTGTATTTATTTATAAATATAACCGAAATTGTACCTTGTAGTTCGGATCTCAGCCCTTCTCAGCAGAGCTCGTCTTCGGGGGATCTTCTTCCGGAGATCATGGAGAGCGAAACGCCTCCACCTGTCGCACCTTCATGCGAGGCGGATGATCCTAAGGTGTCGTCACGGAGGTTTCCCCATGTCCGGCGGGGCCGGAAGGTCCGGCGCCAACTGGCGTGCGGTCGGAGGAGCTGAAGGATCTGCTCGCGCAAGCGGCTACTCAGAAGATCACCGTGCTCTAATGGGTACAGTGATTGAAAGAATTGCATCCGCTGAGAGCGGATTGCATGAAGCCGCCAGAAGTTTACTGACGGGGTTTGAGGTACGCAAAAATGATGTACCTTCTGACAGTTATGCATATAGAATGGGCCCTGTATAGATAGTAGCCCACGAGACTCGGTATGTTGTCAAAATTGACAGCGTGCCGAGGATCATAATCTCAGTTATAACATATCGCCGCTCCTAAATAGGTGGCGGGGCGTCCGATGGCCAGCCGGACTGATGAATATGCCGAACTAAAGCGGCAACTTGACGAGGCGGATGCGGACATCGCGCTGGTCAATAAACGGTTTGACGAGTCACAAGGTATGCAACTTCTACGTGGACACCAGGTAAGGCAGCTTGACGCCCATGCCTTACTACTTGTATGCTTAATGCAGGTCGTGCCGCTGCTGTGGAGGAGCTGCGGGCGGAACTCGCCCGAGCTAAAGAGCAAGCCATAAATAGTAATGCGGTCGCTTTAAGGGCGGCCGAAGAGCTAAAAGCCGAGCGGGCTGCTCACTGCCGAAGCAAAGAGGAAATGGCCGATATGGCCAGAAAGTTGAAGAATACTACCGACCGCTACGATGTCCTTGAAAAAGAACATCAAGCGGAGCAAGAGGGCCTGAAAAAGGCCACCGCCGAATCCAAGGATGCTCGTTCCGCTTTGAGAGCTGCCAAGGAGGAGCTTAGTCAGGCCGGGGCTGTTGCGGCTGGAAAACCGTTTCTGCTGCGGAGGAAATATAAGGATCCGAAGTATGCTCTGTTGGACAAGTTGTGGAGTTCGGAGGATGCTTATCTGGACTTAGCGGCGAGCGCTGCGGACGCGATTGAGCACTTCCGAGGCCAGAAGGGGCACAGAAGGGAAGAGCTATATTGGTCGCAATTCCATAGTCCGGAGCGTCCTCTTCCGTTGACCGATCGGTCAGCCGAATGGGCCGAGCTGAATCGATTATCCGGACTTGCCATGAAGTATGTCATGACTCATTAGTGGCCAGGCGGACCCCGGCCGAAGAGCTATTTTGGTTTAGTGCAGCAGTTCCTTGGTGCGGTACCTCGTATCGACGCAATGAAGCGGTCGGCGTGTATTGAGGGAGCGCGGATGGCTCTGGCCCGTGTCAAGACATACTGGGAGGAGATGAAGGCCACCGACGTTGCATCCCAAGATTCGGACAAAAGCCGAGTACCTGCCGAGCACTATTTTGAGGAAGTCCTGCAGGGCGCTCGTTTAATAGAGACGCAAAGGTTTCAAGGATATTATGTTTAAATGACATGTATGATTTGTGAAAACAATGTTTCAATATAATATAAGAGCTTTTTATACTTGTGCGATCAAGTGGTAAACTACTCCCTGTGCGGCTGTTGATGTATATGTATATATAACCTGAAAGATGGCAGTCCTTGGCTTCAGCCCCCACGCACATAGTGCGGGGGTGTTTGCAAAGAAGGCGCTTTTTCACACTTAACCCAACGTCTTGGTCCTATTAAGGAGGTGATAGCGTAGCAAACTAGGCAACCGGACTATAATGCTTTATCACTTTCACTTAGCCATAGGAGTTCGAGGGTGGGGCTACTATATAGCCCCTGGGGGCACCGCACTCTCCTGAATTCGGGGTGCGTATGTGCCTGACCGAAAAACGGTCCTTCGTTAATGTGGAGGAATTCTAAACATTCCGGTGAGTCATCGAGTGGTTGACCAGTCTCTCGCTATATCATGACAGTTAGTTTTCGGCTTTCTCTAATGAGGTGATGTTGGGGAACGTAGTAATTTCAAAAAATTTCCTACGCACACGCAGGATCATGGTGATGCATAGCAACGAGAGGGGAGAGTGTATGTCCACGCACTCGTGAGACCGAAGCGGAAGCGTTATAACAACGCGGTTGATGTAGTCGTCGTCTTCACGATCCGACCGATCCAAGCACCGAACGTCACGGCACCTCCGAGTTACGCACACGTTCAGCTCGATGACGATCCCGGACTCCGATCCAGCAAAGTGTCGGGATGAGTTCCACAAGACGACGGCGTGGCAGGACGATGTTGATGCTCCACCGACGCAGGGCTTCGCCTTAGGCTCATGACGATATGACTTCTCCGGTAGCGAGGGCTTCGCCCTAAGCTCTCTGACGATATGACCGAAGTGGAATATGGTGGAGGGGCACCGCACACGGCTAAGGAACGATCCGTAGATCAACTTGTGTGTCTTGGGGTGCCCCTGCCCCTCAGATATAAAGGAGCCAAGGGGAGGTGGCCGGCCCTAGAGGAGGCGCAAGATTAAGGAGGAGTCCTACTCCCACCGGGAGTAGGACTCCCTTGTCCTAGTTGGACTAGGATTGGAGGAGGGAAGAGGGAAGGCGCGCCGCCCCTTCCTTGTCCTATTCGGACTAGAGGGGAGGGGCGCAGCCCACCTTGGCCTGCCCTTCCTCTTCTCCTATGGCCCATTAAGGCCCATGGACCTCCGGGGTTCCGTAACCTCCCTTGCATCTCAGAAATCCCGATTTCACCCGGAATACTTCCGATGTCCAAATGTAGGCTTCCAATATATCAATCTTTATGTCTCGACCATTTCGAGACTCCTCGTCATGTCCGTGATCACATCCGGGACTCGAACAACCTTCGTGCATCAATACTTATAAACTCATTATGAACTGTCATCGAAGCGTTAAGCGTGCGGACCCTACGGGTTCGAGAACTATGTAGACATGACCTAGAACCATTCTCGGTCAATAACCAATAGCGGAACCTGGATGCCCATATTGGTTCCTACATATTCTATGAAGATCTTTATCGGTCAAACCGCATAACGACATACGTTGTTCCCTTTGTCATCGGTATGTTACTTACCCGAGATTCGATCGTCGGTATCCAATACCTAGTTCAATCTCGTTACCGGTAAGTCTCTTTACTCGTTCCGTAATACATCATCTCACAACTAACTCATTAGTTCTAATGCTTGCAAGGCTTTAAGTGATGTGCATTACCGAGAAGGCCTGGAGATACCTCTCCGACAATCGAAGTGACAAAAACAAATCTCGAAAAACGCCAACCAAACAAGTACATAAGGAGACACAAGTAGTACTCCTTTATAATCACCCAGTTACGTTGTGACGTTTGGTAGTACCCAAAGTGTTCCTCCGGTAAACGGGAGTTGCATAATCTCATAGTTATAGGAACATGTATGGGTCATGAAGAAAGCATTAACATACTAAACGATCAAGTGTTAAGCTAACGGAATGGGTCATGTCAATCAGATCATTCAACTAATGATGTGACCTTGTTAATCAAATAACAACTCCTTGTTCATGGTTAGGAAACATAACCATCTTTGATTAACAAGCTAGTCAAGTAGAGGCATACTAGTGACATACTGTTTGTCTATATATTCACACATGTATTATGTTTCCGGTTAATACAATTCTAGCATGAATAATAAACATTTATCATGATATAAGGAAATAAATAATAACTTTATTATTGCCTCTAGGGCATATTTCCTTCAGTCTCCCACTTGCACTAGAGTCAATAATCTAGTTCACATCATCATGTGATTCAACACTAATATTCACATCTCGTATGTGATTAACACACATAGTTCACATCGTCATGTGACCAACACCCAAAGGGTTTACTAGAGTCAATAATCTAGTTCACATCGCTATGTGATTAACACCCAAAGAGTACTAAGGTATGATCATGTTTTGCTCGTGAGAGAAGCTTAGTCAACGGGTCTGTCACATTCAGAGCCGTATGTATTTTGCAAATACTCTATGTCTACAATGCTTCGCATCGGAGCTACTCTAGCTAATTGCTCCCACTTTCAATATGTATCCAGATTGAGTCTTAGAGTCATCTGGATCTGTGTAAAAGCTTGCATCGATGTAACTCTTTACGACGGGCTCTTTTATCACCTCCATAATCGAGAAATATTTCCTTAGTCCTCACTAAGGATGTTCTTGACCAATGTCCAGTGATCTACTCCTAGATCACTATTGTACTCCCTTGCCAAATTCAGGGCAAGGTATACAATAGGTCTGGTACATAGCATAGCATACTTCATAGAACCTATGATCGAGGCATAGGGAATGACTTTCATTCTCTTTTCTATTTTCCGCCGTGGTCGGGATTTGAGTCTTACTCAATTTCATACGTTTTGCAACACAGGCAAGAACTTTTCTTTGACTGTTCCATTTTGAACTACTTCAAAATCTTGACAAGGTATGTACTTATTGAAAAACTTATCAAGCGTCTTGATCTATCTCTATAGATCTTGATGCTCAATATGTAAGCAGCTTCACCGAGGTCCTTCTTTGAAAAACTCCTTTCAAATACTCCTTTATGCTTTGCGTAATAATTCTACATTATTTCCGATTAACAATATGTCATTCACATATACTTATCAAAAATGTTGTAATGCTCCCACTCACTTTCTTGTAAATACAGGCTTCTCCAAAAGTCTGTAAAACCATATGCTTTGATCACACTATCAAAGCGTTTATTCCAACTCCGAGATGCTTGCACCAGTCCATAGATGGATCGTTGGAGCTTGCATATTTTGTTAGCTCCTTTAGGATTGAAAAACCTTCTGTTTGCATCATATACAACTCTTCTTTAATAAATCCATTAAAGAATTTAGTTTTGACATCCATTTGCCAGATTTCATAAAATGTGGCAATTGCTAACATGATTCGGACAGACTTAAGAATCGCTACAGTTTGAGAAAATCTTATTGTAGTCAACACCTTGAACTTGTCGAAAACCTTTTTGTGACAAGTCGAGCTTTGTAGATAGTAACACTACTATCAATGTCCGTCTTCCTCTTGAAGATCCATTTATTTAACATGGCTTGTCGATCATCGAGCAAGTCAATCAAAGTCCATACTTTGTTCTCATACATGGATCCTATCTCAGATTTCATGGCCTCAAGCCATTTCGCGAATCTGGGCTCATCATCGCTTCCTCATAGTCCGTAGGTTCATCATGGTCTAGTAACATGACTTCCGTAACACGATTACCATACCACTCACAGTGCGGATTTTGCTCGAAGACCTACGAGGTTTGGTAGCAACTTGATCTGAAGTTTCATGATCATCATCATTAACTTCCTCACTAATTGGTGTAGGAATCACTGGAACTGATTTCTGTGATGAACTACTTTCCAATAAGGGAGAAGGTACAATTACCTCATCAAGTTCTATTTTCCTCCCACTCACTTCTTTCGAGAGAAACTTTCTTCTCTATAAAGGATCCATCTTAGCAACGAAAAACTTGCCTTTGGATCTGTGGATAGAAGGTGTACCCAATATTTACATTTGGTTATTCTATGAAGACGCACTTCTCCGATTTGGGTTCGAGCTTATCAGGTGAAAACTTTTTCACATAAGTATCAAAACTCCAAACTTTTAAGAAACGACAGCTTAGGTTTACTGTTAAACCATAGTTCATATGGTGTCGTCTCAACGGATTTAGATGGTGCCCTATTAAACGTGAATGCAGCTGTCTCTAATGCATAACCCCAAAACGATATTGGTAAATTAGTAAGAGACATCATTGATCGCACCATATCAAAATAAAGTACGGTTCTGACGTTCGGACACACCATAACGTTGTGGTGTTCCAGGTGGCGTGAGCTGTGAAACTATTCCACTTTGTTTTAATTGAAGACCAAACTCGTAACTCAAATATTCATCTCCACGATCAGATTGCAGAAACTTTATTTTCTTGTAATGATGATTTTCTACTTTACTCTGAAATTCTTTGAACTTTTCAACTATTTCAGACTTATGTTTCATCAAGAAGATATACGCATATCTGCTCAAATCATCTGTGAAGGTCAGAAAATAATGATACTTGCCACGAGCATCAACACTCATTGAATCGCATACATCGGTATGTATTATTTCCAATAAGTCAAGAGCTTGTTCCATTGTTCCGAGAAGCGGAGTTTTAGTCATCTTGCCCAAAAGGCACGGTTCGCAAGCATCAAATGATTCATAATCAAGGGATTCCAAAAGTCCATCAAGATGGAGTTTTCTTCATGCGCTTTACACCAATATGACCTAAACGGCAGTGCTACATATAAGTTGCACTATCATTATTAACTTTGCATCTTTTGGTTTCAATATTATGAATATGTGTATCACTATGATCGAGATCCAATGAACCATTTTCATTGGGTGTGTAACCATATAAGGTTTTATTCATGTAAATGTAACAACAATTTATTCTCTTACTTAAATGAATAACCGTATTGCAATAAACATGATCAAATCATATTTATGCTCAACACCAAATAACACTTATTTAGGTTCCACACTAATCCCGAAAGTATAGGGAGTGTGCGATGATGATCATATCAATCTTGGAACTACTTCCAACACTCATCGTCACTTCCCCTTCAACTAGTTTCGCTTCATTCTGCAACTCCTGCTTCAAGTTACTACTCTTAGCAATTGAACCAGTATCAAATACTGAGGGGTTGCTACGAACACTAGTAAAATACACATCAATAATCAGTATATCAAATATACCTTTGTTCATTTTGCCATCCTTCTTATCTGCCAAATACTTGGGGCAGTTCCGCTTCCAGTGACCTGCTCCATTGCAGCAAAAGCACTTAGTCTCGTGCTTAGGTCCAGACTTGGGTTTCTTCACTCGAGCAGCAACTTGCTTGCCGCTCTTCTTGAAGTTCCCCTTCTTCCCTTTGCCCTTTTCCTTGAGACTAGTGGTCTTGTCAATCATCAACACTTGATGCTCTTTCTTGATTTCTACCTTCGCCGATTTCAACATCATGAAGAGCTCGAATCGCTTTTCGTCATCCCTTGCATACTATAGTTCATCACGAAGTTCTATTAACTTAGTGATGGTGACTAGAGAATTCTGTCAATCACCGCCTTATCCGGAAGATTAACTCCCACTTGATTCAAGCGATTGAAGTACCTGCACAATCCGAGAACATGCTCACTAGTTGAGCGATTCTCTTCCATCTTTTAGCTATAGAACTTGTTGGAGACTTCATATCTCTCAACTCGGTATTTGCTTGAAATATTAACTACAATTCCTGGAACATCTAATATGGTCCATGACGTTCAAAACGCCTTTGGAGTCCCGATTCTAAGCCGTTAAGTATGGTGCACTAAACAATCAAGTAGTCATCATATTGAGCTAGCCAAACGCTCATAACGCCTCGCATTTGCTCCTGCAATAGGTCCGTCACCTAGCGGTGCATTAAGGACATAATTCTTACAGGCAGCAATGATGATAAACCTCAGATCACGGATCCAATCCGCAGCATTGCTACTAACATTTTTCAATACAATTTTCTCTAGGAACACATATAAAAACATAGGGAAGCAACAACGCGAGCTATTGATCTACAAACATAATTTGCAAAATACTACCAGGACTAAGTTCATGATAAATTTAAGTTCAATTAATCATATTACTTAAGAACTCCCACTTAGATAGACATCTCTCTAGTCATCTAAGTGATTACGTGATCCAAATCAACTAAACCATGTCCGATCATCACGTGAGATGGAGTAGTTTCAATGGTGAACATCACTATGTTGATCATATCTACTATATGATTCACGTTCGACCTTTCGGTCTCCGTGTTCCGAGGCCATATCTGTTATATGCTAGGCTCGTCAAGTTTAACCTGAGTATTCCGCGTGTGCAACTGTTTTGCACCGTTGTAGATGGACGAGAGCTTATCACACCCGATCATCACGCGTGGTGTCCGGGCACTACGAACTTTGGCAACGGTGCATACTCAGGAGAACACTTCTTGATAATTTTTAGTGAGAGATCATCTTATAATGCTACCGTCAATCAAAGCAAGATAAGATGCATAAAGGATAAACATCACATGCAATCAATATAAGTGATATGATATGGTCATCATCATCTTGTGCTTGTGATCTCCATTGCCGGGTTAATCATGATCACCATCGCCACCGCGCCGACACCTTGATCTCCATCGTAGCATCGTTGTCGTCTCGTCAACTATTGCTTCTACGACTATCGCTACTCCTTAGTGATAAAGTAAAGCAATTACATGGCGTTTGCATTTCATACAATAAAGCGACAACCATATGGCTCCTGCCAGTTGCCGATAACTCGGTTACAAAACATGATCATCTCATACAATAAAATATAGCATCACGTCTTGACCATATCACATCACAACATGCCCTGCAAAAACAAGTTAGACGTCCTCTACTTTGTTGTTGCAAGTTTTACGTGGCTGCTACGGGCTGAGCAAGAACAGTTCTTACCTACGCATCAAAACGACAACGATACTTCGTCAAATAGACTCCGTTTTAACCTTCTCAAGGACCGGGCGTAGCCACACTCGGTTCAACTAATGTTGGAGAGACAGTCTTCCGCAAGCCATCTATGTGCAAAGCACGCCGAGGAACCGGTCTCGCGTAAAAGAGTACGCGTAAGGTTGGTCCGGATCGTCTCGCCCAACAATACCGCTGAACCAAAGTATGACATGCTTTGGTAGGCGATGACTTGTATCGCCCACAACTCACTTGTGTTCTACTCGTGCATATGACATCAACGCATAAAACCAGGCTCGGATGCCACTGTTTGGGAACGTAGTAATTTCAAAAAATTTCCTACGCACACGCAGGATCATGGTGATGCATAGCAACGAGAGGGGAGAGTGTATGTCCACGTACCCTCGTAGACCGTAAGCGGAAGCGTTATAACAACGCGGTTGATGTAGTCGACGTCTTCACGATCCGACCGATCCAAGCACCGAACGTCACGGCACCTCCGAGTTCTGCACACGCTCAGCTCGATGACGATCCCCTGCACTCGATCCGGCAAAGTGTCGGGATGAGTTCCACAAGACGACGGCGTGGTGGCGATGTTGATGCTCCACCGACGCAGGGCTTCGCCTAAGCTCCGCGACGATATGACTTCTCCGGCGCAGGCTTCGCCTAAGCTCTCTGACGATATGACCAAGTGGAATATGGTGGAGGGGGCCCCAGACACGGCTAAGGAACGATCCGTAGATCAACTTGTGTGTCTTGGGGTGCCCCCGCCTCAGATATAAAGGAGCCAAGGGGAGGTGGCGGCCCTAGAGGAGGCGCACTAAGGAGGAGTCCTACTCCCACCGAGTAGGACTCCCCCCTGTCCTAGTTGGACTAGGATTGGAGGAGGGGAAGAGGGAAGGCGCGCCCCCCCTTCCTTGTCCTATTCGGACTAGAGGGGAGGGGGGCGCAGCCCACCTTGGCCTGCCCTTCCTCTTCTCCTATGGCCCATTAAGGCCCATGGACCTCCCGGGGTTCCGTAACCTCCCTGCATCTCTAAGAAAATCCCGATTTCACCCGGAATACTTCCGATGTCCAAATGTAGGCTTCCAATATATCAATCTTTATGTCTCGACCATTTCGAGACTCCTCGTTATGTCCGTGATCACATCCGGGACTCCGAACAACCTTCGGTGCATCAATACTTATAAACTCATTATGAACTGTCATCGAAACGTTAAGCGTGCGGACCCTACGGGTTCGAGAACTATGTAGACATGACCTAGAACCATTCTCGGTCAATAACCAATAGCGGAACCTGGATGCCCATATTGGTTCCTACATATTCTACGAAGATCTTTATCGGTCAAACCGCATAACGACATACGTTGTTCCCTTTGTCATCGGTATGTTACTTACCCGAGATTTGATCGTCGGTATCCAATACCTAGTTCAATCTCGTTACGGTAAGTCTCTTTACTCGTTCCGTAATACATCATCTCACAACTAACTCATTAGTTGTAATGCTTGCAAGGCTTTAAGTGATGTGCATTACCGAGAAGGCTCGAGATACCTCTCCACAATCGGAGTGACAAAACCTAATCTCGAAATACGCCAACCCAACAAGTACCTTTGGAGACACCTGTAGTACTCCTTTATAATCACCCGATTACGTTGTGACGTTTGGTAGTACCCAAAGTGTTCCTCCGTAAACGGGAGTTGCATAATCTCATAGTTATAGGAACATGTATGGGTCATGAAGAAAGCATTAACATACTAAACGATCAAGTGTTAAGCTAACGGAATGGGTCATGTCAATCAGATCATTCAACTAATGATGTGACCTTGTTAATCAAATAACAACTCCTTGTTCATGGTTAGGAAACATAACCATCTTTGATTAACAAGCTAGTCAAGTAGAGGCATACTAGTGACATACCGTTTGTCTATATATTCACACATGTATTATGTTTCCGGTTAATACAATTCTAGCATGAATAATAAACATTTATCATGATATAAGGAAATAAATAATAACTTTATTATTGCCTCTAGGGCATATTTCCTTCAGGTGCTCGCCCGGCCGAACCGGGGCACAACCGCATCAGTTCTCCTGGTGCCGCGTTAGCCGATAGAACGGAATGTAAGGCAGCAAAACACAGGAGCCAGGCAAACCCAACATTTGACCAAAGACATGATTCGGAGCTGATGCATATAAGGCCTAACTCGAGACGCCGAACACTCCCTAAGGTATTCGGTCTTTATAAAAACGGGCAGAATAATGCCCTAAGCCCCTGGTGTCCAGGTACACGCAAAAATTCTGGTGCGGCCAATGCCAAAATGCCAGCCTCCTCCTCGGTTATAGTAAGAAACCGGGGATGTATATCAACAAGAGACATAAAAAGGTTTACGCAGGGTCTTAATCTGAAAAGAATCCTTGCAACGGGTCCCTACTGCACGTCTGCGCCTGTGTCTCCGTTGTGCCGTATCCTGGACGGGTGTAGCACGTTGTTCATCTGTAATAGAGAGGAACTTAGTTTAAAAGAAAAAAAGATCGTGCGAAAAATGTACTTTATATTAAATAAACGGAGTATGATTCGAAGAAGTGACTAAAATTGAGCTTTATTGTCTCTTGTTGTACATGCGTGCAGCCCCTTGTATGGGGGCATGCTGCTAGTAGGCGCCGGACTCGTCTAGCCGTGTCCGGGGTTTGAATGAGCTATTCAGGTTCTTTGATTAGCGGAGCCGGATAGGTGTGGGGCTGTCAAGGCAGTCTCACGTTCTTCCGTGCTCGAATAACACTTAATACTCCCTTTTAATGAGATGGTGTCGCGTGGACCGGGAATTATAAGTGTAAGAGATGCGTAATGCGGTATTGCGTTAAAGCGGGCGAAAGCTTCACGCCCCAGTAGTGCTTGATAGCTACTGTCGAATGGGGCGATGTGGAAGGTTAACTTTTCGCGGCGGAAGTTGTCGGGTGAGCCGAACACAACTTCTAATAGAAGGGAGCCCGTACAATGGGCATACGGGCCTGGCATTACCCCTTTGAAGGAGGTGTTGCTATGGCGAATTTTGGTTGGGTCTATCTCCATGATGCGGATTGTGTCCTGATATATCAGGTTTATGTCACTGCCGCCATCCATGAGAACTTGTGTAAATTGGAATCCGTCAATTATAGGATCCAATATCAAGGCAGTCCATCCTGCGTTAGGATACTTTCGAATAGTCCTGATGGTCGAAGGTGATTGGTTTTGACAACCCGGTGTTGGTACTCCGCTAGGGTAGTTTGTGCGGCGACATTTTAGTGGGCGCCGCTGCTTTTTCCCTTTGATCACGTGAAGTGAGTTTACTGTTTTAACCTCTTGTGGGAAATTCTTTTGTTTTCTGGGGCTCTGCTTGTGGTGCTCGTCATCATCTTCACTTGGTGTGTCGAGCCCCTTGTGTTTGGCGTTGAGTCTGCCAGACTGTTTGAAGACCCAACAATCTCTGTGGGTATGGTTTGCAGGCCTCCTGGGAGTACTGTGGATTTGATATATCTTGTCCAAGATTTTGTTTAAGTTGGATAACTCATCGCTATTGTCCTTAAGGGGCAGTTTTTTATTGTTCTGCCGTGAGCTTTTGAATCCGGCGTTGACTGCCGCGCTCTTTGGACCGTTACCCTTTAATACGGGCGCTGGTCCTTGTTACCGTGGTTTCCCATTTCCATCCTCGACTTGGATGTACTTGGGTCGCTGGTGCTGCATCTTGCTAGCCAGCTATCCTCTCCCGCGCAAAAGCAGGACATGAGGCTTGTTAATGCGGCCATGGTTCTCGGCTTCTCTTGGCCGAGGTGTCTGGCGAGCCATTAGTCTCGGACGTTGTGTTTGAAAGCTGTTAAGGCTTCAAGGTCCTGGACAATCGACTATTTGGTTCTTTTTGGTGAGGAACCTGTTCCAGAATTTGCGGGCTGACTCTCCGGGTTGTTGAGTTATATGACTTAAATCGTCTGCATCCGGAGTACGGACATAAGTCCCTTGAAAATTTGCCCGAAAAGCATCCTCGAGTTCTTCCCAACTTCCAATGGTATTTTCAGGGAGGCCTGTGAGCCAATGCCGGGCTGGCCCTTTGAGCTTGAGGGGTAAGTATTTTATGGTGTGGAGATCATCTCCTCTAGCCATGTGTATGTGGAGGATATAATCCTCAATCCAGACTCTAGGGTCTGTTGTTCCGTCGTATGCCTCTATGTTCACGGGTTTGAATCCCGCTAGGAATTCGTGATCCAGCACCTCATCGGTGAAACACAGGGGGTGTGCGGCACCCCTATATTTGGGTGTTCCGTGATGTTCGGATATTTGGCGTGTTGCATTGCTTTGAAGAGCTTGCTTTCTCGGCACATAGATGGACCTAACTGGGCCATCCTTTTGATGTGAATCCTTATGCGGATCGCGTACCGGCTTGTGTGCGGCGCCATTTTCCGCTCTCTTTTTGCCGTGGGGTCGTCCATCCGACCGGGTGGCCTTGTTACTTTTTGATTGTGGGGGCTCTATGGCCTCCTCATCAAATTCGGGCAGTAGTTTTCTCTTTGGGTAGCTCTTTGTTCGGCGACTATCGCCGTATTTGTCTGCGGTGTTGAATACTTTGCTCCATCTGATTCTGAGTGCATCTTCCGCTGTTTTGAGCTTCCGCTTCTGCTTTTTCAGGCTACGCAGCGATGGCGACGAGCCTTTTGTGGAGGTTATTCTGCTCCAACAATTTGTCCGGCGTGAGATCGTCCGGACTGTTATCTTCGCCGGGGACGGGTTGTTTATCCAAGTTGTCTTGTTCAGACGATTGCTCGATAGCATGTTCGTCGTCCACCGGTTCGCCCTGCTCTATGGCTGGGTCTTTGTTGAGGCGGGACTTGGTTCGGCGTTTACGTTGCCGTTTTGACTGCTTTTCGAGGGATTTATCCTTCGTAGCGTCCCGTTGTTCCTCGTCTTCATTTCCTTTAGGTGTATCCACCATGTATGCATCATGGAATGAGGTGGTTGTCCAGCATCCTATAGGCGCTGGTTCATGGTTGTCTCCTACATCATCGTCCATACCGTCGATGTCTTCGGAGTCGAAATCGAGCACGTCGTGTAAGCTTTCGACAGTGGCTACAAAGTGGGTGGTGGGTGGGCGTTGAATTTCTTCGTCGTATGCATCCCAACCTTCCTGACCGTAGTCCGGCCATGGCTCTCCGGATAAAGAGAGAGACTTTAGGGAATTCAGGATGTCGCCAAAGGGCGAGTTCTGAAAGATGTCCGCGGCAGTGAACTCCATGACCGGTGCCCGATCGGATTCGATTGGCAGGGGCGCGGAGGGTTCGGAGCCCGGAGAGGAGTCCGGCACCTGGGAGTCATGGTCTTCGCAAAGGACAGGGATTGTGTTCGGCTTAATCGCCGTAGAGATTTCAGCCCCCGAGGTGGTGTCCAACCAACCATCCTCGATCGGCGAGATCGGCTCCGAATCAATGTTCGGAGCGGACACTAGTGCGGCCTCCAGGACACTGTTCGGCGGCAGAGTTAGATCATGCCCATCGAGACAGTGCGGCGCGCTTGGCTGTGGCTCGAATCCGTCGAAGATCAAGTCCCCGCTTCAGATCGGCTCCGAATCAATGTTCCGGATGTATTTCCAGAGGAGTTGCCAGGTGTCGGTGTCAAAACCGGCGGATCTCGGGTAGGGGGTCCCGAACTGTGCGTCTAGGCGGATGGTAACAGGAGACAAGGGACACGATGTTTTTACCCAGGTTCGGGTCCTCTCGATGGAGGCAATACCCTACTCCTGCTTGATTCATATTGATGATATGGGTAGTACAAGAGTAGATCTACCACGAGATCAAGGAGGCTAAACCCTAGAAGCTAGCCTATGGTATGATTGTTGTTCGTCCTACGGACTAAAACCCTCCGGTTTATATAGACACCAGATAGGTTAGGGTTACATGTAGTCGGTTACAATGGTAGGAGATCTACATATCCGTATCGCCAAGCTTGCCTTCCACGCCAAGGAAAGTCCCATCCGGACACGGGACGAAGTCTTCAAACTTGTATATTCATAGTCTTGGAGTCCAGCAAAAGATGATAGTTCGGCTATCCGGACACACCCTAGTCCAGGACTCCCTCACCAGGCATGCCACCAGACAAAGACATTGAGTTTTTGATCGAGCTTTTGCCAGGCACAGGGCCAATATCCAAGAGGCCATACAGGATGCCCGCAAAAGATTTGGAGGAGATTAAAAGTCAGATTAAGGAGTTACTGGATAAAGGATACATTCGCCCAAGTTCTTCACCTTGGGGATCACCAGTACTTCTAGTGGAGAAGAAGGACGGATCGTTAAGGATGGTTGTTGATTATCGAGGATTAAATGCGGTAACCATCAAGAATAAGTACCCACTGCCAATGATCAATGATCTGTTTGACCAACTACAAGGAGCAAAGGTGTTTTCGAAGATCGATTTGCGATCAGGATACCATCAATTGAAGATTCGAGAACAGGATATACCCAAGACAGCTTTTACCACTAGGTATGGGCTGTACGAGTATACTGTTATGTCATTCGGTCTGACTATCGCACCTGCATATTTCATGAACAGATGAACAAAGTATTTTATGGGGTTTCTGGATAAGTTCGTCGTGGTTTTCATTGATGACATCTTGGTCTACTCGAAGAACGAAGGGAAGCTCAGAGAACACCAGTTATATGCCAAGTTTAGCAAATGTGAGTTCTCGTTGAAGGAAGTTGGATTCCTCGGACATGTTATATCCGTAGAGGATATAGCAGTAGACCCCACCAAGGTTGTCACCGTGACTAATTGGGAAGCACCAACGACAGTTGGGGACATCAGAAGTTTTCTTGGACTGGCAGGATACTACCGGAGATTCATTGAGAATTTTTCAAGGATTGAAAAGCCCATGACGGAGTTGTCGAAGAAGGATACCAAGTTCAATTGGACTGAGGAATGTGAGGTCAGTTTCCAGGAATTGAAGAAACGTCTAGTTACCTCACCAGTGCTGATTCTGCCAGATCAGACTAAGGATTATGAGGTGTATTGCCATGCTTCACGTCGAGGACTTGGAGCAGTACTTATGCAGGTAAGAAGAGTTGTTTCGTATGCATCACGACAGCTTAAACCTCATGAGTCGAATTATGCCACACATGATTTGGAGTTAGCAGACATAGTGCATGCATTGAAGACATGGAGACATTTTCTTATCGGAAATCATTGTGAGGTGAACACGGATCACAAGAGTTTGAAGTACATCTTCGCGCAAAAAGATTTAAACCTCAGGCAAAGGAGATGGTTGGAACTCATGCGGGATTATGATATGAGATTGCAGTATCACCCCGGAAAGGCTAACGTAGTAGCCGACGCGTTGAGCCGTAAGAGCCATGTTAATACACTCATGACCGCAGGACTGCCAAAGGAGTTAGCCGAGGACTTTTGCGAGCTATGTTTGGAGATAGTTCCGAGAGGCTATGTAGCAACATTGGAAATTCAGTCGACTTTGATGGATAAGATCAGAGAAGCTCAAAAGACCGATAAGGAGATTGCAGAGATAAAGGAGAGGTTTAACAAGGGAAAAGCCAAGGGATTTGTGAGGATGAGCACGATACCCTCTCGTTTGAGGACCGTGTTTATGTACCCAATGACCCTGAGATCAGGAAGTTGATTTTGCAAGAGGCCCATCATTCGCCGTATTCAATTCACCCAAGGAATACCAAGATGTACTTGGATTTGAAGGAGATTTTCTGGTGGACCGGAATGAAGAAGGACATTGCCGAGTATGTAGCAGTTTGTGATGTATGTCAGAGGGTAAAGGCAGAGCATCGAAGCCGCAGGATTGTTGCAACCATTGCCGATACCCGAATGGAAGTGGGATAAGCTAGGCATGGATTTTATTACGGGATCGCCCAAGACTCGTTCAGGCTATGACTCGATTTGGGTGGTAGTCGATCGTTTGACGAAGGTAGCTCATTTCATCTCAGTGAAGACTACTTACACCAGTGCCAAATTGGCCAAGATTTACATGACCAGGATCGTATGTCTGCATGGAGTTCCAAGGAGCATTGTATCAGATAGAGGAAGCCAATTCACCTCAAAGTTCTGGAATCAGTTGCACGAAACCTTGGGTACCAGGCTAGAGTTCAGTACCGCTTTTCATCCGCAGACAGATGGACAGACCGAAAGAGTCAATCAGATTTTAGAAGACATGCTGAGAGCTTGTGCGCTAGATTATGGATCTAGTTGGGATGACAATTTGCCGTATGCAGAGTTCTCTTACAACAACAGTTATCAATCCAGTTTGAAGATGGCCCCTTTCGAAGCCTTATATGGAAGGAGGTGCAGCACCCCGTTGTCTTGGGACGAAGTTGGAGACCGTCAGTTGTTTGGACCAGATTTGATCAAGGAGTCTGAATGGAAGGTGAAGTTGATTCGCGAAAGGCTCAAGGTAGCCCAGTCCAGGCAGAAAAGCTATGCTGATGCAAAACGCAAGGAGCCAGTTTACGAAGTTGGGGATAGAGTTTACCTTCGGGTATCTCCACTTTGAGGAGTTAAGTGTTTTGGTGTTAAAGGAAAGTTAGCACCGCGTTTTGTGGGACCATACAAAGTTTTGGAACGTATGGGAGTTGGAATTACCTGAGGGAATGTCAGGAGTTCACGACGTGTTCCACGTCTCCCAGTTGAAGAGGTGCCACGCAGAGATGGCTGATATACGACTAAGAGATACCGTGCCGCTAGAGGCGATTCAGTTGGACAGTGATTTGACCTATGAGGAGAAACCAGTCAAGATTCTTGAGTATGCCAGCCGAGTCACCCGCAGCAAAGTTATCAAGTTTTGCAAAGTTCAGTGGAGCGACCACACCGAGGATGAAGCCACCTGGGAGCGAGAGGAGGATTTCCTGAAAGACCACCCTCACATATTCTCTAGCCAACCCGAATCTCGAGGGTGAGATTCATCTTCAGGGGGTAGGTTTGTAACATCCAAAATTTTCAATTTGGAATGTTATACTAATATATCATCATTGCATATCATATTTAATGCATTTTGCTTCGGTACTAGAAATTCTACGCAACTCAAGGACCCACGGAGAGAGTTGGAGATTTCGATATTTTCATATTTGAGTTTTCTCAAATTTTGGAAGTAGGATCATTTGATTTTATTTATTTTATCTTCAATTATTTCAATTATATAAATATGAGAGAGGGAATAAAGTGACTTTCCCAAAATAAAGAAATATTGAGGATTTAATAAAAAAATCAAATAAGATTTTACTTTGGATTTTCTGGCTATTTTATTTGAATTTAGGAAAAATGTGTGTTTTCCAAAAGTTGCATTTAGGCCCAAATAAATGTCCATCTAAACCGGCTTGATTTTAGAAGCCGGGGAAAATTTATTTCGGGATTTTTGGAGTCCGTTTAATATTTCTTTCGTTTGTTTTTCTGCGCGATATTTAAAAAAAAACTGGAACCGACTACGGGCCGTAACCGGCCAGGACTCCGCCTGGCCGGGTCTTTATATAGCGCGCCCCGGGCCCCGCCCCAGCCCAAACCGCCGCCGCCAGCCCAACCCGCCGCCGCCGCCCAAACCCTAACCCTAGCGCCGCCCCGCCGCTTAGCTCACGCCCGCCGCCAGCCACCGCCACCGCCGTACCCCGCCGCTGTCGCTGCACCCGCCGGAGCCGTCGCCACCGCCGACCCACACACCGAGGTTGACTTCGCCGCCGCCGTTTTTTTAGAAAAAAACCGTTTGGTTTTTTTTAGATTCCGTTTTTTTCGTTAGATCGGTTTTCTTCGGGTTTGGATTAGTTAGCGAGCACTCGTTCGTTCGTTTTTAACGAACGCGTTCATCGTTTAGATCCAGAGAACGAACGTTCGTTCGTTAACCTGTTCGTTGTTTTTCTTTTTCGCTGATTTATTCCACGAATTTTCTGATCGCGATTTCTGATCCGATTTTTTTTTTAGTATAACTTTTCGCTCGTTTATCGGAATCAGGCGATTCAAGCGCCTAGAGTTTCGTTTCGAAACTCTCTTTCCAAATAATCTACTCAAACGAGATTTTGCTTCTGTAAAATTTGACTTAGGTCCAAATTAGTAAACGAAGCTTGTTTCTTTCGCCGTTTGAGTTTTGTTTCTTCGTTCGATTTGATTCTTTTTGTAAACCGGAGTTCTTAAGTTGAACTTTCTGGTTAGACCTCTTATTTGAGTTTTACCCGTGCATTAGATGAGTACTTATTGTATGCTTGTTTGTTTGTTTGCTTGCGATAGAGTACCGGATCATAGCGCCGCTTGCTACTTGAATCCCTAGGTTACGCGGAACATCAGCAAGGCAAGTAACACTTTGATCATACCTCTTTACTACCCAATTTTTATGCATTCGATCAATCCTCAAACATTGCATGATTAGGATCTAATTAAATTGTGGGTTTTGGGAAGTAGATTGAGGTAGTACCTATTACCTGTTTTATTATCAAACCCTTGGGAGTTACTTATACGTTTGCTTATTTTGCCATGCTATGCAAGTGGACGTGGATTGGGTGAGTGATTTTCCATGACAGATGTGAGATTGTTAATTAATGGTTTATTTAAGGTGGAAACATTAATACACATCTGGGTGGATTGAGGTACCTGGTTATTCCAGGATTGCCTGTTTTTTTATGGACCGCCACCCAGGCTCATAAGATTATTCATGCTAGAAACTTCCGTGTGCAGCCACATGCTATTATGGGCTCTAGCATAGCTGATTAAGTCGTGCGAACTCTTACAGTGGTAGACTAGAAGATGTAGGGGAAAGTAGGTGTATCGGTCTACCCATCGTAAGGTGCTAGCGCTTCTGAAAGACTATGTCTCGGTCATTCGTTTCTCAAACACCATGTAGTGCGAGAAAACCAACGGAGGAGATCGAGTCATGTGGGGAAAAGTGGGCAACCTCTGCAGAGTGTATAAACTAATCATGATTAGTCGTGTCCCCGGTTATGGACATCTTGAGTATCTAGTACGTGGATTTTCATGTGAATCTCATCATGTTACTTTAATTAATATTGTTGGGTTTGTTTAATGATGATGCTTAATTGGGATTGAGGATGCTGTCAACCATTCTCAATGTTTAACAACCACCATGATAGTTAAATAATTTATTCCTTTGTAATAGGGAAAAATTGGCTTTATGCAAAAACTGTAACCATAGAGCTATCCACCAAGCCATATATGCATGTAGTATAGCTTTACTCTTTCCGTTTTCTCTATGTGTTACTTAGCCAGCATATTCCATGTGTCAACCCGTTTTCGTCTTTTAGCGTTCATGTTATTGACTTTTTAGACGATTTGACAGTAAGATGCTTTAGGATCGTGGTTCTATACTCAGTGATGCCGTTGGAGTTGATGGACTCACTTATCTTCCAAGCCTTACGCTGTTATCGTTATTAGATGGCCTTAAGCCACATCCATTGTAATAAGTTTCTCTTTGTAGACATTCGATGTAATAAGTGTGTGATTGCTACTCTGTTATAAATCCTTCAAGTACTGTGCGTGTCAAGATTATCGATCCGAGGATGACAACGATGCACGTAGATCGGTATCGAGGTCTTGTCGCTACATGGCAAAATCACACTTGACGTGGTATTCGGCACGCCGGATAATTATCGATCCGAAGAAATCACTTTCCAAGTGGCCCCTTTCAGCAACGGATACCACGCCCTGTTGGGGCGTGATGCTTTTACACGCTTCCAAGCTATACCTCATTACGGGTAAATGAAGCTCAAAATGCCCGGTCCAAACGGTATAATCACTCTCGTCAGTGATCCGGACATAGCACTCCGCGCTGAAATCAAAACTGCATCCTTTGCCCTTGAGGTGTTATCCGAAGCCCTCGCGGCCGAAGAGTTAACTGCACTGCGCTCCACGGTGGACAAGGACGATGTGATACTCAACAAACGCCCAAAATCCACCTCCTTCAAACTAGCAGAAGTAATAGTGAAATTCCAGGTCCACCCAACGGACCCCAAGAAGACAGCATCTATCGGAGCACAACTGAACCCAACAGTTAACGCCGCACTACGAGAATTACTGCGCGAAAACTGGGACATATTTGCCTGGCACCCTTCGGATATGCCAGGGATCCCACGCAAGCTAGCCAAACATAGCCTCAATATATTAAAGGGATTTAAACCGTTCAAGCAAACACCACGACGCTTTTCCAAGCCCAAGCGACAAGCCATGGGGGAGGAGCTGGCCAAACTTATCGAAGCTGGATTCATTAGAGAAATCAAGCATGCGGACTGGCTGGCAAACTTGGTGATGGTACCAAAGAAGGACAAATCCTGGCGCCTGTGTGTCTATTTCAAAGACCTCAACAAGGATTGCCCTAAGGATCCCTTCCCCCTCCCCTGCATTGATCCAATCATTGACGCCACCGCAGGACGCGATTCACTGTGTTTCCTCGATGCATATTCCGGATACCATCAAATCAAAATGAAGGAGTCCAATCAAGCTGCAACAACATTTATCACCCCATATGGGCCATTCTGCTTCAACGCCATGCCCTTCGGGCTCAAGAACGTCGGCGCCACATACCAATGTATGATTCAAACCTGCCTGGAGAAGCAGATCGGCAAGACAGTAGAAGCTTACGTAGATGACGTTGTCATCAAAACTAGGCACGTCAAAACACTAATAGACGACTTACGTCATACATTCGACAACCTCCATGCGTATGACATTAAACTCAACCCAGAAAAGTGTGTCTTCGGCGTCCCCACGGGAAAACTACTGGGCATCATCTTCTCCAATAGAAGGATAGAAGCAAACCCAGCCAAAATCCGAGCCTTCTCATAGTTAGCCATGCCAACCGACCTCAAACAAGTCCAAAAACTAGCTGGTTGCGTTGCGCGTTAAGCCGCTTTATCTCCAGATTAGGAGAAAAGGCACTGCCACTCTATCGCCTCTTACGGTGCAATCGATAACCCGAATGGATGACGCCTTGATCGCCGGATCGGAGGAAACAAAGGCCCTCCTAGCAAGCAACCCAATCCTTGCCGGACCAAACGCTGGCGAACCCATGTTGCTGTACATATCGGCAACCCATCAGGTGGTGAGCGTCATGCTCATCATTGAACGAGAATAGGACGGACACAAATTCCCACTTCAGAAACCAGTATACTATGTATCTACTGTCCTCACACCATGCAAAGCCCGGTACCCCCATTATCAAAATATAGCATACGCAGCCATGCAGTAGCCATGGTTTCTACTTGAATATGTAATAAAAGTTTGCCCGTTAACTGTCTGATGTTTCCTGCTGCTGTCGTTGTTTCGGTTATGCCCGTGTATTCATGTTCACCTTCATGCTATGTTCCGATGCATTATCTTGTACTACTCGCTGGTATTAATGGCACATGTTATGCTTGGTAGTTGTGGTACATGTTGGTAGTAGTGGTGTTCACTCTGATGCATGTTTACCATCTGTTACCCAGTATCGTTGCTATGCATGTTCCTTTGCATCTACCCGGTTACATGTTTACTTGGTAGTATTCTTGTTATGTTCTTGCATGGTATTTATTGATGATGCTAGTAGTCATGCTATGCTCATGTGTAATGTTATGCTTATGTTTGTCGGTATACCATGTTCATTTGGTTAAATGCTTCATTGTGGTTATGCTCGATGATTATGTTGCACCTCCATGCTTATGTTGGTATCATGCTCATGCATTATAGTTGGATCATGTTATTTTAATATGGCTCAGCTCATTGCATTCAAGTTTAACTAGATAAGAATGAACTTGAACAATTGTTGGCTGAGTCATGGTGCCACCAAATCAAGTTGACCAGTGCAGCCACATTTGCCTTTTCGGGAAAGGCCTTAATGCGATCTATTGTCATGGCTCTCGCCGGTGCCTCCAACGAGGGAAGGTTATTGGCGCACGCTACCCTAGACAGGTAGGCGGACATAAACCTTGTGTGCATGTTGTTGTTGTAAGGATCCTTGTCCTCATTTGGGACCGTTTATGTATTGCCATGACGGTGGCCGTTGGATGTCACGAGTTGACATCAGGGCCACCTAGGACTTAGCCCAAAGGGGAGTTTGTCGGAGTGGCTAGGAGGGTGTGATGGCAATAGATCGATTTTGTCGGAATACCGTCGGTCCACTCGATTGGGAGTTCGAGGCCATGGGTTCCCTGGTGTGGGTACAATATACTAACCTCTGCAGAGTGTGTGTTTAAATCTATCGATAGCCACACCCGCGGATATGGGCGCAGTTCATAGTCGGTCACACTATGAGTGTAACGCCCCGGATCCGATGCGCCAGGTGTCTGCCAGTTATTCGTCGTTGTTGCCATGTCATGTGCTTGTGTGTTGCACTTTGCCATGTCATCATCTGCATTTCATATCATGTCGTCATGTGCATTTCATTTGCATACGTGTTTGTCTCATGCATCCAAGCATTTTCCCCGTTGTCCGTTTTCCAATCCGGCACTCCTATGCTTCCCGGCGCCCCCTTTTGCCTCTTTTCGTGTGCGGGTGTTAAACGGTCTCAGAATGGACCGAGGTTTGCCAAGCGGCCTTGGTATAGCACCGGTAGACCGCCTGTCAAGTTTCGGATCATTTGGAGGTCGTTTGGTACTCCAACGGTTAACCGGGTAACCGCAAAGGCCTCTTTTGTGTGCAGCCCAACACCCCTTCCAAAGTGGCCCAAAACCCAGCAAACTCCCCTCCATGCTCTCGGTCGTTCGATCACGATCGTGTGGGCAAAAACCGCACCTCATTTGGACTCTCCTAGCTCCATCTACATATAAATAAGCCCCTCCCCCCGAAATTCGCGGATGAATCCCGCAGACGAAACCCTAAAAATATCCCTCTCCGCGCCCGGACATGTCCGCCCCCGCCGGACGTCCGCGCCGCCGCCCGGAGCAAGTGGCATCGTGCCACGTGGCCCGTCCGCCTCCTCCCGCCGCCCACGGGCAGAATCGGGCCTTGAGGCCCGTCCTCGCCGCCGCGCCGCCGGTCGCCCGCCGCCGCCCGGCGAGCCAGCGCCGCCGCCGTTGCCCGCCGCGCAGCCGCCACCTCCGCCGCCCAGCGCGCCGCGTCGGATCCTCCGCCGCCCGCTCCCTCGCCGCCCGAGCTCGACGCCTTGGCGCCTCCGAGGCGCGGCTCCCCGCCGCCCGGACTCCTCCGACCTCTCCGGCTCCGGCCGCCGCCTCCCCGCGGCCCCGCCCCTCACCGGAGCCGCCCGAGCTCCCCGCTGGAGTTTTGCTCCGCCGGCCGCCGCCCGCGAGTCCCCGTCGCCTCCTCCGCCTCCCCTCGCCGGGATCCGGCCGGATCCGGCGAGATCCGGTCCGGATCCACCTCCCCGACACCTCTCCGGCCATTTCCGTCGTCTCCGGCGACGAACACCGGCCATCCTCGTTTTCCGTGCGAAGGTTGACCTCCAGATTATCTCAAAGTCCCGAAGTTATTTTGCATAATTATGTCATGTTCATCGCTTTGTATCTCTACATACGTACCTCCGTTTCGTGCGTGTAATATGTCAAATTGCTCGCGTCGACGAGTACATCGTTTCAACTCATTGCGTCATTTTCATTTGAGCTCATCTTGATGCCTGTATCTTCGTTGCAAGAGGGCTATGTGATGTTAGTTTCAGATTCTTATCGGAACATGTACTTTTGTCATTTTTACATGTGTTTTGTAATATGACATGGCATCTTTACAGGGGTGTATGCCATGTATTTTTGTGATCTCTGTGGTGACTAGCACAAGCATGCAAATTAGGCTTCATGATGTTGCTGATTTCAGCCCCTGCTCACTGGGATATTTTTATGCCATGTAAACTTGATGCTACCGAGAGACCCATGCTTATTTTGAGATACTTCAGTAAGGATGTTTTGAACATATGGTTATTATCTATCCATCCATGTCCTTGTTTGCAATTATGGAGTGCCATAGCTTGAGTCAATCGAGCTCTACTTTTGCTATAAAATGTTTCCTGGCAGGTTGTTTACATGTTATTCAATTTTGCCAAGGTTCTTGAAGTTGATCCGTGTATGCTATGATGTTGTTCTTGACATGTATAGCTTCTATGCCATGTCTTCCTACTGTGAGTTGGCTTTCCATGCCATGTATTGCTCTGTGGTGAGTGGTTCAAGCTCACCAACATGCCTACATATTGTTGTTCCTGCAATGTATGAATCTGTAATATAACTTGCCATGTTTACATGTGTGCCATCATATTTTCTGTGACCTTTTGGCTCATGGTCAGTAAGGGACTTTTGTTCTACGCAATCAGTACCTTCATTCCATGCTTTGTTTTCCACGATAATTTCCTGTAGCATGTTGTTTGATAGCTCTAAACATTGCAACCTGATGTTATTTCTGCTAAAGTCTGAAACTGTTATTATTTGCAATCTTGCCATGTCTTTTTGAGCATGTTCTAGTGATTTATGGAGATAGCTCAGTGTTCATGTTTTGTCATTCTTTACCTATACATCATGCCCATGCCTTTTGTTCTCATGTTAAGATGCTGTAGCTTGTTGTTTTGATGCTTGCAATATGCCTAGTTGCTGTTTTGGACAGATTGTTGCTATAACTTGTATTGTGTGTATGTGTTGAACCGTTGCTCCGTTTTGAGTGTGCTCTATATGGAACTTGCTTGATTTTGCATGTAGTTTCATATTATCATGTCGCATCCTTGTTTTGAGGTGTTTCCTTGATGTTTGTATGCATTTTGTATCAATGCCATGCTTATCTTGTTTTGCTCATTTCTAGGCCGTAGCTCCGAATTAAATGAACTTTATATGTAACTTGACTAGAATTTCGTGTAGATCATCGTGGTGCATCTTAACTTGCTGTTTAACAACTTGAACCTAAGGTTTATTCAGATCTTGACCAATTTCGAAATTTGCATATGAGGACTTACCGGAATTGTTATATGTCGTTTCCGGCCTCATTTAAACTTGCCTTGATGTGTTGCTCTTGTTTGCATCATCCCTTGCCATGAGTAGCTTCATGTAGCCGTGTCATGCATCATGCTTGTTTGTGCATCATGCCTTGTTCATGTGTGGTGTGTTTACCATGTTGTGTGCTTCTTCTTGTTAGTTCCTGTTTCGTTGCGATCGTGAGGATTCGTTCGTCTACGCTTGGTTCGGCTTCCTCCGTTCATCTTCTTCATGGACTCGCTCTTCTTCCTAGCGGGATTTCAGGCAAAATGACCGTCACCTTGGATCTCGTTACTATCATTGCTATGCTAGTTGCTTCGTTCTTTCGCTATGCTGCGCTACCTATTACCTGTTTATCAAGCCATCCCAAATTGCCATGTCAGCCTCTAACCTTTGACACCTTTCCAATGCAAACCATTGTTTTGGCTATGTTACCGCTTTGCTCAGCCCCTCTTATAGCGTTGCTAGTTGCAGGTGAAGTTGAAGATTGCTCCATGGTGGACAGGATTTTGTTGGGATATCACAATATCTCTTATTTAATTAATGCATCTATATACTTGGTAAAGGGTGGAAGGCTCGGCCTTATGCCTGGTGTTTTGTTCCACTCTAGCCGCCCTAGTTTCCATCATATCCGTATTATGTTCCCAGATTTTGCGTCCCTAACGCGGTTGGGTGATTTATGGGATCCCCTTGACAGTTCGCTTTGAATAAGACTCCTCCAGCAAGGCCCAACATTGGTTTTACCATTTGACTCACCTAGCCCTTTTTCCCTTGGGTTTCCGGAGCCCAAGGGTCATCTTATTTTACCCCCGGGCGGTGCTCGTCGTGTGTCTGGTCCAAACCGTCGACCGCCGGTGTACCGGGGCAACTTCTGGGCTCGCCTATCGGAAGTTTGGACAATCCGGTGTGCCACGAGAACGAGATATGTGCAGCTCCTATCAGGATTTGTCGGCACATTCGGGCGGCTTTGCTGGTCTTGTTTTATTCTTTGTCGAAATGTCTTGTAGCCGGGATTCCAGACCGATCGGGTCTTCCGGGAGAAGGAATATCCTTCGTTGATCGCGAGAGCTTATCATGGGCTAAGTTGGGATACCCCGCAGGTATAAACTTTCGAGAGCCGTGCCCGCGGTTATGTGGCAGATGGGAATTTGTTAATATCCGGTTGTAGTAAACTTGAATCAAACTCTTCTAAAGTACACCAACCGTGTGCGTAACCGTGAGTGTCTCTTTTCGGGGTTGATCGAGAGGAGAACACGGTTTCTGGGTTATGTCTGAAGTAAGTAGGAGTTCAGGATCACTTCTTGATCATTACTAGTTGACGACCGTTCCTTTGTTTCGCTTCTCGCTCTCATTTGCGTATGTTAGCCACCATATTTGCTTAGCCGCTGCTGCAACCTCACCACTTTACCCCTTCCTTTCCCATTAAGCTTTGCTAGTCTTGATACCCATGGTAATGGGATTGCTTTGAGTCCTCGTGGCTCACAGATTACTACACCACCAGTTGCAGTGTACAGGTTTGCGATGATCATGACGCGAGAGCGATGTTTGCTTGTTTGGAGTTCTTCTTCGCTTCTTCTTCGATCAGGGGATAGGTTCCAGGTCGGCAGCCTGGGCTAGCAGGGTGGATATTGTTTGAGTTTCTGTTTATGATTCATCCGTAGTCGGATGTTGATCTTGTATGTTGTATTGTTGTATTCATGTGACTTTGTATGTATTTGGATGTATTCCCACTATTATGTAATGTTGATGTAATGATATCCACCTTGCAAAAGTGTTTCAATATGCGGGTCTATCCTTGGTGGGACCTTCGAGTTCCTTTTGGATAGGGTCGCATATTGGGCGTGTTTAAGTTGGTATCGAGCCTCGACCGACCTTAGGAGCCCCTTGATTGATCGTGTAGTTTGGCCGTTGTTGAGTCTAGAAGAAAACTGTTTTTCGTGTCTAGTTATATCGAGAGTAGGAATTCTTTTTACTCCTCTGCCTTCTTCACGCTCTGGTGAGAAATCTTGACGTAGGTGTTTGGAATTACTTCTCTTCCCCTTCAAAATTTCTTTACGATCACGCAGTTGGTTTTCTGATCGTTGGCCCTCAGCTCTTTTCATCCGGTGCATTTCTCGTCAAGTCGACTCGACCATCTTCATCTTTGCCAAGTTCGATCCTCAGTTCTTCCTCCGACGTCGTTGTTTTTCCTTGTCCGAAGTTGTCCTTGTTTTTCCCACCCGCCCTGCCTTCTTCCTCTCGGAACCGGAGTCCGCTATCGAGTATCCATCCTACTCGTGCGAAGTCTTTGCGTTATTTCCTCAATGATTTCAACTGGTGTTTTCTCTTCAAGATATTCGTCGGTTTCCCCTTCCAAGTTGCCTTTGTTTTTCCCGCCCACCCACCCTTTTTCTTCCCGGAATCCGACTCTCTCTCGACCAGCTATCTCATTCATGCGGAAGCTCTCCAGTCTTTCGTAAATTATTTTAACCGGTGAATTCTCATCTCGTCCGTCATTCTTCATCCCTTTTTTTCTTTTTCCGGTGCACTCAATTCAAGTTTTTTTCGGGTTGATCACATTCTTTTCCCTTGGTTCTAGTGTTCTTTTTGCTCGTTCTCCTCTCGCCAATTTATCATTCCGGAGTTCCGAAGACATCTCAGGAGATTCGTCTGTCTTCCAATTAATTCGAGGTTGTCACCTCAGTCAAATATTTCAGTTCTTCCGGTGCATCTTCTATCTGTTTAACATCCCTTTCCAACGGTGTTTTCTTTTAGTGGGCCCTAACCCACAGGTCTTTTCCCAGGATCTTACCTGACTCTTCTAATTATTCCGGAGCTATTCTCTAATTCTTTTCGGAGTTTGACGTAAGTATGAATTTCATCAGTCAGATGCCATCTCCAAGATAGTTTTCAAATTCTTCTCATTGTTGGCTCAGCCTCTTCGCTTTTCATTCTCCCGGAGTGCCTTAGCAATTTTGGTGATGTTTATCGTCGTCATTTGAAGACCGAAGTAGAGTTTCTCTTAAATCTTGCCCGTTCTCCCGAAGATTCATGGTTCTAGCTTCATGCTATCCTCTCGAATTATTCCATTTGTCAGATATTCTTTTCTTAACCATCCGGAGTATGTCAGGATTTGTTTTTCCATTTCTTTTTACCGGAGGCCATCATTCCAGAAGAATTCTTTGTCCTCACATTTCAGCTACCGTTATCCAATTATCCCGGTGCTTCGTTCAAATGTTCTTTATCAGTTCGAGTTCTTCCCGATCTTTTACATCTAAATCCCCTCTAGCTTATTGGTTCTTCTAATTCTTCCCGGTGATTCTTTCTCTTTCATCAGTCATTTTCGAATTCTTACGGTGTTCGTTCAAGATTCTTTTTCCTTGATTATCATTTTAATCCATTCGTTCTTTCGAATCCTACCGGTGGTTCATGAAGACTTTCTCAAGTTTTGTGCGATGTTTCCCCTTAATCCTTTTTCAACGAGAATAAGTATTATGCCAAATCCATTTCTTGTCATCAATTTAATTTGATGAAGGATAAGCATACAATAAATCTTATTCTTATCTCCTCGAAGTCTTTACCCCTTCCTTCGGAGTTTGTTCGTGATGAATAAATTCTAGTTCCAAGTGTTCTCATCTTTTCTTTTCCGGAGTTCAAATTTCCTCGGCCATTTCGTCGGAACCTCCATCTAAATCACCGCAAGACTTAATCCTTATTCTTTCCATCCTTCAATTGTATCTCATCATCCTTTTGTTACCGGAGTTCTTCACGGTGGTTCTTCATGATTTAATTCATTCTTCAAGAGTTCATCAAGATTTTGTTGGTGGAGTTCAAGTATCTTTTCTTCTCGCATCTCGAAGTGCAATTAATTCTCCGTATTCTTTTGAAGTGGAGTTTTGCATTTCTTAGTTCTTCTCAGCCTTTCAATCATTTCCGTTTGCGGCCGGTTATCACCTCATCAATTTCGAGATGTTTTCCATAAGTCCACAACAAGCTTATGCTTTCGTGGTTGATTTTCTCAACAACTCCGTTCAATCTTTTCTTCTAAGATTGCTTTCTGTACCATTCGTGGCACAAGTTGTCATTTTCTTCTCTGTTCTTTTCATTCAACTTTTTCAATTCTTTCCGGAGGTTTTGTGTCATGTCTTCATCAAGTATCATTCCATCCTCTCAAGTTCAAGTTCTATTCTTCCATGTTCAGTCGGAGTGCTGCCTAAATCCTTTCAGTCTTATTCGTTTCTTTTCTCATTCTAACCACTCCGGTTAGAACGAGTGCTTTCATAGCCTATCTGATTCCTTGAGTTTTCGATTCTCGTCATTCTCGTTGTTCCTTTCTTATTCTCGAGTGCTCTCGATTCTTTGCTTCTTCTCTTCAATTCTTGTTTCACCTCATCCCTTTTTCCCTTCCGTCTCGGTCCTAAGATCTCGGGACGAGATCTCTTGTTAGTGGAGGAGTGTTGTAACGCCCCGGATCCGATGCGCCAGGTGTCTGCCAGTTATTCGTCGTTGTTGCCAGGTCATGTGCTTGTGTGTTGCACTTTTCCATGTCATCATCTGCATTTCATATCATGTCGTCATGTGCATTTCATTTGCATACGTGTTCGTCTCATGCATCCGAGCATTTTCCCCGTTGTCCGTTTTCCAATCCGGCACTCCTATGCTTCCCGGCGCCCCCTTTTGCCTCTTTTCGTGTGCGGGTGTTAAACGGTCTCGGAATGGACCAAGGTTTGCCAAGCGGCCTTGGTATAGCACCGGTAGACCGCCTGTCAAGTTTCGGATAATTTGGAGGTCGTTTGGTACTCCAATGGTTAACCGGATAACCGCAAAGGCCTCTTTTGTGTGCAGCCCAACACCCCTTCCAAAGTGGCCCAAAACCCAGCAAACTCCCCTTCATGCTCTCGATCGTTTGATCACGATCGTGTGGGCGAAACCCGCACCTCATTTGGACTCGCCTAGCTCCCTCTACCTATAAATAAGCCCCTCCCCCCGAAATTCGCGGATGAATCCCGCAGACGAAACCCTAAAAATATCCCTCTCGCCGGACATGTCCGCCCGCCCGGACGTCCGCGCCCGCTGCCGAGCTGATGGCATCGTGCCACGTGGCCCGTCCGCCTCCTCCCGCCGCCGCCGCCCATGGGTCCCGAATCGGGCCCTTGGGCCGTCCTCACGCCACCGCGCCCGCCGCCGCCGCCGCCGGCGAGCCAGCGCCGCCGTCGTTGCTCCAGCGCGCGCCGTTGCCCGCCGCCCGCGGCCGCCGCCTCCGCCGCCCAGCGCCGCCGCATCCGGATCCTCCCGCGCCCGCCCAGCTCCCTCGCCGCCCGAGCTTCGCCGCGCCGCGCCTCCGAAACGCCCGCGGCTCCCGCCGCCCGGACTCCTCCGACTTCTCCGGCTCCGGCCGCCTCCCCAGCCCCGCCCCTCGCCGGGCCGCCCGAGCTCCAGCCGAGCTTTGCTCACGCCGGCCGCCGCCCGCGGGTCCCCGTCGCCTCCTCCGCCTCCCCTCGCTGGGATCCGGCCGGATCCGGTAAGATCCGGTCCGGATCCACCTCCCCGACACCTCTTTGTCCATTTCCGTCGTCTCCGGCGACGAACTCCGGCCATCCTCGTTTTCCGTGCGAAGGTTGATCTCCAGATTTTCTCTCTGTCCCGAAGTTATTTTGCATAATCATGTCATGTTCATCGCATTGTTTCTCTGCATCCGTAGCTCCGTTTCGTGCGTGTAATATGTCAAATTGTTCGCCTCGACGCTTACATCGTTTCACATCATAGCGTCATTTTCATTTGAGCTCATCTTGAAGCCTGAAGCTTCGTTGCAAGAGGGCTATGTGATGTTAGTTTCAGATTCTTATCAGAACATGTACTTTTGTCATTTTTGCCATGATTGATGTGTGCATCCTATGAACTTGAGTCCTACATGTCTTTCGTAATATGACATACCATCTTTACAGGGGTGTATGCCATGTATTTTTGTGATCTCTGTGGTGACTAGCAGAAGCATTCAAACTAGGCTTCATGATGTTGCTGATTTCAGCCCCTGTTCTGCTGATATTTCTATGCCATGTAAACTTGATGCTACCGAGAGATACATGCTTATTTTGAGATACTTCAGTAAGGATGTTTTGAACATATGGTTATTCTCTATCCATCCATGTCCTTGTTTGCAATTATGGAGTGCCATAGCTTGAGTCAATCAAGCTCTACTTTTGCTATAAAATGTTTCCTGGCAGGTTGTTTACATGTTATTCAATTTTGCCAAGGTTGTTGTAGTTGATCCGTGTATGCTATGATGTTGTTCTTGCCATGTATCGCTTCTATGACATGTCTTCTTACTGTGAGTTGCCTTGCCATGCCATGTATTTCTCTGTGGTGAGTGGTTCAAGCTTACCAACATGCCTACTTATTGTTGTTCCTGCCATGTATGAATCTGTAATATAACTTGCCATGTTTACATGGGTACCATCATATTTTCTGTGCCCTTTTGGCTCATGGTCAGTAAGTGACTTCTGTTCTATGCAATTAGTAGATTAATTCCATGCCTTTCTTTTCCATGATAAGTTCCTGTAGCATGTTGTTTGATAGCTCTAAACATTGCAACCTGATGTTATTTCTGCTAAAGTCTGAAACTGTTATTATTTGCAATTTTTCCATGTCTTTTTGAGCATGTTCTATTGATTTCTGGACATAGCTCAGTGTTCATGTTTTGTCATTCTTTACATGTACATCATGCGCATTCCTTTTGTTCTCATGTTAATATGCCTTAGCTTGTTGTTTTGATACTTGCAATATGCCTAGTTGCTGTTTTGAACAGATTGTTGCTATAACTTGTATTGTGTGTGTGTTGAACCTTTGCTCCGTTTTGAGTGTGCTCTATATGGAACTTGCTTGAATTGGCATGTAGTTTCATATTATCATGTTGCATCCTTGTTTTGAGGTGTTTCCTTGATGTTTGTATGCATTTTGTATCAATGCCATGCTTATCTTATTTTGCTCATATCTTCTAGGCCATAGCTCCGAATTAAATGAACTTTATATGTAACTTGACTAGAATTTCGTGTAGATCATCGTGGGGCATCTTAACTTGCTGTTTAACAACTTGAACCTAAGGTTTATTCAGATCTGGACCAATTTCGAAATTTGCATATGAGGACTTACCGGAATTGTTATATGTCGTTTCCGGCCTCATTTAAACTTTCCTTGATGTGTTGCTCTTGTTTGCATCATCCTTTGCCATGAGTAGCTTCATGTAGCCGTGTCATGCATCATGCTTATTTGTGCATCATGCTTTGTTCATGTGTTGTGTGTTTACCATGTTGTGTGCTTCTTCTTGTTAGTTCTTGTTTCCTTGCGATCGTGAGGATTCGTTCGTCTACGCTTGGTTCGGCTTCCTCCGTTCATCTTCTTCATGGACTCGCTCTTCTTCCTAGCGGGATTTCAGGCAAGATGACCGTCACCTTGGATCTCGTTACTATCATTGCTATGCTAGTTGCTTCGTTCTTTCGCTATGTCAAGCGCTACCTATTACTGTTTATCAAGCCATCCCAAATTGCCATGTCAGCCTCTAACCTTTGACACCTTTCCTATGCAAACCATTGTTTTGGCTATGTTACCGCTTTGCTCAGCCCCTCTTATAGCGTTGCTAGTTGCAGGTGAAGTTGAAGATTGCTCCATGGTGGACAGGATTTTGTTGGGATATCACAATATCTCATATTTAATTAATGCATCTATATACTTGGTAAAGGGTGGAAGGCTCGGCCTTATGCCTGGTGTTTTGTTCCACTCTTGCCGCCCTAGTTTCCGTCATATCGGTATTATGTTCCCTGATTTTGCGTCCCTAACGCGGTTGGATGATTTATGGGACCCCCTTGACAATTCGCTTTGAATAAGACTCCTCCAGCAAGGCCCAACATTGGTTTTACCATTTGCCTCACCTCGCGCTTTTTCCCTTGGGTTTCCGGAGCCCAAGGGTCCTCTTATTTTACCCCCGGGCGGTGCTGCGTCGTGAGTGCTGGACCAAACCGTCGACCGCCGGTGTACCAGGCAACTCTGGTCTCGCCTATCGGAAGTTTGGACAATCCGTGTGCCCCGAGAACGAGATATGTGTAGCTCCTATCAGGATTTGTCGGCACATTCGGGCGGCTTTGCTGGTCTTGTTTTATTGCTTTGTCGAAATGTCTTGTAGCCGGATTCCGAGACTGATCGGGTCTTCTGGGAGAAGGAATATCCTTCGTTGATCGCGAGAGCTTATCATGGGCTAAGTTGGGACACCCATGCAGGGTCTAAACTTTCGAGAGCCGTGCACGCGGTTATGTGGCAGATGGGAATATGTTAATATCCGGTTGTAGTAAACTTGAAGCAAACTCTTCTAAAATACACCAACCGTGTGCGTAACTGAGAGTGTCTCTTTTCGGGGTTGATCGAGAGGAGAGCACGGTTTCTGGGTTATGTCTCGGCGTAAGTAGGAGTTCGTGATCACTTCTTGATCATTACTAGTTGACGACCATTCCTTTGTTTCTCTTCTCGCTCTCATTTGCGTATGTTAGCCACCATATTTGCTTAGCCGCTGCTGCAACCTCACCACTTTACCCCTTCCTTTCCCATTAAGCTTTGCTAGTCTTGATACCCATGGTAATGGGATTGCATGAGTCCTCGTGGCTCACAGATTACTACACCACCAGTTGCGTGTACAGGTTTGCGATGATCATGACGCGAGAGCGATGTTTGCTTGTTTGGAGTTCTTCTTCTGCTTCTTCTTCGATCAGGGGATAGGTTCCAGGTCGGCAGCCTGGGCTAGCAGGGTGGATATTGTTTGAGTCTCTGTTTATGATTCATCCGTAGTCGGATGTTGAGCTTGTATGTTGTATTGTTGTATTCATGTGACTTTGTATGTATTTGGATGTATTCCCACTATTATGTAATGTTGATGTAATGATATCCACCTTGCAAAAGCATTTCAATATGCGGGTCTATCCTTGGTGGGACCTTCGAGTTCCTTTTGGATAGGGTCACATATTGGGTGTGACAATGAGCCAACTATGATAATAGTTTGATTAATAATAACCCTGCTTTGATGTTGAGAAAGAGATTGGTTGTGATCAAGAGAGGACTATAGAGGTATCGGGGATACCAAAGTTGGTTGATCTTTATGTGATCGCGAGATGATCATGGTGGTATGATGGATACCGAGGTTGGTAAGTGCATGTGTGAGATGGTTACGAGGTAACTGTCGAATAAGAGTAAGATGGTGCATGATATGGTTTACATGTTGCATGTAGTACCATCATGTTCATATGCTCATGCCATGCTAATGTTATTCTAGCCGTATCATGTACAGTTTGTGCATGCCAGGTATCATGTTCATGATTGTTTTAACCTGCTAATGCCATGCTGTTGTTTGTCTTGACTGCTTTTGGTTTATTTTGAGCTTGCAAGTACATTCAATGTACTGACCTGGCATGTCACGCCAGTTTGCAGGTCGTGCCTTATTTTCTTGCTTATTTGGTGTGGTTCCTGTGTTCGCGAGCTAGGATAAATGTTCCAGCCACAGTCCCTATGGATTGGAGTCCATCACCGTCGTTCGTTGTTCCGCTGCCTCGAGTTGTTATGCTGATTGCATAGAGAAACTGTGGTTGGCGTAGCGTCGCCGTGCCGGTGCTACTCATTCTAATATCGGAGACCTTGTATTCGTATTCGTGTTGTAATACAGAGCTGGTTTGTTCTATGATAAGCAGTGTCGTATTCCAGGAGACTTCACCTTGATCTCTGGGCTGGAATACGGGGCATTCTGGTTTCTCTGAGCCGGGGTGCCATGCTACCTCTTGAGCTTGCGTTGGTTTTTCACTTGAAGAAGAAAGGGTGATGCAGCAAAATAGAGTAAGTATTTCCCTCTGTTTTGAGAACCAAGGTATCAATCTAGTCGGAGACAACGCACAAGCCATAGAATACCTGGGCAAACAAACACCAACTTGCACCCAACATGATAAAGGGGTTGTCAATCCCTTCACAGTTATTTGCAAATTGAGATCTGATATAGATGGATAAACGGTAAAGTAATATTTTTGGTATTTTTTGTTTATGGTATGGAAAGTAAAAGATTGCAGAGGAAATAGGAAACTAAAATTGTAGATCGGAAACTTATATGATGGAAAGTAGACCCGGGGGCCATAGGTTTCACTAGAGGCTTCTCTCAAGATAGAAAATATTACGCTGGTGAACAAATTACTGCTAAGCAATTGATAGAAAACTGCAAAGTTATGATGATATCTAAGGTAATGATCATGAATATAGGCATCGTGTTCGTGTCAAGTAGACCGACTCCTGCCTGCATCTACTACTATTACTCCACACATCGACCGCTATCCAGCATGCATCTAGAGTATTAAGTTCATAAGAACAGTGTAACGCATTAAGAAAGATGACATGATGTAGAGGAATTAACTCAACCAATATGATGAAAACCTCATATTTTTATCCTCGATGGCAACAATGCAATACGTGTCAGTTCCCATTCTGTCACTAGGATCGAGCACCGCAAGATTGAACCCAAAGCTAAGCACTTCTCCCATTGCAAGAAAAACCAATCTAGTTGGCCAAACCAAATCGATAGTTCGAAGAGACTTGCAAATATATCAAACCATGCATATAAGAATTCAGAGGGTAATCAAATAATATTCATAGATAAGCTGATCATAAATCCACAATTCATCGGATATCGGCAAACAGACCGCAAAAGAGTATTACATCGAATAGATCTCCAAGAACATCGAGGAAAACTTTGTACTGAGAATCAAAGAGAGAGAAAAGGCCATCTAGCTACTAGCTATGGACCCGTAGGTCTATGGTAAACTACTTATGCTTCATCGGAGGGCAATGGTGTTGATGTAGAAGCCCTCCGTTATAGAATCCCCCTCCGACAGGACACCGAAAAAGGCCCCTAGATGGGATCTCACGGGTACAGGAGGTTGCAGCGGTGGAAAAGTGGTTTCGTGGCTCCCCCGAAGGTTTTTGGGATATTTGAGAATATATAGGCGTAAGAAATAGGTTGGTGGAGTCACGAGGGGCCCATGGGGGTGGGGGCGCGCCCTATCCCGCTCGGCGCACCTCCCGACCTTGTGGCTGCCTCGTGGCTTTCATGACGTGCACCCAAGCCCTCTGGATGTCTTCTGGTCCAAGAAAAATCATCGCGAAAGTTTCATTCCGTTTGGACTCCGCTTGGTATTCCTTTTCTGCGAAACTCTAAAACAAGGAAAAAATAGGAACTGGCACTGGGCTCTAGGTTAATAGGTTAGTCCCAAATCACACATAAAATAGCATATTAATGCATATTAAACATCCAAAACATATAATATAATAGCATGGAACAATAAAAAATTATAGATACGTTGGAGACGTATCAAGCATCCCTGTCAGATTTCGAGTTCCATAGACCCTTGAGAGGTTAAACTCTGGGGTGCGTGCAAAAAGCTCGTCCTCCCTAGTCTGCCTGCTCGCCAATTCTCCTAGGGGGATATGTTGGTAGGAAAAGACCATCGCTCGTCCCCAACCGCCACTCATAAGGAAGACAATCATGTAAGTGCATCTAGTGCGACCCCTAGTTGGTTTTTGAGTATTGACGACAAACTTGGTTGAGTGACTAATGTGTTTGTGAAAATTGCAGGATAACACAGGTAGTAGTCCCTTAGTGATTCGGTTTCCTACCAGAGATGACCCCTAAAAATGTGTGAAGACATTGAAGACAATGGTGGTTCGTGAAGACATTCACGATGAAGATTATCGCATGTGAAGACATTCACTTGAAGACTATGGAGTGCGAAGACATAGTCGTTGCGTAGTTTCCTTTTCTTCTTTATTGAGCCTTAGGAACCACCGTACTGTTAAGTGGGGTCCATGTGAACAAAGTCAGAGTGACTAATGTGATACTCAACCAAAATCCTATGTCTTTGAGCAAAAAAAGAGAAAACCTTATCCAGAGCTAGATGAGTTAGCTTTAATTTTAGCTCAAGTCAAGCTGCTGCGTGTGTATGAGACACGTGTCGGTTCCTTAGTGACCCAGGGTCATTTATGACATAATACTTGGGTTGCCTCCTAGCTATAAATGGCCCACCACCTACACCATAAATTGGTGGCTGCTTAGAGTTAGTACACGGATTTTGTAATTTGAGAGCAACCCACCTCCGAAGCCTTTGAAAGAGAGATCCTTGCGAGGACAAAGCCCAAAACACCCAGAGCGAAAGAGTGTTAGGCATCACTGAAGTCTTTCTGTCCGCGTGATATGAAGACTTGTTACACTTGAGGACTGTGAATCCTCCAGCCGGTTATGCATCGCATTCTCAGCTTCCAAGCGCCATTGTGGATTGCCGGTGAACGAAATCTGTGAAGATTTGGAAGTCTACCTTGAAGACTTACCAGAGTGATTGGGCGAGGACTGGGTGTTCTTAGATCAAGTGGAATAAGGTGAAGACATGGTCTTCTGAGTTCAATCTCAGCCTCCCTAACTAGACGTACAGTTGTCACAGCAACTGGAACTGGTCAACCAAATCCTTGTCTTCGCCAAGCAACTTGTTCTATCCCCCAGTTCCCTTTACTTTACTGTTTGTCTTCGTTAAGTCACTGATTGCCTATCTGGTCTAATTGACTTCACTGTGTGAAGACTATTACCTGTTTGGCTTCATTCTGTCTTCCATTCTGGTCCATTCTACCTAGCTGCTGATAGTCTTCATACTTTCACAGTATTGCTTACTTAACTATGGCTTGTTTAGTGTAGTCTATCTTCCGCTGCATTTCAATAGGTTCATTTCATCTGTTTGTCTTCAAAGATCTCATGTTTTGAAGACATTCATAAAAATCTCCTATTGACCCCCTCTAGTTGATAACTAGCACTTTCAATTAGTATCAAAGCAAGGTGCTCCCTTGTGCTATGTTATTCGGTTTATCCACCTGGAGTTTTAGCTATGTTGACTGCAGGGGTAATTCAAGGTGTCCGCTGCGTGCCCATTCTTCGATGGCACTGATTACCCCTACTGGAAGAATAAGATGTGCATGCATCTTGAAGACATTGACGTCGACCTCTTGTATGTCATCAAGACAGGCGTTCCCAAGGTCGGTGAAGGTATCACCGTTGCTGATGTCAAGAGGTTCACTCAATTGGACTCGGCCGCCAAAAACATCATCTGTGGTCATCTGACTAAAGGACAGTATGGTCGTGTGAGTGCACTGGAAACTGCAAAGCTAGTCTAGGACTGGCAGTCCAAGGTCAATGAAGGCGTCTCAACTCAGAGAGACTCAAGGATTTATGTTCTTCACAATCTCTTCAACCGCTTCAAGAGAAACGACAATGAGAATGTCCAGCTCACATTTCATCGCCTCACTGATATCACAAAGAGCTTCACGCTCCTGGTGCCACTGAGATCACCAAGCCCGAAATCATGAAGAAGCTCCTGAGATCACATGACAACTCATTTGACACCCTGGACCTGATAATACAAGAACGTCCCGACTTCAAAGATCTTGATCCATCTGACATACTTGAGAAGCTCAACACACATGCGTTCCAGCTATCTGAGAAGAGAGACATCTATGGTCCCAACTATGGACGAACCCGTGCTTTGAAGGCAAAAGTTGTTTCCTCGTGTGAAGAAGAATCTGGCTGCAGTTCTGAGGATCCTGAAGACACTAGCAAGGAGCTAGCTATGCTCGTAAATAATTTCTCCAAAAAGAATCGCTTCGGAAAGTCATCAACATCCAGCTCAAGAAATGATGAGGCTTCCACTCGTGACCACAAGAAGAGAACATGGCACAAATGCAAGAAGCCAGGCCACTACATCTCTGAGTGTCCTCAGTGGGACAAGGAATCTAAGAAGAAGAAGAAGAAGAGCAAGGAATATGATTCTGACGACAAGAAGAAGAAGAATTTTTAAAGTCTTCATCGAAGTATTCATCTCACAAGAAGAGCTCATCCAGCAAGGCTCGTGCGTTGTTTGGCAAGGAGATAGATTCACAGGAGGTGTCTGCTTCTGAGGAGGCGGAGGTGGAGTCTGATTTAGCCGTGGCAAGCCTAGCTCTAGCTTCGGCATTCGTCGCCAAGTCCATCTTCAACACTGAAGACAACGGTCACATCGCCAACGCTGAAGTCGATGATGAGGACGACTCTGCTCCGACCTACTGCTTCATGGCATGAAGTGCCAAGGTAAACTCATGCAATGCTTACTTTCAAACATAAAGTGAAGATGACTCTGAATGTGAATCCAAATCTAGCTACAAGACTCTTGCTAAAATTGCAACTAAACAACAAACTGCTATGGAACATATTCAAAAGTTGATAGATGTCGGTACAACAAACCCTGGGTCTGTTGCCCAGACTGTGCACAGGCACAAGAGAAAGATTGAAGCACCAGCACAAGTGAGAGACCAAAGGATCAAGAGATTCGAAGAACCAACACGTAGCTCAGAGATATTAAGGCCAAGCTAGAGTAGCAGGGTATCGCCAAGAGAAGGCCTCCTTTCCTGAGCAGGCGAGCCCGGCAAGGGGCGAGGCCACCCCGAGAAGCAAGCGCCCGAGGCACGCCAGGGCTCGCGGAGGCAAAACCACCTCACCAACCAATCCAGCATGACCCACATCGTCGATCAATGCGGTGTCAAGCTGCAAGGTGATTAAGTGGCAGCCATTCGCCACATGGATACCATTTCCTATAGAAGAAACCCACAGATGACACCCGTCCTATGACGTGTCAAGAGAACAGGCGCGGTGCTAGCAAAATAGCCTGGCAAGCCTTGCCGGGCAACTAGTGATGTGACACTAGGCGGCACATTTAATGCGCCCTGTCAGCCCGTAGAGTTAGGTATGATAGCACTGTTTGCTATCATATCAGTGCATAATGACTACTTTGCCATTGTGGTGACTCCTTGATCTATAAAAGGAGGCCCATGGCACCCGTAGAAAGGGTTGGAAATTTGATGAACGCAGACCCCCATACGAGCGTAGTCGCTACTGCCCTAAGGCAGCCCTTTCCGGGCAACTGTACTATGCTTGACCACCTCCATTCTACCATCAATCCACTAAAGCAGGAGTAGGGTTTTTTGCCTCGCGGCCGCCCGCGCCTGGGTAAATTGCTTGTGTGCTCTCTGTCATGTTACCGTACGCTGATCTGCTCTTTGTGCGACATGACGTCCCCCTGCCGAACAAGCAAGGGGCCTCCTAGTCCCATAGGTGGCAGCAGATATCCCGCAACATCTTTGGCGCGCTAGGTAGGGGGATCGCTTGCGCGAACCTGAAAGCGTGCGCAGAGCGTCATCTTCATCACCATCCTCGTCTTCGAGGACACCATTGACCATGGCGCCCAAGAAGAAGTCCGGTACTTCGGCCCATCCATCTACCTCGAAGGCTCCACTGCTCGCGGCCTCTAATGCAGCACCCCTCCTCCCACCGACGGGCACAGCCGCAACAACGGTGCTTGGTCCAGGGTAAGCCATCGCCCTCCGGCCGTCTCCACCATGGGAGCGACCGCGGCGCATGCGCCTCCTACGGATGAGCCAACTAGACAGTTGTGCTCGATGGAGCCGCTGACCCTCGAGCACCACTGACGCGCAACCCTGCTCCCCAGATGGCCGTCCCATAGCAGCATGGGTGCGGCACCACCGCCACTGCCGCTGCTGGCACCATCAGGAGCTAGGCGACGGTGCGGTCGACATCATCAACATCTATGCCAAGCACAGCCAGGGAGGCTATGGCGCGAGCTCAGCTACTACTGAGGTTTCCGCTAGTAGCAGAGCAGATGGATGCATGACGTGCCACCATCCAAAGCCTGCTCAGTTTCTCCAAAGCTGGGGGTTCACGACAAGCTTGCCCGCCACGATCTCCCCAAGCGACAGCAACCGCCGTACTGTTGGCCGAACAGAGGGGCCGTCCCCATGGAGCCGGTGCGGGCGCAGCAGAAACAAGACCCCGACGATGTCTCAATGGCCTCTTTTGATTCTCGAGCGCATCCAGACCAACAACGAGCGCCGGAGGATAGGTGGCGGGGGGACGCACGTGTCGTCGTAGATCGACGCCTTGACGACCTCCGCCAAACCAACAGGTCAGATGGCCTTAACATTTATGAGCCTGCGCTCGGTGTTTACGGATGCCTACCTTTCGAGGTCGTCTACCCTGCCTTTACACCAGAACCACGGCAAGTCCATTGGCCGTCCGTTCGCATGTTCAAGCTAGAGATACTTGAGAAGTATGATGGGAGGCTGAACTCGGCAGAGTTCCTGAGTATCTACACCATCGCTGTTCAGGCTGTTGGGGGAAGAGATGAGAAGGTGTTCACCAACTACTTCCCTTTGGCCCTCAAGTCCAATGTGAGGTCTTGGCTGATGCACCTACCAAAGAACTCCATTTCGTCATGGGCAGACATGTGCCACGAGTTCATCGGTGCCTTCACGGGTGGCCACCTAGAGCCCGGCAGGCCCATAGACCTGCAACTTCTTCAACAGAAGGAAGGAGAAACTCTCCGTAAGTATTTCAGAGATTCAGGAAAGTTTATAGAAATATTCCAAGTATCCATCCGGCAGTCGTTATAGCAGCTTTCCAGTCCAATGCACGCAATCGTCACATTCGTTCCAAGATGAACGTGCGGTTGCCCATGACTGTGAAGAAGCTATACACATTGGTGGATAAGTGTGCTCGGATGGAGGAAGGAAGGAAGTTGCCCTGAGAGGAAGAAGTGGGACCAATTTCATTAGGGTTAGGGCATAACATAATCTCGGTGACACCGATCACATGAACTCGGCGAGACCAATTTCTGTAATAGGCAAACAGAGATTTGGTCAGGCAAACTCAGTGGGACCAATCACTCATTTCCGTGAGACCGAAACATTATGAAGAGGAAACAAAGAGTTTGCATTGCGAACTAGGTGGGACCGATCACTCATCTCGGTTATACCGAAACATTACGAAGGGAAACAGAGAGTTTGCAACCCCTATCGGTGAGACCGAACTGATTAGGGTTTCTGGTAGTGGCTATGTCAAATGAACTTGGTGGCGCCGGATATATCAAATTGGTGGGGCCAAGTTTGAGTTTTGGTTTGGGACATATGTGTAATTGAGAAAGTGGTTGAGGGATTTTGGAACATAACACTAAGCATTTTGAGCAAGCAAGCCATTAAGCAACACCTCATCCCCTTTTAATATTATTGGCTTTTCCTATGGACTCAATGTGATCGGGGATCACCAAAATGAAAATGTAGAGTCTTGAGCTTGAGCCAATATGTGTCCTTAGCATTTTGAGGGGTCCACATTCCTAGTCCATGCCATGCCAATCATTGAACTTTCTGAAATGATCGTCTTGAAAGAGTAATAGTTTAATGAGCTATATGTTGTTAAGAATTACCAAAACCACCCCAGGGGTTAGTCGCACTTTCAATCTCCCTCTTTTTGGAAATTGATGACAACATATAGATCAAAGCTTCGACAAATGATAATAAGAATGAAATAAATCGTCGCTTTAAGAAGTATGTGATAAGCAAGAGCTCCCCCTAAATTTGTGCATTATTTAAAATTTACTTTTGAATGCAAATGCACAATCGATTAGGATCATGGGTTACTCTTCCATGTCACATACATCTTGGTGGAGCACTCAAAATGATAGTAAATAAAATATGCACTCGTCACCAAGGCAAAGTGAATGATCATAGAAGAGAGATAAATAATATCATCATTCAAGCACAAGCATTTAAGTAGGATATAATCAAACACATGACCATACAAGTGTCTCACACACATAAACATAGAGTATCATCCAAGCAAGCAAACAAATAAGTACCAAACAAGTAGCAAAAGAGATAGAAAAAAGAAGCAAGCTCTATCTCTCTCTCTCTCTCTCTCTCTCTCTCGAAGCCTATGATCTATACACTTTCTCCCCCTTTGGTAAAAATTTACCAAAAAGCTTGAAAATGCATAGTGCTATGCGCCTCTCTAGGCTCGATATTCGGGAGGTGGCGTGGAGAGGGCTCCAAGGACAAATGCACCTATTGAGGTTGTTGGAGCTGGTGGAGTTGCAACCGGAGGAGATATTGAAGCTGTGGCTGCAGGTGCTGACGTAGTAGCTCTTGTGTCTGTCACATGCACTACTGCAGATCTCTGTGCCCTAGGCACTCTCTAAAAAGCATCAGGGGTAGCTTTCGTTGTCCTCTCTTCAGCTTCTTCCGGGAGCTGCTCAACAGTTGTCTGCATCTCTGTCATCTTCAAGTCTAGATCATAGAACTTTGTTTCAATGATCCTCTCGAGACTCTCTTGATTCTGAGTCAGGGTGGCCAATCCTTTCTCAGTACTCAAGGTGGCTTGAATAAGATATCCAAGTTGATCTTGCTTTGACTTGAGGAAAACTTGTGAAGCCTCTTCAGCACTTGGCATCTTGGTTGCCTTCTCAGCTTTTGCTTTCTCCCTCTTCTTTTGAGCCTCTACTGAAGTGAGATCTTCAGCATCCATGAAAATTGTGTTGTTCTCAAAGTCAGGCCTCAAGGGAAGGTGTTCTTTATCCAACAAGTATGTGCATGTGCCCATCTTGGAGTTGATGAGCATCTGGATGTGTGGAGCATACCCACATGATCTCTTTTGGTCAGAACATGTCCTCTTGATTGTCTCAACAATCAAACTCATCACTTTGAACTTCTGGGTCACATCAAACAACTGAAGCAAATTGATGTAGTGGCCTCTGATCATCCTGTGATCTCCTGATTTGGGCAACAAGGTGTGCCTCAAGATGGTGTTAATAGTGGCCAGTCCAGACAACAGATAATACACATAGCCTAGCTTATGAGTCTCCAAGGCTTTGTCAGGAATCTCCTTGTACATGTTGGCCATGGAGTTGTGATCTTTCTTTCTCTTGGCATAGACATCTATGTCATCCTCAAGCTCTGCAGGGGCATTGATCAACTTGGACCACTCAGCAACTATTGATTGGTACCTTGTACCTTCATACATCCATACAATCCTTCCATCTGGATAGAAATGAGGTGTAGAATAGAATTGAATAATGATCTCATCATTCCAGTTGGTCAGTTTCTAACCCACAAAAGTGTCTAATCCATTGAGTCTGAAACTTTCATGCACTCCTGGGAAGTGGTCTTCATTGTTGTCAATGTATTTCCAGTCTACCCACTTCATGTCACACACTATGGGCTTCTTATCCAAAAGAATTGTCTCGTAGAAGTCCTGCTTCTCCTTGGTGTGAAATCTATAGTACACAGCAGTCCTACTCCGCACAGCACAAGGATCTGATTGTCTCGACAATCTGAGACCTGCATCCTCAGGCACTGGATGATTGCCATCATGGTCCGGGATCTTTGGCTTTAGCTTCCTGAGCACTTGGGCTTCGTCATCTTCTTCTTCTATTTCAGGCATAGGGACCTTGTTCTTCTCGGCGGCTGGTATGTTTCTTGTGCTCCTCTTTGGTGCAGTCTTGGGGTCTGGAGCAGTAGCTTTGGGGGCAGTCTTGGGATTTGAAGGAGCAGCCCTAGACTTGATGGCATCCCCCATCAGCTTTTGAGCTTTAGGTGCTAGTGCAGCATCCTCTTCTTCCTCGTCAGAGGAGTGCCTCTCAAATTCAGCCATGGGATCAAATTTCTTGCACCATCTCCCTCTCTTTCTTTCCTTCTTTTCCTTGCCCTCACCAGCAGCCCCTCCAACAGTTGATTTGGAGGTTTCAAGAGTTGAGGCTATGGCCTTAGACATGGGCACTCTCTTTGCAGGTGCCTTCTTATTCATACCTGGCTTTGGAGAGGCAGCTGTGCCAAATTCCTTCTTGACAACCTTCTTCTTGGAGCTGACCTCCTCCTCAGCAGCCACATAATCTTCATATTCAGAATCAAAATTTCTCTTTCTCTCCTTCCTAGTAGCAGCCTTAGGTAGGTTGCTAGGAGTACTTCTGCTGCCTTCATCATAACTGCCAGAGGGGCCAGTGCCCTGACTCAGATTTACCTGCTCCTCAGACTTGTTCTGGCTATCACTCTAATCTGACATGTCTGACACTTCAAACTGAGAGCTGGCCCTGTGAATAGATATAGATGAGATAGAGTGGATGAGCATCACAAAGTGCAGAGATTTTGCAAAACAAATGAGTCAAAAACTTAGTTTCAGTTTTCCACAGAAAGCATTTCGGAGCTACCGATTTGTTAAACTCGGTGACACCGAAGCAACTTTGGAGTCTAAACTAGTGGAATTGGTCAGACCGAGACAGAGTTCGGTGACTCCGAGATTTCTAGGGTTTCACTGAGAGTTGAACTGGGTCACACCGATTTGCAAGTTTCGGTCAGACCGAAAGATACAAATGCAATGGCCTAAGCCAAATCGTTGAGACCGATTTCCACAACTCGGTCGGTCCGAGATGAGTTAACGGAAACCTAACCCTAAATTTTCGTATCAAAACGAATCTAAAGGAAGTTTTTGCTAGATAGGATGATTTCATACGTGGTAAAAATCATGGCATTTACTTTATGCTAAGAATCGGAGGTAAAGATTGCACAAAAGGATTGAACTCATACCCTAACTTGTCGATGAGCTTGTTATGGCGGCAATAGTGGTGAAGACTTCCATTGACGGCATGGAGACCAGAGGCAGGAGGTCGCTGGAGATGAGAGGATGATCCGGAGACCCGAGTCGGCAGAGCAGGATACGCGCAGGCAAAAAGTTTTCGGAGAAATTTCCAAAATTTGACCCGTCGGTATATATATCCTGATCCTGTCGGTGTGACCGAGTGGAACAACTTGGTGACACCGAGATGCAGAATCACAAGCGGTTACTGCTACTCGGTGTGACCGAATGGTTCTATTCGGTTGCACCGAGATTGAAAACCTAGATCAACTTAGTGAACTCGGTATGATCGGAAAGGATGAATCGGTCAGACCGAAATGCACACAGTGGTTTTGGAAGTTTAAGTCTATGACGAATCAGTGACTCCGAGTGCTCCTCACTCAGAGGGTTCGAATCTGACTTGATCAAACTTTGTGATTTAGCATGAATAGAGTCTGAGATGAGAAAAGCATAGATAGCTAGAGGAGGTTCTTAGGCATTCTTGTCCATCCATTTAGCAAAAGAAGAAGAGCCAAACAATCAAAGCAACAAATGGATGTCCTCGAATGAGAAAAATATCTAAACAACATGCTCACACAATAAAATGGCAAATGAAATATGTGGCAAAGTTTGCACAAACACTCTAGCATCTATCATGCAATTGGCGATGACTAGGTCATCTATATATGAGTATATTGACTTAGGAGTCAAATGAGAACATTTGACCGTAGGTCATACTCATCGTTTATGCACAAGTGGGGTTACCACTTTTACATAAAGCATTGTTGTGTTCACACCATTAGAGTTTCTTTATCTCAATTCTTAGAGTAAAGCTCCCCCTAGATGTGATATCCCCCCTAAGAGGGATGAACTAACCTTGGGATTTGTCGATGATGACTTCATATAGATGTTGAAGATGTGGATGCTCAATGTTGATGTAGATCATTTGGAGCAATCCATTTGAGTGAGTTGTACTTTCAATACCTACACGGGTTAGTCCCAAAAGGAACAAACAAGGATATCCATAGACATAGAGTAAAGTATGCACAAGATGATATCCATGAAATCATTAAGTTACCTTGTCCCTTGTCTTACCAACAAGAGGTTTTGTAACTCCTTGAACTAGTGCAAGATGTGGAAGTTGATTGCACTTGTTCTCGCCAAAATTATATGAGTGAAGTATGTTGGCGGAGTCACCCTCAAGAACTCTCTAGTTCTTCTTCTTCAGGATCCACATCATCTTGATGGGAATCCTTCGAGTTGTAGTCATACTTGATGTAGTCTTGGGAACCCACTTGACTCTTCAAATGCATCAATCTCATCTTCAAGCTTGTCCGTGCCTTTTTTTCTTGTGGTCTTGTGGTGGAAGATCATCTTGAGCTTGTGTTCCCTTGAAAGAAGTAGGATCATACTTCTCTTGTTGAGGAAAAAACTTCGTCTTGGGTTATTGATCTTCTTCCCACTCAACTCCATTGGCATTGAACTTTTGTTAAAAACCAACAGCTTGATTCTTCCGGTGCCTTCCTTGCTTGCGTACAATTTCCTCAAATTGCTTACTTCCGGCAAGGCTCTTGTAAACACATTTCTCTACAATTCCCTTCAATAAGCTATTTTCTTGCTAAAGTGTAACTTGGTTAAGAGAATCATTAGTGGAATCAAGAGAACTACTAGAAGGATTGATACCTTGGTTCTCAAAAGCCGAGGGAAATACTTACGCTACTCTGCTGCATCATCCTCTCCTCTTCGGGGAAAACCAACGCAAGCTCAAGACGTAGCAAGAAGGATTTCTGGCGCCATTGCCGGGGAGTCTACGCAAAAGTCAGCAAACCAAGTACCCATCACAATCCCTTATCTCTCGCATTACATTATTTGCCATTTGCCTCTCGTTTTCCTCTCCCCCATTTCACCCTTGCCGTTTTATTCGCCCTCTCTTTTCGTTTGCCTTGATGTCTTACTTGGCTCATTTGCTCGTTTGGTTGAAATAGTTGAGTATTTATTCCTAAACAAAGAAGCCAATATCTATGGATCCTCATCCGCTTGCCAATCTTTTTAAGAGATCCAATTATGATGAACCAATTCCTAGTGATTTGGATGCACTAGATTATCTTTATAAGGTTTTTCGTGAAATCCATGAAGTGATTCACGATAGATCTTTGAATAAAAAGCATGATTGCAATGATTTTATTATAAATTCTTTTGATGTCAATTGTGCTAATAAGATGCAAAACCCTAAGTTTGGGGATGCTTGTTTTGCTATGTCTACTACTTGTTGCAATGACCATGATTGGGGTGATTCTTCTTATGATCTTGAAATTTTATTTAAGCCCCATGATGAATATAAGATTGATAATATTGTTTGCAATAATATTGAAAGTGGGTTTGGAAGAGTGTCAACTTTAGATCCCACATATTTGGATAACATTCAATCTTATGAATTTTTTTTATAAAAGTGGGCTTGGAGAAATCATGACTTTAGTTAATGATAATCCCACTATTTTGGAAGAGTGTCAACTTTGCATACATGTGGATCATGTTAATAATATGTTATGTGATAGCTATTTTGTTGAATTTGCTTATGATCCTACATGTAATTATTATGAGAGAGGAAAATATGGTTGTAGAAGTTTTCATGTTACTAAATTACCTCTCTTCATGTTGAGATTGCTATCGTCACCTTCTTCTTCCTTGCATATGCTAGTTTTTGCTTGCCTTGCAAATTTGTTTGCCTACAAGATGCCTATGCATAGGAATTATGTTAGACTTAGATGTGTTTGTCACATGCTATACGATGCTCTAATTGTGCTTCAATTCTTGTCTTTCGCGTGACCATCATCGAAATCTCAATGCCTAGCTAAAAAGGCTTGTTGGGAGATAAACCAATATTTTTCCTTGTTGTTATTGAATCAATAATCCATCTACCTTCTGTTTATATGTGATTTTATGTTTTAATTAGTGTTTGTGCCAAGTTAAACCTATAGGATCTTCTTGGATAATAGTTATTTGATCTTGCTGTAATTTCCAGAAATTTTCGGTTCACGAAAACAATTGTTAAAAATCACCAGAACGTGATAAAATAGTGATTCCAATTGCTTCTGATCAATGAACAAATTTCCTAGTTCGTCCTTTTTTGGCTGAAATTTTGGAGTTCCATAAGTTTGCGTTAGTTACAGATTACTACAGACTTTTCTGTTTTTGACTGATTCTGTTTTTCGTGTGTTGTTTGCTTATTTTGATGAATCTATGGCTAGTAAAATAGTTTATGATCCATAGAGAAGTTGTAATACAGTAGGTTTAACACCAATACAAACAAAGAATGAGTTCATTACAGTACCTTGATGTGGTGTTTTGTTTTTCTTTCGCTAACGGAGCTTACGAGATTTCTGTTGAGTTTTGTGTTGTGAAGTTTTCAAGTTTTGGGTGAATTTTTTTTTGATGGATTATGGAACAAGGAGTGGAAAGAGCCTAAGCTTGGGGATGCCCATGGCACCCCCAAGATAATCCAAGGACACCAAAAAGTCAAAGCTTGGGGATGCCCCCGGAAGGCATCCCTCTTTAAATCCACTTCCATCGATAACTTTACTTGGAGCTATATTTTTATTCACCACATGATATGTGTTTTGCTTGGAGCGTCTTGTATTATTTGTGTCTTTTCTTGTTAGTTTACCACAATCATCCTTGCTGTACACACCTTTTGAGAGAGCCATACATGAATTGGAATTTGTTAGAATACTCTATGTGCTTCACTTATATCTTTTGAGCTTGATAGTTTTGCTCTATGTGCTTCACTTATATCTTTTGAGCTTGATAGTTTTTCTCTAGTACTTCACTTATATCTTTTAGAGCATGGTGGTGGATTTGTTTTAAAGAAACTATTGATCTCTCATGCTTCACTTAGATTATTTTGAGAGTCTTAAATATCATGGTAATTTGCTTAATAATAATATGCTTGTTATTCAAGATTTGTAAAACTTTCTTTTGAGTGCGTTTAATACTAAGAAAAGTTTGATGCTTGATAATTGTTTTGAGATATGGAGGTGATAATATCAAAGTCGTGCTAGTTGAGTAGTTCTGAATTTGAGAAATGCTTGTGTTGAAGTTTCCAAGTCCCGTAGCATGCACGTATGGTAAACATTATGTAACAAATTTGAAACATGAGGTGTTATTTGATTGTCCTCCTTATGAGTGGCGGTCGGGGACGAGCGATGGTCTTTTCCTACCAATCTACCCCCCTAGGAGCATGCGCGTAGTGCTTTGGTTTTTGATGGATTGTAGATTTTTGCAATAAGTATGTGAGTTCTTTATGACTAATGTTGAGTCCATGGATTATACGCACTCTTACCATTCCCTCATTGCTAGCCTCTTGATGCCGTGCATTGCCCTTTCTCACATTGAGAGTTGGTGCAAACTTAGCGGTGCATCCAAACCCCGTGATATGATACACTCTTTCACACATAAACCTCCTTATATCTTCCTCAAAACAGCCACCATACCTACCTATTATGGCATTTCCATAGCCATTCCGAGATATATTGCCATGCAACTTTCCACCATACCGTTCTTCATGACACATACATCATTGTCATATTGCTAGCATGATCATGTAGTTGACATCGTATTTGTGGCAAAGCCACCGTTCATAATTCTTTCATACATGTCACTCTTGTTTCATTGCATATCCCGGTACACCGCCAAAGGCATTCATATAGAGTCATACTTTGAGTTGTAATTGTTGAGTTGTAAGTCAATAAAAGTGTGATGATCAACATTATTAGAGCATTGTCCCAGTGAGGAAAGGATGATGGAGACTTTGATTCCACCACAAGTCGGGATGAGACTATGGACGAAAAAAAGAGAGGCCATAAAAAAAGAGAAAAGGCCCAAATAAAAAAATGAGAGAAAAAGAGAGAAGGGACAATACTACTATCCTTTTACCACACTTGTGCTTCAAAGTAGCACCAAGATCTTCATGATAGAGAGTCTCTCATTTTGTCACTTTCATATACTAGTGGGAATTTTTCATTATAGAACTTGACTTGTATACTCCAATGATGGGCTTCCTCAAATGCCCTAGGTCTTCGTGAGCAAGCGAGTTGGATGCACACCCACTTAGTTTCTTTTGTTGAGCTTTCATATACTTATAGCTCTAGTGCATCCGTTGCATGTCAATCCCTACTCAGTCACATTGATATCTATTGATGGGCATCTCCATAGCCCGTTGATATGCTGAGTCGATGTGAGACTATCTTCCCTCTTTTTGTTTTCTCCACAACCACAATTCTATTCCACATATAGTGCTACATCCATGGCTCACGCTCATGTATTGCGTGAAGATTGAAAAAGTTTTGAAAATGTTAAAGTATGAAACAATTGCTTGGCTTGTCATCGGGGTTGTGCATGATTTAAATACTTTGTGTGGGGAAGATGGAGCATAGCAGGACTATATGATTTTTTAGGGATAACTTTCTTTGGCCATGTTATTTTGAGAAGACATAATTGCTTAGTTAGTATGCTTGAAGTATTATTATTTTTATGTCAATATGAACTTTTGTCTTGAATCTTTCGGATCTGAATATTCATACCACAATTAAGAAGAGTTACATTGAAATTATGCCAAGTAGCACTCCGCATCAAAAATTCTCTTTTATCATTTGCACCTTTCGAGGACGAGTAGGAATTAAGCTTGGTAATGCCTGATACGTCTCCCACGTATCTATAATTTTTGATTGCTCCATGCTATATTATCTATTGTTTTGGACTATATTGGGCTTTATTTTCCACTTTTATATTACTTTGGGACTAACCTATTAACCGGAGGCCCAGCCCAGAATTGCTGTTTTTTGCCTATTTCAGTGTTTCGAAGAATCGGAATATCAAACAGAGTCCAAACGGAATGAAATCTTCGAGAATGTGATTTTCTTATCAGATAAGACCCAGGAGACTTGAACCCTCCGTCAAGAAAGACGCTAGGTGGTCACGCGGGTGGAGGGCGCGCCCCCCCTAGGGTGCGCCCCCTGCCTCGTGGGCCCCTCAGAGCTCCACCGACGTACTTCTTCCTCCTATATATACCTACGTACCCCCAACAGATCAGATACGGAGCCAAAAACCTAATTCCACCGCCGCAACTTTCTGTATCCACGAGATCCCATCTTGGGGCCTGTTTCGGAGCTCTGCCGGAAGGGGATTCCACGATGGTGGGCTTCTACATCAACATCATAGCCTCCCCGATGAAGTGTGAGTAGTTTACCTCAGACCTTCGGGGTCCATAGTTAGTAGATAGATGGCTTCTTCTCTCTTTTTGGATCTCAATACAATGTTCTCCCCTCTCTCGTGGAGATCTATTCGATGTAATCTTCTTTTTGCGGTGTGTTTGTTGAGACCGATGAATTGTGGGTTTATGATCAAGATTATCTATGAGCAATATTTGAATCTTCTCTGAATTCTTTTATGTATGATTGAGTTATCTTTGCAAGTCTCTCCGAATTATCTGTTTGGTTTGGCCAACTAGATTGGTAGTTCTTGCAATGGGAGAAGTGCTTAGCTTTGGGTTGAATCTTACGGTGTCCTTACCCAGTGACAGAAAGGGTTGCAAGGCAAGTATTGTATTGTTGCCATCGAGGATAACAAGATGGGGTATTTATCATATTGCATGAATTTATTCGTCTACATCATGTCATCTTGCTTAAGGCGTTACTCTATTTTCATTAACTTAATACTCTAGATGCATCTTTGGATAGCGGTCGATGAGTGGAGTAATAGTAGTAGATGCAGGCAAGAGTCGGTCTACTTGTCTCGGACGTGATGCCTATATACATGATCATACCTAGATATTCTCATAACTATGCTCAATTCTGTCAATTGCTCAATAGTAATTCGTTCACCCACTGTAAAATACTTATGCTCTTGAGAGAAGCCACTAGTGAAATCTATGGCCCTCGGGTCTATTTTCATCATATTAATCTTCCTACGCTTTATTACTGCTTTGCTCTTTACTGTGCCTTTTTATTTTACTTTGCATCTTTATACCAAAAATACCAAAAATATTATCTATCATCTCTATCAGGTCTCACTCTCATAAGTGACCGTGAAGGGATTGAAAACCCCTATTCGCGTTGGTTGCGAGGAGCTATTCGTTTTGTGTAGGTACGAGGGACTTGTGCGTGGCCTCCTACTGGATTGATACCTTGGTTCTCAAAAACTAAGGGAAATACTTACGCTACTCTGCTGCATCATCCTCTCCTCTTCGGGGAAAACCAACGCAAGCTCAAGACGTAGAACCTATCATTTTTATTTTTCTTCTTTTTAAAAGGACTAGGTGCATCTAAATTATTTTTTGAGAATCCTGCTCAATTCTCTTAGGATGGCCTTGAGGATACAAAGGTTCCCGAGTCATTTTGCCAGCTCTAGTAGCCACTGTAACAGCAAAATCATTATTCTTACTATTCAATTCATTGAGGAAATCATTCTGAGCCTTAAGTACTTGTTCTACTTGAGTGGTAACCATAGAAGCATGTTTACTAATGAGTTTAAGTTCACCTTTAACTCAAGACCTATAATTACTCAAGTGTTCAATCATATAAGCATTACATTTTAATTCTCTACCAAAATAAGCATTGAAGTTTTCTTGCTTAACCATAAAATCATCAAACTCATCTAAGCATTGGCTAGCAAATTTAGTGGGAGGGAGTTCAGCTTTATCATATCTATAGAGAGAATTTACCTTTACTACCTGTGTCGGGTTATCAAGACTGTGTACTTCTTCAATAGGTAATGGATTAAAATCATGTATTTCTTTAAAAGGCGGTAAATTAAGACCATGTATTTCCTCAACAGGAGGTAAATTCTTAACATCTTCAGCTTTTATACCTTTTTCTTTCCTAGATTTCTTTGCCTCTTGCATATCTTCAGGACTGAGAAATAGACCACCCATTTTCTTCGGAGTTGGCTTAGGAGTTGGTTCAGGAAGTGTCCAATTATTTTCATTGGTCAACATATTATTCAATAGAATTTCAGCTTCATCTGGTGTTCTTTCCCTGAAAACACAACCAGCACAACTATCCAGGTGGTCTCTGGAAGCATCGGTTAGTCCATTATAATAGATATCAAGTATTTCACTTGTATTAAGAGGATGATCAGGCAAAGCATTGAGTAATTGGAGAAGCCTCCCCCAAGCTTGTGGGAGACTCTCTTCTTCAGTTTGTAGAAAATTATATATTTCCCTTAAAGCAGCTTGTTTCTTATGAGCAGGGAAATATTTAGCAGAGAAGTAATAAATCATATCCTTGGGACTACGCACACAACCAGGATCAAGAGAATTAAACCATATCTTAGCATCACCTTTTAATGAGAACGGAAATATTTTAAGGATATAATAGTAGCGAGTTTTCTCATCATTAGTGAGCAAGGTGGCTATATCATTTAATTTAATAAGATGTGCCACAACAGTTTCAGATTCATAGCGATAGAAAGGATCAGATTCAACCAATGTAATTATACCAGGATCAACAGAGAATTCGTAATCCTTATCAGTAGCAAAGATAGGTGAAGTAGCAAAAGCAGGATCATATTTCATTCTAGGATTCAGAGTTTTTTGTTTCAACTTAGCTAATAATTTCTTAAGATCACTTCTATCATTGCAAGCAAGAAAGTCTCTAGCAGTTTCTTCATCCATAACATAGCCCTCAGGCACAACAGGCAATTCATATCTAGGGGGAGAATCTTCATCATCACTTTCATCAATATTATCAGTTTCAGTAATTTCATTCTCTCTAGCCCTAGCAAGGTTTTCATCAAGAATTTCACCAAGTGGCACAGTAGTATCAAGCATATAAGTAGTTTCATCATAAGTATCATGCATAGCAGAAGTGGCATCATCAATAACATGCGACATATCAGAATTAATAGCAGAAGCAGGTTTAGGTGTCGCAAGTTTACTCAAAACAGAAGGTGAATCAAGTGGAGAGCTAGATGGCAGTTCCTTACCTCCCCTCATAGTTGAGGGATAATTTTTTGTTTTCGCGTCTTTCAAGTTCTTCATAGTGACCAGCAGGTATAAATCCTAAGTGACTCAAAGAATAGAGCTATGCTCCCCATTATGGCCTTAAAAATAGTCTTGATAACCCACAAGTATAGGGGATCGCAACAGTTTTCGAGGGTAGAGTATTCAACCCAAATTTATTTATTCGACACAAGGGGAGCCAAAGAATATTCTCAGGTATTAGCAGTTGAGTTGTCTATTCAGCCACACCTGGATAACTTAGTATCTGCAGCAAAGTGTTTAGTAGCAAAGTTGTATGGAAGTAACTGTAACGATAGCAAAAGTAATATTTTTGGGTTTTGTTGTGATTGTAATAGTAGCAATGGAAAAGTAAATAAGCGAAGAACAATATGTGAAAAGCTCGTAGGCATTGTATCGGAGATGGAGAATTATGCCGAATGTGGTTCATCATGTAACAATCATAACATAGGGTGACACAGAACTAGCTCCAATTCATCAATGTAATGTAGGCATGTATTCCGAATATAGTCATACGTGCTTATGGAAAAAAACTTGCATGACATCTTTTGTCCTAACCTCCCGTGGCAGCGGGGTCCTAGTGGAAACTAAGGGATATTAAGGCCTCCTTTTAATAGAGTACTGGACCAAAGCATTAACACATAGTGAATACATGAACTCCTTAAACTATGGTCATCACCGCGAGTGGTCCCGATTATTTTCACTTCAGGGTTGCCGGATCATAACACATAGTAGGTGACTATAGACTTGCAAGATAGGATCAAGAACTCACATATATTCATGAAAATATAATAGGTTCAGATCTGAAATCATGGCACTAGGGCCCTAGTGACAAGCATTAAGCATAGCAAAGTCATAGCAACATCAATCTCAGAACATAGTGGATACTAGGGATCAAACCCTAATAAAACTAACTCGATTACATGATAGATCTCATCCAACCCATCACCGTCCAGCAAGCCTACGATGGAATTACTCACGCACAGTGGTGAGCATCATGAAATTGGTGATGGAGGATGGTTGATGATGACGATGGCGACGGATTCCCCTCTCCGGAGCCCCGAACGGACTCCAGATCAGCCCTCCCGAGAGAGTTTAGGGCTCGATGGCGGCTCTGTACCGTAAAACGCGATGAATCTTTCTCTCTAATTTTTTTCTCCCCGAACACGAATATATGGAGTTGGAGTTAAGGTCGGTGGAGCTCCAGGGGGCCCATGAGGCAGGGGGCGCGCCCCCAACCCTCGTGGAAAGGGTGTCGGCCCCCTGGAAAGTAGATACGACGGAGACGTATCAGGGGCTACTGAAAATTTGTATCAAGGGCGAGCAGATATTTTTGAGATTGCGAGGGATGCAGAGGCGGGAGTAAAATGTCGGGGCTACTGAAAATTTGACTCAAGGGACTGAAGCAGAGCAGGAGTAATATACATCGCACACGGTCCGCACATAATAATCGTGTGCTATCAAACATTAAAACCTTCCAGGTGGTAGATATTTTTGAGATTACGAGGCAGTAATATTTTCGATATTGCGAGGGATGTAGAGGCGGGAGTATTTGGGGAGCGATCTAGTGTGCTTGACACGCCGGCTGCGGACTGTAGCTGACGCACCTTCTCACGTAAGCCATAGTCGTACTATACACCGACGGTGCTCCAAGATATTTTGTACTACATGTCACACGGTTGGTGATAATAAACTGTGTGCGCTCTACTTGATTTGAATTACATAATGGGGTCACAGCGGCAACGGATGCTGTTTGAATTGCTAGACCTTTTATCTACAGTGAACATGCAACTATATGTGTGTCATAAAAGAATTGGAATTATTCATGGTTCGTTTGGACATTTTATACATTAAACTGGTTTTCTAGCCATTTCAGGTGCACAATTCAAAATTAAACTACATGCACATGCTCTGGTGCAAATAAATTGGTTGATAAATCAAACTTGTGTCCTTGGGTGCATGCTTAGGTCCCTGGCAAGAAATGGGAATGAATTTCAAACACCAAGGAACCATTGATTGTCGGCAAAATGTTGAGATACCTGGTTTTTAAATTCTAGTAAATACAAAACACGTCTGAAATTCATGAAACTTGGCATGGTATCATGGAGCGGCGTCAACATGCCGTGATAAAAAATTTGACCCATATGGGGCAGATTTGGGTATATGCTTCTCACAAACCAGAGCTCCTCACAACAACCATGATGGTTTCGGTAGGGAATGTGCCACGTTTAGGGACGGAAAGATATCCGTTGGCTCTTATTGCTTTAAAAAAATTCTAGTGTCAACATAGAACAACAGGAGTGTTGTGTTTAATCTTGGATTTTTTCGAGGTTCATTTGGCCTTTTTTATACATTAACTGGGTTTTCTAGGCATTTATGTGCATAATTCAAATTTGAACTACAAGCACATGCTCCGGCGCATATAAATTGGTTGAAAAATTAAATCTGTGTCCTTGGGTGCATGCTTAGGTTCCATCCAAGAGATGGGAGTGAATTTCAAACACCGGGGCACCCTTGATTGACGTTAAAATGTGAGATGACTGGTTATTAAATTCTAGTAAATCCAAAACTCGTCTGAAATTCATGAAACTTGGCATGCTATCATGCAGCCGCATCAGCATGCCGTAGTAAAAAATTTGTCCCATTTGGGCCAGGTTTGGGTATAAGCTTCTCACAAACCAGAGCTTCTCACAACAAGCATGATGGTTTCGATAGGGAACGTCCCACCTTTTGGGATGAAACGATATCCATTGCCTCTTATTGCTTTCAAAAAATTTCTCGTGTCAACATAGAACAACAGGACTGTTGTGTCAATTTTTTGTGATTTTTCGGGGTTCGTTTGGACATTTTTATGCATCAACTGGGTTTTCAATGTATTTATGTGCATAATTCAAATTTGAACTACATGCACATCCTCTAGTGCATATAAATTGGTTGAAAAATCAAATATGTATCCTTGGCTGCATGCTTAGGTCCCATGCAAGAAATGGGAATGAATTTCAAACACCAGGGCACTGTTGATTGCCGACAAAACGTTGAGATACCTGGTTTTTAAATTCAGGTAAATCCAAAACTCATATGAAATTCATGAAACTTGGCATGGTATCATGGAGCGGCATCAATATGCCATGGAAAAAAAATTGTCCCATTTGGGGCAGGTTTGTGTATATGCTTCTCACAAACCAGAGCTCCTCACAACAAGCATGATGGTTTCAGTAGGGAATGTGCCACCTTTGCGGACGGAACGTTATCCGTTGCCTCTTATTGCTTTCAAAAACTTTCTACTGTCAACATAAAACAACTGCAATGTTGTGTTTAATATTGGAATTTTTCGTGGTTCGTTTGGCGTTTTTTATACATTAACTGGGTGTTCTAGGCATTTTATGTGGATAATTGAAATTTGAACTACAAGAACATGCTCCGGTGCATATAAATTGGTTGAAAAATCAAATGTGTGTCCTTGTGTGCATGCTTAGGTCCCATGCAAGAGATGGGAATGAACTTCAAACACCAGGGCACTGTTGATTGCTGGCAAAACATTGAGATGCCTGGTTTTTAAATTCTAGTAAATCGAAAACATGTTTGAAATTCAAGAAACTTGGCATGGTATCATGGAGCGGCATCAACATGCTGTGGTAAATTATTTTTGTCCCATTTGGGGCAGGTTTGGGTATAAGCTTCTCAAAAACCAGAGCTTCTCACAACAAGCATGATGGTTCTGATAGGGAACATCCCACCTTTGGGGACGAAACGATATTCATTGCCTGATATTGCTTTCAAATTTTTTCTCGTGTCAACGTAGAACAACAGGAATGTTGCGTCAATTTTTGTGATTTTTCGGGGTTCGTTTGGACATTTTTATGCATTAACTGAGTTTTCAATGCATTTATGTGCATAATTCAAATTATAACTACATGCACATTCTCCAGTGTATATAAATTGGTTGAAAAACCAAATCTGTGTCCTTGGGTGCATGCTTAGGTCCCATGCAAGAAATGTGAATGAATTTCAAACACCAGGGCACCGTTGATTGCCGGCAAAACATTGAGATACCTGGTTTTTAAATTCTAGTAAATCCAAAACTCGTCTATAATTCATGAAATTGCCATGGTATCATGGAGCGGCATCAACATGTCGTGGTAAAAAAATTATCCCATTTGGGGCAGGTTTGGGTATAAGCTTCTCACAAACCAGAGCTTGTCACACGAAGCATGATGGTTTCAATAGGGAACGTCCCACCTTTGCGGACAAAACGATATCAATTTCCTCTTATTGCTTTAAATTTTTTTTCGTGTCAACATAGAACAACAGGAGTATTGTGTCAATTTTTGGGATTTTTCGGGATTCGTTTGGACATTTTTACACATTAACTGAGTTTTCAATGTATTTATGTGCATAATTCAAATTTGAACTACAAGAACATGCTCCTGAGCATATAAATTGGTTGAAAAATAAAATTTGTTTCCTTGGTTGCATGCTTAGGTCCCATGCAAGAAATGAGAATGAATTTCAAACACCAGGGCTCCGTTGATTGCCAGCAAACGTTGAGATGCCTAGTTTTTAAATTCTAGTAAATCCAAAACTTGTCTGAAATTCATGAAAATTGGCATGGTATCATGGAGAGGCATCAACATGCCGTGGTAAGAAATTTGTCCGATTTGGGTCAGGTTTGGGTATATGCTTCTCACAAACCAGAGCTCGTCACAACAAGCATGATGGTTTCGGTAGGGAACGTGCCACCTTTGCGGACGGAACGTTATCCGTTGCCTCTTGTTGCTTTCAAAAGATTTCTAGTGTCAACATAAAACAACTGCAGTGTTGTATTTAATCTTGGAATTTTTTGGTGTTCGTTTGGCCTTTTTATACATTTACTGTGTTTTGTAGGCATTTTTGTGTGGATAATTGAAAATTGAACTACAAGAACATGCTCTAGAGCATATAAATTGGTTGAAAAATCAAATATTGCGTGCATGCTTAGGTCCCATGCAAGAGATGGGAATGAACTTCAAACACCAGGGCACTAATCATTGCCGGCAAAACATTGAGATGCCTGGTTTTTAAATTCTAGTAAATCCAAAACTCGTCTGAAATTCATGAAACTTGGCATGGTATCATGGAGCGGCATCAACATGTCGTGGTAGGAAATTTGTCCCATTTGGGGTAGGTTTGGGTATAAGCTTCTCACAAACCAGAGCTTCTCACAACAAGCATGATGGTTTCGATCGGGAACGTCCCACCTTTGGGGACGACACGATATCCATTGCCTCTTATTGCTTTCAAATTTTTTCTCATGTCAACATAGAACAACAGGAGTGTTGTGTCAATTTTTGTGATTTTTCGGGGTTCGTTTGGACATTTTTATGCATTAACTGAGTTTTCAATGCATTTATGTGCGTAATTAAAATTAGAACTACATGCACATGCTCCAGTGCATATAAAATGGTTGAAAAATCGAATCTGTGTCCTTGGGTGCATGCTTAGGTCGCATGCAACAAATGGGAATGAATTTCAAACACCAGGGCACTTTTGTTTGCCGGCAAAACGTTGATATACCTGGTTTTTAAATTCTAGTAAATCCAAACATCGTCTAACATTCATGAAACTTAGCATGGTATCATGGAGCGGCATCAACATGCCATGGTAAAAAAATTGTCCCATTTGGGGCAGCTTTGGGTATAAGCTTCTCACAACAAGAATGATGGTTTCTATAGGGAACGTCCCACCTTTGGGGACGATACGATATCCATTTCCTCTTATTGCTCTCAAATTTTTTTCTCGTGTCAACATAGAACAGCATGAGTGTTGTGTCAATTTTTTTGATTTTTCAGGGTTCGTTTGGACACTTTTATGCATTAACTGAATTTTCATTGCATTTATGTGCATAATTCAAATTTGAACTACACGTCCTCGAGTGCATATAAATTGGTTGAAAAATCAAATATGTGTCCTTGGGTGCATGCTTAGGTCCCATGCAAGAAATGGGAATGAATTTCAAACACCAGGGCGCTGTTGATTGCCAGCAAAACGTTGAGATACCTGGTTTTTAAATTATAGTAAATCCAAAACTCATCTGAAATTCATGAAACTTGGCATAGTATCATGGAGCAGCATCAACATGCCGTGGTAAAAAATCTATCCCGTTTGGGGCAGGTTTGGGTATATGCTTCTCACAAACCAGAGCTCCTCACAACAAGCATGATGGTTTTGGTAGGGAACGTGCCACCTTTGCGGACGGAACGTAATCCGTTGCCTCTTATTGCTTTCAAAAAATTTCTAGTGTCAACGTAAAACAACAGGAGTGTTGTGTTTAATCTTGAATTTTTTCGCGGTTCGTTTGGCCTTTTTATACATTAACTTGGTTTTCTAGGCATTTTATGTGCATAATTCAAATTTGAACTACAAGCCCATGCTCCGGTGCATATAAATTGGTTGAAAAATCAAACATGTCTCCTTGCGTGCATGCTTAGGTCCCATGCAAGAGATGGGAATGAACTTCAAACACCAGGGCATTGTTGATTGCCGGGAAAACGTTGAGATGCCTGGTTTTTAAATTGTAGTAAATCCAAATATCGTCTGAAATTCATGAAACTTGGCATGGTATCATGGAGCAGCGTCAACATGCCGTGGTAAAAAAATTGTCCCATTTGGGCAGGTTTGGGTATAAGCTTCTTACGAACCAGAGCTTCTCACAACAAGCATGATGGTTTCGATAGGGAACGTCCTACCTTTGGGGACGAAACGATCCATTGCCTCTTATTGCTTTCAATTTTTTTCTCATGTCAATTTTTGTGATTTTCAGGGTTCGTTTGGACATTTTTATGCAATAACTAAATTTTGAATGCATATATGTGCATAATTCAAATATGAACTACATGCACATGCTCCAGTGCATATAAATTGGTTGAAAAATCAAATCTGTGTCCTCGGGTGAATGCTTAGGTCCCATGCAAGAAGTGGGAATGAAGTTCAAACACTAAGGCACCATTGATTGGCAGCAAAACATTGAGATACCTCGTTTTTAAATTCTAATAAATCCAAAACACGTCTGAAATTCATGAAACTTGGCATGGTATCATGGAGCGGCATAAACATGCCGTAGTAAAAAAATTGTCCCATTTGGGGCATGATTGGGTATATGCTTCTCACCAACCAGAGCTCCTCACAACAAGCATGATGGTTTCGGTAGGGAACGTGCCACCCTTGGGGACGGAACGTTATCCCTTGCCTCTTATTTCTTTCAAAAAATTCTAGTGTCAACGTACAACAACAGGAGTGTTGTGTTTAATCATGGAATTATTCGGGGTTCGTTTGGCTTTTTTATACATTAACTGTGTTTTCTAGGCATTTTATGTGCATAATTCAAATTTGAACTACAAGCACATGCTCCGGTGCATCTAAATTGGTTGAAACATAAAATATGTGTCCTTGCGTGCATGCTTAGGTCCCATGCAAGAGATGGGAATGAATTTCAAACACCAGGGAACTATTGATTGCCGGTAAAACGTTTAGATGCCTGGTTTTTAAATTATAGTAAATCCAAAACTCGTCTGAAATTCATGAAACTTCGCATGGTATCATGGAGCAGCATCAACATGCCGTGGTAATAAATTTGTCCCATTTGCGGGAGGTTTGGGTATGAGCTTCTCACAAACCATAGCTTCTCACACAAGGATGACGGTTTCGATAGGGAACGTCCCACCTTTGGGGACGAAATGATATCCATTACCTCTTATTGCTTTCAAAATTTTTTCTCGTGTCAACATAGAACAATAGGAGTGTTGTTTCAATTTTTGTGATTTTTCGGAGTTCATTTGGAAAATTTTATGCATTAACTGGGTTTTCAATGAATTTATGTGCATAATTCAAATTTGAACTACATGCACATGCTCCAGTGCATATAAATTGGTTGAAATATCAAATATGTGTCCTCGGGTGCATGCTTAGGTCCCATGTAAGAAATGAGAATGAATTTCAAACACCAGGGCACCGTTGATTGCCGGCAAAATGTTGAGATACCTGGTTTTTGTATACTAGAAAATCCAAAACTCGTCTGAAATTCATGAAACTTGGCATGGTGTCATGGAGCGGCATCAACATGCCGTGGTAAATAATTTATCCCATTTGGGCCAGGCTTGGGTATAAGATTCTCACAACAAGAATGATGGTTTTGATAGGGAACGTCCCTCCTTTGGGGACGATACGATATCCATTTCCTCTTATTGCTTTCAAATTTTTTCTCGTGTCAACATAGAACAACGGGAGTGTTGTGTCAATTTTTGTGATTTTTCGGGGTTCGTTTGGACATTTTTAAGCATTAACTGAGTTTGCAATGCATTTATGTGCATAATTCAAATTTGAACTACATGCACATGCTCCAGTGCATATAAATTGGTTGAAAAATCAAATCTATGTCCTTGGGTGCATGCTTAGGTCCCATGCAAGAAATGGGAATGAATTTCAAACACCAGGGCACCTTTGATTGCCGGCAAAACACTGAGATACCTGGTTTTTAAATTCTATTAAATCCAAAACTCATCTGAAATTCATGAAACTTGGCATGGTATCATGGAGAGGCATCAACATGCCATGGTAAAAAATTTGTCCCATTTGGGGCAGGTTTGGGTATATGCTTCTCACAAACTAGAGCTCCTCACAACAGGCATGATGGTTTCGGTAGGGAACGTGCCACCTTTGCGGACGGAACGTAATCCATTGCCTCTTATTGCTTTCAAAAAATTTCTAGTGTCAACGTAAAACAACAGGAGTGTTGTGTTTAATCTTCAAGTTTTTCGCGGTTCGTTTGGCCATTTTATACATTAACTTGGTTTTCGTGGCATTTTATGTGCATAATTCAAATTTGAACTAAAAGCACATGCTCCGGTGCATATAAAGTGGTTGAAAAATCAAACATGTCTCCTTGCGTGCATGCTTAGGTCCCATGCAAGAGATGGGAATGAACTTCAAACACCAGGGCATTGTTGATTGCCGGGAAAACGTTGAGATGCCTGGTTTTGAAATTCTAGTAAATCCAAATCTCGTCTGAAATTCATGAAACTTGGCATGGTATCATGGAGCGGCGTCAACATGCCGTGGTAAAAAAATTGTCCCATTTGGGCAGGTTATGGTATAAGCTTCTCACGAACCAGAGCTTCTCACAACAAGCATGATGGTTTCGATAGGGAACGTCCTACCTTTGGGGACGAAACGATCCATTTCCTCTTATTGCTTTCAAATTCTTTCTCATGTCAACGTAGAATAACAGGAGTATTGTGTCAATTTTTGTGTTTTTCAGGGTTCGTTTGGACATTTTTATGCAATAACTAGATTTTGAATGCATATATGTGCATAATTCAAATATGAACTACATGCACATGCTCTAGTGCATATAAATTGTTTGAAAAATCAAATCTGTGTCCTCGGGTGGATGCTTAGGTCCCATGCAAGAAATGGGAATGAAGTTCAAACACTAAGGCACCCATGATTGCCGGCAAAACATTGAGATACCTCGTTTTTAAATTCTAGTAAATCCAAAACACGTCTGAAATTCATGAAAGTTGGCATGGTATCATGGAGCGGCATCAACATGCGTGGTAAAAAAATTTATCCCATTTGGGGCAGCTTTGAGTATAAGCTTCTCACAAACTAGAGCTTCTCACAACTAGCATGATGGTTTCGATAGGGAACGTCCCACCTTTGGGGACGGAATGTTATCCGTTGCCTCTTATTGCTTTCAAAAAAATTCTAGTGTCAACGTAGAATAACAGAGTGTTGTGTTTAATCTTGGAATTTTTCGGGGATCTTTTGGCCTTTTTTATACAATAACTGGGTTTTCTAGGCATTTTATGTGCATAATTCAAATTTGAACTATAGGCACATGCTCCGGTGCATATAAATTGGTTGAAATATCAAATATGTGTCCTTGCGTGCATGCTTAGGTCCCATTCAAGAGATGGGAATGAATTTAAACACCAGGGCACTCTTGATTGCCGGCAAAACGTTGAGATGTCTGGTTTTTAAACCTAGTAAATGCAAAACTCGTCTGGAATTGATGAAACTTGGCATGGTATCATGGAGCGGCATTAACATGCCGTGGTAAAAAATTTGTCCCATTTGGGGCAGGTTTGGGTATAAGCTTCCCACAAACCAGAGCTTCTCACAACAAGCATGATAGTTTCGATAGAGAACGTCCCAACTTTGGGGACGAAACGATATCGATTGCCTCTTATTGCTTTAAAATTTTTTCTCATGTCAACATAGAACAACAGGAGTGTTGTGTCAATTTTTGTGGTTTTTTGGGATTCGTTTCGACATTTTTATGCATTAACTAAGTTTTCAATGCATTTATGTGCATAATTAAAATTTGAACTACATGCACATGCTCCAGTGCATATAAATTGGTTGAAAAATCAAATCTATGTCCTCGGGTGCATACTTAGGTCCCATGCAAGAAATGGGAATGAATTTCAAATACCAGGGCACTGTTGATTGCCGGCAAAATGTTGAGATACCTGGTTTTTAAATTCTAGTAAATGCAAAACTCGTGTGAAATTGATGAAACTTGACATGGTATCATGGCGCTGCATCAACATGCTGTGGTAAAAACGCTGTCCCATTTGGGACAGGTTTGGGTATAAGCTTCTCACAACAAGAATGATGGTTTCGATAGGGAACGTTGCACCTTTGGGGACGATACGATATCCATTTCCTCTTATTGCTTTCAAATTTTTTTATCGTGTCAACATAGAAAAACAGGAGTTTTGGGTCCATTTTTGTGATTTTTCGGGGTTCATTTGGACATTTTTATGCATTAACTGAGTTTTCAATGCATTATGTGCATAATTCAAATTTGAACTACATGCACATGCTCCAGTGCATATAAATTGGTTGAAAAATCAAATATGTGTCCTTGGGTGCATGCTTAGGTCCCATGCAAGTAATGGGAATGAATTTCAAACACCAGGGCACCGTTGATTGCCGGCAAAACATTGAGATACCTGGTCTTTAAATTCTAGTAAATCCAAAACTCGTCTGAAATTCATGAAACTTGGCATGGTATGATGAAGCGGCATCAACATGTCGTGGTAAAAAATTTGTCCCATTTGGGGCAGGTTTGGGTATATGCTTCTCACAAACCATAGCTTCTCGCAACAAGCATGATGGTTTCGGTAGGGAACGTGCCACCTTTGGGGACGGAACGTTATCCGTCGCCTCTTATTTGTTTCAAAAAAATTCTAGTGTCAACCTAGAACAACAGGAGTGTTGTGTTTAATCTTGGAATTTTTTGGGGTTCTTTTGGCCTTTTTTATACATTAACTGGGTTTTCTAGGCATTTTATGTGCATAATTCGAATTTGAACTACAAGCACATGCTCCGGTGCATATAAATTGGTTGAAATATCAAATATGTGTCCTTGCGTGCCTGCTTGGGTCCCATGCAAGAGATGGGAATGAATTTAAAACACCAGGGTACTCTTGATTGCCGGCAAAACATTGAGATGCCATGTTCTTAAATTCTAGAAAATCCATAACTCGTGTGAAATTCATGAAACTTGGCATGGTATCATGGAGCGGCATCAACATGTTGTGGTAAATTTTTTTATCCCATTAGGGTTAGGTTTGGGTATAAGCCTCTCACAAACCAGAGCTTCTCACAACAAGCATGATGGTTTCAATAGGGAACGTCCCACCTTTGCCGACGAAACGATATCCATTACCTCCTATTGCTTTCAATTTTTTCCCGTGTCAACATAGAACAACAGTAGTGTTGTGTCAATTTTTGGGATTTTTCAGGGTTCGTTCGGACATTTTTATGCATTAACTGAGTTTTCAATGCATTTATGTGCATAATTCAAATTTGAACTACATGCAAATGCTCCGGTGCATATAAATTGGTGGAAAAATCAAATTTGTGTCCCTGGGTGCATGCTTAGGTCCCATGCAAGAAATTGGAATGAATTTCAAACACCAGGGCTCCGTTGATTGTCGGCAAAACATTGAGATACCTGGTTTTTTAATTCTAGTAAATCCAAAACTCGTCTGAAATTCATGAAACTTGCCATGGTATAATGAAGCGACATCAACATGTCGTGGTAAAAAATGTGTCCCATTTGCGGCAGGTTTGGGTATATGCTTCTCACAAACCAGAGCTCCTCACAATAAGCATCATGGTTTCGGTAGGGAACATGCCACCTTTGCGGATGGAACATTATCCATTTCCTCTTATTGCTTTCAAAAAAATTCTAGTGTCAACGTAGAACAACAGGAGTGTTATGTTTAATCTTGGAATTTTGGGGGTTCGTTTGGCCTTTTTTATACATTAACTGGGCTTTCTAGGCATTTTATGTGCATAATTCAAATTTGAACTACAAGCACATGCTCCGGTGCATATAAATTTGTTGAAATATCAAATTTGTGTCCTTGCGTGCATGCTTAGGTCCCATGCAAGAGATAGGAATGAGTTTCAAACACCAGGGCACTCTTGATTGCCGGCAAAACATTGAGATGCCTAGTTTTTAAATTCTAGTAAATCCACAACTCGTCTGAAATTCATGAGACCTGGCATGGTATCATGGAGCGGCATCAACATGCCATGGTAAAATAAAATCCCATTTGGGGCAGGTTTGGGTATAAGCTTCTCACGACAAGCATGATGGTTTCGATAGGGAACACCCACCTTTGGGGACGAAACGATATCCATTGCCTCTTACTGCTTTCAAATTTTTTTCTCATGTCAACATCGAACAACAGTAGTGTTGTGTCAATTTTTGTGATTTTCCGGGGTTCGTTTGGACATTTTTATGCATTAACTGAGTTTTCAATGCATTTATGTGCATAATTCAAATTTCAAATACATGCACATGCTCTAGTGCATATAAATTAGTTGAAAATTGAAATATGTGTCCTTGGGTGCATGCTTAGGCCCCATGCAAGAAATGGGAATGAATTTCAAACACCAGGGAATCGTTGATTGCTGGCAAAAAGTTGAGATACCTGGTTTTTAAATTCTAGTAAATCCAAAACTCGTCTGAAATTCATGAAACTTGGCATGGTATCATGGAGTGGCATCAACATGCCATCGTAAAAAAGTCGTCCCATTTGGGGCATGTTTGGGTATAAGCTTCTCACAAACCATAGCTTCTCACAACAAGCATGATGGTTTCCATAGGGAACATCCCACCTTTGGGGACGAAACGATATCCATTGGCTCTCATTGCTTTCAAATTTTTTTCTCGTGTCAACATAGAACAATAGGAGTGTTGTGTCAATTTTTGTGATTTTTCGGGGTTCGTTTCGACATTTTTATGCATTAACTGAATTTTCAATGCATTTATGTGCATAATTCAAATTTGAACTACATGCACATGCTCCAGTGCATATAAATTGGTTGAAAATCAAATTTGTGTCCTTGGGTGCATGCTTAGGTCCCATGCAAGAAATGGGAATGAATTTCAAACACCAGGGCACCGTTGATTGCCGGCAAAATGTTGAGATACTTGGTTTTTAAATTATAGTAAATCCAAAACTCATCTAAAATACATGAAACTTGGCATGGTATCATGGAGCGCCATCAACAAGCCGTGGTCAAAAATTTATCCCATTTGGGGCAAGTTTGGGTATATGCTTCTCACAAACCAGAGCTCCTCACAACAAGAATGACAGTTTCGGTAGGGAACGTGCGACCTTTCGGGACGGTATGTTATCCGTTTTCTCTTATTGCTTGCAAATAAATTCTAGTGTCAACGTAGAACAACAGGAGTGTTGTGTTTATCTTGGAATTTTTCTTGGTACGTTCGGCCTTTTTTATACATTAACTGGGTTTTCTACGCATTTGATGTGCATAATTCAAATTTGAACTACATGCACCTGCTAGGGTGCGTATAAATTGGTTGAAATATCAAATCTGTGTCCTTGCGTGCATGCTTAAGTCCCATGCAAGAGACGGGAATGAATTTCAAACACCAGGGCGCTCTTGATTGCCGGCAAAATGTTGAGATGCCCGGTTTTTAAATTCTAGTAAATCCAAGACTCGTCTGAAATTCATGAAATTTGAAATTATATCATGGAGCGGCATCAACATGGCGTGGTAAAAATTAGTCGCATTTGGAGCAAGTTTGGGTATAAGCTTCTCACAAACCAGAGCTTCTCACAACATGCATGATGGTTTTGATAGGGAATGTCCCAACTTTGGGGACGAAACGATATCCGTTGCCTCTTATTGCTTTCAATTTTTTTTCTCGTGTCAACAGAGAACAACAGGAGTGTTGTGTCAATTTTTATGATTTTTCAGGGTTCGTTTGGACATTTTTATGCATTAACTGAGTTTTCAATGCATTTATGTGCATAATTCAAATTTGAACTACATGCACATGCTCCAGTGCATATATATTAGTTAAAAAATCAAATATGTGTCCTTTGGTGCATGCTTAGGTCCCATGCAAGAAATGGGAATGAATTTCAAACACCAGGGCACCGTTGATTGCCGGCAAAACGTTGAGATACTTGGTTTTTAAATTCTAGTAAATCCAAAACTTGTCTGGAATTCATGAAACTTGGCATGGTATCATGGAGCGGCATCAACATGTCGTGGTAAAAAAATTATCCCTTTTGGGGCAGGTTTGGGTATAAGCTTCTCACATACCAAAGCTTCTCACAACAAGAATGATGGTTTCGATAGGGAACGTCTAGCCTTTGGGGACGAAACGATATCCATTGCCTCTTATTGCTTTCAATTTTTTTCTCGTGTCAACATAGAACAACATGAGTGTTGTGTCAAATTTTGGGATTTTCCAGGGTTAGTTTGGACATTTTTACGCATTAACTGAGTTTTCAATGCATTTATGTGCATATTTCAAATTGAACTACATCCACATGCTCTGGTGCATATAAATTGGTTGAAAATCAAATCTGTGTCCTTGGGTGCATGCTTAGGTCCCTTGCAAGAAATGGGAATGAATTTCAAACACCAGGGCACCATTGATTGCCGACAAAACATTGAGATACTGGGTTTTTAAATTCTAGTAAGTCCAAAACTCGTCTAAAATTCATGAAACTTGGCATGGTATTATGGAGCGACATCAACATGCCGTGGTAAAAAATTTGTCCCATTTGGGGTAGGTTTGGGTATATGCTTCTCACAATCCAGAGCTCCTCACAACAAGCATGATGGTTTCGCTAGGGAACGTGCCACCTTTCGGGACGGAACCTTATCCGTTGCCTCTTATTGCTTTCAAAAAAATTCTTGTGTCAACGTAGAACAACAGGTATCTTGGAATTTTTGGTGTTTATTTGGCCTTTTTTATACATTAACTGGGTTTTCTAGGCATTTTATGTGCATAATTAAAATTTGAACTACATGCACATGCTCCGTTGCATATAAATTGGTTGAAATATCAAATCTGTGTCCTTGCGTGCATGCTTAGGTCCCATGCAAGAGATGGGAATGAAGTTCAAACACCAGGGCACTCTTGATTGCTGCAAAACGTTGAGGTGCCTGGTTTTTAAATTCTAGTAAATCCAAAACTCCTCTGAAATTCATGAAACTTGGCATGGTATCATGGAGCAGCATCAACATGCCGTGGTAAAAAATTTGTCCCATTTAGGGTAGGTTTGGGTATAAGCTTCTCACAAACCATAGCTTCTCACAACAAGCATGATGGTTTCGATAGGGAACTTCCCACCTTTGGGGATGAAGCGATATCCACTGCCTCTTATTGCTTTCAAAAAAAGTACACGTGTCAACACAGGAGTGTTGTGTCTATTTTTGCAAATTTTCGAGGTTCGTTCGGACATTTTTATGCATTAACTGAGTTTTCAATGCATTTATGTGCATAATTCACATTTGAACTACATGCACATGCTCCGCTGCATATAAATTAGTTACAAAATCAAATATGTGTCCTTGGGTGCATGCTTAGGTCCCATGGAAGAAACGGGAATGAATTTTCAGACACCAGGGCACCGTTGATTTCCGGCAAAACTTTGAGATACCTGGTTTTTAAATTCTAGTAAATCCAAAACTTGTCTGAAATTCATGAAACTTGGCATGGTATCATGGAGCGGCATCAACATGTCGTGGTAAAAAAACTATCCCTTTTGGGGCAGGTTTGGGTATAAGCTTCTCACATACCAAAGCTTCTCACAACAAGAATGATGGTTTCGATAGGGAACGTCTAGCCTTTGGGGACGAAACGATATCCATTGCCTCTTATTGCTTTCAATTTTTTTCTCGTGTCAACATAGAACAACATGAGTGTTGTGTCAAATTTTGGAAATTTTTATGCATTAACTTAATATTCAATGCATTTATGTGCATAATTCAAATTTGAACTACATGCACATGCTCCAGTGCATATAAATTATTTGAAAAATCAAATATGTGTCCTTGGGTGCATGCTTAGGTCCCATGCAAGAACGGGAATGAATTTCAAACACCAGGGCACCGTTGATTGCCGGCAAAACGTTGAGATACCTGGTTTTTAAATTCTAGTAAATCCAAAACTAGTTTGGAATTCATGAAACTTGGCATGGTATCATGGAGCGGCATCATCATGTCGTGGTAAAAAAATTATCCCTTTTGGGACAGGTTTGGGTATAAGCTTCTCACATACAAAAGCTTCTCACAACAAGCATGATAGTTTCGATAGGGAACGTCCAACCTTTGGGGACGAAACGATATCCATTGCCTCTTATTGCTTTCGTGTCAACATAGAACAACATGAGTGTTGTGTCAATTTTTGGGATTTTTCGGGGTTCGTTTGGACATTTTTACGCAATAACTGAGTTTTCAATGCATTTTTGTGCATATTTAAAATTTGAACTATATGCACATGCTCTGGTGCATATAAATTGGTTGAAAATCAAATATGTGTCCTTGGGTGCGTGGTTAGGCCCCTTGAAAGAAATGGGAATGAATTTCAAACACCAGGGCACCGTTGATTGCCCGCAAAACATTGAGATACCGGGTTTTCAAATTCTAGTAAATCCAAAACTCGTCTAAAATTCATGAAACTTGGCATGGTATCATGGAGCGGCATCAACATGTCGTGGTAATTTTTTTCCCATTTGGGGTAGGTTTGGGAATATGCTTCTCACAAACCAGATCTCCTCACAACAAGCATGATGGTTTCGGTAGGGAACGTGCCACCTTTGGGTACAAAAGTTATCTGTTGCCTCTTATTGCTTTAAAAAAATTTCTTGTGTCAACGTAGAACACCAGGACTATTGTGTTTAATCATGGAATTTTTGGGGTTCGTTTGGCCTTTTTTATACATTAACTGGGCTTTCTAGGCATTTTATGTGCATAATTCAAATTTGAACTATAAGCACATGCTCCTTTGCATATAAATTGGTTGAAATATCAAATCTTTGTCCTTGCGTCCATGCTTAGGTGCCATGCAAGAGATGGGAATGAATTTCAAACATCAGGGCACTCTTGATTGCCGGCAAAACGTTGAGGTGCCTGGTTTTTAAATTCTAGTGAATCCAAAATTCGTCTGAAATTCATGAAACTTTGCATGGTATCATGGAGCGGCATCAACATGCCGTGGTAAAAAATTTGTCCCGTTTAGGGTAGGTTTGGGTATATGCTTCTCACAATTATTGCTTCTCACAACAAGCATGATGGTTTCTATAGGGAACGTCCCACCTTTGGGGACGAAACGATATCCATTGCCTCTTATTGCTTTCGAAAAAATTTCTCGTGGCAACACAGGACTTATGTGTCAATTTTGTGAATTTTTAGGGTTCGTTTGGACATTTATATGCATTAATTGAGTTTTCAATGCATTTATGTGCATAATTCAAGTTTGAACTACATGCACATGCTCCAGTGCATATAAATTAGTTGCAAAATCAAATATGTGTCCTTGGGTGCATGCTTAGGTCCCATGCAAGAAATGGGAATTTATTTTCAAACACCAGGGCACCGTTGATTGCCGGAAAAATGTTGAGATACCTGGTTTTTAAATTCTAGTAAATCCAAAACTCGTCTGAAATTCATGAAAGTTGGCATGGTATCATGGAGCGGCATCAACATGCCGTGGTAAAAAAATTGTCCCATTTGGGGCAGGTTTGGGTATAAGCTTCTCACAAACCAGAGCTTCTCACAACAAGCATGATGGTTTCGATAGGGAACGTCCCACCTTTGGGGACGAAACGATATCCATTGCCTCTTATTGCTTTCAATTTTTTTTCTCGTGTCCACATAGAACAATAGGAGTGTTGTGTCAATTTTTGTGATTTTTCAGTGTTCGTTCGGACATTTTTATGCATTAACTGATTTTTCAATGCATTTATGTGCATAATTCAAATTTGAACTACATGCGCATGCTCCAGTGCATATAAATTATTTGAAAAATCTAATATGTGTCCTTGGGTGCATGCTTAGGTCCCATGCAAGAAATGGAAATGAATTTCAAACACCGGGGCACCGTTGATTGCCAGCAAAACTTTGAGATACATGGTTTTTAAATTCTAGTAAATCCAAAAGTCGTCTGGAATTCATGAAACTTGGCATGGTATCATGGAGCGGGATCAACATGTCGTGGTAAAAAAATTATCCCATTTGGGGCAGGTTTGGGTATAAGCTTCTCACATACCAGAGCTTCTCACAAAAGCATGATGGTTTCGATAGGGAACATCCCACCTTTGGGGACGAAACGATATCCATTGCCTCTTATTGCTTTCAATTTTTTCTCGTGTCAACATCGAATCAGCGAAGTCTTGTGTCAATTTTTGGGATTTTTCGGGGATCGTTTGGACATTTTTACACTTTAACTGAGTTTTCAATGCATTTATGTGCATAAGTCAAATTTGAACTTCATGCACATGCTTCGGTGCATCTAAATTGGTTGAAAATCAAATATGTGTCCTTGGGTGCATTCTTAGGCCCCTTGAAAGAAATGGGAATGAATTTCAAACACCAGGGCACCACTGATTGCCCGCAAAACGTTGAGATACCGGGTTTTCAAATTCTAGTAAATCCAAAACTCGTCTAAAATTCATGAAACTTGGAATGGTATCATGGAGCGGCATCAACATGCCGTGGTAAATTTTTTTCCCATTTGGGGTAGGTTTCGGAATATGCTTCTCACAAACCAGAGCTCCTCACAACAAGCATGATGGTTTCGGTAGGGAACGTGCCACCTTTGGGTACAAAAGTTATCTGTTGCCTCTTATTGCTTTAAAAAAATTTCTTGTGTCTACGTAGAACAACAGGACTATTGTGTTTAATCATGGAATTTTTGGGGTTCGTTTGGCCTTTTTTATACATTAACTGGGCTTTCTAGGCATTTTATGTGCATAATTCAAATTTGAACTACAAGAACATGCTCCGTTGCATATAAATTGGTTGAAATATCAAATCTTTGTCCTTGCGTCCATGCTTAGGTGCCATGCGAGAGATGGGAATGAATTTCAAACATCAGGGCACTCTTGATTGCCGGCAAAACGTTGAGGTGCCTGGTTTTTAAATTCTAGTAAATCCAAAATTCGTCTGAAATTCATGAAACTTTGCATGGTATCATGGAGCGGCATCAACATGCCGTGGTAAAAAATTTGTCCCGTTTAGGGTAGGTTTGGGTATATGCTTCTCACAATTATTGCTTCTCACAACAAGCATGATGGTTTCGATAGGGAACGTCCAACCTTTGGGGACGAAACGATATCCATTGCCTCTTATTGCTTTCGTGTCAAAATAGAACAACATGAGTGTTGTGTCAATTTTTGGGATTTTTCGGGGTTCGTTTGGACATTTTTACGCAATAACTGAGTTTTCAATGCATTTTTGTGCATATTTAAAATTTGAACTACATGCACATGCTCTGGTGCATATAAATTGGTTGAAAATCAAATACGTGTCCTTGGGTGCATGCTTAGGCCCCTTGAAAGAAATGGGAATGAATTTCAAACACCAGGGCACTGTTGATTGCCCGCAAAATGTTGAGATACCGGGTTTTCAAATTCTAGTAAATCCAAAACTCGTCTAAAATTCATGAAACTTGGCATGGTATCATGGAGCGGCATCAACATGCCGTGGTAATTTTTTTTCCCATTTGGGGTAGGTTTGGGAATATGCTTCTCACAAACCAGAGCTCCTCACAACAAGCATGATGGTTTCGGTAGGGAACGTGCCACCTTTGGGTACAAAAGTTATCTGTTGCCTCTTATTGCTTTAAAAAAATTTCTTGTGTCAACGTAGAACAACAGGACTATTGTGTTTAATCCTGGAATTTTTGGGGTTCGTTTGGCCTTTTTTATACATTAACTTGGTTTTCGTGGCATTTTATGTGCATAATTCGAATTTGAACTATAAGCACATGCTCCGTTGCATATAAATTGGTTGAAATATCAAATCTTTGTCCTTCCGTCCATGCTTAGGTGCCATGCGAGAGATGGGAATGAATTTCAAACATCAGGGCACTCTTGATTGCCGGCAAAACGTTGAGGTGCCTGGTTTTTAAATTCTAGTAAATCCAAAATTCGTCTGAAATTCATGAAACTTTGCATGGTATCATGGAGCGGCATCAACATGCCGTGGTAAAAAATTTGTCCCGTTTAGGGTAGGTTTGGGTATATGCTTCTCACAATTATTGCTTCTCACAACAAGGATGATGGCTTCGATAGGGAACGTCCCACCTTTGGGGACGAAACGATATCCATTGCCTCTTATTGCTTTAAAAAAAATTCTCGTGTCAACACAGGAGTTATGTGTCAATTTTTGTGAATCATTAGGGTTCGTTTGGACATTTATATGCATTAATTGAGTTTTCAATGCATTTATGTGCATAATTCAAATTTGAACTACATGCACATGCTCCAGTGCATATAAATTAGTTGAAAAATCAAATATGTGTCCTTGGGTGCATGCTTAGGTCCCATGCAAGAAGTGGGAATTTATTTTCAAACACCAGGGCACCGTTGATTGCCGGAAAAATGTTGAGATACCTGGTTTTTAAATTCTAGTAAATCCAAAACTCGTCTGAAATTCATGAAAGTTGGCATGGTATCATGGAGCGGCATCAACATGCCGTGGTAAAAAAATTGTCCCATTTGGGGCAGGTTTGGGTATAAGCTTCTCACAAACCAGAGCTTCTCACAACAAGCATGATGGTTTCGATAGGGAACGTCCCACCTTTGGGGACGAAACGATATCCATTGCCTCTTATTGCTTTCAATTTTTTTCTCGTGTCCACATAGAACAACAGGAGTGTTGTGTCAATTTTTGTGATTTTTCAGTGTTCGTTCGGACATTTTTATGCATTAACTGAGTTTTCAATGCATTTATGTGCATAATTCAAATTTGAACTACATGCGCATGCTCCAGTGCATATAAATTATTTGAAAAATCAAATATGTGTCCTTGGGTGCTTGCTTAGGTCCCATGCAAGAAATGGAAATGAATTTCAAACACCGGGGCACCGTTGATTGCTAGCAAAACTTTGAGATACATGGTTTTTAAATTCTAGTAAATCCAAAAGTCGTCTGGAATTCATGAAACTTGGCATGGTATCATGGAGCGGGATCAACATGTCGTGGTAAAAAAATTATCCCATTTGGGGCAGGTTTGGGTATAAGCTTCTCACATACCAGAGCTTCTCACAAAAAGCATGATGGTTTCGATAGGGAACGTCCCACCTTTGGGGACGAAACGATATCCATTGCCTCTTATTGCTTTCAATTTTTTCCTCGTGTCAACATCGAACGACAGGAGTCTTGTGTCAATTTTTGGGATTTTTCGGGGATCGTTTGGACATTTTTACACTTTAACTGAGTTTTCAATGCATTTATGTGCATAATTCAAATTTGAACTTCATGCACATGCTTCGGTGCATCTAAATTGGTTGAAAATCAAATCTGTGTCCTTGGGTGCATGCTTAGGTCCGATGCAAGAAATGGGAATGAATTTCAAACACTAGGGCACCGTTGATTGCCGGCAAAACATTGAGATACCAAGTTTTTAGATTCTAGTAAATCCAAAACTCGTATAAAATTCATGAAACTTAGCATGGTATCATGGAGCGGCATCAACATGTCGTGGTAAATTTTTTGTCGCATTTGGGGCAGGTTTGGGTATATGCTTCTCACAAACTAGAGCTTCTCACAACCAAGCATGATCGTTTCGATAGGGTACGTCCCACCTTTGGGGACGAAACGATATCCATTGCCTCTTATTGCTTTCATTTTTTTTCTCGTGTCAACATAGAACAAGAGGCGTGTTTGTCGGGGGAAACAACACCTATGGGATCACCAGAATCCCTACTACGGTTGCCGGGGCGTAGGGTTGCAAGAAGAGCAGGATCAGTAGCCAACACGAGGAGCGTTTACCCAGGTTGGGGCCGCGAGGATGGGTAAAACCCTTGTCCTGCTTTGGTGGGTGTATTTCAGAGAGTTCTTGAGCTCTCGAACTAGCTATGGTGAGTGCGTTGTTCGAAAGAGCCGAATCCTTCTCCAGTATGCCATGGGCCTCCTTTTATAGTCGAAAGGGTCTGCCACAGTGGCACATAGGAGGTGGAAAGGCGCAGAGTGCCCTGAGCTTATCGCTCGTATTACAGGACAAGACACATTTAATGCGTAGCTTAGTTGTCCCCCTAGTTTATCGGGGACGGGGACGAGGCCCGTCCCGTCCGTCGCCGTTCGTCCTTGCTTCGACACGCGCCTTGGCCAGCGATGCGCGCGACGCCATGTAGGCAGGCAAGCAGTTGAGGTGGCGCGGTGGTGGATCCTTCACGAAGATATGCATGCCGCCAAGCAGGAGCTCGATGAGTTTACCTGGGGGCTGCATGTTGCCACGCAGGTGCCCGCCTAGCTGGTTGGGCTGGCAGCTGCATGTGAACGGTGGTGGAAGCTTGGTTGGCATGGGACTGGCGGTGGCCCAGCTGGCGTCTTTGGTGAGGGCCTTGCTGGGTGGCCCGGCAAGGGTCTTGCTGTGTGGCCCAGCAAGGGTCTTGCCGTGGCGTGCTGTCTTCCCTTGCCGGGGGTCTGGTGGCCTTCCTCGGCAAGGATCTTGCCGAGGATCGTCGTCTTCTAATCCTCATCTAATCTTGAATATGTCTTCACAAAGATCTGCATGCCACCACAGAGGTGCCTTCCCGAGCACTGGCCCCACGTGGATGATGGCGTTGGGGACCGTGGGCTCAAAGGTGGCTCGCTCTATTGGTATGGGGCGAGCTGCCCCAGCAAGGGTCTTGGGGGGCTGCTGAGGCTGCCCCGACAAGGGTCTGGCGGGGGAGCCTGCTTCGTCCCTCTGCTCCTTGTGGTCTCTGCCTTGGCGTTGCTCTGATTATCTTGGGCTTCGGTCTTACCTTGGCTCACCTCCCCTGTTCTGCTTGGTGTGACCGTGGGCGCCGCTCCGACTGCCCGCGCATAGGTAAAGGGGTACAAAAGCGTGCCCCTCTTTTTGTACACCGATAGGATCCCCTGGGCCTGGGCCACACATAAGCGCGACACGTTGTTGGGCCAGGCCCAAAACTGTGCGTGGGCAGGCGGGGCGGTTTTTACCGCGGTAAAACTTTTCGCGCGCGTCGCTTCCCATGACCCGCGCACGCGGCGCGGCGTGGAGGGGTGTGCGTGACGTGGGCAGCATGCGTGGGTCAGTTCCTGCATGCATGCGTCACATAAATAGGCAGCGCGACCCACGACTTCCCCATAAAAAGGGATAACCGCGTGCGCACTGTTCCTTTTACCCTTCGCTCAACCCCAATATAGGAAACCTCCGTCTGCCTTCCTCTTCTTCTCCAAGCTTCGTTCCTGCTCGCCACCATTGCGCTTCCGCCGACCTCTAACCTGCCCTCCTCCCCCAGACGCCATGGCGCCAAAATCCACCAAGGGCAAGGTAGTGGCCAAGGATGCCAGAGCCGCGGAGCCGCTGGAGAGTGCTCTGGTGGTGCAGCGGACGTAGTCCGCATTCTTCCCCTCGACAGTTGATGTGTTCGAGCTTCGGGACTCCTTCAGGCCCCTATGGGGAGTGAAGACGGGGGGGGGGGGGATTCAGGGAATCTAGCCACGCGCGTCATCCCCGCTGACTGCGCCGAGGCTACCCCAAATCGGTACCCCTTCTTTGTCGATTATTTTTCCTGCGGGCTCTGTCCTCCCTTCTCTGATTTCTTCAGCGACGTCATGCATACCTTTGGCTTCCGCCTCCTGGATTTTACTCCGAATGCGGTGGCGTGCATGGCCCTTTTCGCGCATCTCTGCAAGGGCTTCGCTGGGGTGCACCCCAACACGGCGCTCTTTCGCCATTACTTCTCCCCTCGGATCCAACCAGGGGGCGCCATCTCCGGTTGCATCGCATGGGTCTCAAGATCCAAGGGAGCGTATCCGGAGGGCGCCATGAAGGACAGGTGGGAAGAATGGCGAGGCCGGTGGTGCTGGATCGAGGAGAAGGACCCGCCGGCGTTCTGTGAAGTTCGCCGAGCGCCGCTGGTCCGCACAAGCGATTGGAGCGACTTCAATGCTGACGACGAGAAGCTCATGGTTGCCACCACCAGGATCCTCCGGCTCACCGAGGCCGGCCTCACCCTTGAGATGATAGGGGCAGACTTCATCCGCCGCCGGATCGCTCCGCTGCATAAGAAGGGAAGGCCAGCCTGGCTCTTCACGAACCCCGCCGACATCATGCGGCTTCGTCCCGGCCTCGACCACAATTTCACAGTGATGGGGCACACCCATTTCTGCCAGCGGCTCTTCCAGCTTGACATGGGCCGCGACGGCAAGGTCGCGAGGGCCGCCGCGAAGGCCAGCAAGGTCCTCAAGGGGCCTCTGTTCAAGCTGCCGACAAGGGTGGTCCCGCTAGGCAATAACTCGCGCCGGTCCGATATCATTGCCATGATGCCGGACTGCAACGCGCATGGCCCTGACCCAAGCTGGAAGGAGCCGGAGGACGCCGAGGTGCAGCAGTTCTTTGATACTCTACACAAGGGGTACGTCAACACCGACGCCGAGCGGCTGCTTGTCCAGGACACTACCCAGGCGAAACTGGACTACATCGCCACCAGGGCGAGGGAGGCACAGCTTGCCGAGGAGGCCGGCAGCGCTGGCGGTGTGGAGGACAAGGCCGCGACGGCCGCGGAGGAGGAGGAGCTCGCCCGGTGGGCGGCGGCCGCCGGGGAAGCCAGCAGCGCCGGCACCGAGGCTCCTCTGGTTGAAGATGTGGTCTGTGAGTCGTCGGAGGAGGAGGCCGAGACCGCCGGCCCGATGCCGACTACGGGGAGAGGGCGAGTCGTGCGGCAAGCCAGTTCCGGCGAGCCGGTACGGCCCGGCAGGGCTGCGCGGCCGCAGCTGACTATGGAGGGGTCCGGGCGTCACACAAGGGCCGCGGCGGCAACGAAGCCGACGAAGGCCACGGTGAAGAAGAAGACAACCGCCCCTTCTTCGTCCACGCGTGTCCAGACACCACTTCCTTCCCCCCCTCCAGCGGATGTTGATACGGAGGTTATTTTCGATTATGGATCCCTCAGACCAAGGAGGAAGATGAAAATAGCAGAGGAGGAGGCGGACAATGAGTAAGTATCTGGTTCCTTTTTGTTATCTCTGCCTCCTCAATCTGTCTTGCTCGTCTTGACTTGTCTTCGCCTTTGTAGGGACATGGAGACGCTGGCCCAGAGAGTGAAGAGGGCCAAGGTCTCGGCGGGTGGCCAACCCCCAGTTGGTACTTCGAGGGCGCCACTGGTGGTGTTGAACAGCCCCGACAGCAGGCCCCGGCATAGCCCCCAGCGTAAGTTCATCACTCTTCACCCGTCGACATGTGTCAGGGGCATGACACTTTGGTGCTGACCTTGCCAGGTATGCAGGAGGAGAGCAGCAGCAGGAAGAGCCACAGAGGGCTACTCCCAACACGCCGCCCCGAGGGGCGTCCCCGGCAAGGAAGCCAAGCACCGAGCCCACACACATGGAGGAGGAGGAGGAGAACTTGGGCGCCGGCGGCTTTGCCTCGACGCCAAACGTTGGTGGGGAGGGGACTTCCGTTTCCCAGCCTTGTACTTGCACATGTAAGTCCTTCGTCGTTCGTCCCTTTTTCTTTTTCTTTCTGGCTCTTGGTCCTGGCCTTGCCTCACCCCCTCTTCGGTGTCCAGATTCCTCATCGGTGAACCCAGAGGACGTGGACGCCGTCATCAAGGACGTCGCCAAGGCCGCCGAGGCGGACGCCGAGAAGATCGCCGCCGAGCAGGCCTCTAAGGGCGCTGCCGAGGACGCCGCCAAGGGACCTGCAGGGGAGGCCGGCCAGGCTGACGCTGAGGAGACCAGCAAGCAGCCTGCCGGAGAGGCTGGCGGAGCCGCTGCCGAGGAGGAGGAGGTGGCTGACTACCAGCCTTCCTCTTCTGCTACATCTGGCTACGGTAAGTACCTGAGGGTGAGCAACGACTTGTTCGTCCACCTTCCAGGAGCTTCGAGCACCAGGACACCTGTTGAGGGAGAGGTGTTCGACGACGAAGTGCTTGCCGCTGCCGGCCTTGAAATCGTCGATGAGCTGATCGTTGGTGGCGACGGTTCGCATGAAGAGCGGCTCCTCCACGCCATGGGCGCCAGCTTCAGGAAGCTCCAGGCGCTCCATCGCGCCCGCCTGGACAAGGCTAAGTCCTGGACGGTGATGGTGGAGAAGGCGGAGCTGGACCTCCAGAAGCGCATTGTCGAGACGCAGGACTGGTTCCGTCAGGCCCACAAGGAGCTCAATGCTGCTCAGGGCGTGTCGGTGTACTAGAGTAGGGGTACCCTAGTATCCCGAACTTGTGCACGGGCAGTTGCAGCCCTCCGCGGCAAGGCTTACCGGGTGACCGCTAACGTCCTCCGTGGTTCCTTTGGAGCCATTCAAGAACAAAGTATTCAAGCCAGGGAGACAAGGCCCCGGCAAGAGGAGCTTCCCGGGAAGGCCACCCCAGGCACTTACAAGACAAGGCCCCAACAAGAGGAGCTTGCCGGGAAGGCCCGGTGAGCGACAAGCTTCCGGCCGCGACAAGATAACAACCGCGGCAAGGCGCTTGCCGCGGCAGACCACCTCTTCGCTGTACCACGCTCCAACGCATCCACCAACGTGTCGCCTGGGCCTTCCTGTGCGCGCGTGGCGAGAGAGGTCGCAGCCAGCGATGCGAGGTGGCAAGCAGCGCCGATAAGTTTGCCATCGTGGCGAGCGGTGGCGCCCACAGCGGTCCCGGTTTGCCTTTATTAGGGTGACTAGACGGGCATTTAATGCCTTTGTCCCCCGCCGTCGTGGTTATGTATATTACACTGTACACTGTACAAGTAGGTGTACCAACCACTATTTTTCCATTTGTACCCCCGTCTACGTTGCCACCTGTCGGAGCCCCTTTGAGCATATAAAAGGAGGCCCATGCGCAACGTAGAAAGGGTTGGTCGATCAGTTCCCTCCACGCTCAGTCTAGTTAGCAGTTCGTCTATACTGTAGCACTCGAGCGCTCCTGAGCAAGAACGCAATACACCTAGACATGCAGCAGTAGGAGTATTATCTCTCCGGAGAGCTCCGAAGCTGGGTAAAACTCTCGCGTGCTTCGCCTCGATCTGCTCTTCGTGCGACCTCCGCTCCCCGCCGAACCGAAAGGGGCTCGGTCCGCCGGACCCATAGGTGTTCGTGGGCCAGAGCAGCCTGCCCCGACATCTTTGGCGCGCCAGGTAGGAGGCGTCGAGGTTGTGTGAACCTGATCCGGTGTCCACGCGAGCTAGATCTTCATCATCTTCATCAATATGCCACCAAGAAGAAGGCTTGGCGGCGAAGCCCCGTCGCGTCGAACCCACCGCCACCGGAGCAAACAGGTGGTGGGGTAGACGCCGGCGAAGAATGGACGGCGACAGAGAGCTCACGGTGCTGCCAAGTCCAGGACAAGGCTGCGCAGACCTCGGCGTCCGTACATGCACCGCGCCCGTCTCAGGTGGCGCGGGACCGACAACGTCATGGCATTCACAATGCCATACGCTCGTTGGACCGAGATCGAGCTGGAGGGTCTCGGGACGCTCAAGACCAGCATGGACGCCAACATGCTGGCACGAGCGAGGCACGGTCGCCCGGACGGGATACTGCTGCTTCTAACATAGTTAGAAGTCCGAGCATATCCCGCTCCTTGCGCCGTTCGCCACTGCCACCTGCCACTCCAGCAGAAGCTTTGGCGAGAGCGCAGCTGCTCCTGGATTACCCTCCAACGGCCGACAAGGTCGACGAATGGAGGGCCACCATTCGTAGTCTCATCGGCTTCGGCTTAACGGCGGCAGCTCGCTGACAACCGAGTGCATCGTTGCCGCGACAAGACTGCCAAACACGAGCCGGTGACGACGAGACCGCTGGGGTGCAACCACCATGCACTCTCCGCCCGAAGGCCAAGATCGCCGACTCGCCGGATCCACCTCGACAGCGACTCCACTGCGTCATCAGATCCACGAGTTCATCGCGATCAGCGCCGAGTTCTTCACGAACGACAGCAAGAGGACGCTCGAACTCGCATCGAGCGCCGAAGAGAAGCGCAACGTCAATCCGACAAGCGCGCTGGGCCCTCTGTCGACACGCACGCGCCAGAGGAACCAGGCGACTTGCCATACGTGGTAGGTTGCCCTGCGTTCACTCGTGAGCTGCGGCAAGTCCAGTGGCCTAGCAAGAAAAACTTCAAGACAGACGTACCGGAGAAGTACGACGGCAAGACGCATCCGTCGGAGTTCCTCAGCATCTACACCATCACGGTGCAGGCTGCCGGGGGGCGAGACGACAAGATCCTTGCCAACTACTTCCCGCTGGTGCTCAAGCCCAATGTCAGATCCTGGCTCATGCACTTGCCGGATAACTCCATATCTTCTTGGGCAGATCTATGCCATCAGTTTGTCGGCGCCTTTACAGGCGGCCACAAACCCCATGGCCAAGAAAGTGACCTTCATCTGCCGCCCGAGAAGGAAGGAGAGCCCCTGCAAAGTATATTCAAAGATTCAGCCGTGTACAACACAACATCCCAGATGTCCACCACGCCGCTGGTGATCAGCGCGTTCCATCGGAAACGTCGCGAAACCGCGGAGATGCGGGAGGAGATGGCGATGTGCAAGATCGAGACGTCGGTGAGCTATACGCCTGGGCGACAAGTGTGCACGCGTCTTTGAGGAGGAGGAGACTCCACGGAGAAAATACCAAGCGATGGGATTTGACGGTGAGGAGACCGCCCGGCAAAGAAGAGCCGTGTGGGCAACGGGAAAAGAAAGGCAGAGATGTGCTAGTTGTTGAGCAGTCCGCAACGGAGGTGGCTCCAAGAACGCCAAGGCTGGTAGCTCCGGCAAGGAGGTTGCCGCTGGCACCAATCGCTAGTCTGTGGCAGCCGACAAGCGAGGGTGATTCCGGCAAGCGATCTTGCAAGATCCACCGCAACAAGGGCCATGACCTCCAGAGCTGCAAGAAGGTCGAGCAGCTTGTCGAGCAGCGAAGGCTGAATACGAGCGACGCGACAAGGAGAAGGCCCGTGAAGATGCCGGAGGAGCTAGCAAGAAACATCCCGGCGGGGAGGGCGCCTGCGGCAAGGCCAAGGCGGCAAGGAGACAGGCCTCCCGCTGCCGCGACAAGGACGGCATTTACAGCGACGACGCAGCGAGGATATGGATGATGACGAGGCCGATGAGCAGGAGTTCCAGAAAGCCACAGAGGTCCTGTGCATTGACGGCGGTGCTACTCTGCATACTTCACACCGCCAACTCAAGCGGTGGATGCGGGAAGTTAATGCAGCAGAACCATCCATCGAGTCACGCAGGCCTCTGAAATGGTCTAGCACGCCTATCATCTTTGATATTGAGGACCACCCTGATCGTGTAACTGCAGTCGGGTGCTTGCCGATGTTGGTTTCACCAACTATCCGCAACGTCAAGGCCACCAAGATGTTAGTTGACGGTGGGGCCGGCTTGAATCTGATCTCCTCCGCGGTACTCCAGAAACTCCAGATCCCTGATGGCGAGCTCGAAGAGACCGGCACTTTTCAAGGAATCAATCCGGGAAGGAGCAAGCGAAGGAAAGATCACGTTGCGGTGACATTTGGCAGCGAAGTTGAACTTCAGGATCGAGAGGGTCACTTTTGACGTTGCTGATTTTCCATTGCCTTACAATGGGATCTTGGGCCGTCAACACTCGCCAAATTCATGGCGGCCTCTCACTATGCCTACAACATGCTTTGAAGATGCCAGGCCCGATAAGTGTCATCTCTGTCCCTGGCGACAAGAAGGATGCTCTTATCTGCGCCGACAAGATCTACCGGGAAGTAGCAGCCGCGACAGATTGCAAACCACTTGCCGCTGAAGCTCCCGGGGGGAAGAAGAAGACCAAGTCCGGCAAGAGCTCTGATGCCCACTCACTCCGCAAGCGCACCTCTTGAGTGCTGCGCTACCGTCGGCGCACCATCGAGCTCCACCGGCAAGTATAATAAAACGATGATAGCTCCACCAGAGACCAAGAAGGTGTCCGCCAAGGAGGACGGCACTGGTGGTACTTTCACCATCAGTGCCTCTCTCGACCCTAAATAGGAAGGCGGCGCTCGTTGCTTTCCTGCTGAGCGAAACGTCGGCGTGTTTGCATGGCAACCGTCGACATCCCGGTGTTCCTGTGAAAGTAATTGAGCACCATCTTGCCGCTTGTCCTCATGCGCGCCCGTCAAGCGAAAGTCGAGGAAGCAAGCGGTGGAGCGTCAAGAGTTCATCTCGAAGAAATCAAGAAACCGGAAGCAGCGGGCCTTGTCGAGGAGTGCTCCACCCTACGTGGTTGGCCAATCCTGTGGTTATGCATGAGGCTAACGGGAAATGGAGGCTTTGTATCGACTTTACAGATGTCAATAAAGCTTGTCCCAAAGATCCATTTCCCTTGCTGCGCATCGACCAGATTGTTGACTCCATGGCCGGGTGTGATTTGCTTTCATTTCTGGACGTATATTCAGGATATCATCAGATCTTCATGGCAGAAGAGGATGAGGAGAAGACCGCATTCATCACCTCATGTGGCACATACTGTTTTGTACGGATGCCCTTCGGGTTAAAGAATGCTGGTTCAACGTTTGCAAGAGTAGTTCATGATGTTTTTGAGCCGCAAATACACAGAAATGTGGAAGCCTACATGGATGACATAGTGGTCAAAAGCAAGTACAAGGCGACCCTAGTTCAAGATTTAGATGAAACCTTTACAAATCTGCGCAAGATCTACCTCAAGCTCAACCCCGAGAAGTGCGTGTTTGGAGTCCCTTCCGGCAAGCTTCTCGGGTTCTTCGTGTCTCGGCGGGGAATTTAAGCCAATCCCGACAAGATCAAGGCCATTGAGCAGATTGAAGCACCAAAGCGCGTCAAGGATGTACGAAGGCTTGCCGGTTCCGTAGCTGATCTCAGCAGGTTTATCTCTAGGTCTGCTGGCGCGCCTGCCATTTTTCAAAATTTTGAAAAAGGCAGGTCCGATGCAATGGACTCGGAAGCGGAGGCTGCGCTGCAGGACTTGAAGAGATACCTGTCCTCCACTCCAACACTTGTCGCACCTAAGCCACAAGAGAAGTTGCTGCTATATATAGCGGCAACCAATCAAGTGGTTAGTGCTGCCTTAGTAGCGGAGAGGGAGGCGGATGATGAGCTAGCAACCATGGCAGACACGTCCAGCGACAAGCAGGGGGCTTCGCCGGCAAGCTCTGGCCCCGACAAGGACGAATCTGCACGCAGCCAGGGCAGGATGCGAAAAAAGGATGGTGCGGCGCCCAGTTTACTTTGTCGGCTCCCATACGCAAGGGGCTAGGTCAAGGTACTACGGTGTCTGAAACTGCTTTTCGGCCTCCTCATGGCCTCGAGAAAGCTGCGCCATTACTTTCAGGCACATGAGATCACAGTTGTCACTCGCTTTCCGCTAAAGAGGATATTGCAAAATCCAGAAGCAACAAGCAGGATTGTCGAGTGGGCACTGGAACTGTCAAGCTTTGCCCTCAAGTTTGAGAGCACTTCAACTATCCAAAGCAGAATGGACACCAACGCCAGATGAAGAAAGTCCAGAGACGAGCATTCCCGTCAAGGAAACAAGCAAAGAGTGGCTGATGTACTTTGATGGTGCCTTCTCGCTGCAAGGCACCGGTGCCGGCGTGCTGCTTGTCGCACCCACCGGAGAGCACCTCAAGTACGTAGTCCATATGCACTTTCCCAAGGAGCAAGCAACAAACAATACAGCAGAGTATGAAGGTTTGCTTGCCGGTCTCGAGATCATGCAGAGACCTTGGGATCAAGAAGCTCATTGTCGTGGGTGACTCGCAACTTGTTATCCGCCAAGTGAACAAGAATTATCGAGTCCGTTGATGGAAGCTTATGTTGATGAAGTGAGGAAGCTAGAAGAGCACTTTGATGGCCTGCAGATGGAATATATTCCGAGAGCTCGAGCGACATTGCCGATGGCTGTCAAAGTCGCCGCCTCAAGTTACACAATGGAACCAGGATTTTTGTGCTCAAGCTGACTCAACCTTCCGTAACACCATCAAGCTGGACAGAGCAAGAAGAGGAAGTTGATCTCTGGTGACTATTTTCCGGCAGAGCTTCCGAAGCCGCCGCCGGAAGGTCCCAGGATCGACACCAGCGATCTTTGAGGAGCAGTCTGCTCCGACAAGCCCGAGGTTTGTTTCGTTGAAGCGGGCGCTCTCGACAAGTTTTGCTCCGGCAAGCTTGCCGGGAACGTCAAGCTCGGCTGAGCCGCAGGTTCTCGCCGTGGAAGCTGATGTTCCCGCGGCAGCGAATGTGCCTTTAGTCCTTGTTGTCGAGCCACAAGTTCCGGCATGGGCATAGCAGATTGTCCATTTCCTTGAGACGGAGAACTTCCGAAGAGCAAGAAGAAGCGGAAAGAGTAGCCCGGCAGTCAAGTATGTACCGGTTTGTCGACAACACTGCTTGTCTGAGAAGAAGACTTCAATGGTGTGAAATTGAAGCTGTATTCACCGGGAGGACGGACAAAAGCTGTTGGCGAGAGATACATGGAGGCATATGTGGTCACCACATTGGTGCGAGCACTTTACCCGGCAAAGCGTTAAAGCAAGGTTTCTTTTGGCCGACAGCCCTCCGGGATGCAACTGCACAAGCAACCAAGTGTGAAGCGTGCGGCCCATTCCAAGAAGAGTCACCAGCCAGCTCAAGCTCTCCAGACGATCCCTTTATCCTGGCCATTTTCGGTCTGGGGGCTCGACATCCTCGACCCTTTCCCCCGAGCTGTCGGGGGCTTTGAGTACTTGTATGTTGCAATCGACAAGTTCACAAAGTGGCTGGAAGTGGAAGCAGTGAGGAGGGTGACAGCACAGTCAGCAGTCAAGTTCTTCAGGTCGATTGTTTGCCGTTTCGGAATCTCTAAGAGGATCATCACCGACAACGGCACACAATTCACAAGCCGCACCTTCATGCAGTACGTCCAAGACCTTGGCGCCAAGGTCTGCTTTGCTTCATTGCTCATCACGAGAAGCAGCGGTCAAGCGAGAGAGGGCAAATCTTTGAAGTCTTGCTTGGGCTCAAGACCGAGAACTTTCGACGAGGCTGCACAAGTCACGGAAGAAAGCTGGATTGAGGAGCTGCCGGTGGTTCTTTGGTCAATCGGGGCGACGCCAAATCGAGCCACCGCCGGACACCTTTCGCTCTAGTCTATGGAGCAGAGGCAGTTCTCCCCACGGAACTCGTATACGGATTGCCTTGAGTGCTCGCTTATGATGAGCTTGAGCAAGAGCAGCTGCGACAAGATGACGCGCTGCTCTTTGAGGAAGATCGTCTTCAGGCTGCTGTATGAGCTGCTCGGTACCAGCAAGCTTTGCGCCGCTACCATATCCGCAAAGTCAATGCCAGAAGTCTCGAGGAAGGCGACCTTGTTCTTCGGCGTGTTCAGTCCGCCAAGAATTCCAACAAGTTGACGCCGAAGTGGGAAGGCCCTTATCGGGTGAAACGAGTCACTAGGCCTGGCGCTGTCAGCCTTGAGACCGAAGATGGCATTCCGGTGAGCAACTCCTGGAATATTGAGCATCTTCGTAAGTTTTACCCGTAGGGCGCGGTTGCTGGAACCTGTTCCGGCAACCACCTTTTGTACAAGTCTTGCCGCTGATGCATGTAATCCTTTGTACAAAGCCGGGCGCAGACCCCGTGCATCAGTAAAGCTAGCGTGCTTCGCACACTTTGTCGATTTCATGCTTTTTACTTCTATTTTGCATACGTTATCTGACACTTTGTGCAGCACCTACCTCTGGTAAGTGATAACGAGCCACGAGTCTCCATATCTTTATTTTCTCTTCTTTCTCTTTCTCAAAGAAAAGAAGGTTCCCTCGCACACAAGTTTGCCGGGGGGAAAGGAGAAGATAATGGTGTGGACCAAGCATCGCTCAAGGAAGTCTAGCCTTACCGGAAGCAAGCGACGGAAAAGCTAAGTTGCCAAAGTTTGAGCAATCTGTTTTAAATTTTTAAGTTATCTTCCTTGAGCGACCGAACTTTGTATGGAAAACACATGCGCGAGAGGAACCAACTCGTAGCTAGTTGCGCCCTTACTTTGTTTTGAGTCCGCTCAACAACTTAAGTGAGCTGCGACTAGTTGCGACAAGGTTGCTTGTCGGAAGCAGCTCCTTGACGAACTGCTGAGTTCACTTTTCAGCGCTCATGGCTCAGTGCCAGCGCCCGACAAGTTCCCTAAAAGCATAAGGCAAAAACATACAAAGGAAGGAATCAAGTAAAGGAAATAACATAGCAATTGATACTCAAAATAAAGTTATATTACAAGATAGCTTGCCGCAGCTCTAATGGATTGTTCCTATGACATGACTAGCAGCGGCAAGAGCAAGAGAAAAGCAGGCGGCCTAATCTCTGCGATTGCCCTCAACCCTCTTGATTCCGCTCACCCTGTCCACAATGGGTGCGACAAGGGTCTTGGCGCCTCCACATCAGCATCCGGCGGCGGGGACTTGAGGGCGTTGGTGAGGTTGAGGCCTGGGTTGCGGAAGGCCACCTTCATCGGCACCTTTTGGAGGGCTCCCTTGCGGATCTGGCGCGACTCCTCGGCCAGCTGTTTTGGGACCTCTTCCGGAGTCATTTGGAGAGCCGTCACCACGCCCTTGAAGAACAAGCTGAGCTTGGCACTGGGTTGGAGATGCTCGTCGGAGGAGTATCCAAGATCCACCATCCCCAGCTCCATCAGCTCCCTGTGGATGGCTGCAATAGTATCCACCAGACCCTCGGTCCAGTGCTCCACATTCTCCCTCAAGGCACTCTGGGCGGCAACAGCATTCGCCAACAGCTCCTCGTCGGCCTTGATCTTCTCCTTCAAGGCCACCTCCCGCTCCTTGGCGCCGTCCAGCGTCTGAGTCAAAGTAGTTAGCTTCAACTCAAGGTCTGCACTGGAGTCCTTGGTGGCGCTGAGCTCCTTGCTCCTCTCGGCGAGGCAGCCTGCAGCTCGCCAAGAGTGTAAGCGTCCTTCTCGGCGCTCATGCTTGAGTGCAGCAAGCTCCTCGCCGCTCTTCTTGAGGCTGGCCTCCAACTGCGCGACCTTCGTCTCCAGCTCCTTCTTGGCGGCCTCGGCAGCTGCGGCAGCATCCTTTGCTTCCTTGAGAGCCCCGCCAAATGTTTCCTCGCGCATGGCGAGATCCTCCTCGTGGCTGTCAAGGTTAACGTTCCGCTGCGCTAGCTCGCCCTCCTGTGCAGACAGCTTCTCGGCGGCAAGCTGCTTATCCTCCTCAGCTGCAGCCTTCTCGAGGATGAAGGCCTTGCGCTCCTCGGCGAGTTGCTCCCGCTCCTCCGCCAAGGACCGGAGAGCTTCCTGGTTGCGGCCCCGGAGCTCCTCCGCGCGCTTCATGATGTCTGCTCCCGCCTTCGCGACAAGCGCCTCCCGGGATGCCAGTTTGGCTTGTCGGGCGCGGTAGAGCGACAGCAGCTTCCGCATCAGCTGCTCCTCCTCAGGCTCGCCGCTGCAGCTGCTTGGCGCGTCGACTAGCGTGAACCCAGCGGAGGCGAGTAGCTGTTCATCGATGGTTTCTCCTTCGGCCGGCGCCCTGGAGCTCGACTCCCATGGGAGCTTGATGAAGACGTCGTCGCCGGCCTTCAAGTAGACGCCGGGCTGGGGCTCTTGAACTGGCAGCTGCGGCAGCGGCGAGAGGGATCGGCGATCGGTGTAGCGCTGGCGCTCCTGCGGCCTCGAAGTCGTTAGTGCGATCGCCGGACCCTCGCCCGGCTTCTGCGGCGGCAGCTCGGTGGCCTCTTCACTGGCGAGCTCGTCAGCGCCGGTTTCTTCTTCCACGGCGGCGGCTTCGTCACTGTTGCCGCGCGCGTCCTCCTCGCCGGCGACCTCGGTCTCCATTGGCTCTGTGGCGGACGGATGAAGAAAGTCAAGCAAATATCCAAAGATAAAATCAGAAGAAGAAAAAACACAAGGGAAGTACTCAGGCAAGAAGGTTACCGGCGCCGGGGGCTGCGGTCATGGTCTCCGCCGCCAAGGGATCGCTGGTGCCGTCCCTTGCCGGAGAGCTGCCCCTTGCCGGAGAAGGCTCCCTTGCCAGAGAACGCTCCCTTGTCGGGGAATCCACCCTTGGCGGCGTGGTCGAAGAAGAAGGAGGCTGCTCTGCACCTACACAAGTGAACAGTCAGATATCAGCAAAGGAAAAAGCACCCATGCATGCCGAACAGCAAGAAATAGACCATATACTTCTGTTTGGGGGCTGCGGCTGGGGCTGCTTTGAAGGAGAGTTGCCTCATCCGGCAAGGTTGTCTCAGACGCGCCTCCTGCCGTCGCGATGGGTTCGTCCTCGGACGACAATCACCGGGTCTTAGCCCTCTTCGACGTCCCTCGGGCGGCGTCACGAAAAGGAATGGATTGAGTAAAGCGAGATCAGATACAAGACAAGGCAACAAATCAAAGAATTACAAATGCGGCAAGGAATCTTACTCTTCCTCTTCCTCGTCGGAGCTGGCGCGGAGAGGTCGGTCTGGCCCGCCTCCCGATGACGAGGCGGAGGAGGGCTCCCTTGGGCGCTTGGCGGGAGGCGGGACCGGTGGCCTCTGAGGGCCCGCTCCGATTACCCGCAGCGTGAGGAGCTCCGCGGCAACAGTGCTTGCCACGGTGGAAGCGCAGCGCTGCTGGCCACGGCTGTTAGCCCGTCTGCCCCACCTGCGTCTCCGGCCTTGCGAAGACGCCTTCTTGGTGGAGCCGGTGGCTCCGCCGCGGCAAGCCGCTTGGAGGCGGGAGGATGCGCCCTCGGCCAGTTCGCCCGACTTCGGCTTCGAGCTCGGCAAGCTCCTCCTCGCCGACAAACTCCTTTCGCTCGACAAGGCTTGCCGCCTCGGCTTCTGCCTCCTCCACGGTGAAGCCAAACTCACGCGGCAGCTTCTGCCGCTTCTTCTAGCTGTGGCGTCTGCGCGCATCTAAATGCGTCGATGGTGTCATGGTGAGGCCCCTCTGCTCATTGGGGCGGACCGGCATCTCCACTAGATTGTCGAAGAACTGCCGCACGACGTCATCTGCCGGCTCTTGCCAAGTGGGGACAATTCCATGGGAGTCACACAAGGGCATCATTGCACGGATGCGGTCAAGCGACGAGTTGTTGCCTGGCAGTGAACGACGCCCTCGGCAACCTAAACATCTCCGGATGATCGAGGATCGAGGCTTGAACAGCTCTAAGAGCATTGCGTCAAGCTCCAAGGCAGTGAAGTTGAAGTTGAGGCACTGGGTGCAGCCTCACGAGGTCTGCTGCGTTCTGAAATTCCAGGCAGGTCTCCTTCTCTCTCCTGCAAGGGAAGCGTCTGGCGCGAAGAAAATCCGAGCCAACAAAGGCTCTGATGAGTCCGGCAAGTCTCGAGGCGGAGGATTGGTAGCTGCGATCTTCAACCTAGCGTCCTCCGGGGCAGATTGCTCCAATCATTGCCACGTACTCTTTGGGGTTTAGCTATTTGGGCGGTAAAGGCTGCGGGTTCTCCTCAACAATCCAGCACCAATCTGCCCTCCACTCCTCCCATTTTCTCACGGAGCTCTCCCTCCAGATAGGCCTCCTTCTTGCCGACCACAGAGACCCAAGCAATTCCTCCGGCAAGGGCTCTCCTCTCTCGGCTCGGGGTAAAAATAAGTGACGGAAAAGAGCTACATTTGGGTGGACTCCGACAAAATTTTCGCAGAGATGTGCAAAAACTGCCATGGTCAGAACGGCATTGGGGGTGAAATCAAGGAGGCGGAACCCGTAGGTGTTCATAATGTCACAAAAGAACTCAGAGAAGGGCGGGCAGAGCCTACAGTAGAAGAAGAGCGCGAAGAAGGGATACCCGTCGGGGCAGTTCTGCAGCAGCGTGAGGAGTACCTTCGTCTTGTGGATCTTGCTGCGTCTCCGTCGACGAAGAGGTAGTAGTTCTCCTCAGCTCCCTCACGGCGAGCTGAGGGGGAAAACAACCCGCTCCTTCCTTGGCGCCGCAAAGCAGCGCCTCGGCCGACTTCACGGTCTTCCCTTGTCGGCTTTCGGGCCCATGGCGGAGGCGGTGGAGGAGATCGGCGGTGTTGAGGGTGCTTTGGTGGCGATGGGGCGAACCTTGCTCTCTTTTCAGCCTTGAGAAGAAGGGGGAGCAGCGGTGGTTTTTTGATGGGACAAGAACCGGCAAAGCGACGCGTGCCCTGTTTCCCCTGCTTATAAAGAGGGAGGGGGCGGACGTTCCGATTTTCCGAATAAAGAAACCCCCACGATCTCGCCCACGATCTCTCACACGATGCCACGTTCGATGCGTGCCGTTCGTGGGGGCGTGGTGGGTCCGGGGTGAGTTATGGTGTGACCTGGGCGCGTGTGCCGTGCCTGTTTTGGGCCTGGCCCAACAGCCTTCGGCACCATGAGTGGCCCAGGCCGGGGCTCTGTCGGTGTACTAGAGTAGGGGTACCCTAGTATCCCAAACTTGTGCACGGGCGATTTGCAGCCCTCATGGCAAGGCTTACCGGGTGACCGCCAAGGTCCTCCATGGTTCCTATGGAGCCATTCAAGAACAAAGTATTCAAGCCAGGGAGACAAGGCCCCGGCAAGAGGAGCTTGCCGGGAAGGCCACCCAAGGCGCATAGGAGACAAGGCCCCGACAAGAGGATCTTGCCGGGAAGGCCACCCCAGGCACTTACAAGACAAGGCCCCGGCAAGAGGAGCTTGCCGGGAAGGCCCAGTGAGCGACAAGCTTCCGGGCGCGACAAGATAACAACCGCGGCAAGGCGCTTGCCGTGGCAGACCACCTCTCTGTACCTACGCTCCAGCGCATCCACCAACGTGTCGCCCTGGGGCCTTCCCAGGCGCGCGTGGCGAGAGGCTGTGCAGCCAGCGGTGCAAGGTGGCAAGCAGCGCTGACAAGTTTGCCATCGTGGCGAACGGTGGCGCCCCTGACGGTCCCTGTTTGCACTGTTAGGGTGACTAGACGGGCATTTAATGCCTTTGTCCCCTGCCGTCAGGGTTAGGTATATTACAACGTACCTTTGTACAAGTAGGTGTACCAACCACTATTTTTCCATTTGTACCCCGTCTACGTTGCCACCGGAGCCCCTTTGAGCATATAAAAGGAGGCCCATGCGCAACGTAGAAAGGGTTGGTCGATCAGTTCCCTCGAGCTCGGTCTCGTTAGCAGCTCGTCGATCTTTGTGATCGGCGCTCTTGAGCAAGAACGCAATACACCTAGACATGCAGCAGAGGGAGTATTATCTCTCGGAGAGCTCCGAGCTGGGTAAAACTCTCGCGTGCTTCGCCTCGATCTGCTCTTCGTGCGACCTCGGCTCCCCGCCGAACCGAAAGGGGCTCGGTCCGCCGGCCCCATAGGTGTTCGTGGGCCAGATCAGCCTGCCCCGACAGGGCGAGTTGTCCAAGCGCGACGTGAAGCTCACCATGAAGCTCGCCGACGTCGAGAAATCTCAAGAGACGGCGAGGAACTTGGTCACGGCCGCCGAAGCCGCCCGGACCCAGCACGAGGCCGCGCTAAACTCCCTGGAGGAGACCTCGCTGCGCACGAGGCGAAGCTTGCCGCCATGCTTCACGGCAAGGATGCAGAGGTGGATAAGCTTGTCTTGCAGTGGACCAGTGAGCTGGAGCAGAGGCACAAAGAGGCACTGAATGCCCAGGCCCAGGTTCACGCCGGCAAGGTGGAGGAGCTAGAGGCGGAGCGCAACAGGCTGAAGGAGCAGGCCCTAAAGCTGTCTAGGAGAAGGACACGCTTAACAGTGCCCTGACAGAGGCGCAGGATGCGGTCGACAGCAAGGCTGGGGAGCTCTCCGAGGGCAACAACTCCATCAAAGACCTCAAGCTGAAGCCGGAGGGTCTCGAGAAGGTGTTGTCTGAGGCCAAAACACGAGAGGGGACCCTGGCCAAGGAGCTGGACGCCGAGAAGCAGTTGCGGAAGAACGAGGGCCTCAACTTCGCAGATCACGTGGAGGGCGAGAACCATTGGCTCGATTGCCTCGCCACCGTCGCCAACCAGGCCACCGCGCAGCTGGCCATCATGGGGATGCCGGACGTGAGGTATGTCCCGGAGCGGAGCGTGAGCGCCAATTGCAGCCTGACTATGTTTTTTGAGAAGGTCGTCGGTGCTCTGGAGCGGCTTCACGCCAACCGGGTGGCCTCACTGGCCGACGAGTCCCGGAGGCTTTGCCAGGGTGCCATGACCAAGGTTCTCACCAAGGTGGCACACTGGTACCCCGATCTCGACTTCGACGCTGCGCTGGAGAGCTTGTCGGAGGGTACTGACCTCGCGGCGCTTAGGGAGCGCATCAAGCCCATCATCAACCGAGTTGGCGAAATTCAGAGGGTTGAGGGCCAGCGCCGGGATTAGACACCCCGTTCTTTATCGCCGCTGCAGGTTCACAACCAAGACAATCACTATCTCTAGTTAGAACCGCAGCAACAATTCGATGTAATATAACTCTGCAGCACTTTCAGTATCATGCATGTTATTTTCCTGTTCGATTTTCCTTTGTATGTCCACCCTACGCTACCTGGGTAGGTTTGCCGGCGCGTAAACCCAGGGCGGCGTCTTGGGGACGGATCCCCATTGGCCTGCCGGGTGTGCTTGCTGCCGGGCAAACCACCTTGCCGCCCTTAGCGCGGCCGCCCGAACTGTCGAGCTTGACTCGAGTCAGAATCGAGAGCGTTGCCAGGTGCGGAAGGCTACCCCGCCACTCTCGACGCGGCCGCTTGAGCTGTTGAGCGGACTCGAAACAGAACAAGGGCGTTGCCAATTGTGGGAGGGCCCCTTTGCATGCAGGTCTCTCGTACATAGGCAAAATCTCTGAGGACGATAACCTTATATATAGGAGGAAATAACTCAAAGCTCTAAATGACTTAGCTTTTCTGGTGCCGCGCCGGCGTCGTTCCTCCGGCCGCCTTCTTCTCAGGAGCCAAGGGCGATGAAGAACCACTAGGTTAGCTACTAGGCCCGATTCTCATAATTGCATCCCCTACCTGGCGCGCCAAAGATGTCGGGGGAAACGACACATATGGGATCACAAGAATCCCTACTATGGTTGCCGGGGCGCAGGGTTGCAAGAAGCGCAGGATCAGTAGCTAGCACGAGGAGCGTTTACCCAGGTTCGGGCCGCGAGGATGCGTAAACCCCTAGTCCTGCTTTAGTGGGTGTATTTCAGAGAGTTCTTGAGCTCTCGAACTAGCTGTGGTGAGTGCGTGGCTCGAAAGAGCCGAATCCTTCTCCAGTATGCCACGGGCCTCCTTTTATAGTCAAAAGGGGCTGCCATAGTGGCACACAGAGGTGGAAAGGCTCATAGTGCCCTGAGCTTATCGCTCGTATTACAGGACAAGACGCATTTAATGCGTAGCTGAGGTGTCCCCCTACTTTATCGGGGATGGGGGCGAGGCCCGTCCCGTCCGTCGCCGCTCCTCCTTGCTTCGACAGGCGCCTTGGCCAGCAATGGGCGCAGCGCCATGTAGGCAGGCAGGCAGCTGAGGTGGCGCGGTTGTGGATCCTTCACGAAGATATGCATGCCGCCACGCAGCGCTTCGATGAAGTTGGCACAGGGGCTGCATGTTGCCCAGCAGTGCCCGCCCAGCTGGTTGGGCTGGCAGCTGCATGTGAACGGCGGTGGAAGCTTGGTTGGCGTGGGCCTGGCGGTGGCCCTGCTGGCGTCTTTGGTGAGGGCCTTGCCGGGTGGCCCGGCAAGGGTCTTGCTGCGTGGCCCCACAAGGGTCTTGCCATGGCGCGCTGTCGTCCCCGGCAAGGGCCTTGTCGGGGGTCTGGTGGCCTTCCTCGGCAAGGATCTTGGCGAGGATCGTCGTCTTCTAATCCTCATTTGATCTTGAATATGTCTTCACAAAGATCTGCATGCCACCACAGAGGTGCCTTCCCGAGCCCTGGCCCCACGTGGATGATGGCGTTGGGGACCGTGGGCTCAAGGGTGGCTCGCTCTGTTGGTGTGGGGCGAGCTGCCCCGGCAAGGGTCTTGTCGGGGCTATTAAGGCTGCCCCGGCAAGGGTCTTGCCGGGGGATCCTGCTTCGTCCCTCTGCTCCTTTTGGTCTCGGCCTTGGAGTTGCTCTGATTATCTTGGGCTTCGAGCTTACCTTGGCTCACCTCCCATGTTCTGCTTGGTGTGACCGTGGGCGCGTCTCCGACTTCCCGTGTACAGGTAAAGGGGTACAAAAGCGTGCCCCTCTTTTTGTACACCGACAGTGTTGTGTCAATTTATGAGATTTTTCGGGGTTTGTTTGGGCATTTTTATGCATTAAATGAGTTTTCAATTCATTTATGTGCATAATTCAAATTTGAACTACATGCACATGCTCCAGTGCATATAAATTAGTTGAAAAATCAAATATGTGTCCTTGGGTGCATGCTTAGGTCCCATGCAAGAAATGGGAATGAATTGCAAACACCAGGGCACCGTTGATTGCCGACAAAACGTTGAGATACCTGGTTTTTAAATTCTAGTAAATCCAAAACTCGTCTGAAATTCATGAAACTTGGCATGGTATCATGGAGCCGCATCAACATGCCGTGGTAAAATATTTATCCCATTTGGGGCAGGTTTGTGTATAAGCTTCTCACAAACCATAGCTTCTCACAACAAGCATGATCATCTCAATAGGGAACGTCCCACCTTTGTGGACGATTTGATATCCATTGCCTCTCATTGCTTTCAATTTTTTCCTCATGTCAACATAGAACTACAGGAGCGTTGTGCCAATTTTTGTGATTTTTCGGGGTTCGTTTGGACATTTTTATGCATTAACTGAGTTTTCAACGCATTTATGTGCATAATTCAAATTTGAAATACATGCACATTCTCCAATGCAAATAAATTGGTTGAAAATCAAATCTGTGTCCTTGGGTGCATGCTTAGGTCCCATGCAAGAAATGGGAATGAATTTCAAACACAGGCACCGATTGATTGCCGCAAAACATTGAGATACCTGGTTTTTAAATTCTAGTAAATCCAAAACTCGTCTAAAATTCATGAAACATGGCATGGTATCATGGAGCGGCATCAACATGCCGTGGTAAAAAATTTGTCCCATTTGGGGCAGGTTTGGGTATATGCTTCTCACAAACCAGACCTCCTCACAACAAGCATGATGGTTTCGGAAGGGAACGTGCCACCTTTGGGGACGGAACGTTATCCATTGCCTCTTATTGCTTTCAAGAAAATTCTAGTGTCAACGTAGAACAACAGGAGTGTTGTGTTTAATCTTGGAATTTTTTGGGGTTCGTTTGGCCTTTTTTATACATTAACTTGGTTGTCTACGCATTTTATGTGCATAATTCAAATCTGAACGACAAGCACATGCTCCGGTGCATATAAATTGGTTGACATATCAAATCTGTGTCCTTGCGTGCATGCTTAGGTCCCATGCAAGAGACAGGAATGAATTTCAAACACCAGGGCACTCTTGATTGCCGGAAAAATGTTGAGATGCCCGGTTTTTAAATTCTAGTAAATCCAAAACTCGTCTGAAATTCATGAAACTTGGCATGGTATCCTGGAGCGGTATCAACATGTCGTGGTAAAAAATTTGTCCCATTTGGGGCAGGTTTGGGTATAAGCTTCTCACAACAAGCATGATGGTTTCGATAGGGAACGTGCCACCTTTGGGGACGAAATGATATACATTGCCCCTTATTGCTTTTAATTTTTTTTCTTGTGTCAACATAGAACAACAGCAGTTTTGGACATTTTTATGCATTAACTGAGTTTTCAATGCATTTATGTGCATAATTCAAATTTGAACTACATGCACATGCTCCAGTGTATATAAATTAGTTGAAAAATCAAATATGTGTCCTTGGGTGCATGCTTAGGTCCCATGGAAGAAATGAGAATGAATTTAAAACACCAGGGCACCGTTGATTGCCGGCAATACGTTGAGATACCTCATTTTTAAATTCTAGTTTATCCAAAACTCGTCTGGAATTCATGAAACTTGGCATGGTATCATGGAGCTGCATAAACATGTCATGGTAAGAAAATTATCCCATTTGGGGCAGGTTTGGGTATAAGCTTCTCACATACCAGAGCTTCTCACAACAAGCATGATGGTTTCGATAGGGAACGTCCCACATTTGGGGACGAAATGATATCAATTGCCTCTTATTGCTTTCAATTTTTTTTCTTGTGTCAACATAGAATAACAGGAGTGTTGTGTCAATTTTTGGGATTTTTCGGGGTTCGTTTGGACATTTTTACGCATTAACTGAGTTTTCAATGCATTTATGTGCATAATTCAAATTTGAACTACATGCACATGGTCTAGTGCATATAAATTGGTTGAAAAATCAAATTTGTTTCCTCGGGTGCATGCTTAGGTCCCATGCAAGAAATGGGAATGAATTTCAAACACCAGGGCTCCGTTGATTGCCGGTAAAACGTTGAGATACCTGGTTTTTAAATTCTAGTAAATACATAACTCTTCTAAAATTCATGAAACTTGGCATGGTATCATGGACCGACATCAAACATGCAGTGGTAAGAAATTTATCCCATTTGGGGTAGGTTTGGGTATAAGCTCCTTACAAACCAGAGCTTCTCACAACAAGCATGATGGTTTCTAAAGGGAATGTCCCACCTTTAGAGACGAAACGATATCCATTGCCTCTTATGGCTTTCAAATTTTTTCTCATGTCAACATAGAACAACATGAGTGTTGTGTCAATATTTGTGAATTTTCGGGGTTCATTTGGACATTTTTATGCAATAACTAAGTTTTCAATGCATTTATGTGCATGATTTAAATTTGAACTACAAGCACATGCTCCAGTCCATATAAATTGGTTGAAAAATCAAATCTGTGTCCTCGGTTGCATGCTTAGGTCCGATGCAAGTAACGGGAATGAAGTTCAAACACCAGGGCACCGTTGATTGCCGGCAAAATGTTGAGATACCTGGTTTTTAAATTCACGTAAATCCAAAACTCGTCTAAAACTCATGAAACTTCGCATGGTATCATGGAGGGGCATCAACATACAGTGGTAAATTTTTTGTCCCATTTGGGGCAGGTTTGGGCATAAGCTTCTCACAACAAGAATGATGGTTTCGACAGGGAACATCCCATCTTTGGGGACGATACGATATCCATTTCCTCTTATTGCTTTCAAATTTTTTCTCATGCCAACATAGTAAAACAGGAGTGTTCTGTCAAATTTTGTGATTTTTCGGGGTTCGTTTGGACATTTTATGCATTAACTGACTTTTCAATGCATTTATGTGCATAAATCAAATTTGAACTACATGCACATGCTCGAGTGCATATAAATTAGTTGAAAAATCAAATATGTGTCCTTGGGTGCATGCTTAGATCCCATGCAAGAAATGGGAACGAATTCAAAGACCATGGCACCGTTGATTGTCGGAAAAACAATGAGATACCTCGTTTTTAAATTATAGTAAATCCAAAACTCGTCTGGAATTCATGAAACTTGGCATGGTATCATGGAGCGGCATCAACATGTCATGGTAAAAAATTTATCCCATTTGGGGAAGGTTTGGGTATAAGCTTCTCACATACCAGAGCTTCTCACAACAAGCATCATGGTTTCGATAGGGAACGTCCCACCTTTGGGGACGAAACGATATCCATTGCCTCTTATTGGTTTCAATCTTTTTCTCGTGTCAACATAGAACAACTGGACTGTTGTGTCAATTTTTGGGATTTTTGGGGTTCGTTTGGACATTTTTACGCATTAACTGATTTTTCAATGCATTTATGTGCATAATTCGAATTTGAACTACATGCACATGCTCCGGTGCATATAAATTGGGTGAAAAATTAAATTTGTGTCCTTGGGTGCATGCTTAGGTCCCATGCAAGAAATGGGAATGAATTTCAAACACCAGGGCTCCGTTGATTGCCGGCAAAACATTAAGATACCTGGTTTTTAAATTCTAGTAAATCCAAAACTCGTCAAAAATTCATGAAACTTGGCATGGTATCATGGAGTGGCATCAACATGCCGTGGTAAAATTTTTGTCCCATTTTGGGCAGGTTTGGGTATAAGCTTCTCACAAACCAGAGCTTCTCACAACAAGCATGATAGTTTCTAAAGGGGACGTCCCACCTTTGGGGACGAAACGATATCCATTGCCTCTTATTTCTTTCAATTTTTTTCTCATGTCAACATAGAACAATAGGAGTGTTGTGTCAATGTTTGTGATTTTTCGGGTCAATGAATTTATGGGCATAATTTTAATTTGAACTACATGCACATGCTCCAGTGCATATAAATTGGTTGAAAAATCAAATCTGTGTCCTCGGTTGCATTCTTAGGTCCGATGCAAGAAATGGGAATGAATTTCAAATACCAGGGCACCGTTCATTGCCAGCAAAATGTTGAGATACCTGTTTTTTAAATTCTAGTAAATCCAAAACCCGTCTGAAATTCATGAAACTTGGCATGGTATCATGGAGGGGCATCAATATTCCGTGGTAAAATTTTTGTCCCATTTGGGGCAGGTTTGGGCATAAGCTTCTCACAACAAGAATGATGGTTTCGATAGGGAACGTCCCACCTTTGGGGACGATATGATATCCATTTCCTCTTATTGCTTTCAATTTTTTTCTCGTGTGAACATAGAACAACAGGAGTGTTGTGTCAATTTTTGTGATTTTCGTGGTTCGTTTGGACATTTTTATTCATTAACCGAGTTTTCAATGCACTTATGTGCATAATTCAAATTTGAACTACATGCACATGCTCCAGTGCATATAAATTGGTTGAAAATCAAATATGTGGCCGTGGGTGCATGCTTAAGTCCCATGCAAGAAATGGGAATGAATTTCAAACACCAGGGCACCGTTGATTGCTGGCAAAATCTTGAAATACCTGGTTTTTAAATTCTAGTAAATCCAAAACTAGTCTGAAATTCATGAAACTCGGCATGGTATCATGGAACGGCATCAACATGCCGTGGGAAAAAAATTGTCCCATTTGGGGCAGGTTTGGGTTTATGCTTCTCACAAACCAGAGCTCCTCACAACAAACATGATGGTTTCGGTAGGGAACGTGCCACCTTTGGGGACGGAATGTTATCTGTTGCCTCTTATTGCTTTCAAAAATTTTCTAGTGTCAACATAGAACAACAACAGTGTTGTGTTTAATCTTGGAATTTTTAGGGGTTCATTTGGCCTTCTTTATACATTAACTGGGTTTTCTAGGAATTTTATGTGCATAATTCAAATTGTAAGTACAAGCGTATGCTCCGGTGCATATAAATTGGTTGAAAAATCAAATTTGTGTCCTTGCATGCATGCTTAGGTCCCATGCAAGAGATGGGAATGAATTTCAAACACAAGGGCATTGTTGGTTGCCGGCAAAACGTTGAGTTACATGGTTTTTAAATTCTAGTAAATCCAAAACTCGTCTGAAATTCATGAAACTTGGCATGGTATCATGGAGCGGCATCAACATGCCGTGGTAATTTTTTTTGTCCCATTTGGGGCAGGTTGGGGTATAAGCTTCTCACAAACCAGAGGTTCTAACAACAAGCATGATGGTTTCGATATGGAAAGTCCCACCTTTGGGGCAAAACGATATCCATTGCCTCTTATTGCTTTCAAATTTTTTTCTCATGTCAACATAGAACAACATGAGTGTTGTGTCAATTTTTGTGATTTTTCGGGATTCGTTTGGACATTTTTATGCATTAACTAAGTTTTCAATGCATTTATGTGCGTAACTGAAATTTTAACTACATGCACATGCTCCATTGCATAATAATTGGTTGAAAAATCAAATCTGTGTCCTCGGGTGCATGCTTAGGTCCCATGCAAGTAATGAGAATGAATTTCAAACACCAGGCCACCGATGATTGCCGTCAAAATGTTGAGATACCTGGTTTTTTAAATTCTAGGAGATCGAAAAACTCGTCTGAAATTCATGAAACTTGGCATGGTATCATGGAGCGGCATCAACATGTTGTGGTAAAAAATGAGTCCCATTTGGTGCAGGTTTGGGTATTAGCTTCTCACAACAAGAATGATTGTTTCGATAGGGAACGTCCCACCTTTGGCGACGATACGATATCCATTTCCTCTTATTGCTTTCAAAATTTTTCTCGTGTCAACATAGAACAACAGGAGTGTTGTGTCAATTTTTGTGATTTTTCGGGGTTCGTTTGGACATTTTTATGCATTAACTGAGTTTTCAATGCATTCATGTGCACAATTCAAATTTGCACTACATGCACATGCTACATTGCATATAAATTGGTTGAAAAATAAAATATCTGTCCTTGGGTGCATGCTTAGGTCCCATGCAATAAATGGGAATGAATTTCGAACACCAGGGCATCGTTGACTGCCGGCATAACGTTTAGATTACTAGTTTTTAAATTCTAGTAATTCCAAAACTCGTCTGAAATTCATGAAACTTGGCATGGTATCATGGAGCGGCATCAACATGCCGTCGTAAATTTTTTGTCCCATTTGGGGCAGGTTTGGGTATAAGCTTCTCACAAACCATAGCTTCTCACAACAAGCATAATGGTTTCGATAGGGAACGTCCCACCTTTGGGGACGAAACGATATCCATTGCCTCTTATTGCTTTCAAATTTTTTTCTCATGTCAACATAGAACAACATGAGTGTTGTGTCAATTTTTGTGATATTTCGGGATTCGTTCTGACATTTTTATGCATTAACTAAGTTTTCAATGCATTTATGTGCGTAACTGAAATTTGAACTACATGCACATGCTCTAGTGCATAATAATTGGTTGAAAAATCAAATCTGTGTCCTCGGGTGCATGCTTAGGTCCCATGCAAGTAATGGGAATGAATTTCAAACTCCAGGGCACCGTTGATTACCGTCAAAATGTTGAGATACCAGGTTTTTTAAATTCTAGGAGATCCAAAACTCGTCTGAAATTCATGAAACTTGGCATGGTATCATGGAGCAGCATCAACATGCTGTGGTTAAAATGAGTCCCATTTGGTGCAGGTTTTGGTATAAGCTTCTCACAACGAGAATGATGGTTTCGATAGGGAATGTCCCACCTTTGGGGACGATACGATATCCATTTCCTCTTATTGCTTTCAAAAAATTTCTCATGTCAACATAGAACAACATGAGTGTTGTGTCAATTTTTGTGATTTTTCGGGGTTCGTTTGAACATTTTTATGCATTAACTGAGTTTTCAATGCATTTATGTGCACAATTCAAATATGCACTACATGCACATGCTACATTGCATATAAATTGGTCGAAAAATAAAATCTCTATCCTTGGGAGCATGCTTAGGTCCCATGCAATAAATGGGAATGAATTTCAAACACCAGGGCATCGTTGACTGCCGGCATAACGTTTAGATAACTAGTTTTTAAATTCTAGTAATTCCAAAACTCGTCTGAAATTCATGAAAATTGGCATGGTATCATGGAGCGGCATCAACATGCCGTGGTAAAAAATTTGTCCCATTTGGTCCAGTTTTGGGTATATGCTTCTCACGAACCAAAGCTCCTCACAACAAGCATGATGGTTTCGGTAGGGTACGTGCCACCTTTGGGGACGGTGTTATCCGTTGCCTCTTATTGCTTTCAAAAAATTTCTAGTGTCAACGTAGAACAACGGGAGTGTTGTGTTTAATCTTGGAATTTTTCGGGGTTCGTTTGGCCTTCTTTATATATTAACGGGGTTTTCTAGGAATTTTATGTGCATAATTAAAATTTTAAGTACAAGCATATGCTCCGGTGCATATAAATTGGTTGAAAAATCAAATTTGTGTCCTTGCATGCATGCTTAGGTCCCATGCAAGAGATGGGAATGAATTTCAAACATCAGGGCATTGTTGGTTGCTGGCAAAACGTTGAGATACATGGTTTTTAAATTCTAGTAAATCCAAATCTCGTCTGAAATTCATGAAACTTGGCATGGTATCATGGAGCGGCATCAACATGCCGTGGTAAAAAATTTGTCCCATTTGGGGCAGGTTTGGGTATAAGCTTCTCACAAACCATAGCTTCTCACAACAAGCATAATGGTTTCGATAGGGAACGTCCCACCTTTGGGGACGAAACGATATACATTGCCTCTCATTGCTTTCAATTTTTTTTCTCGTGTCAACATAAAACAACAGGAATGTTGTGTCAATTTTTGTTATTTTTCGTGGTTCGTTTGGACATTTTTATGCATTGACTGAGTTTTCAATCCATTTATGTGCATAATTCAAATTTGAACTACATGCACATGCTCCAGTGCATATAAATTGGTTGAAAAATCAAATATGTGTCCTTGGGTGCATGCTTAGGTCCGATGCAAGAAATGGGGATGAATTTCAAACACAAGGGCACCATTGATTGCCGACAAAACATTGAGATACCTGGTTTTTAAATTCTAGTAAATCCAAATCGCGTTTGAAATTCATGAAACTTGGCACGGTATCATGGAGCGGCATCAACATGTCATGGTAAAAATTTGTCCCATTTGGGGCCGGTTTGGGTATAAGCTTCTGAGAAACTAGAGCTTCTCACAACAAGCATGATGGTTTCGATAGGGAACGTCCCACCACTACAAAAAAAAGACACATCCGTGACATTTTGGGCCGAACGAATTTTTTTCTGTCATACATATGACACTTCTATGACGATAATTGTGACAAAACCCGGTATCATCATAGATGTGGTGGGCTCCTACTTCTATGACAAAAAATCATGACAAAAAATGGGCTTTTCGTCCTGGGCGGGACGGAGACGCAGCTGCATGACATTCTTTGGGCCGTCCATGACGGAAAAAACCGTGGTAGAAGCGAGCAGGAGGAAAATTTCGGGAGGTTCCTGGTTACGGTGGGAGGTCGGGGGTCGAGCGATGCGCGTTTCTCTCATACACGTACGCGAGTGTGTGCGAGGCGTTGGCTCTAACTGAACCCGAGCGAGGCGTTGGGCTCTAACTGAACCCGAGCGATTGCACTGCATGCTACACGTTACTGAACCCGAGCGATCGATCGATGGCTGTTAACTAAACCCGATCGAGCGATTCCTTCGCTACTGCTGCTAACCGAAGCCGATCGATTGGATGAACAGTGAGCATTGCGCGGGGGGGGGGGGGGTTCGATGAACAGTGAGCGGTGGCGTTGCCTCTGGATGAACAGGACCCCGTGGTGTGGTGGAGGGCTGGATGAACAGTTGATGGTAGAGGGGTGCCCATGGAGGGGTGGTTGAACAGGACCCCGTGGTGTGGAGGGCTGGATGAGCGATGAAGCGGTGGAGGGGTGGTTGAGCGATGGCCGGTGGTGTAGCGGCGGTGGAGGCTGGATGAAGCAGGAACGCGTGGAGGCTGGAGGAGGTCGACGGTGGAGATGAAGCGGTATCCGTGGAGTCCCATTTTGCGATCGCCACAACCCTCCCAATGAACAGGACCCCGTTTGAGCGTAGTAGGTCCGTTTAAATCCATTTTGCGATACGCCACCCCTCCCGATCAACAGGACCCCCGTTTCGACTGTAGGAGGTCCGTTTCGTCCGTTTTGCGTTACGCCACACCCCTCCCGATCAACAAGACCCCCGTTTCGACCGTAGGAGGTCCGTTTCCTCCATTTTGCGGTACGCCACACCCCTCCCGATAGACAGGACCCCCTGTTTCGACCATAGGAGGTCTGTTTCCTCCGTTTTGCAGTACGCCACACACCTCCCGATCAATAGGACCCCGTTTCGAACGTAGGAGGTCCGTTTCCTCCGTTTTGTGGTACACCAGGCCTCGTTTCCATCGCCTGTTCCGTCCAAGCCCTCCCGATGAACACGACCACGCATTCCGTTCCGACCCAGCCGGTTGGCTCTCCATGAACACTGGCAGCGACCTTTGTTTCTCCGTTCCGACCCAGCCATGTACGTATGCGCGAGTAGGCGTTCGAGACCCAGCCATGTACGCATGCGCGAGTAGGCATTCGAGACCCTGCCCATTGTATGTACGTGTACATGCTACGTGCGCGCCTCTACTACGACACGTGCACGCCGCTACATCAACCAGTATATATGTACGTACACGTTCGCGACTAGAATGACAACGCTACGTACGCTTCGACCAGGTGGGTCCCGACTGTCAGGCACTTCCTTGCGTGCGAAGATGTAGCTGGTGGGTCCCAGCAGTCAGGGGGGCGAATCGTTTTATTTTTGTTTGCCCGGACGCACTTCCTTGCGTGCGAAGGTGTAGCTGGTGGGTCCCAACAGTCAGGGGGGCGAATCGTTTTGTTTTGCCCGTACGCACTTCCTTGCGTGCGAAGATGTAGCTGGTGTGTCCCAGTAGTCAGCGGGGCGAATCGTTTTTTTTGCCCGGACGAACTTCCTTGCATGGGAAGATGTAGCTGGTGGGTCCCAGCAGTCAGGGGGATACATTTTTTTCGCAAAATACGGTGGCCCGTCCGGTGGGTCCCTGCTGTCAGGTGGACGAATCATTATTTTGCGCGTAATAAGGAGGCACTTCCTTGCTGCGGCCGTGGACCCAGCTGTCGGCCTCTCCACGTACAGTCCACGTCCGATGGAAGTTGTTCCTTGACCATGTTGACCACGCCACGCCGAGAGCAGCACGCCGGTGGACGACGGCGAGGACTAGGAAGGGGACAACTCGGAGCCGGGGAAGACGCAGCAGTGGATGCCCACGCGAAGAGGAGTACGAGGGTTCACTGGGTCGGCTGCGGTGTGAGGCTATTGTCGCCGCAGAATAATAGGGGGTGTGGGTGAGTAGAGGGATGGCCTGGCCAGCGGTGGGAGTAGTAGGGGCCCGTGAGGCCTCCGCGGCATCACAACCCGACCCACGGGAGAAGCGAGGCAGCGACACGACCGATGCTGGTTTGGGCGTCTGGAGCAAGAAGACCAGAGGTTGAAGAAGCACTATGGCCGTTGGATTAACATCGTAAGCTAACAGGATCTAGAATCGTTCATATTGACTAAGTTGACAAAGCCCTCCGTCACCGTCAACTTGGTAGGCCCACAAGTCAGCCTCCCACTTTGCTGGGTTCCAGCTGGCAGGGGGAGTATTCATTTTTTTATGCGTAATAAGGAGGCACTTCCTTGCGTGCGGAGATAGCTGGTGGGTCCGACATGTCAGCGGGGGCATGCTTTTTTCACGAAATACAGAGGCCCGTCCGGTGGGTCCCAGATGTCAGGTGGAGGAATCATTATTTTGTGCGTAACAAGGAGGCATTTCCTTGTGTGCAGCCGTGGACCCAGCTGTCAGCCTCTCCATGCATAATCTACTTCCAAAGGCGTCATTTGTTGACCACGTTGACCACGCCGCGCCGAGCGCATCCAAGGTGGTGGACGACGGCGGGGCCCCGGACAGCAACAAGCCAGAGATGGGAAGACACGGGAGTAGAGTCACAGACGGAGAGGTGTACGAGGGTTAACTGGTTCTAGTGCGGTGTGGTTCGGCAGTCGGTGGAGAAGAACATGTGGTGTGGAGTGGTGGAGGGATGGCCTGGCCAACGGTTGAGTAGCGCTTCATAGCGAAGCGTGCTAAGTAGAGCTGCTAGCAGCAGGAGGCAGGAGGTGGTCCCGGCGGCGCTGGAGGAAGAAGACGAGAGATTGAAGTTGGGTGCCGGTCGTTGGATGTAAATCCAACGGATAACATGTCAGAATCATTTGTTGACTAAATTGACAAAGATTGCGTTGGCTTCGACCTATTGGCCCACATCTCAGCCTCCAAAAATGTGGCACATATAAAACCCATTTTTTCAGAATTTACAGTCTTTTTTTTGTGCGGTAGAATTTACAGTCAATTTGATCTTTTTTTTTTGAATTACAACCACTAGTTGGGCTGGGTGAACAAATAATGTAGCGTCCATGCGGCCCAATTATTTTATTTCCTAAAAAATTATAGGCCATTTGCACTTTCTCGAAATACACGATTTTGCTGGGCTGATTCTAATTATAATGTTTGGTTGGGCCAGCAATGTTATCAAAAAATAAAAAGGCAATGAGCATTTTGTTATAAATATATTTAAATAATAAGTGATATTATTACATTCTCCTCTTGCAGTTGGGTTTGGTCGATGAAGAATCTACCGCCTCGCTCTGGCAGGACACCCTCAAAACGGCACCCTGTAGATGCTCGATCCTTCAATCTCTGGTGGATGCTCCATCTGGGATCGATACTCCCACCACCGCTCCCTCACGATCGGATTCGGTGAACCTGTTTGCTCCATGGCCCAGAGGAACAGCTCTATGTACTCCGGCGCAACTCCCTCCGGGAGTATCGCCGCCTTTTCGCTCTGTTGCGAGATGTTGGCCATGGATGTCGCCGTCGCCGCTAGTTGGTCCTTGTTGTCAAACCAAGACTGTATCTCCAACATCCTAGCTAGCTTCACAGGGTTGCCGTCTCTGATCCTCACGTATCGTTTGTACTCCTCCATCAATCTACTTCTCCACAACACCTTCACTCGCCGGCGGTGGTTTTTGAATGGAAGAGGAGAGGAGTAGCGCTGGTTTTCGATTAGAATTGGAGAGGAGCGACGCTAGTTTTGGACTGGGACATGAGAGAAGGGGCAGTGGTTTTGAAATGGAAGAGGAGAGGAGCGGCGCTGGATTTAGATTGGAATAGGAGAGGAGCGGCGGTGGTTTGAGAGGAGAAGAGCGGAAGAGCGGCGCTGGTCTTGGAAGTATTTTTTTGTTGTTTTGCGTATTTTGGGTCAAAGTTTGACCACGTACTATATTTGACAAGCAAAATGTGACTGCATGTCACCAAAAGTTGTATCGTTTGGTTCGTATCTAAATGTACTTTGAAATTATATTATTTTTGCAACGTATAACATATATTTTATGTGCGAAAATCATGGTCAATTATGACCCAGAATAAAAGGGAGACTAGTTAATGTGGGGTCGCTTTCTTAATTGAAGGGTAAATTGATTTTGATTTTGATCCGATCACAGTGGCCGCCCTCTCGTCCAATCCTAAATCGCTGCCGCTTGCATCCTCTCTCTCTTCTCCATTGCAAAACCACCTCCTCTCCTCTCCATCATCTCCATTCCAAAACCACTGTCTCGCCTCTCCCTCTTCTGATATTCTCCATTGCAAAACCACCTCCTCTCCTCTCCATCATCTCCATTCCAAAACCACCGTCTCGCCTCTCCCTCTTCTGATCTTCTCCATTGCAAAACCACCTCCTCTCCTCTCCATCATATCCATTCCAAAACCACCGTCTCGCCTCTCCCTCTTCTGATCTTCTCCATTGCAAAACCACCTCCTCTCCTCTCCATCATCTTCATTCCAAAACCACCGTCTCGCCTCTCCCTCTTCTGATCTTCTCCATTGTAAGACCACCTCCTCTCCTCTCCATCATCTCCATTCCAAAACCACCGTCTCGCCTCTCGCTCTTCTCTATTGTAAGACCACCGTCTCTCCTCCCATCTTCTAATGCTAGCACCGGACCACTCAGAAGGACATCTATGGAGAGGATGCAACAGCGAATCAGGCAGATCATCGGCGGCGACTAGGCAAAGTTAGTCAGGTTGAAGGAGATCCTTAGTTGGTTTGACAATGAGTGGGAGATTTCAAGGACGGTGCGGGCTATGTGGCAATGCACGCGAAAGAGCAAGACGGTGGCGATGAGGGCGGATATCTACATGAACTCCTCGACGGCAGTCACGCCGCAGCCCTCCGAGTTCAAGGAGTATCTCCTCTGGGCGATGGAGCAGACAGATTCACCCGAGGCGACAGTCAGGCGGAGGTGGTGGGCGTACAAGTCGAAGGTCGAGCATCCAGAGGATAACGAATCGATCGAGTATGGTGTGCCGTTCGTGAGGGTGCAGAGCCAGCCGGAGCCACAGGAGTATTCGTTCTCCCACCGCAAGAGGAGGCTGGGTGGCGCGACGTCGCTTCCTCGCCATTCTCCACGGTTCCCTCGGCGCTCGCCTCATTTCAACGGTGGAGGTAGGGTTTAAGGTAAGCTTCGCACTAACCTAATCTTCTTTCTGCTCATGCTTACAATTAGTGTGACAGCTAATGAAAATCATGCTTACAATAAGTCTCCGAGTACTACGCCAACCACCCTAAAATAGGTCTGGACCTTTGAGTCAAAGTTGTGACACAGTTTACAAATAAAGAAAAATAGATTGGTGCTTCTTTCAGAAAAGAGTACTCCCTAGAAAACTGCCAATATAAGTTACTAGTATTTGGTTAGAGGATTTGCTACCGAGAAAGATCCGTTCACAGAGAGCGCCACACATCCCACTGGTGGTGGTGGATGCCAATGCGTGCATGCAGCATGGTTGGTGTCGGTAATTTTTACTTGGCACACCTCGCACTCTGCATATATTCCGGTTCCATCATTACATTTGTGCAGTCCACCAAAATGCAGCTGAATAACCCTGTTTGCACAGATAATGAAAATGCGTGATTACATTATAGTGGCACTAGTTGATGAAACACACAAAATAAATAGAAGAAAATATTGTGATAGTATCATAGTATGCCATGCTGCGAGGGCGAGATGGACCCTGCGACGCCTCATATGGTACGCCTCATACTGGACATCGTCCCAAGTCTCCCAGATACACCTTATGCCAGTGATGAACATCAGTGTACAGCGGTAGTACAAGGAGGCGCATTGAGACATTCAAATCTCTATTTTTGTACATATCAACTAAAATTAAGCACCCCAGTTTGCAGAAATGCTTAAACATTAACAATGGGACTAGTTGATGAAACATACATTAACAAAGAGAAGCACTTTCTTTATCTACATTGGAAATGAAATGATAGAGATGACACTCACGCTATTTTAACTATATTATTACATCATTTTATCAGTGACACTAGGGTTGACGGTGTGGCAAGCGAGGTGTACCGTGCGCGCCGCAAGGATGGAGGCCGGGTGCTTAGGCTGGGATTGCGGTGTCAAAACCGGCGGATCTCGCGTAGGGGTCCCGAACTGTGCGTCTAGGTGGATGGTAACAGGAGACAAGGGACACGATGTTTTTACCCAGGTTCGGGCCCTCTCGATGGAGGTAATACCCTACTCCTGCTTGATTAATATTGATGATATGGGTAGTACAAGAGTAGATCTACCACGAGATCAAGGAGGCTAAACCCTAGAAGCTAGCCTATGGGATGATTGTTGTTCGTCCTACGGACTAAAACCCTCCGGTTTATATAGACACCGGATAGGTTAGGGTTACACAAAGTCGGTTACAATGGTAAGAGATCTACATATCCGTATCGCCAAGCTTGCCTTCCACGCCAAGGAAATTCCCATCCGGACACGGGACGAAGTCTTTTATCTTGTATCTTCATAGTCTTGGAGTCCGACCGTGATGATAGTTCAGCTATCCGGACACCCCCTAGTCCAGGACTCCCTCAGTAGCCCCTGAACTAGGCTTCAATGACGACGAGTCCGGCGCGCATATTGTCTTCGGCATTGCAAGGCGGGTTCCTCCTCCGAATACTTCATAGAAGGTTTTGAACACAAGGATAGTGTCCGGCTCTGCAAAACAAGTTCCACATACCACCATAGAGAGAATAATTTTTGCGCAGATCTGCTGACGTACTCCGCGGCGTGACATCACACCACGACCAGGCCTTTATACGAATTGTTTTTTACCGTTCCACCTTAGCGCGTTTAGCGAGGCGGTTTCCCTGGCACGTATTACCAAAGCATAGATCGTGCCCCCTTATTCCGGGATTCCCATCAATACGGACGTGGGTAACCCATCCGCGCCATTGATTATGGCGCTTGGGAGATAAGCGATTTTTACCAGGCTGGCGGGGGACGCATAGCTTCGTCCGTCCATATAAGGGGATAAGGATCCACCTTATTCACCTACGCCTTCTACCTCCTTTGCTCATCCATTTCCGCGCACTCGAGCTCCAGCGCCCAAGTCCGCATACCCCACCTCAACCTTCTCCAACTATGTCCGGAGCGGGAGGCAGGTGGATGGCCTCCTCCGTCACGGAGGGGCACATCACAAGACTGCGGGAGGCCGGATAATTGTCCGGCGACATCGCACACCGGCTGCCCGACGAGGGGCAGCTCATCCCCGCTCCCAGGCCCCATGAGAGGGTGGTGTTCCTCACCCACTTCCTCTGCGGACTAGGTTTTCCACTTCACCCATTTGTCTGTGGGCTCATGTTCTACTATGGCCTGGATTTCCATGATCTGGCCCCAAACTTCATCCTCAATATCTCGACGTTTATCGTCGTGTGTGAGGCCTTCCTCTGCATCCAACCCCACTTCGGCTTATGGTTGAAGACCTTTAGCGTCAAGCCGAAGATAGTGGGCACGCCGAGGAGTGCGGAGCGCTATGGTGGGCAGGATGCCCAATGTTCTTTGGCTCGAGGCCTCCTTCGTGGAGACAATAAAGGGGTGGCAATCGGGGTGGTTCTACATCACCGAGCCGTGCGACTCCAACTGGGCGGCGGCCCCCGAATTCAGATCTGGCTCCCCCACACGGCTCACATCATGGAAAGAGACGGGCCTGAAGTGGGGTGATTCGGAAGAGCTGACCGGACTCCAAACCTGTGTCCGAAACCTGGTGGACAAGAAGCTCAAGCTTGTCGACGTAGTCCAGGTTATGCTCATCCGCCGGATTCTCCTATGCCAGGAATGGGCCTTTAATTTGTGGGAGTTTGATCCGGCACAACACCGAACCTTGAGCCGGCTCTTCGACACTACGTACGAAGATGCCTGGAAGGTGCTGTTCAAGGGTGCCGAAGCTCCCGCATCCGCTAACAAAGATCGCGGATACAGCTCGCAGCGTCAAGCCGGCGAGGTAAGTTATTTTACCCTTTATGGGACTCTTTTTTCATAGTTTGACTCTATGCGGGATCTAAAACTCCCTAATATTTGACAGGACTGGCTGAAGATGTCCGGACAGATTAACTGTCCGGCTCCTTTGCCGGAAGACCCAGCGGACACCCGATTGACGGGGCTGCTGGCTCCGGTACCCCATGTGGTGCCGGAGAAGAAGGCCAAGAAGGAGGCCACGGGAACTCGAAGGAGCTCCCGACGCCAGTCTTTGTCAGTTCTCAAGCAGAATCTTCTCCTGAGGACAAGGAGGAGGAAAAAGTAGCTTCTCCCCCAACCGGGGAGGAGAGGAAAAGGAAGTCCGCCCCAACTGGGGAGGCCGGAGGGTCCAAGAAGGGAAGAACCCTTCCTCCGGACTTCTCCACCAACGTCGACAACGAAGAGGAGGATTGGCCAACAAGGGCCAAGCCCCTGGTGAAATCGTAAGTGTCCGGATACCCATGGCTTTTTTATTATTGCATAGTGTTCTCTAATGTCGAACAATCATGTAGCCCGCCCAAGGGCGAGTTCGCCGCTTCATCGGCCGGGTCCTTGGGTCCGTCGGAAATGGAAGTGCCGCTTCCGGCCGCCTCCTCGCTCACGCTGCGGGCCGAAGCCAAGGTGGTGCCCCAAGGGGGCACAGTCGAAGGAGGTGGCGCAGAGGCGCCACAAGGCAACCTCTCGGACTCGAGCACGTGGGGGGCAAGACCCGAGGCTCTAAGCCCGACCCTTGCCGGACTCCATGCCGGAACCTTCAGCTGTTCCGGAGTCCGGCAGCGGTCCCTTCGTAAGAAGGTAAGGCGCCGGTGTCCTCCGTCCAACCGGAGGCACCGGATAACTCTTGGGCGCTTAACAGCGCCTCCATCGAGGAAACACCGCCTTTGTTATGAGTGTGGTGATCCGAACCGATTCGATCCGCCAAGAGCGGGCTGACGGCTTATGCCGATCTTCTAACGAGCTTTGAGGTAAGTTCAGAATATGTAAAAATATTACCGCATAGGCGGTAGCCCACGATGCTTAGTTCGGTGTTCGGAAAGAAAAGCGGACTAAGGATCTAAAAAGATATCTGTGAGAGTCTAACATAAGGATATCAATATGGGAATGCGAGGCTCTTATTCTTGACCTCTGCACGGACTGATGCGGAGGTCGATGCATTGAAGCACAACCTCGGCGGTCCGAGCGAGCTCGGCCAAGCCAAGAAGCAGCTCGAGGACAAGGAAGGTAAGTAATACCTTATTAGAGAAATACCTTATAGAAAGGTTTGATTGCAAAAATAACAGGAATAACATGGAGTACTGCGGGGCCCACGAATGAGGTGGCGACCACGAAGGATGCTTGATGTTCGTGGCCAAAAAGCTCATGGCTGTGGAACACACCGAGCGAGAGAAGGGGAGGCGCAGCTGGCGGAGGTGCGGCAAGAGATCCAGGCTCTCGTGGAAAAACACGAGGGTTTGGAGCGTGACTCAAAGACCTGAGAGTCCGAGCTTGCCTCGGCTCTTGAGAGTGCCGAAGCTGCTAAGGCCGAGGCCCAAAAAGCCCTCCAAGAAATTGAATCATTAAAGAAGATAGCGGCGGGTAAGGCATTCTTTATGCAAAGCACGCATGTGAAAGTGAATTACCTATTACTTACCCGGATTCGGAGCTCTCCAGGAGCATTCGTAGATCTGCCCGTGGTGTATGCGATCTTTGCCGCATTCTACCGCGCCAAGGAGGGGAGCTCAATGGAGAAGGTGTTACGGTCTCAATATCTTTGAGGCCGGACATCCGGTGCCCCTAAGCGACCAGCTGAAGCAGCTAGTCGAACTCCACAAGGTCGCCGAACAGGCCATGAAGGGCCTTATAGTTAATTTGTGGTCATTGGAAGCCATGCACAGGAGCTACTTGACTTAGTCACGGTGGCTGGTGGGCGCCATCCACGAATCTAAGTCATCAAAGCGCTCCGTCTGCATTGAAGGTATCCGTCGGGCCCTTGCCCATGCTAAAGTGCACTTTGGGGCAAGCTGGATGCGGAGAAGCTTGTGAAGGGCCAGACCGCAGAAGGGCAAGGAGCATCGCACGCCTGATATGTACTATGAGGGCCTCCTGAAGGGTGCCCGCCGAATAGCGGATGAGTGCTCCAAAGATGTAATTTTTGAATAGACTCGCATTTGTTATCTTGTATGATGAAAACTTGTTCATGTGCGCTAAGCAACGCTTGTTAATTTAAAATATTACCTTCTGTGCGGCCGTTTATCAAATTTGAGAGATGGCAAGTCGTTGGCTTCAGCCCCCATGCCACGAGTGCTGGGGTGTTCGGGATAAACTTGAGCACTCTTGTTCCCATTCTTGGGTCCATCTAGTGATGCGCTCAGCATAGCGAACAAGGCAACCAGACTTATAATGCTTGAACACTCTCACTTAGCCATAGAATTCTATAATTTTAAATTTAGTGAAGCCCCTAGTATTCGGAAGACCAAGTTCGGGGCGCTATCCACGCCTTGGCCGGACAATTCCGGTTCCTCGCTCTAAGCGGCATAAGTCTTTAGGGACCCAAAAAAACCTCTCGAACAGCGACCGGCTCTCACCCTATCATGACGGTCAGTTTTAGCTTTCTCCACTGAGGTGCTCGACCCAGCTCAACTGAGGCACAATCGCAGTGGTTCTCCTGGTGCTACCTTAGCCGATATAACGGAACGTAAGGTACCAAAACATGGGAGCCGGGCAAACCCAACTATTGACCCAAGACATGATTGAGCCGATTCATATAATGCTATAAGTTGAGGTGCCGCACTTGTGAATGTGTTGAACTTATCACACCATAATTTTGGGGTACTTAAGCCCACAGTGTATTGGCTATACCAAAGTGTACGGGTGCAACATGTCATGAAATGAACATATATATAGATAAAGAAAGGAGTGCAATAATAGGCAAAAGCTATGTATTGTTTTAAAAAAGGTACTGCAATGAAGGCAGAACGATACAAATGGTGCGATAAGCAAAGGATGGGACTATCTAACATGTCCCCCTCCAGGGGTAAGCTGCGGGATGGTATGTAAAACAGGTATAATGCTCGTAATAGAGACCACCTGAACACTCGACGTGGCTTTCTCCTTCCCTGGCTGTTGCATCGCGAGTTCGGCGATTCTAGTGCCGGACAGGACTTCTGGAAAACGGAGTCTGGAAAGTAAGAAAAGGGAAGAAAAAATAAAAAAGAAAAAGAATGACACAATCGGGAGACCCTGGTGCGGTTGAGCCGCATTCCGGGCGCGCCGTGGTCGTGCCCCTCCTCTTATGCCCATGGTATCTCCAGAGCGTAGTTATGTACGCTTAGTACTGGCTTCGCAATTTCGTGAGGGCTGGGGTTGGGGCGGATTACTCTGGCGATGCTTGAATCGTGCGGCGGTCTTGTTGTAGGTTACTCTGGGCGGCAGCGGTGTCCGGACGCTTAGTGGCGGACTCGAGAATTCTTGTGAGAGGCTGCTTTGCCCCTCCGCGCGAAGGGCCGCCGTGTGCTCCTCCGTTCGCAGAAGGCGTTCGGTGTTTCCATTGATAGTGATAACTCCTCGAGGGCTGGCATCTTGAGCTTGAGGTATGCGTGGTGCGGCACCGCATTGAACTTTACCGTGCGGTTCGTCCGGCGATGCATGATAGCCGCTGCGGAGCGGGACTATGTCGAAGATCAACATTTAACCCGGAAGTTATCCGGGGATCCGAAGACCACTTCGAGTGTAACTGAGCCCGTACAACTGGCCTCTACACCCAGTATGACGCCTTTAAAGGTCGTCTTTGTAGGTTTAATCCTTGAGGGGTCTATGCCCATTTTGCGCACTGTATCCTGATAAAGCAGGTTCAGGCTGCTACCGCTGTCCTTCAAGACTCTGGTGAGGTGAAATCCGTCAATAATTGGGTCAAGAGCAAATGCGGCAAAACCGCCGTGACGAATGCTAGTGGGGTGGTCCCTTCGATCGAAGGTGATCGGGCAGGAAGACCAATGGTTGAACTTTGGGGCGACTGGCTCCATCGCATATACGTCCCTTAGTGCATGCTTCCACTCTCTTTTGGGTATGTGGGTTGCGTATATCATGTTCACCGTCCGCACTTGTGTGGGAAAACCCTTCTGTCCTCTATTGTTCGTGGCGGGGCTCTTCCTCGTCATCGCTATGCAGCCCCTTGTCATTGAGTTCGCACTTAACTTGCTCGCTTGCTTGAACACCCAACAATCCCTGTTGGTGTGATTGGCTGGTTTTTCGGGGGTGCCATGTATCTGGCACAAGCGATCGAGTATTCGGTCCAAGTTGGATGGGCCCTGGGTATTTCTTTTGAATGGCTTCTTCCGCTGACCGGGTTTAGAGCCTCTAAATCCGGTATTGACGGCCGTATCATCAGCATTATCGCCGTTAATGCGGCGCTTGTTCTTGCTGCGAGGCAACCTGCCATTGCTGTCCTTGGTATCCGAACTATCAGGGTGTTTGGCCAAGTTGTTGCTTCGAGCTAGCCAGATATCCTCTCCCGCACAAAAGCGGGCCATGAGTGTTGTGAGGGCTGCCATGGATTTCGGCTTTTCCTGTCCTAGGTGCCGGGCAAGCCATTTGTCGCGGATGTTATGTTTGAAGGCTGCAAGGGCCTCCGCATCCGGACAGTCAATGATTTGATTTTTCTTTGTTAGGAACCGTGTCCGAATTATGCGGCGATTCTTATGGCTGCTGAATTATATGGCTAAGGTCATCGGCGTCTGGTGGTCGCACATATGTGCCCTGGAAGTTATCAAGGAATGCGGCTTCCAGGTCCTCCCAACAACCAATTGATTCTGCTGGCAAGCTGTTGAGCCAATGCTGAGCTGGTCCTTTAAGCTTGAGTGGGAGTATTTCATGGCGTGTAGATCATCACCGCGGGCCATGTGGATATGGAGGAGATAGTCCTCGATCCAGACCGCAGGATCTGTGGTACCATCGTATGATTTGATGTTGACGGGTTTGAAGCCCTCGGGGATTTGATGATCCATTACTTCATCTGTGAAGCATAGTGGGTGTGCGGTGCCTCTGTATTGGGCTATATCACGACGTAGCTCATATGAGCTTTGTCTACTGTGTTCGGCCCGCCCGAGTTTGCTATATCCGGCGCGACGGTAATCATCCCGCGTCGTTGGGCGCCCACGCGATCCGTAGATCGATCTTGTATGTTTTTCCTTATCCTCCAATATATCTCGCAAGTCCGGTGCATTTTCCCGTGCCTTGGTACTTTTTGAGCGGCGTCGGGTTGTGGCTTGAGCGGAGGGCCGAGAGGCTTCTCTGTCATGACCACGCAGGGTGGCGATCTGCCATGTCGTCTTGTTGGTGACTTGTGTGCTTCCTCCTCTGATCGAGACAATGGCCTGCGTTTGGGGTAGCTTTTTGAGGCGTTCGAGTTCATACTCTTGGCTGCAAGGACTTGATCCATCTGTCATTAGCGAGTCTTGGTCAGCTCTAAGCTGTTGCTGCTTTTTCTTGAGGCTGCTTGCCGTGGCTATAAGCATGCGTTTGAAAAGCTCCTGTTCGGCGGGATCCTCTGGCACGACAAATTCATCTTCGTCGAGGCTTGCCTCATCTTCGGAGGGTGGCGCATAATTGTCGTCCTCGACCTCTCTTTCTGCCGCACTGTCATGCGGACTTGTTTCTCCCTCCTCCCGCGCTGAGTCCTGCTGGAGGGGGTTGTCTTCGGCAATGTCCGGAGTGTTATTGTCTCCCGTGCCGGAATGACCATTTTCTTGGCGCGCGGCGTCGGTAACCCGATGGCTTCTTGCGAGGGTCATCCTCCGTTGTTCCATCGCCCGTTCCCATCTTTTGGGATGTCCACCATGTATATGTCGTATGATGAGGTGGCCTTCCGATTGCCACATGGTATTTGGGTCTTGGTCGTCTCCGGCATAAATGCGTCCACCTTGTCGATGTCTTCGGAGTCGAAGTCGAGCATGTCGGTTAAATCATCGACAGTGGCTACAAAGTGAGTGGTGGGTGGGCGTTGAATTTCTTCGTCGTCCGTATCCCAACCTTCCTGTCCGTAGTCCGGCCAGGGCTCTCCAGATAAAGAGAGAGACTTTAGTGAATTTAGGATGTCCCCAAAGGGCGAGTGCTGAAAGATGTCCGCGGCAGTGAACTTCATTACCGGCGCCCAATCGGATTCGATTGGCAGGGGCACGAAGGGTTCGGAGTCCGGAGAGGAGTCCGGCACCCTGGATTCAAGGTCTTCCCAAAGGACAGGGATGGAGTTCGGCTCAATCGCCGTAGAGGTCGTAGACACCGAGGCGGTGTCCAACCACTCATCCTCGATCGGGGAATCCGGCTCCGGATTAAGGGTCGGAGCGGATGCTGGTGCTGCCTCCAGGGCACTGTTCGGCTGCAGAGCTAGATCATGCCCATCGAGACAGTGTGGCACGCTCAACTGCGGCTCGAATCCGTCGAGGATCAAGTCTCCATGGACATCAGCCGTATAGTTCAAATTTCCAAATCTGACCTGATGGCCAGGGGCGTAGCTTTCGATCTGCTCCAGATGGCCAAGCGAATTGGCCCGCAGTGCAAAGCCGCCGAATACGAAGATCTGTCCAGGGAGAAAAGTCTCACCCTGGACCGCGTCGTTGTTGATGATCGAAGGAGCCATTGGGCCTATAGGTGACGACACAGAGGAACTCTCAATGAAAGGACCAATGTCGGTGTCAAAACCGGCGGATCTCGGGTAGGGGGTCCCAAACTGTGCGTCTAGGCGGATGGTAACAGGAGACAAGGGACACGATGTTTTTACCCAGGTTTGGGCCCTCTCGATGGAGGTAATACCCTACTCCTGCTTTATTAATATTGATGATATGGGTAGTACAAGAGTAGATCTACCACGAGATCAAGGAGGCTAAACCCTAGAAGCTAGCCTATGGTATGATTGTTGTTCGTCCTACGGACTAAAACCCTCCGGTTTATATAGACACCGGATAGGTTAGGGTTACCGCAGTCGGTTACAATGGTAGGAGATCTACATATCCGTATCGCCAAGCTTGCCTTCCACGCCAAGGAAAGTCCCATCCGGACACGGGACGGAGTCTTCAATCTTGTATCTTCATAGTCTTGGAGTCCGGCCGTGATGATAGTTCGGCTATCTGGACACCCCCTAGTCCAGGACTCCCTCAGGGATGCTGAAGCTGGCTCATTTCAGTCACCAACATGGATGATTCAATTCATGGGACCTTTTTGTGCAGTTCACCTAAAATGAAGCAATGTCCTGTGAGCTAGCAGCTTCTTCTTCAATTTTTTTAAGAAAAGGGCTCCAACCCCGGTTCCATTTCCATCAGAAAACGAAACCCACACAGCTTCTTCTTCATTACTTGCAATAGAATTGAGCAACATCAAGGTTGGTTGTGAAGCTCCAGGAATGCTCAACTATAATTTGGATTTCATTTGTGCAGTTCAACTAAGATCGAGCGTGAAATGTATATCTCTGTTGCACATAAAAGGTGGAAAGGAGGGTGACTAACAAGTGATGAAACATCCATCAAATGAAAAGAAGCATGTTCCTTATCTGAATGGCAATCCTACAAGGACAGTAGCAATTTCTAAAGCAGTGGCATTGCTAGATATTAGTGTGGGCATTAGGATTAACTATGACAACCGTTAAATACGACATAACTTTGGGCACGGGAGAGTAGGCGGACCAGGACAGTTGCATTTCTAACAAAAAGAACCAACTTATCTTAATCGGAAATTTTAGCAGGACATGTAAAAAAGTCCCATTGACTCATATTACTGGAGGCATTACATTGAAAACAACATTGGTTTAACGTGTCCTTACTTTTAACAGTGCGACTGCTACATTTTACCAGTGGCATTATGTTAGGACCCCGATTCCAGGTCACATCAATCTAGCCGATAACACCTCATATCACTTTGCAGCCTCACGCACGGTATTCCCATGGTGTCGCCTTACCATTGCCCGGGACCATTTGCGCCTTTTGGCTCACGTATACGATAGTGTCGCTAGCATCCATATGGCAGAGAACCCGGGACACATGGCTAGTCGTGAACCCAAAGCGGCACTAACCCATGGGGACAGGCATACATGAATCAACTTCGAGCATGTCGGTCGATTGACGGCGTGTGAATCCGGGTTGTAACCTTTGGGCTAACAGGACTCTGGGAACACGGGCTGTAGCAGGCTAAGCGGGACTCCGGATGTCACGGCGTGACATTTCCCGAAAAGGGCAGAACCACGAGCGAAGTGAAACACATGCCGGCCGATCAAGTGTCCTTAGCAGTAGTCTTTGGGCTAGTAGGACTCCGGCGAACCGGGCTGTAGCGGACTACTATGGCTCATGGAAGCACTAGACTACATTTCCCCATAAGAGAGGCTGCCAAGGATAAACAACTAGCTTGTCGGATCCCACACATACCAAGCATTTCAATCATTCACACAATATGCTCGATATGTGTAAATACAACATGGCATCACAACATAACTCTACGACTCAAATATTTATTCATTAGGCTCCGAGGAGCCAAGATATTACAAACATGGGTCTCATGACCCAACATTCAAAGCATACAAGTCAAAGCACAAGCAGAAGCTTAACATGTCTGAGTACAGACATCTACAAATGAAAAAGGCTGATAAGCCTGACTAACTACCAGATCCTGCCGAGGGCACAAAATCGTAGCTGAGGTATCAAGCTAAACGTCGAAGTCCACACGGAACTACTAGCAAGACTAACATCTCTCTGCAAAACATAAAATAGGCAAACATGAGTACAAATGTACCCAGCAAGACTTACATAAGAACTAGCTACACATCCATCATTATCAACAAAGTGGGTGGTGGAGTTTAACTGCAGCAAGCCAGCTTTGACTCGGTGGCTATCCTGAACTACGACTTCAAGTAACTCTTTTGAGGTGGCGCACACGAGTCCACATATTCACCATATCAATAAACCACTATGGATCCGCTCCCGTCTTCCTACGAGAACGCCATCCATAGCACTCACGCTTATCTTGCGCATTTTATAGTATCCACTTGCACTTGTCTATGAACTGTACAGGCAACCCAGAAGTCCTTTACCGCGGACACGGCTATTCGAATAGATCATTTATAACCCTGCAGGGGTGTACTTCTTCACACACGCTCTCACCACTTACCGCCGTTTACACGACATGTACTCGGCAACCTTCAAGCGGAAGCCCAACGAGGGTGTCGGCCATGACCTGACTAACCACACAAGTCTCTAGTCCAGGTTTATCGCCTATTCGGCTTCCATCCGCGAGGAGATCCGGCCGGAGTTTCGCTCATAGCCCCAAACGATGTGTGCAGGGTTCCCGAGACACCAAATGGGCGCCCGGTACACCGTGCCACGGTGTATCTACCGCATCATAGCCCACCCCTAGGGTCAGCGCTATGCACGGCCTCCAACACATATCCTACAAACACCAGAAACTAGTTGCAACTCCTGGACAGAGGGCAAGGGCGGTTAATAAGTCGAGAGGGTCCATCGGTTTCACGCCCAATGCGTGGTAGTAGCTGTTTCATGGATCACAAACACAGAACTTAGTTCCTGAGGATGGCTTCAATGAGACAACCCACCATGTACTCCTACATGGCCTCTCACCGATACCTTTACCAAATCGTGTTCACACACTTAGCTCTCAACAGTAGGACATGTTCACACACCTCCGATTCATCCGCGATGAATCATACCTGACACAACTCTAAGCAATAGCAAGCATGACAAACAAGCATGAATGAGTAGGCACATCAGGGCTCAAAGAACTCCTACTCATGCTAGTGGGTTTCATCTATTTACTGTGGCAGTGACAGGTCATGCAGAGGAAAGGGGTTCAGCTACCGCAGCAAATAACAGTTGAATCGATGTTGTCCTAATGCAGTAAAAGAGAGCAGCAGCGAAAGAGTGGGATTGTATCGGAATGAACAAGGGGGTTTTGCTTGCCTGGCACTTCTGAAGATAGCATTGAGTCTTCATTAGTGTCAACGATCACAACGTCGGTACAACGTCTACCGAGGGGGAACAACACCGGCAAACAGAGAAGAAACACAATCAATGCAATGAACAATATGATGCATGCTATGACATGGCAATATGTTGTTGATTGGCCTAATGCAGCTAGCAACAAGTTAAATGGAGTTGGTTTGAACACTAGGTTCAATTTCAAACTCCATATGTGCTTTCTTAAATGCCATTTAATTGAAATGTCCTAAACAGCAACTGTAAGTGGTTCCAACATGCATGAAAATGGTATAGATGAATAGATTGGATTTTTCTGATCATTTTTCATATATAAATTATTTCATTTGGAGTTACGATTGATTTTCTATGATTTTTTAGAAGTTTTGGCTAATTTCTGGAATTTCCTGTATAAGAATAAATCCAGAAAAGGGCATTACTGCGTCAGTATGATCAGTGGGGCACGGACTGGGTCAAACTAACCAGTGGGTCCCGCATGTCAGTAGTTATTTAAACTAACTAAATTTAGTTAGTGTTAACCTAAGTTAATTAACAGACCGGGCCCCACTTGTCATAGACTCAGAGGGGGAGTCAACCTGGCCCCACATAGTCAAAGTCAACGGGGTCAAACCCGCCAGCGTTTAGCAGGCGGCGAGGCCAGACGCGGTGGTGGGAGTGCATTAGCGTGTTCCGTCGACCAAATGAGCGGCGGAGGGCATCTACGCGTAGCTGGGATCAGGACGCAGTGTTTGGTGGCGGTGGTGGAGCTCGGGGTGGCCGGGAAGGTCGCCGGCGACGACCTTGGCGGTCGCCGGAGTCGGGCGAGGTCGAACCCGAGGCTACGGGGAACGGCTGGGCGCATGGGGGTGTGCGTTGGGCTCCTACGAGTCCGGTGAAGATGGTGACGTGCTCGGGATCAAGCCCAAGTGGCTGTGGCCACGACGGCGACGTCTTGATGGCGGCGAAGCCGGCCGTGGTGGAAGACGGATCTAGGAGACGGAAATGGAGGGGCCGAACACAGGGGGAGAATCAGGAGCTCACGTCGAGTGCAGAGGTGGCCTCAGCGTGCTCGGGGAATTCCTGGCGGCGCCGAATCGACCGGAGACGGGCTCGGGTGCCCGAGGTTGAAGACGAAGGCGAAGACGGCGTTCGACGGTGTTCGGAGTCGCGTGTCGGTGTTCTGGGAAAGGGGGTCCCCAGATTTGCCTGCCCGCGGCCTGCGACGTGGCTCAAAGGAGGCCCAGGACAGCCCATCTTCATCAACGCAAGCTAAAGACCCTCGCGAGGGGCCAAGCCTCGTGGGGCGGACGACCAGGAGCTTCCTCAGGCGTGGCCTCGTCAGGCTGGCTCATGAGGAGGCGGAGAGTTCAAGGCAGGGTACCTCGCGAGGTGCCCGTGGCGCATAAGCCATGACGACCAAGGGCGCCCGGCCAGGCGCCCGGCCAGAGCGTCCTCCTTTCCTCTTTGGTGCAAAGGGAGCAAGCGCGGCGAAGCATCAAGCAAAGGCATCCGTTTGATTGCAACAAGACCAAGACCAGCCCCAACGGCTGGAAGGGAGTCATCGTGGAGCCCAAGCAGACGTCATCACCAGAGCCTTTGGCAGGCGAGGACCAACTTTAGTCAGGATAAGTGTACCCGCTGTTCCCCTTCAAAATGGCCAATTGTTGGCGCCCTTCCCGCTCAATATTTGGGGAGAGGCCCAGGGCCTTCGTCTATATAAGTAGAGCTAGCCACCATCGTAGGGGGATCCGACATTGGGAATCCAGAGAGAGAGAGAGAGACCCGATCCTCAAGCTAGAGCGACGGGACACCACTTAGCAGTTCATCACACCCACCAAGAACAGACCCTCGCGAGGCTGTTCTTCCTATCTTATTCTTCATCAGCCAAGGGCAATCCACCACACCACAAACTAGAGTATGGTATTACACCACAACGGTGGCCCGAACTAGTATAAATCTTGCGTCTCTTGTGTTGTTCTTGCTAGTAGTTTAGGTCCCTGCGATTCGGGCGAGGTGCGAGGCAGTGGAGGTTGGATCTCCACGCGCACCCCAGTGTTCGAACCTCAAGGGTCTGCCGGAACCCCGAAATGTGACATTTGGCGCGCCAGATAGGGGTGCGCTGGAATCTGCCTTTCGTCGCCTCGTTCTTCCCCGACCATCGCAACCATGTCTGACGCCCGTCGGGCCCACGCCGAGCGCCGAGCCGCCCTCGCCTCCCATGCCGCCCAGACGGGTCCCGTCGGCGGGCGTCCTCGTCGTTCCCCGTCACTTGCTGTCAACGCCGCCACCGGCCCGGCGAGGAACGAGCAGCAAGCGTCGTTCCAGCACCCGTCCATGAGGCGGGACGGCCGCACCGCCATGCCTTCGCTCACCCCCGCTGGTTCTTCGTCGCGCGTGCCCCGCGCGGCCATGGAGGCCCGAGCTGCACTCATCGCGGCCAACGAGCTCCTGCGCTACCGCCCCGTCGACGACGTCTACGAAGAATGGCTCGACCGCGTCGCCGAGCTCGTCCGCGCTGCAGGCGACACATCGCCGTCTGTCTCGCTGCACAGCACCCGCCCAGCAGCGATAAACTCGAGCGCCTCGGCCGCCTCCTCCTCAAGGCGGTGCCCTGCCCCAAAGCGCGCGGCCTTGGCGGAACCTGCTCGCCAGCGCCAGCCGCGGCCAGAGCAGAGCTGCCAAGAAGTTCCTCGCCCGCAGAAGCTGCCCGGCGCTCCCGCTCCAAAGACGTCAAGACTCGCTGCCCCGGCAGCGCGCTGGAGGCCTGCAAGACCAATCTCTCTGCCGTCCGAGGCCCCCCGCGGCCACGGCGGGCTGCCGCGCCTTCACCACCGAGCTGCGCAGCGTCGCGTGGCCCGCCAAGTTCAAGCCAGACCTGCCTCCTCGCTATGACGGCACGGCTGACCCTACGGAGTTCCTCCAGCTCTACGAGCTGGGCATCGAGGCTTCCAACGGGGACGAAAGGGTCATGGCGAACTGGTTTCCCATGGCGCTCAAGGACGGAGCCCGCACCTGGCTCCTGAATCTCGCCCTAGGCACGATCCCTTCCTGGGCCGAGATGCGCACCCGCTTCATCGCCAACTTCCAAGGTACTCGCAACCGGCCACCCGCCGTGAGCGACATGCGCCGGATCAAACAGCAGCCAGGGGAAACCCTGCAAAAGTACATCCAACGCTTCAACAACGCGCGCCTCAAGATCCCCAGGGTAACGGAGGAGGCCATCATCTCTGCCTTCTCTGACGGCGTGCGCGACGTCAAGATGAAGGAGGAGCTGGCGATGCATGAAGATCTGTTCACCTCCCTGGAGTTGTTCAACTTGGCGACCAAGTGCTCCAGGGCTAAGGAGGGGCACCTCTCCCTCCTCGATCTGCCTGCCGCGGAGCCCGAAGAGAAGAAGTCCAAGGCGAAGGACGTGAAGCGCAAGGGGGCTGCCGTGCTCGCGGCCGAACCAGACATCAAGCGAGGCAGAGATCAGCCCGAGTCCTCTAAGGGCAGCCGGTACTACGTGTACCACGACCTCCACACCCACAACACCAATGAATGTCAAGAGCTCCGGGCCGTGCGCGAAGGAAGGGTCGGCAGACGCCCCGAGCGCAGCGACCGGGGCTACGGCCGAGGAGGAGGAAGGAATGCAGGATGCTGGGAAGACCGCGGCCCGCGCCAAGGGTTGCGCGACCAACCTCACGAGGACCGCTGGCAAGACCCACCTCGCGAGGGGGGCTGGAGGGATCAACCTTGCGAGGATCGTCCGCAAGGGAACGCATGCCTCCCTCCGCTGCCGCCGCCACCAAGGAGAGTCGAAGACCGTCATCAGGACGAGGGGGCTGGGGGCTTCCAGGAAGCGCGTGCGATCGCCTGCATCCTGGGCGGAGCTCAAGCCCCAGCCTCTCACCGCATCTTCAAGCAGTTCGCCCGTGAAGTGAATGCAGTCCTCCCCAAGCTCGAGTCCACGCGCCCTCTCAGGTGGTCGGCGTGCGCCATCACGTTCAGCTCAGCGGATTAGCTCAAGTGCGCAGCTACAGCCAGAGTTCTTCCGATGCTTTGCTCCCCAATCATCAGCAATGTGCTAGTCACCAAGACCCTCATCGACGGTGGAGCAGGGCTCAACGTCCTGTCCGTGGAGACATTCAACAATCTTCAAGTGCCTTATAGTCAGCTCCAGCCAAGCAAGCCTTTCTCCGGAGTCACCGACGGCTCCACGGTCCCGATCGGGCAGGTCCGCCTTCCTGTCACCTTCGGGGCCCGCGACAACTACCACACCGAGCTCATCGACTTCGACGTTGCCCACATTCGCCTACCGTACAACACCATCCTCGGGTACCCAGCGTTGGCCAAATTCATGGTCGTAACCCACCATGGCTACAACATCCTCAAGATGCCAGGAAGCGGCGGAGTCATCACGGTGCCCGGTGAAGAGAGAGAGATGCAGTGTGCTCCCTGGAGCGAGCTTTTCAGCCGCATCATTTGGAAGACCCAGACCACAGCAGCAGGATGCCTCCCGAGGCAGCACCCAAGAAGAAGAAGACATCGACCGGCCCGGCTCTTCAAGAGACAGGCCCCTCAGGGTCCGCACCGGGCCAGCGGGAGCCTCCTTCCATTGCATAGGAAAGCGCGCCTGGCGCCCTCCTCAAGCAGGGCTCAGGGGCTCTCCCCTGGAGGGCAGTCGACCTCGCCAAGGTCTCGAGGGAGGCGCTTGGGCACCACGTGGAAGCGTGTTTTGAAGCACGTTTCCCGCAAGCAGGAGCAAAACCAGGAGGACAGAACCCTCAAGAGTTCATCAGCAAGGCCATTCAGGAGCTACAGGAGTCAAGGGTCATGAGGGGCAGCCGCCGCCTGCCTGTTGTGGCCCCCCATCCAGGCGAGGATGGTGGGCTGCGCATCTGCAACGACATACCAGGCTCAACCGAGCCGCATCTCAAGAGCGCCTCTGGCCCTCGCGAGTGGGACGCGTTGCAGGGTCCGCCCCACGCCCACGTGACGCATGCCTTATGGCTTGCCAAGCGCTGCTGCGCACCAGCGTCTCATGAGGACCATCCTGGAGGCTCAAGAGGTCAGGCACGCCGCAGCCCTGGCGGAGATGGAGATGGCCCATGAGGAGCCGTCGGCGCCTCCGGAGCCTCCCGAGGCCCCCGGGCCTGGGGGCTCGTGAGGATCGGCTCCCGCAGCCCACCGAGTCTGCTACACCAACAACCCTTCATCCCCAACATCACCAGGTGACATCCTTAAGTTTTATTTCCGGCTGGGAGCGCCTTCAGGGCCGCATTATTCCTAGGATGCGTGGGTCCGTCCCTGCGGCATGTATCCCTTTTATTTCATGTCTTTAGCTTATCCTGTTGGGGGCGCCCCTCGGGCTGCATCATCCCCAAGCCGCTCGGGCCAGTCCCAGCGGCACGTATCCTTCATGCTTTTCCTTAGGATTATGCTCTCGTTCCTCCATGCTTGTTATTTGGTGCCTTTTCCTGGGTGGCGAAATCTTGCACGCGTTAAAGGGGGTGCACGAGCATCATGAAGTCAGGGCTCCTACCGGCTCTCCGGCCCTCACCCTCTGGTCTTGTCCATGGCATTGCGACCTGGCTTGCCAGCGACGGCTGAGACCAGCCCGAGAGCCGGGACCCGAGGACGTAGAGTTTCGTCATCCAATCCAGCTTGCGCGTTAAAGGGGGGGTGCCTGAGCATCGCGACTCAGGGCTCCTACCTGCTCTCCCCCCCTCACCCTCTGGTCTTGTCCATGGCATCGCGACCTGGCTTGCCAACCGACGGTTGAGACCAGCCCGAAAAGTGCCGGACCCGAGGACGAGTTGTTGCGTCGACCCCAGCTTGCGTTAAAGAAGGGGTGCCTGAGCATCACGACTCAGGGCTCCTACCGGCTCTCCGGCCCTCACCCTCTGGTCTTGTCCATGGCATCGCGACCTGGCTTGCCAGCGACGGCTGAGACCAGCCCGAGAGCCTGGACCCGAGGACGTAGAGTTGCATCATCTAACCTAGCTTGCGCGTTAAAGGGGGGGTTCCTGAGCATCGCAACTCAGGGCTCCTACCGGCTCTCCGGCCCTCACCCTCTGGTCTTGTCCATGGCATCGCGACCTGGCTTGGACGGAAAAGGCCTAACAAATTTCAAGGAATTCAAAAGCAAATATTACAGTCCACACTGTTATCGCAATACCAAACGCAAGTCTAAATGCCTCCCCGAGGCATGATACACGTGCAGGAATTAAAAGCAAGACAGGAGCCTGGCAGAGTCACTTGTCGGCGGTGGAGCAGCGCGGAGTGGGCTCGCCTCGTGAAGTAGTAGGGCCGGCAGCGCCTCGCTCGGCTTGGTGCTGAAGGCCCGGAACTTCCCCAACAGAGCCTCTGCGTGACCCTTCACAGCCTCGGCAGCAGCAGCTGCATGCTCGCCGCTTGCCGGCTCCAGCAGGCTGTCCATGTCGACGCTGGGATCACGAAGATAGATGTGGGTGAGGATCCGCATCAGTGTCGTAGAAGACAAGACACACGCCTCGGCCTCGGTAGTGGGGCCAAGACCAAGGAGACATCTTCAAGCGCGAATCGGGAAGGGAAGCAGCTTGGCGGGGCCGTCCTTCCTGCCGCCCGGTGGGCTCTCTTTGTCGCTATCATAAAGCTCCCTCGGCAAAGCGCGAGCCTTCACCTCCATATCCATGAAGGCCACGCGATCTTCGGCAAGAACCAGCGCCTTGGCGTCAGCTTGACCTTCCTCGCCTCCAGTTCCTGCTCCAGCGCGTCAAGGCGGTCACGACGCTTCTTCAGCTTGGCCTCCCGGTCCTTGGCGGCCGCCCCGCGAGCCTTCATGCTTTCCTCCTACTCCTGGCGGAGGCGGGCCTCCTCGGCGTGCTGGTTCTGCAGGCCCCTCAGCTCTCCCTCTAGCGTCTCACAGCGACCTTGGATGCTGCCTACCTCCCCCAGGGCAGCGTCGCGGGCTACCTTCGCCTCACGAACAGCCTGCTTCTCCTCATCGCAAGCCGTCGAGGCCTGGAACAACACCGCCCGAATCGAAGCGTCGGCGCGAATCCAGCCAGAGGCCAGCTCCAAGCGCCCGGCCACCAAGCGAGGGTCGGCGCCCAGAAGATCCTGCCGCAGCCGGGCCCAGCATGCCGCGCGATCCAGGACCGTGGGAGGAGTCGGAGAGACAACAGTTGGTGGAGTAGGAGGAGATGGCGGCGGCGTAACCACTGCGCCCTGAGGCGGAACCAGCAGTGCCACGACAACAGTGGAGGCAGCGCCAAGCAAGGGCACCTTGGAGGTCGCCTGGACCAAGGGGGCTGAGCTCGCCCCAGCGGGCTCAGCCAGGCCTCGCGAGGACGCCTTGGTAGGAGAGTCCTGGGCGTCTGGATCATCTTCTTTTCCGGACAGAGGCACCGTCACGGATGGGGACTCAGGAGCCCCCTTCAGCTTCTTCGCCACGGGCGCCAGCCTGGCCGAAGAACATGGACATCAGACCTCGTTGACAGCGCAATAATCAAGACGAGAAGCAGGCACTTACAGGTCGTCGCCGGTGGACTCGAGCAGCCTCCGGCCATACTTGAAGCCCGAGAGACGGCTGCAGGGATCAGCTTCAAGGGGACCAGGAGCAGGAGACGCGTCTGCGGACCGCCCTGGGGCCGGAGCGGACCCGCGGGGGACCAGCCCAGTCCGGTCCTTCTTCGGGATCGGGGGCATGCTTCTGCCTCCCCGCTCACCCTCATCCTCGTTGTCGTCACTCTCTGGGAGGCGGAGAACGCGGGGCCTGCGCCGTAGGGAAGGAGCCCTTGACTCCGCCCCCGAATCAACCCCCTCTCCTGGATCCCTTTCCTCCACCTCTTCGCCAGAGTCGGAAGAGGACACGTCCACTAGGTCCTCCGGAGCCTCCGCGGGCACGAGCCCGTGTCAGGACCCCGATCCTAAGTCACACCGATCTAGCATGTAACACATCATATCACTTTGCGGCCTCACGCACGGTATTCCCACGGATTTCGCCTTACCATGGTCCGGGACCGTTTGCGCCTTTTGGCTCACGTATATGATAGTGCCGCTAGCATCCGTATGACAGAGAACCCGGGCCAACATGACTAGTCGTGAACCCAAAGTGGCACTAACCTATGGGGACAGGCATACATGAATCAACATCGAGCATGTCGGTCAGCAGCGTGTGAATCCGGGCTGTAGCACAAGGCTAACAAGACTCTTGAACCCGGGCTGTAGCAGGCTAGGCAGGACTCCGGATGTCACCGCGTGACATTTCCCCGAAGGGACAGACACAGGAACGAAGTGAATCACATGCCGGCCAGTCAAGTGTTCCGGAGCAGTAGTGTTGGGCTAGCAGGACTCCGGTAAACCGGGCTGTAGCGGACTACCATGGCTCGGTGGAAGCACTAGACTACATTTCCCCATAAGAGAGGCTACCAAGGATAGACAACTAGGTTGTCGGATCCCACACATAGCAATACACGTTACACATACGCATAACATGCAAGTATGTGTTGTACAACATGGCATCACAACATAACGCAAACTCATATAGATAAAGGCTCAGAAGAGCCACATAGCATTTATTGCAAACAGGGGTCACAGGACCCATCATACAGAGCATACAAGCAACAAGCGGAAGCATTACATGTCCGAGTACGCATAACTACAAAAGAAAAAGGCCGAGAAGCCTGACTATCTATAAGACCCTCCTAAGGGTACAAGATCGTAGCTGAGGTAACAAGCTACTCGTCGAAGTCCAAGCGGAACCACTAGTAAGACCGAAGTCTCCGCTGCAAAAACATAAATAAAGCAACGTGAGTACAAAGGTACTCAGCAAGACTTACATCAGATCCTATTATACATGCATTTGTATCAAGAAGGTAATGTGGGGTTTAGTTGTAGCAAGCCAGCTTTGACTCTGTGGCTATCCTGTTCTACGACTACCAGAACTTCCTTGAGGTGATATGGCACACACGAGTCCACTAGACACCACACAATACACTAGTATGGATTCATTCCCGTCTCCATACGAGAAGGCCATCCATAGGACTCACACTTGTCTTGAGCATTTTATAGTATCCACTTCAAGTTGTCTATGTACCACGTAAGCATCCAAGAAGTCCATAACCGCGGACCCGGCTATTCGAGTAGATCATGTTAACCCTGCAGGGGTGTACTTCTTCACACACGTTCTCACCACTTATCACCATGTACACGTCATGTACCTTGGCAACCTTCAAGCGGAAGCCTGGCGAGGGTGTCAGCCACGACCTGACTGAGCACACAAGACTCTAGCCCAGGTTTATCGCCTATTCGGGTTCCATCCACAAGGAGATCTGGCCGGGGTGTCGCTCACGGCCCCAAATGATGTGTGCAGGGTTCCCAAGCCCACCTCGCCGGATGGATCTACGCTTGGTACACCGTGCCACTTGTGCCTAGTCTGTCCCAAGCCCACCTGGTCGGGTGCCACTTGGTAGACTACTAACACTACCTACAAACACCGAAACTAGTTGCGACTCACAGACAGAGGTCAAGTTGGTTAATAAGTCGAGAGGGGCACTTAAGCATTCCAATGTGTGGTAGTAGCTAGTCATTGGACAACATACATAGAACTCGATTAGCTTAAGGGCGGTTCCGGTGAGACAACCCACCATGTACTCCTACATGGCCTCTCACCGCTACCTTTACCAAATCGTGTTCACATCGTTCACTCTCGGCATCGTAACATAGAGCACTTTGCTCCAATTCATTCCCAATGAATCGGACACGACAAACTCTAAGCAATAGCAGGCATGGCATGGTAGGAACACAACAATGGCTTCAATCAACTCCTACACATGCTAGTGGGTTTCAACTATTCTTTGTGGCAATGACAGGTCATGCAGAGGAATGGGTTCAACTACCGCAACACAAAGTAGCAGATGAATCGTTGTTTTCCTAATGCAATAACTGAGAGCAGGAGCGAGAGAGTAGGATTGTATCAGAATGAACAAGGGGGTTTGCTTGCCTGGTAGATCAACAAGGAAACACTGCTTCACGGTCAGGTACTCTGGAACGGTCTCCGGAGCAAGACCTGTCGAGAAGGAACGGTGCCAACAATCAAAGCACAAGCATATGCAACAATATGATGCATGAACATGGCATGAAGATGTGACGATGTTTGAGCTAATGCAGCTAGAGTTCATTTGGTTTAAGCCCATTTGAACCCAAGATTCAAATGCATCTCCAAAGTAAGCTCTTTATATAAGCTATTTTAGTGTTTCACTTGTCAGCAGGTATAATTTGGTTTTTCATGCATGAAACTGGTACAGATGGATAGATTGCATTTTTCTGATAATTTTTCATATATAAATTATTTCAATCTGAGCTACGGTTGAATTTCTATGATTTTTTGAAGTTTGGATCATTTTCTGGATTTTCCTGATTAATTTTAATTCCAGAAATCATTTATTGCATCAGCTTGAGGTTAGCATGACGTCAGCAAGTCAACTGCGGCTGACTGGGGTCAAACCTGACGTGTGGGCTCCACACGTCAATGTCATAGCTAAATAACAGAGGTTAATTAATTTCCCTAACTAAAATTAGTCGTGGCGAGGCCCCCACATCATTGACCCATACGGGTCAAATCTGGGTCAACTGGGGGCGTTAATTAGCGTGGGTTGACCCGGTCAATCCCGCCGGCGAGGCTGAACGTGGCGGAGGGCTCAGGATCGACGCTCCGGCGACCATTTGGGCGGCGGAGACCACGGGCGAGGAGCCAGCGCTCGTCCACGTCGTCTGGAGCAAGTGGAAGAGGCGGGGACGACCGGAGCTCGCCGGAGCGGAGCTCGGGCGGCGGCCGATGTCGGGTGCGTGCGGGTTAGGTGCTACGGGGCACTAGGGGGGTTGCGATTGGGTGCAAACGACGCGCGGGAGGGCGCTGAGAACGGCGGTGAGCTCGGTTGTGAGCTGTGGCCACGGTGGCACCATGGCCGGCGATGAGGTCTCGAGCCAGCGGTGAGCTAGCTAGGTGGGAGTAAACGAGCACGGGAGGAGGGGATAACGGTAGAGCTTACGGGAGAACGTGAGACGTCGTCGGCCGAAGCTCGAGGAGGGTCGAGCAGCCGAACGGGCGAGGGCGATCTCGGGTGGCGGAGATGAAGACGATGGCGATGGCGGCGCCTGTGGCCTCCCGAGGCGCGTGGCTTGGCGTCAAGGACGAGGAAGACGGCGCGGAGCTTTTTGACTTGTCGGGGAGGCGAGTCTGTGGCGGTGGCGCGGCAACGGCGTGCGACGGTGACGGTGGTGTTCGGGCGTCGCGCGAGAAAGCGAGGGAGAGGAGAGGGGAGGATTGGGGAGGGTGAGAGGATCCGGGGGGCGCGTGGCGTCGTGCAGACGCTCCAGGGTGACGAGAAGGACGCTAGGCAGGCAGCTGGGTGCCGGCGCGCCGGGCACCGCTTCCCCTCTGCCTACTGGCAAGAGGAGGAAGACGGCTATGCCCCTGGTGGGCTGGGCCAGAACAGAACCGGGCTGGCAATTGGGCCGCATGCTGCCAAAGCCTCGGTGAGCACCTGAGTAAGGATTTCTGGTTTTGTTTCTTTTCTATTTTTCGACATATGTTTTGATTTAATAAAATTACTAAATCAATTTATTTTCTTATGCCAATTTTTGTAGGAGCTATTTATATTATTCCAGAACTCCTCAACAACTAGCATAATTTTTGGACATATATTATATATATAATTATATATATATCCAAGGCAAATATTCGTGCATTAATTCAAATGGCCAAAATAAATATACGAGCTCCCAAAAATATTGGTTGGAATTTTACCTCTGACCAATATTTTTAGAGAAAACAGGAACATTTTCTTGGGCCAAATTGAAGCAATTTTTATCTGGGTCATTTCCAGAAATGATTCTGAGGGTTTCACAAATCCTCATTTCAAACTTAAATTGAATTTAAACATGATGCACACATGACTAGCTAGTCTAGGTCATACCAGAACTAGGGATGTGACAGCCCGTCCCCATTGAAGGCGGGCATGGACCCTACAACCTGCTCCCAATCCTCGCGAAGAAATAGTGGCGCGGGGGCGCCCTCCGGTCTCGCCACATCGCCCCCAACCAAGGACTGGAGGACCGTCGCCAGATCCTCGCCGGCCAGGGCCACGGGGCTCGGGTGAGGCCTCCACATCGAAGTGGAGTGCTGGCCGAAGCGGAGCAGTTGGTGCTCCAGAACTCCCTCGATGCGACGACCGTCAGCCTCGCCGCCGCCGCGTCGGCCGGCTTCAGATCTGCATCCATCTTCTCCAGCGCCAGCTTCGCGCGGGGATCCCGAAGCTTCGCTCGGGACCAGTCGTCGGTGCTCTCGGCGGGCTCCGTGGGCAGGAACAGCCGAGGGTGGATTCGCCCAGCATCCACCAAGACCCACTTGCTCCTGAAGCCCTCAATGCGCTTCCCGGGGTTTGAAATGGCGATGGCTCCGCCAGAGGCGTGGCTTCGCGCCTGCAGAGGCGGAACCACGGGAGGCTCGGAGGAAGAAGTAGTGCCGCAGCAAGGCCACCGAGGGCTTCACCCCAACATGGGCCTCACAATAGTAGGCGAAGATTGCCAGAAGAAGGACAGAGTTGGGATGGAGGTGCAGAGCTTGGATGTTGTAGTGACGGAAGACGGCGAATAAGAACTCAGAGAAGGGAGGCGCCAGCCAGCCATGATGGCGCTCGCGAAGAACGGGTAGAAGGTACTCCCCCGACCCTCAGGGACGGAGGAGCCGGCCTTGAACACCGCCGTTCCATTGACGCCCTGCGCCTCCGCCAAACGATGCATCAGGGCAAGGCTCGCTGCTGACACATTCGGCGGGTCCAAGGCAGGAGAGTACCAGGCTCCGGCCGGGGTTTCGCGAGGAGCCATGACTGGCTAGGGCACGAATGCAGAGTGGATCTGAAGGTCTTGGAAGCAGGGAGGAGAGGCGCAAGAAAGGGGATCTGAGCAGCAACTGGAGAAAGTAAAGGAGGCAAGGAAGATGCCGCTCTATTATCAACCTACGCGGTTGCAGAGGCGCCCACGTCCAATCAACCGCCACGCGGCGCCCAAGGCCGTAGGCTGTTAGGGCCCAAGACGCTTCGCACTTGCCCTTTTGCCTCTCTACACGGCCAAGGTCGGGCGCGCCGTGCCCCCGGGGGCTACTGTCGGCGTTCTGGGAACAGGGGTCCCCAGACTTGCCTGCCTGCGGCCTGCGACGTGGCTCAAAGGAGGCCCAGGACATCCCATCTTCATCAACGCAAGCTCAAGACCCTCGCGAGGGGCCAAGCCTCGCGGGGCGGACGACCAGGAGCTTCTCGGTAGCGGCCTCGTCGGGCTGGCTCATGAGGAGGCAGAGAGTTCAAGGCAGGGTACCTCGCGAGGTGCCCGTGGCGCAAGCCATGACGACCAAGGGCGCCGATCGAGCGCCCGGCCAGCATGGCGTCCTCCTTTCCTCTTTGGTGCAAAGGGAGCAAGCGCAGGCGAGAGCATCAAGCAAAGGCATCCGTTTGATTGCAACAAGACCAAGACCAGCCCCAACGGCTGGAAGGGAGTCTTCGTGGAGCCCAAGCAGACGTCATCACCAGAGCCTTTGGCAGGCGAGGACCAACTTTAGTCAGGATAAGTGTACCCGCTGTTCCCCTTCAAAATGGCCAATTATTGGCGCCCCTCCCGCTCAATATTTGGGGAGAGGCCCAGGGCCTTCGTCTATATAAGTAGAGCTAGCCACCATCGTAGGGGGATCCGGCATTGGGAATCCAGAGAAAGAGATAGAGACCCGATCCTCAAGCTAGAGCGACGGGACACCACTTAGCAGTTCATCACACCCACCAAGAACAGACCCTCGCGAGGCTGTTCTTCCACTGTCTTATTCTTCATCAGCCCAACAGCAATCCACCACACCACAAACTAGAGTAGGGTATTACACCTAGCGGTGGCCCGAACTAGTATAAATCTTGCGTCTCTTGTGCTATTCTTGCTAGTAGTTTAGGTCCCTGCGGTTCGGCGAGGTACGAGACGGTGGAGGGTTGGATCTCTGCGCGCACCCCAGAGTTCGAACCTCAAGGGTCTGCCGGAACCCGAAATCCGACATCGCGGGAGTCAACAGGGAGGCGTAGGAGATGGTAGCGGAGCTCCTAGGCATGTCGGAGAGGCGAGGGGGAGGTAGTGGCCGTGGTGGTTCTTGTCGGCAGCGACGGTGCCGCTCGGTTAAGTGGGGATGAGCGAGGGCGAGAGCAGGGGAAGAGTGAGAGGGGTCGGGTGGATCGGGACGGCAACGGGGCGTTCACCCACGCGTCCAGAGGCTCGGCGGCAAGCAGGAGGAGGCGTGGCGCCTCGCGCGCGCGTGCGCTGTCCCGCCTCTGCCTACTGGCAGAGGTTAGGGATGACTGGCACCAGGCCAGTGGGCTGGGCTGGCCAGGTAAGTGGCCCAGGTAGGTTCTCTCTCTCTCTCTCTGATTTTCTATTTATTAATGTTTTCTATTTTCTGCAATTTGTTTTGATTTGATTGAAAACATCAAATCATTTTTTGAACTTTCTGTAAATTGCTATGTAAGCTCAGAAACTAGTCCAAGGTCACATGCAGTTTACAAAAATATTTGAACTTTATTTCTAATATAACAGAAATAAATTCAACTCAAATATGTCATTGATTTAAGTCAAAGGCCCAAAATAAATATTTCTCTGATTCCAAAAATATTGGTTTGAATTTTACCTCTTACCAATATTTTCATAGAGTAACAGGAACATTACTTTGGACTCATCTGATGAGAATTAAATGTTGATTATTTTTAAAAGGTTTTTGAGGCTTTGAAAATTCCCTCAATTCAAATTTAAGAATTTAAACATGATAATCATGCTAGGACAAGCAAAGGCTAAACTAGGGTTGTGACACATTACATAAGAGTGGCTCGGGGCAACAAACATCAGAACAGGAAATCTGGGTTGGTGTAAGTGCATCTAGTGCCCCTTAGTGATTTTGGTGTATTGAAGACTTATAGGTTAAGTAACTAATGCGTTTGTGAGTGTACAAAGGTCTATAAGTCTATGAGGAGTTTGATATTTACAGAAAAAGTCGACCCCTAAAAATGAAGTTCTTCATCTGAAGACTTTGATATTCTGAAGACTTTCTGAAGATTTTGAAAGTGAAGAAATTGGTGTGACCTTGAAGACTTGGTATTCATTTGAGGAACATGAAGTGTGAAGACTTTTGTTTTCGTAGTTTCATTTTCTCTTTCTTGAGTCATAGGAAACACCGTCTTTGTTAAAGGGGTCGAGGAAATACTAAGGAAAAATTTCCATTTGATGCTCAACTCAAAATCCTACACCTACCAATCCCTTGAGTGAAGCTTTTGGAAATCTCATACAGTTCAGTCAATTTCTTCAAAGGATGTAGACGAAGCTCTTACAGTTCTTTGAGAATTTGTTCTGACCGAGGAGTTAGGAATTCACCAGTCGAATTGCCTACACAGTGAGGAACATGATAGCCCCGAGGAATTTGAGAGTCAAATTTCCGACCGTTCTTTGTCTTCTTGGCCACTGTCCCAAAATATCTTATCCACCTAACGGTCATATCATTGAAGGGCATTTATGTCTTATTATGTAGGGCTACTCCCTAGGCTATAAATAGCCGCCCCCTACAACCACTAGCTGGTTGGCTGCTCTGAGAGAACTTGACACTTGTCATTTGAGAGCAACCCATCCTCTGAGGACTTTGAGAGAAAATCATCAAGTGAGGAAAAACCCAAAAGTGAGGAAAACCCAAAAACCAAACCCCAACAAACCCAAAGTGATTGAGCATCATCAAGAAATTGATCCTGCGTGGATCCGACGCTTGTTACCTTTGAAGACTGTGCTTCTTCCAGACGGTTAGGCGTCATGGTCTAGAGCATCCTAGAGGAATTGTGGATCGCCGAGTGACCAAGTCTATGAAGGTTTGGAAGTCATCTGAAGACTTACCACGAGTGATTGGACGAGGTCTGTGTGACCTTAGTTCAAGGAGTATACGGTTAGGACTTGGTGTCCTGAGCTGCGTGCTCGATGGTAGGTGTCCGGGACTGTGTCCTCGAGTTTAAATACTCGGCCGCTCAACCAGACGTACAAGCTGAGACAGCAGTTGGAACTGGTCTACCAAATCATTGTCTTCACCAACCTAACTGGTTCTATTTCCTCAACCCTTTCATTTCCTCATTACTGTGTTGAGTATTTGTTCATATCTGTGTTTGAAGACTTTAACTGAAGACTTTCTCAATTTCCTCAGTTCAATTTCTGCAGTCTGTTTGTCTTCATCCTGTGTTATCCTGTGATCATGCTTTCTGTACTCTGTGATTGTCTTCATTTCATCATGATGACTATGCTTGTAATCTGTTATGCTTACTTCTGAGTACTTATTCCGCTGCAAGTAGTTCTTTGCTAAGGAATTTCCTCACCGCAAATTCCTCGATGAAGAATTCATAAAAATCGCCTATTCACCCCCTCTAGTCGATATAACGCACTTTCAATTGGTATCGAGCAAGGTACTCCTTGTTACGTGTGATTTTGGTTTAACCACCGGAGTTTTAGTTATGTCGACCGCAGGTATTATCAAGGTCTCGGCAGGGTGTCCTACCTTCGATGGGACGGACTACCCCTCTTGGAAGAACAAAATGCGAATGCATCTTGAAGCAATTGACAACGATCTCTGGTATGTTGTGACAAAAGGTGTTTCCTCAGTCACACCTTCTCTGAATGATGCTGATGTGAAGAGATTCAAGCAACTTGATTCTCAAGCGAAGAATATCATATGTGGCTATCTGAGCAAAGGTCAATATGGAAGAGTGAGTGCTTTGGAATCTTCCAAACTCATCTGGGACAGGCTGTCCAAAGGAAATGAAGGTGTTTCAACTCAGCGTGACTCTCGAGTTGATGTTCTTCGGAATCTCTTCAACCGCTTCAAAAGACTCGACAACGAAAATGTTCAACAAACCTTCGATCGCATCACTGACATCTCAAATGAGCTTCAAGCACTGGGTGCCACTGACATCACCGACCATGAGGTGGTGAAGAAATTGCTAAGATCGCTTGATTCCTCATTTGATACTCTGGCACTGATGATACAAGAACGAGCTGACTACAAGTCTCTTGATCCTGCTGATATCATCGAAAGGCTAAATACTCACGAGTTCCAGCTTGCTGAAAAGAGAGATCTCTATGGTTCTGGCTATGGAAAAACACGTGCCCTGAAGGCCAAAGCTGTGTCCGAATCTGAGAGTGAAGACTCTGGTAGTAGCCTTGGAGATCCTGAAGAATTTGGCCAGGAGCTAGCACTGCTCGTGAAGAAATTCCAGAAATTCTCAAGACGTGGTCGCTTTGGAAAATCCTCAAGAAGCAGTGATTCCTCATCTAGTGACTATAAGAGAAGACTTTGTCACAAATGCAAGAAACCTGGTCACTATATCCAAGATTGTCCTCGGTGGGAAAAGGAATTAAGAAAGAAGAAACACAAGGATTACGATTACGATGACGTGAAGAAGAAAAAGAAATCATCAAAATCTTCATCATCAAAATCCTCAAAACCTTCTTCTCACAAGAAGAGCAGCTCCAAAAGGCTCGGGCATTCGTTGGCAAGGAAATGGACTCTGAAGCTGAATCTGAGGAAAATGAGGAAGAGGAGGAGTCTGAAGAATCCGAATCTGGTGTGGCTAGTCTGGCTCTTGCTACTGCTTTTGTTAGCAAGTCCATCTTCAACACTGAAGAAACTGACTCCACCGACAAGCCTGATGAGGATGATGATGACTACGCTCCCACCTATTGCTTCATGGCAAAAGGTGCTAAGGTACTAAATTTCACCTCCTCTGAATCTAGTGAAAATGAATCGATGAGGATCTCAAGCCCAGCTACTCTAAACTTGCTAAGATTGCTATAAAACAACAAAGGGCTTTTGAGAAGGTTCAAAACATGCTAGATAAGAGTGATGATATGTTAGGTGAAGAAATGGATCGCTTTTCAGTGCCCCGATCGAAAATCTTCAGAGACTTGATCTAGGCTTGACAACCTTCAAGGTCATCATAACACTCTCTTATCTGATCATGAGAAACTTTCTTATGAATTTCTTCAAAGAAAGCAAGATCTTGAGAAGCTAAGAATGAGTTATGAAGATCTTCAGAAGGAACATGATTCATTACTTGCTGAACAAATCAGCGCTTCTCAAGAAGAATTTGTTCCTCCATGCTTAAAGTGCATTGAACGTGAAACTGCTAATTCTTCACCTGAATGTTCAAATGCTTCAACTGTTACAAATTCTTCACCTGCCTCTGCTATCACAAATTCCTCATCCGAGGACATTGCTAGTATCCTTGACGATGCAAGATCGAAGGAATTGTACATGACAGGCATGTACAAAAGCCTCAAAGGGCATCGAGACTCTTTGTGATGTGCTTAAAAGCAGATCCTCAATAGGAACCCTAGGAAAGAGGGCATTGCCTTTGAGAGGAAACTCAATGCCGATGGAACGTATTGGAAGCTTGAGCAGTATCCAAAAACCTCATGGGTTGCTGCAAAGTGACCTCCAGTTGATCCATCTACCTTATCTTTTTTTACGTGCGAATTTCATCATTCTGACGATGATTAATTTGACTCCAACTATAAACTGTTCAAAAATCAGAATGGTGAAGTATTTGCTAGATATGTTGGCACTAAGCTGCAGAACGGTTCCCCTATGAAGAAAATCTGGGTTCCCAAGAAGTGCCTTGAAAGTCTTCAGGTGAATGTCCTCATGACACCACCTGTGAAGAAAAGGAACCTCAGATCAAATTCTTCATATGGACAAAATTCTTCATATGGATCCAAGTCCTCATACGGACCAAATTCCTCACGTGGATCAAATTCCTCAAAAGGATCAAAGTCCTCATATGATTATCATCGTGCTAACAACTCTGTTTCAAGTAGGTAGAGCTAAGGGCTATGAATATGTGCATTATTCTTCAAACCAATATGTTCGTAAGTCCTCGAAGAATTTGACCGCTTATTCATATGCTTACCCTAACCCCTCTTATGTGAAACGAAATGGTTTGGCCTCTATGCCACCATTCTCGTATGGTGCTTTCATGAGAATGATGAACTCTTTGCCACCCCTTCAGATGTGGGTGGTGAAGAAAAGAACTAATCTCTTCTGCAGGGTCAGGTCTCCGGCGTGCCTAAACGTCTGAAGAATTTCTTTGGGGGCTGACAAAATGCACGAAAGGACGCCTTGAGGCTAATCATGATGAAATGAACTTTCATTTCACACGTCCTCCTCTTGCTTATCTGAATCTTGGCGATGAAATTCATCTGATGAACTCGATATCATATTCTTCACCGATGAAGTATATGAGATCGTAAGTTGTACTAATTCATCTGCAGGATGATCAACCCAAAGCCACTGAGTGGGTTCTCGATAGTGGATGTACAAATCACGTGACTGGTGACAAGAATCTATTGATGGATGCTACCTTATCACCGTCACATCTGAAGCATATCATCTTTCTTTGACAAAGGCAAAAGTCAGGTATTGGGACTTGGTAAGGTTGCTATCTCTAGGGACATGCACATGGACAAAGTCATGCTTGTTGAGTCCTTAGGATATAACCTCATGTCAGTCTCAATGCTTTGTGAGCTTGATATGGTTGTTATCTTTGGCAAGTATCGTTGTGTTGTGATTATGGAAGCTGACAATTCCAAAGTCTTCGAAGGCTTTAGGAGAGGAGACTTGTATATTGTTGACTTCTCTACGGGACCACAACCAGCCGTGTGCCTACTTGCAAAAGCTTCGTAAGGCTGGCTATGGCATCGACGACTTGGTCACGCAGGCATGAGGAATTTACTGCACGCTTGCAAAGAAGAAGCATGTCATTGGCATTGAGAATGTCAAATTCCTCAAGGATCACCTATGCGAACTGTGAAGCTGGAAAAATGACCAAGGCCAAGCATCCAAAGTGAAGACTATCATGACCACTACTCGTCCCTTGAATTGCTTCACATGGACCTCTTTGGTCCCAATCATTATTCAAATTGTCGTTAATGAAGCATCACTATACGGCTTTGTTATTGTTGATGATTACTCTCGTTACACATGGGTACACATTGTTACTTACAAAAATCAAGTGCAGGAAGTCTTCAAACGATTTTCCTCGAGGGCTTCAACTAACTTTGGTGTGAAGATCAAGCACACCAGGAGTGACAATGGAACCGAGTTCAAGAATTCGGTCTTGATGACTATCTTGATGAACTTGGTATCACTCATGAGTTATCTGCTCCTTATACTCCTCAGCAAAATGGCATCGTGGAGCGCAAGAACAGAACTCTTGTTGAGATGGCTCGCACTATGCTTGATGAATACAAAACGCCCAGTCATTTCTGGATTGAAGCAATTGACACTGCGTGCCACATCATCAACAGAGTATATCTTCACAAATTCTTCAAGAAGACTGCCTATGAACTCCTCAATCGACAAGAAACCTAATGTAAGTTATTTCAAAGTCTTGATTGCTAAATGCTGGATTAGAGATCCTCACCACAACTCTAAATTTGCACCGAAAGCACATGAAGGTTTTATGCTTGGTTACGGAAAGGACTCACACACTTACGAGTCTTCAACATCGCACTTCACAAGATTGTTGACATCAGATGTGCGGTTCGATGAAACTAATGGCTCGAAAAGAGAGCACCTACCTTCTGTGTTAGACGAACCAGCACCTGAGGATTCTATCAGGTTCAAGGCAACTGAGGATGTCATTCCTACTGAAGAAACTGCTGAAGAATTCATTCTTGTACGTGAAGAACGTCGAGCTGATGCACCTGAAGATAATGCTGAAGAAAATGGTGCTGTGGAAAATGATCAAATTCCTCGACGACAACCAGCTCATCCTCGCGTTGCAAAAGAAGTGCAAGTTGACAAGATCATCGATGACATTAAAGCGCCAGGTCCTCTCACACGCTCAAAAGCTTCACATTTATCTAACTTTTGTGGGCACTATGCTTTTGTCTCTATCACAGAGCCCTCTAAGGTAGATGAAGCATTTACGGAGCCGGAGTGGATTCAGGCCATGCAAGAAGAATTACATCAGTTCAAGCTCAACAATGTCTGAACTGGTCAAACGTCCAGATCCTCGCAAGCATAATATCATTGGCACAAAGTGGATCTATCGCAACAAGCAAGATGAAAATGGTCTTGTGGTGAGGAATAAGGCACGACTAGTAGCTCAAGGCTACACGCAGGTTGAAGGAATTGACTTCGATGAAACTTTTGCACCTGTTGCTAGACTTGAATCTATTCGCATATTACTCGCCTATGCTAACCATCACAATATCACTTTATATCAAATGGATGTGAAAAGTGCATTCCTCAATGGTAAGCTTGAGGAAGAAGTATATGTTGCTCAACCCCAGGTTTTGAAGATCCAAAGAATCGACAAAGTCTTCAGACTCTATAAGGCCCTCTATGGCCTCAAGCAAGCCCCTCGGGCGTGGTATGATACATTGAAGGAATTCTTCGTGAAGAATGGCTTCACACCTGGTTCACTCGATCATACTCTCTTTACTAAATCTTATGATGGTGAACTTTTTATGTGCCAAATATATGTTGATGATATTATCTTTGGCTGTACTGACCAACGCTATAGTGATGAATTTGCCTACATGATGAGTGAAGAATATCAAATGTCTATGATGGGAGAGTTGAAATTCTTCTTAGGTCTTCAAATTAAATCAACAACACAATGGCATATTGATATCTCAGGAGAAATACCTCAAAGATGTCCTCAAGAAATTCGCATGCAAGACCGCAAAGGTGTCAAAATTCCTATGCCCACAAATGGCCATCTATGCACCGATGAAAATGGTATTGACTTGATCACAAGGTATACCGCTCCATGATTGGTTCCTTATTGTACTTATGTGCATCTAGGCCAGATATAATGCTTAGTGTTTGCATGTGTGCCCGATTTCAAGCTACACCGAAGGAATCACACCATAAGGCTGTGAAGCATATTCTTCGATATCTAGCTCACACACCAACACTAGGATTATGGTACCCCAAGGGCTCTACTTTTGATCTCATTGGATATTCTGACTCTGACTATGCTGCTGATCGTGTGGACCGCAAGTCAACATCTGGTACTTGTCATTTCCTCGGACGATCTTTGGTCCGTTGGTCCTCGAAGAAAGCGAATCTGCGTATCACCGCTCATGCGGAAGCTGAATACATTGCTCATGGCTCGTGTTGTGCTAAATTGCTATGGATGAAGCAAACCCTCAAGGACTACGGCATCAACGTGAAGAATGTGCCTCTCTATTGTGACAATGAGAGTGCCATCAAGATTGCTCACAACCCAGTTCAGCACTCGAAGACAAAGCACATTCAAATTCGTCATCATTTTCTTCGTGATCATGTGTTGAAGGGCGACATCTCCATCGAAAGCACGTGAAGACCAAGAACAGCTAGCTGATATCTTCACTAAGCCCTTGGATGAGAAGAGATTTAGCAAGTTGCGGTGTGAGCTAAATATCTTAGAATCTTCGAATGTTCTTTGAAAAGGACACACATCCTTACACTTATGCAAAATTGATGACTTAGATGTGCAACACATGAAGAAACGTTTTTCTTCAATCAATGAAGAATAACACTCTAAGTGTGAAGAAATTAATGAAGAAATTGATTCTCAGAACCCTACGACAATTGTACGCGGTGTCTGAAATCATCATTCTTATACGGTGGGTCACGCCACCACCAAAAGTTGAAATCTTCAATTTGAGTTTTTCCTCAGTTTTGAAATTCTTCAGTTTCTTCAACTTTGCAAAATCTTCACTATTTCCGTCGTCTTTCTTCATTGGCTATATATATATATATATATATATATATATATATATATATATATATATATATATGGGTTTATGTCCTCTCTGACATTCACTTATGGCTATTTCCTCAAGTCGCTTTTTATGCTAAGTGAATGTGATCGGATCCTTCCCCCTCTATGCTATACTCAACCCAATCCATTCGCAAATTCTTCATGTGCGTTCTACTTTGAAACTCGTTCAAAATCTTCACTGTGTCCTTGACAGCTGAAGAAATTGCGAACGGAACTTTAAACGAATCTTATCCAAACCTTCGCTTTTTGCCGCTCAAACCGCTCCGCATCCCACGATGCATTACTTTATTCACCCACGTTAGTACACGATCTCCACTACACAAGACGTGGGTGACACATGTCGTGAGAAGGGAAATGGTCAGGGCATGTTCGTCCCTAAATCTTGAGCGACCCGTTTTTCACCGCGTCTATAAATATCCCTCTCCCTTCCTCACTCTTTTACTCTGCTCGACCTCTCTCTCCCGCCGAGTTCCTCAAACCCTAAGCGCCGCCGCTACTCCATCGCCGCGGTGAGGAAAAGCTTCATCGCCTTGACCTCGTCGCCGACGTACTCGCGCCGACAGCGGAAATCTTCACTCCGGCCGTCAGCCGTAGCTGTCTTCCTCAGCCAAGTTAGGGCGTGGAAGATCTGAAGCAGACGAACTTCCAAACTGTTCTTCTCGGTTAAATGCGTGTTCTTCACTTCGGGTAATTAAAAGTTACTTTTATTACTCACTTTGATCCTCAAATTTTCTTCAAATTCTTCGAAGGTGTTTATTCCTCAAATCTTCACACATATGAACACCTCAAATCTCTTGACTCGTTTCTCTAAGCTATGTTTTCTTCAAGATTCCTCAATTGTGTGGATCTTCGATCTATACAACTCTGGAACCTAAGACAAAGAACGCTTATTGAAATTCTTCAAGGTTCATCTAGTCAAAATCCTCAAAACTTGTTTTTTTTGAAAAACCTTCTGAGAACACATATGACCTCTCCAAATTCCTCGCACCTATACTCTGTTCACAGGTACAAATGTCCATTCTTTGAATCCCTAGGTTCTCATCAACTTAACTCATTTGCAGCGTTCCTCGAAGAAAAACTGCACACTTCTTGAGAGAACTCAATTGTTCAATTTCCTCAATCAAGAAAATGGCAGATGGTAAGAAGCCGCAGAAGGAGGAAAGAAACCAGAGGTTATGACTACGTTTGAAATCCACGAGGATATATATGCCGACTAATCGCACACCAGATGAAGAAAGCAAAATCAACGCATAAGGTGCGTATTCGTAAGATTGAACGGAGATGGGCACGGAATGGAGGGAATATAGATATGTAACTCCTAAGTACATGAAGAAATTCGCTCTAAATCCTCCATGCCCAAGAGCTCCTTTGGCACCTGGCCAAATAGCTGATCCCACAAGCATCAAACGAGGTGAGGACTTTCCTGAGGAATGGGCTAAACGCCAAGCAAAATTGGCAAAGCAAGCAAAGGAGGCAGTGAAGAAATTCAATGAGGATTCTGCCACTGCTACTGCCACAGAGGTCTCGGTCAAACCGAGGAAATCAATGCAAAAGAAGCCTGCTCATAAGCCAAGTGCTTCATCATCTGCGCCCTCACGGCCAAGTTCCTCAAGACACCTTCCAAGCATATTCCTCAAACTGCTGCTGCTCCACCAAAGTCCTCAACAGCTCCGTCAAAACCTTCGGTTCACTGTGCACCTAGCTACATGTCAAAGGACTGCTGGTTTTCAATTGCCTCGAGCATCTCTGCAAGTTCCTCGCCAGCTCCCATTTCTTCAACTGGTCCGACTCAATTTGAAGACCAAAGCAACAATGGTCGAGGTCCTCGGCCTAGCCCGACGAAGAAAATGGTTGCATTCCATGTGCCATATGATGATGAGGCATCTGATGAAGAACTCGCAGAAATCATCAGAGACCGTCAAGCAAGGGCCGCTAGAGCCAAAGGTACATCTGTGCCACTGCTATTGGACCCGAAGATAGTCCTCGACTTTATTGATCTCGGCACAATGATCCCAATACCCCTCTGCTGACCTTCATTTGACACTGGACAAAGTCACATGTTGACTCACTTCATAGCTGAAGAAAAATGGAAGTATGAAAAGGCGAGGGAAATCAAAAAGGCTCAATACAGGAAGGAGAAGTTCACGAAGAAAACGTTGTCAAGATGACACACGAGGAGCTTCTCCAGTCCAGACTGAAATTCAAAACCTCAAAGAAAACTTCGATTCATTCAATGCTGATTGGCAAGGAGCCAAGGCCAGATTCGTCAATCTGACGAAAAATCTCACAAATGTTGCGGTCCCAATGCAACATGAAATTCCTCAGGCTGTAGCCTCAGCTCAGCCTACTGAAGAAAATGCCAAGACCGCTGATGACGCGTTCAACTGGCTGATGAAAAGCGTTGATTCCGGGGCTGATGATCCCATTCCAGCGGCTGAAGAAATGGCGGGGCACCCACTAGTGGTGCGCTGAAGAAATTGCTCAAGACAGAGGCCCGAAAGCAGTTGCTCTGAAGAAAGCGAACCAAATTCCTCGGCTCCTCCTCGCCAACTCCAACTCCAATTCTTCCATCTGCTTTTGATGTGAAGAAAACCAAGGCTGCGAGCAGAAGCTGCTGTGAAGAAAAGGAAAGCATCACCGTCGATTCTTGGTACGTGAAGAAAATTAAGCCAATGACCAGCTCATTTGAAAAACCAATTGATGCTGTTCCAATTTCCTCCATACCATCAAAGGAAGTTGTTCCTTTTGGAGAAGAATACGAGATCCCAGTCGGTTCCGATGAAGAACATCAGTCTGCTGCTTCGTTAGAGCAGCTTGATGAAGAAATTGAAGTGGATGCCATCCCTTCAACCCCAGTTATTCCCTCATCATACTATGAAACTCCTCAGGCTGGTGCTGAGGAAATTGAAGATGAAGATGTGGATATTGGATGCACCACACCAGTGATCAATGATGACTTTTGGGAAAGTCAGCATCCCAATACTCCTCTCTTCACCCCGCTCCAACAGATTCCTCAGTCCCCTGCAGTAACAGTCCGAATCGACTCTGAAGAAAATCAACCCACTGGTTCTGTGCATGAAGAAATTCCAGCCACTAGTGCTGATGAAACTGCTGCTGCTGCTAATCCTCAGACTGCACAAGTTGAGGAGCAAGAAATTCCTCAGGCTGAAGAAACTGAACTTGTGATTCCTGAGGTGGTGATGCAACTCACTGACACCCCTCTGCCCAAGCAAAGGAATCCATTCTCAACCAAGCAAAAGTTCAAGGCTGAAGATTTCTTTGCCGAGCACGTGTTCTTCACTTTGAATATAATCCTTATGATTACGCTCGCATTAGGAAGAGGCGCTTACGGACTGCCAGCCAAGCCAACTTCTATTCCTCGGTGCTCTTCAACAAGGATAAAAACTTCGATCATGCTCATATTCCTCATGTGGATATGGAGTCGCTGCCAGGCTTTGAGCCAGTCCTCAGTGTTCTTTACGACGTAGGACTTCTACACTTCTGCACTGATATTTGTGACTGGAATGAAGAGCTAATTCTTCAGTTCTATGCAACCCTGCATATCACCGCAGACGCTGAAGACATAAATTCATGGGTCTTAGATTGGATGACCGAAAATACTCACTACAAAGGCGCTGCAATTGAATTGCTTCGTGCCCTACCACTCGATCCTCCGCTTCATGGTGCTCGTCGTATCTATGAAGAAAAGAACTTTCAAATCACTATATGCAAGTCTTGATGAAGCCTTTGAAGCCAAGGCAGGCCCCAAGAACCAAATTCCTCGTCAAGGAATTATTATATGTGCCTCGGATAGTCTATCGGATTACGATGAAGACTATGAGTCCTATCAAAGGCCACGACTTCGAGCGATGAAGAAGTCATTGGCATCATGAAGAATATGCTTTTCAATATCATCCATGGCGTTCCCGTCAACTTCCATGATTTCTTCATGAGGACTCTGGCAAACATTGCTATGTCACCATTTGAGCTGAAGCCTTATGCGCCTTGGATTATGAGTTTCATCAGGACAAGGTCTTCACTCAATTACAAAGCTGATACTCTGAACCACTGCAGCTACTTGCCCCCTATTGAAGTCCTCAAACGGACATTTACCTCAGATGATGACAAGGGCAAGGCTACTGCTGTGATCGATGAAGGCATTCGTCCATTGGATGGACAGTTTCACAAAGCAGCATCCTACTCCACCAATGATGACTCGCCACACATGACTCACCAAGAAATACCTCAGTCAAGCAAAGTCCTCAAGCTACTGCACCCAGGGTGATGACTGATCGTGAGTTACTCCTCAGTCTTCATCAGAAGGTTGATCGGAATCATAAGTGGGTCAAGCGTCAATTTGGCTCAATTCTTCACAACATGACCTCAACACACAATGCAGTTGAAGAAAAACCACTTCTACCTTCATGAAACCTTCAAGCGCACTGGGCTGTTCTTTCACATGTCTACAAAGTGAAGAAGAACTGACTTCAATGGGTCTCAAGGAAGAATTTGATTGGTCTGCACCTCCTCCGAAGAAATTCAAAAAGGTCAAAGTTCCTTCCTTGGTGGCCAGCTCCTATTCTTCATCTCACGACACGGATGAAAATGAAGACTTGGAAGACACCGCGGCTGGTCCTACTTCAACAAACAACCCCGACAATGCTGGCGCTCCGTCTTCAACTTGATATTCTTCAAGAGCGTTAGTCCTCAGTTTCGATCCTTTTGGTCATTTGATGACAAAGGGGAGAAATTTGAGTTAGTCTTCAAGCGGGTCTAGTTTATTGCCTATATACAGTTTTTTGTTGTTGTTAAGTTACAACTCTCGTTCTTCTGAAACTTTTATTGGATCGAGTTGTAATCTTAATCCCTATGGTGCTTTGATACTTTTGATGCATTATGATTTTGCACTGTGCTTCATAGCAAATCTACTTGTGCTCTGATACTTTATGTGCTATGATTCCTCATGCTGAATTTCATCAAGCACCATATTTCATCATACATTTCAAATTCTTCATATTATATGTCAAATGCGTGTATGAATTACAAGATATAGGGGGAGATCTCCATGATTCAATTCTTCAAGTGTACATTGCCTCAAAAGCAAATTCCTCACTATGCACATCTTCAGGGGGAGTTCTTCTATATCTTGCAATCAAATTCCTCATTTTCAGTATTTACAATTCATATGTTTATCCCCGTTGAAAACTTAACCCATATTGTCATCAATCACCAAAAAGGGGGAGATTGTAAGTGCATCTAGTGCCCCTTAGTGATTTTGGTGTATTGAAGACTTATAGGTTAAGTAACTAATGCGTTTGTGAGTGTACATAGGTCTATAAGTCTATGAGGAGTTTGATATTTACAGAAAAAGTCGACCCCTAAAAATGAAGTTCTTCATCTGAAGACTTTGATATTCTGAAGACTTTCTGAAGATTTTGAAAGTGAAGAAATTGGTGTGACCTTGAAGACTTGGTATTCATTTGAGGAACATGAAGCGTGAAGACTTTTGTTTTCGTAGTTTCGTTTTCTCTTTCTTGAGTCATAGGAAACACCGTCTTTGTTAAAAAGGGGTCGAGGAAATACTAAGGAAAAATTTCCATTTGATGCTCAACTCAAAATCCTACACCTACCAATCCCTTCGAGTGAAGCTTTTGGAAATCTCATACAGCTTCAGTCAATTTCTTCAAAGGATGTAGACGAAGCTCTTACAGTCATTTGAGAATTTGTCTGGCCCGAGGAGTTAGGAATTCGCCGGTCATAATTGCCTACCAAAGGAGGAACATGATAGCCCCGAGGAATTTGAGAGTCAAATTTCCGATCGTTCTTTGTCTTCTTGGCGCGCCAGCTGTCCCAAAATATCTTATCCACCTAACGGTCATATCATTAAAGGGCATTTATGTCTTATCATGTAGGGCTGCTCCCTAGGCTATAAATAGCCGCCCACTACAACCACTAGCTGGTTGGCTGCTCTGAGAGAACTTGACACTTGTCATTTGAGAGCAACCCATCCTCTCGAGGACTTTGAGAGAAAATCATCAAGTGAGGAAAAACCCAAAAGTGAGGAAAACCCAAAACCAAACCCCAACAAACCCAAAGTGATTGAGCATCCTTTGAAGAAATTGATCCTGCGTGGATCCGGCGCTTGTTACCTTTGAAGACTGTGCTTCTTCCAGACGGTTAGGCGTCATGGTCTAGAGCATCCAAGAGGAATTGTGGATCGCCGAGTGACCAAGTCTGTGAAGGTTTGGAAGTCGCTCAAGACTTACCACGAGTGATTGGACGAGGTCTATGTGACCTTAGTTCAAGGAGAATACGGTGAGGACTTGGTGTCCTGAGCTGCGTGCTTTCGATGGTGGGTGTCCGGGACTGTGTGTCCTCGAGTTTAAATACTCGGCCGCTCCAACCAGACGTACAACCGAGACAGCAGTTGGAACTGGTCTACCAAATCATTGTCTTCACCAACCTAATCGGTTCTATTTCCTCAACCCTTTCATTTCCTCATTCTTGTGTTGAGTATTTGTTCATATCTGTGTTTGAAGACTTTGATCAAGACTTTCTCAATTTCCTCAGTTCAATTTCTTCATCCGTTTGTCTTCATCCTGTGTTATCCTCGTGATCACGCTTTTCGTACTACTCTGTGATTGTCTTCATTTCATCATGATGACTATGCTTGTAATCTGTTATGCTTACTTCTGAGTACTTATTCCGCTGCAAGTAGTTCTTTGCTAAGGAATTTCCTCACTGGCAAATTCCTCAGTGAATAATTCATAAAAATCGCCTATTCACCCCCCCTCTAGTCGATATAACGCACTTTCAGTTGGTCCCATTTTTGTTCGGTATAGCCACCTTATACTGTGTGAGGCTAGCAAATCTAGTGCTGGACTTACTCTGTTGACTTGTCCCCTAGTCCCCACTTTCTTTCCTTTTTCAACCAATAGATCGGGTTTATATTGAGTTTGTACTGCGTTTCCCTTTATTTCCCTATTAGACCTAGAGACCAGTTGGATAGCCAGTCTCTGCTACTTTTCGCCCCCATTATTTCCTCTTTCGACCAAGTCCTAGATTCAGGTAACAAATCATCCCCCACCACCACCCCCTTTCTTCCTTGTTTGAACCATGTAGTAACAAACAGCCGATCGATCCTATCTACGAGGGGGCCTGAGAAATAGTAAAATATACAAATGCAGCGACGTCAGGAGCTCGGGAAGTAGAGCAAGGCCGGTTTTGAAGGAAGTTATACCTGGTGGTCGCCGGGATGTCGCGAGGTGGGCTGCGGGAGGCTGGATCTGCCCACACTACGGCAGCGAGGAAGAAGGGGTCGGAGGCCCTCCCTCGCCAACGGTGCTTGGGAGAGAACGGCAAGGCAGGCTGATCGGGACGCGCCCAGCAGTGGGTAAGAGCCGTCGCCGAGGACGACCGCGTGAATGTTGCACCTTCTCACCTTCTCGGGCGGAGAGGATCCGTCTGGATCTGTGACCAACGGTGAGCAGAAAGAGAGAGAGAGAGAGTGGCCACCGCTGTCGTGTTTAGATCTGGAGAGGCCGAGACAGTCTGAAGAGAGCAACACAAGCAAGCAAGCGCGGAGGCTCCTGCCTATATAGTGGAGTAGTACTATTTTCTTTTGTCTACTAGAGCCGGCTTGACCTCGTCAATGACTGTCGAGAAGTCTTCATGCACGTGGCCCGGAGGCGCAGTTGTCGTCATTTTGATCTCAAGCGCGGATTATAACATATAACAATAAAAATTCCACATGAAAAGAAATCATAACCTCACTGCCCAAAGGAGACAACATGAATCCCGACGGACAAACTAGACGAGGAACAAAGCTCAAATTAAAGATAAACTGGTAGAAAAGGGGTCCGTCGATAGATGTCCTAATTAACATAGCCGGCTTGACCTAGATGGCAGCCGAGTAGTCACTGTTTGTGCATGTGCCCCCAATGACAAGAAACCTTTTTTAGATTTCTCACCACAACTACAACCATGTACAACACAGCCTGCACGATATGTAGACGATAGCCAATCTAGGTGTGTCTGCTAGAGTCTGGTCACATGCATGGACGAACTGATCTTACATGTCTTGCGAGGATCGTCCGAGCACCAACGTAGTACAACACTTCTCTAGTACTATCGCTCGTCTCCCTCTTCTATTAAGTCACCCAACTTGCGGGGCCGGGGAGTGTGCATATGGTCGGTTCTCAATTGCCGTCCCACATGTGTGTGCAAACACAATATGACGCACGTTCCATTCAGAGAGCAGCGTGCCAGACCGACCGACCGTCTGGGGTGCGACGCGAACGCGACGGGCTTGCTGTATACTCCATACATGTGTACCGCCGTTTTCTGGACGCTTTGCTCCATGGCGCGGCCACAATCCGTGGATACAAAATTAGTATAGTGTATACTGTATACTATTTAGAAGTCGAGGGCGGGGCCTAGTCGGTTCGACAGAGACGCGAGAAGACGGGGGAGTAGGCTGCTGCAAACGTAGGGCTGTGTGATTTGACAATGATTCTTCTTTGGACAGATGTGGCCCCATGATTTGACTTGCCATTATCATTTTAACTGCGGCGCTACGACCGACGTGAGTCTCCCGATTCCTGACCACCTCCATACAGGTGCCTCTCCCAATGCTCCACCATGTAGTAGAGGCTGTCTCTTGCATGAGAGCCCACTTCTCCACTTTTTCCTTGCCTCTGTTTCCTCCACATATGCAAAAATGCCATGTAAAGCGCACTATTGTACTTACTTTTACTTGCTCCTACATGTGCTTAAGCTTGCCACACAGGCATAAAGTCTAATGTGGCAAGTTAATCAAGAAGAGAGAGACTAGTTTGGTGACCCAAGGAAGAAACGGTGCTAAGCGCGTGTACCTAGGTGAAAATACAATAAATACTAGTACTCCCTGTGCCCCATAATATAAGAAGCAAACTTAAATGAAGCAAACTTAGCAACACAATTTCATTGGAAGAGGTCACTCCTTGGAAAATGCAATAAATACTAGTACTCCCTGTGCCCCATAATATAAGAACGTTTTTGGCACTACACTAGTGTCAAAAACGTTCTTATATTATGGGACGGAGGGAGTACGAAGAAAGAGATAGAGAGAAGTAAAAAATACACTTATAGCCAACCATATAGCCAAAACCTTGTTGTAGTATGAGTGACTAAGTGATGACTATGTATGACATGCCAACATCGGATAGCCTAACGCACCGTGTTAAATCTCCAAGAAGCGGCGGCCGCACGAGCGACGCGGCGGTCGTGGTAGGCGCGACCATGATACGGGCTGCTGGCAGCCCTTGGATCTGAGATCAAACGGTCGCATGCTAAGTTGCTGAAAATTTGCAGAATAATCCTCGAGGATAGGATATTCACCCATAGATCTAGAATCACGCCATGGAACCGTTCAATCTCAGATCCAAGGGCTTTTGGAAGCCCGTATCATGGGAGAATGGAAAGCCACTACCCTGCCGTTCGCATGCTGGAAGTTCGCTCCTACTCGTCCTGGCACGTCCTTCAATACTACGGCGGTTCGCTCCTAGTCGTCCCGTCCATTCACATTACGGCAGTTCCACTAATCCTAACCCTCCTCCCAAATCCATGGCGTCCCAAATCTCCACGATCGGCGGTGAGTACAAGGTTAGAACCATCACCGACGATGAGTTCGACGTCATCTACACCCGTTCTTCCGCGATGGTGAAAGGATGCTTTTCTCGCTTCAGACGCATGTTCGAAGACTCAGATGATGAGTGGGTCGCTGGGCTAGATGTTGAGTACACCACAGTCCTGGACAAGAGAAGGATCTAAAGGACGAAGAGAGGAAGACGCCCGCCGTGATCCAGGTTTGCGTGCATGACTTATGCTTGGTCTAGCACATATGCCATGCCGACGTTGAGTGCCAGGAATTTAAGGACTTCCTCGAGAGCAACCTAGTCAAATTCGTTACTGTAGACTTTGGTAACGACAAAGAAGTCCTGCGTTGAATAGGCCTCGTTGTAGGCAACACCTTCGACCCCCAGAAGAATCGGCTGGTTTCCTCTCGTCAGCCTTCAATGTTGACCCTGGCAGGAGCCATGGTTCATCCTTCATATGGTAAACTGGAGAAACCTCCATACATGTTTCATCGTCATGCATGGCAGCGGAATGTACTAGATATAGACCACATCCACTACGCCGCAATGGATGGCTACCTTTGCTTCAATATCTACAAGGGTTGGATGAACAACAAGAGCCAAGTGTGAGGTTCAAGCAAAGAAGTATCGGCCAAGAGGAAGAGGGACAAGGACGAAGTCGAGGACGTGGACGAGGACTCCGACTAAGGTGGCAGTGTCGTTGCTCATGGTGGTTCTAATGTAGTGTCTACCGGAATAGTTGCAAAGTATAATTTCAGGTGTGCTTAATTTAATTTGAGGGGTGTGTTGTGTTGAGCCCCAAGTAGAACTATGTTATGTTTCTTCTCGTTACTTTAACTCTTCAGTACGTACATACTAGTATTTCTTACATTTCATCTTTTAGTTGGTATAGTACTACCACTCGTTTCTTCACATTATATACGTACAATATATATGGCCAACATCACATAGCCAGCAGTTTAGTTGTCAAAGAATTTCAGGGTGCTTAGTTTTGTCAAAGAATTCCAGGATGCTTAGTTTTATTTAAGGGGTGGGTTGTGCTGGACACCATTATTGTGACTAGCCTTTTTAATAGTACTATATGAATAATTTCGCGACGAGCACTCTCTATATGTACCAGCTTTTTTTTTAATTTCAAGTTTTGCTCCATGGCGCAATCCATCGATACTACTGTTGTACAAAAGTATACATTTTTTAAAAGGCTAGAGGGCGGGGTAGTCTAGCTTGGTCGGTTTCACGAGAGGCGAGGGCCTTTGTGATTTTATGGCTCATTACTGCTCGAAGGCGGGGCATTGTGATTTGACTGCTCGTATAAATGCGCCGACGACCTGATCAAGGAGTAGCAAAGAACCGTGCGGTATACTCAAGTATTCCACCGGAGTAATCTTTGACGGAGAACCTGAAACACGGCAGCCCAATGCCATATGGCGATAAAAAATGATCTAATTTGCTAGTCATCTCATTGTTAGCATTGTTCTATTCATTCCCTAAAAAAACCATTGTTCTATTCATGCCTCGCAGAGAACATGACACGTGCCGCGAAACACCCGAAGCAAAAGATGAAACATAGGAGCAAAAGAAGAAGGAAGATTATCACCCCAACTGATCTAATTTGCCGCAGAGTCGTAACTGCTTCTTCATCGCCTCCACGACCTCCATCTCCTTGCACGCCTCCTCCGCCATCTTCTTCATTCTGTCCATGACGCGGGATTTCTCGACGCGAGCCTTCATCATCTGTTCCACGGCCGCATTATGTACCTTGACAGCAGCCGGGTACTCGATGTGAAGCTTCGCCAACTCCTCCTTCTGATCCATGACGAGGGCCTGCAGCATCTTCGTCGAGGAACTACTACTCTCATGCAACTTCTTCCAGCTGGCGTTCTTCTCCTTCAACAGGTCGATCTCGTGGCAGAGCTTCGCCTTGTCCTCCTGAAGTCACAGGATTTCTCCGGTCGCCTTCTTCTCCGAGGCAATGCTCTTCTTCAGCATCATCACCAAGCCGGTGGTCAACTCCCCCTGCTGATTGAGCTCAGCGGGCAGGTCATCGAGGCTCTCCTTCAGCAACTCCATCAAGTCTTGGATGAACTCCTTCCGCTTATTGAGGTGCTTATTAAGCTGATCGGGCATGTCGTCGAGGGATAATAACTCTAGCTCCGCCACCTCGGCATGTTCGCCTCCGCGGCTAGGGCGCTCCTGGGAGCCATTGCCTGCCCGTGAGAGATCTTTCGAGGTCTCTGCGTGGCGGCGAGCCCTCTTTTTTTCCGCAGCCTTGGTTGCCGCTCCCTTGTTACGAGTAGTTCTCGACCTAGAGCTCTGCTCACCGGCCATGGCAACGATTTTACCTAAAAGAAGCACTTATGAGGAGGAAAGGTAGAGTAATTTTCGGTTAGGTAGTTCCTTTTTATAACCTAAGTACTAGCACTAGTACTAATACCTGCATAGTGGGAACACGTTCAGGTTTTTATGCGTACTAGTAGGTGTGAGCAGGCTTTCAAATGTGATGGGAACAAGGTAAAGATCAATTGATGGTTTTGGTTTGAGGCCGAAATGGCTCCCGATGAGTTTAGCGGGCGTAAATTTCAAGTACTACACTGCTCAAATGCGTAAATGTTATGTTACTGCCAAAAATTGGCACAAAATACGAAGGAGACCAATGGAAGTACTACTAGCAACCCATGATTTAACTACTCGCATGCATGCAGTGGAGTAATAATGTCTTTCTTCTGCCCTCACGTCCACTCAATTTGCATGCGCTATATTAATTGACCATCAATGAAGTGAACGACTTTACACGCGTCATATTATCACATGGGGTGGATCTTGGTACAAAATCGCGCCCACTCGTGGACCCGCGTGCGCGTGCGAGGGAATGAGTGCGTACGTGGCGTGCATGCACATCTTCGCTTCGTGCATGTACCGCCAGTATGGCTCAGGGAGGACGAGTACATTCTTCTGCAACCAGCAACACGTCACTGTGATCAATCCACGCAAGGAGGTCGCGAAAACGCCTCCACATGTGCCACGTGGCTTCATGAAGTGTAAGAGAGACACTCTGTAGCGTGCCATTGATATTCTAATTTATGTGTTTTGCACATACTCGAAGTACTAGTAAGGTACATGTGCATTGCACGCATCAGATTTTGCAACCAAGTTATGAATAAATACCACACTATAGCATGTAAGCTCTGAGTCATATATGCCTGATGTAGCCCTTCGTTTAATTCCTGTAGTTCATCTCATTCAAAATCAATTAGTTTTTATAAAAAAGCTAAGAACGCGGGAATAGGAAAAACATGGGATTATAGTGGAATGTCTTCTTGAATCCTACAGGATTGTACGAGTGTTTGATTGTGCATAGAAAAAACGCAGAATTCTTTCAAAGAGGTTTGAGTGGATGGGATGTTTCCTATGAAATCTAGTGCAAATGAATCATATGGAAAAATTCCTATGGTTTACAATCCTACGAATAAAACAACCAAGATAAGAAAAATTCCTAATGATTAGAATCCTCCAAAATTCCTTTGAGAATCCTTTGAATCAAACAAGCCCTTAATCTATTTTATGATTCATGGAATTGTGCGTTGTAAAGCATAAAGTAAAAAACAAATAATGGCAATTCAACTAGAAAAGAAGTTTGGGCAGTTATGATACGAAAGATTCTAGAACAAAAGAGAACCACTGTTGTTTTGTGGTTTGTGCATTATGCTTAAGTTCAACCATGGAGTCTGCTAGATTGTACATGTGGTAAAATCCGGTGGGGGCTAGAAGAGGGTGCGAGGGGCCGAGTGGAGGGAGACTATGAACGAATGCACAAGTGCGAGATCGATATTTAGAGAGAGGGGGCGAACACGTGCGCTGTTGAACGCAGTGGCGGAGCCATGAAAAATAAATGAGCTAGGGGGCCAAGCATTGCTAATCCTTTACGAGGAGGGTCAATTCATGAACTTAAACAATTTTTAGCAGCAATTGTCTAATGATCACATTCATATTAGCCTTGATATATAGTGATGTTAGGGGGGGGCAGGGCCCTTACTGCCATCTGTCTACGCCATTTTGCACGCGTCTGAGAGATGAAGCGGAAGGCATGGATGATGAGAGGGGGCCGTTGGATATATAATTAATGTGGGTGTATGAGCTATATATTTTAATCCTATATAGAGGGGTATAGATTGATCGATGTGGACGTGGGAAAGAGGGTGAGACCTCACTGGATATATCGATTGATCGGTTTGTGTGGAAACTATGAAAGACCTAGCTATATACACACATACATAGAGGAACATAGATCGTTGCGCATGCATGAGAGATAATGAATGCCCGATATGATGGAGATGGGGATGTGTGTGGGTGTGTGCCTTCATGGGAGACCGACCTGAAGAAAAAGATTGCATGCGTGCGATGGATAATGCCGACAGGTAGTGTGTGTGCATGCATGCACGAGAGAAAGTTAGTGGTACAATTATAAAGAGAAGACTACTGTGTGGGTGTAAAAGAATAGGAGAGGTCATAATCAATGTAAAGTTGAATTCAAATATTTGAATAAGAGATCCTGATGTTTGAAACCCATGCATGCATGAATATAACGGAGATCTGTGCGGTGTGGTTTGGAAACGAGCACGTTGTAATGTATACACATTGAACAAGGTCAGACTGATTTGAATTTGAGTTACCGATGGCAGACATCATTTGGCCACGTCGCATCCGTGCATGGACACACTATTCTAATTGGAAATGATGGGCGGCTTTCGCATCACATAACTATATCTATACCCCTATATATATATATTATATATTATATTTTTTATATTGTGTGCGGGTAACTTTAACTTTGAAAGATGGTCATTGGATGAGGCAAATCCGATGGTCCAAAGATGGAAAATTTGAGCACTACTGGCTGTTGGATATCATCTAGATTCCACCAGATTTCGCCACATGTATAATCTAGAAGACTCCATGGTTGAAATTAAGCATAACGCACAAACATCAAAACACAAGCACTTCTTATTTGTTCTAGAATCTTCCGTATCATAATTTACCAAATGGTTTTCTACATGATTTGCCATTATTTGTTTTTACTTTATGTCTTACCACGCACAATTCCATGTATCTTAAAATAGATTAGCTTTCTTATAAAAACTAGATGATTTTGAATGAAATGAACTATAAGAATTAAACGAACATCTACGTCATGCATATATGACTCAAAGCTTGCATGCTATAATGTGGTATTTATTCATAATTTGGTTGCCAAATCTCATGCGTGCAATGCACGTGTACCTTACTCTAGTCTAAATGGTGCTTGTGTGTGTGTTGTGCGTGTTGAGGTGCAAATTATCTTTTTCTTGGGTACACGTTAAGCTTGTTCTTCCGAAATTTCAAGCCGCGCCTTGTTATGCCGAAAATTCAAGCTAGCATCTCTGTATATCGTCTTTGAAACTCCGCCTCTTCAACCCGCCGCCTTGTTAGCCGAAATATTTAAGATATATCTTTGTCTCGTTGTGCTCCCACAACTCCCTCCATCTCAACCCGCCTTGCTACTCCGAAATTACAACGCGAAAACTCCCACCTCCTGTGGAAATCCCGACACGCATAAAATGCCCGTGGTACCCCTGAACCGAAAGAACCGGCTCAAATCGGTGGGGGTACTTTCCTAACTTACCCCACATTTCGGACAAGCGCGTCTCTAAGCCATGGTTCCCCACTGCCAACCCATCCGCCCACCCATTCGTACACCGAGGCGGCAAAAACCCGCGACGAAACCTCACACCCTGCTCCGTCCTACACCCAGCCGGAGCCTCTTCCCCGACGACGTCGTCCACAGCAACACCTCGACGTCCCTCATCCACCGTACCGCATGAGGATCCGTCGTCGATCTCATCGTCCTGCCGGTTCAGCCACCCCGTCCTCCACCTCCAAGGAGCTGACCCGACGTTCCCCTCGTCTTTCGCGCCACCTCCATTCCCACACCGCCGTCTTCACCTGCACCACCGGAAGAGCATCATCATCATCGTTTCCTCAGATGAAGCTGCGGCCTAATCGGCGCCACCAAAGAGGTTGTACACTAATCGCCGCATTTTCTTCTTGATTTGACCTCACGGTGCTGTCGGCGCTCGGTCACAAGCCGACACGGCGCGGCTCCATCCACGGCGGCGTCGCCGGCCACTTCCTCCATGGTGTCGCTCCCTCGGTGGCGACGTTCACATAAGTAGGAGCCGCTGATACTTTAGCTCTCGCTCGCGCTGCTGCTCTGCTCTTGCTCTCGGTCCCCTGCCTGGTCTGCTCTTGCTATTGCTCTTGCTCGCGCTGCTGCTCTCGCTCTTGCTCTTGCTTGTGATGCTGCTCCGATTTAGCTACACTTCAGTCGACTGAATCGACTTTTGGGTCAGTCGATTTTCAGGGGGTGGGGTGGGGGCGGGGCTCGCCGAGGTGAAGGAAGAACCAGCCGCAGCAGGGAGGGGGCTCGCCGGAGAGGTACCCCACTATCTATATTAGGTTTTAGGATGGGGGCGGTGGTCGCCGGCTATGGCGGGGCGGTGGCGTGGGGATCGCCGGAGAAAAAGCTCGGCACGGGGGGGGGGGGCCTAGAGGGATGGCCGGGGCGGCGGCGGACCGGCGGTGGGGAGTGTTTTCGGGGCGGGCGGGGCGGCGCACCGCCGGCCACGGGCGGCGGGGGGCTGCTGTTTGGCCGGTGGTGGCTGGCGGCTCAGGGGGGTGGAGGTTGAAGATGAACTACGGGCCCTTGATTTCGTATCTAACGGCTGCAAAATGGACTGACCAGAGATGAAAATGTCAGTCGACCGACGTGTAGCCTCACCTTGCTAGTGCGTTCAGTTTCGACAGTTAAGTTTAGTTTTGATAGTTAAGTTCAGTTTCGATAGTTAAATTTAGTTTCGACAGTTAAGTTCAGAGATGGCCGGCTGATGTATTTTACATCTACACTTTGTGGTTATGTATTTTACGTCATGTATTGGAGATGCTATTAGAATTCCACTCAGGTTAACGTTGTTCGTTGTCTCTCTTGTCCTGCTTCAGCCTCGGCATCGTACAACTCACCGGAGCTGCTCCAATGACGAAACCCTCCATCACAGCGGAGCAGTACCTCGGGCTCCATCTCCAGACGTCTAAGATCTTCTTCCCCTCCTCCGACAGCCAAGTCAGCCGGAGCATCCTCACCGGCCAACCCAATCACGCTAAGATCGACATGGCTTCGCCAAAGAGGTTGTACACTTGTTGCATCTCTTTTTTACTCTACATGTTATATATATTGTCCACTGAGCACTCGTAGCAACGGGAAATGCGATTATTTTATCCTAATATATGACAAGCAGTGAGGTACCAGTCAACTTAGCTATCCATGATGGACTCTCTTGAACGCCATCATTATTTATCTCTGCGCGTTTGAGCTTTGCATTTGTCGATGGGCCTGGGAATTGAGCTAGTATGGCAGTGGCCTGGGTCCAAAGTAATAGAAGTAGCACAAAAACATTTTTTTCGTGTAGGATTTTCCTTGCTCAAGCCTGCCTACTATAATCGCCAGTGCTTGAAAGGAAAAGTGAATGAAAAACATCGGAATTGGAAAGTTTCCTATGGTACTTCTTTTCAGAAATTTGGTGCAAAGGAATGGAGCAAAGGAAAACTGTAGGATTTGTTCCTTTAGTGTCTCCTTGAAAGAAAAACCGTAGAAATTCTAATTTCTACTTCCTCTCCTTTTCATATTCCTATTCATCAAGCACAAGACTAAGAGATAGTAGCATAATAGCATTATAACGGTACATTTTCTTGCGGTTTGACTTAATCTCACCATGCTTTTTTGCATCCTGTGATCTTCCAATTGTTCTGAATCAAACACCCAGTTAGCGGAAATCCTGTGTTTTTAAATTCTCTGTTTTGCACGTGCATTCCTATCCTATTCCTGTCTATTTCCTATCCCTGCATTGTTAGAATACTCAAATTCAAACAAGCCCTTACTCAATTACTTCACATTACGAGATATGTGTCAAAGAAAACCTTGTGTGGTTTGTCCTGCTCTCAAGCGCTGTGTTCCACCCCAGCTCAGCTGCTCCAACGACGGAAGGGTTCACCACAGCAGGGATCCGCTCTCCAGACTGTCTTTCACCGCCTTAGATCTTCTTCCCCGCCGCCGGCAGCCACGACAACTGCATTACCATCATCAACTGAGCAGATGACCTTGAGGACTACATGGGTCCGCAAAAGAGGTCACACTCTTCCATGTCTGCTTACGTCATGCGTCGCTTAATATGATGACATGCTACATTATCGTCGTGTTCACCTATTAGACTCCGAGCAAGGTCCAAACTAATGCTGAAACTTAAGTTTTAAATGGTTGCGGGGTACATATTGGGGCAGCAATCAGTACTATCTGTCTACTATCTGGTTAATCTCCGGTGTCTACTATGAGTTTCATGTTGGGTGCAAACAAACATTAAAGGAGCCATTATCTGTATTTTTAACTAAAGCTATTATCTGCCTGCTATCATTGGTTTTGGGTCCATCCACAGTTTGCTACCATCACTCTGGATTCGTCCATGCACTCCTTACATAATCTCACTATGTTTTATTCCTATGCATGCCAGTTATTGTACACAATGGAACTGATCATGTAGAGCAAAAGAGACGAGCCTTGCATGGCAATAAAATTTCATGCAGACGTCGTTCCATAGTGAGTGCAAAGGCAGCCCCCCCACCCATTTCGGATCGTAATCAAGAGGAAGATAACTGTTATGAGGGGTATTCAGAAGGAGAAGACCACTCCTATTTACCCCATGAGGTCTTCGCTCTAACTTGGCATGCTGATGTTGGTAATATCATGCATATGGTGCCTTGCATTGCTTATCAATACATTAAAGATGTCATCTGCTTAGTTTAGACATGCTTTGTGTCAATGCCATCTGTTTAGTTTATTTATCGTATATGTGAATCATGAAATGCCATCTTGTCTAGCCAGGCATCATATATGTGAATTTTGCAATGCCACCCTGGTTAGCCACCATCTTATATGTGAATTATATCATGCCATCATTTTTTAATTATGTGTTAAATTTGTCAACATTTTTAGTACATTCAATTACTCTTCCTGTGCATCAGCCATTCGGCACGGTCATGGAAATATCTGGAGCGGAAACAAGGTCTTCAGAGCAGACAATGCTATCTGACGAAGCGCATGTCTTGCTGGTTACCGATAGCTCCTCAGAGGAGGATTCAGAGACAGATGACCAGTCATATTTCCCCCCCTAGGTGCATGCCCTAACTTGGCAGGGTTATGTTGCTCATATCGTGCGTATGTTATCTTGCATTGCTATGTCATTTGCTTAGTTTAGACATGCTTTGTGTGAATGCCACCTGTTTAGTGTCTAATTACCATATATGTGAATTATGCAATGCCATCTTGTTGCAAGGCATATGTATGTGAATTATGCAATGCCATGCTATTTAGGCAAGCGTCATATATGTGAATTATATCATGCCGTCCTCTTTTTGTATTTCTCATTGCTTTTGTCGACAATGTTTGTGTATTCAACTGCTCTTCCTGTGCATCAGCCATTTGAATTGCTGATGGAGAAATCTGTAGTGAAAACAAGGTCTTCAGAGCAGACAATGCTACCTGCTGTAGCAGATATCTTGCTGGTTACAGATAGCTCTTCAGAGGAGGATTCAGAGGCAGATGACCAGTCCTATTATCCCCCTGAGGTGTATGCTCAAACTTGGCAGGGTTATATTACTCATATAATGCATATGTTGTATTGCAATGCTTAATTTTTACATCATATACACAATATTGAATGCCATCTCCTTAGTTGACACATCATATATGCGATTGCCCTCTGCTCACTTCCTTAGTATATATATCATATATTTGAATTATGTCATGCCATGATGTTTACATAGACAACATGTATCTGAATTATGGCATGCCAACCCATTTTCTAAAGACATAATATAGTTATATCATCTCATCCTGTTTACATAGTCATCATATTTCAAATTATGTCATTCTATCCGTGAATTATATCATGCCATCATGTTTCCATTGACGGCATGTTTGTGATTTATGGCATGCCAACCACTTTAATAGACAGATCGTATAGTTATATCATGTCATCCTGTTTACATAGTCATCATATTTTGAAGTATGTCATTCTATCCTGTTTAGTTAGCCATCATACATGTGAAATTGTGTCATGTTATCCTGTTTAATTAGCCATCATATATGTGAAATTATGTCCCACTATTCTGTTTGCTTAGACAACATAAATGTGAATTATTTCATGCCCTGTTTTCTTCCCTACTATCCATTGCACATGTCTATCTTACAATGTATGTACATTCAATTACTTTTCTTGTTTATCAGCCATTTCAATTGGAGTGAGTGATGGCAGTATTTGTGGGAGTAAAAACACGGTCTTAAAAAAAGATCGTGCTACCTGTCGATGCAGATAGAACCACGGTTGTACTTGCCCAAGAACCAGCCCCACCACACATAACCCACACTCATGCAGATTGTACCCCTACCTAGTTGGACAGAGAACCAGCTACACCCCTTCTAACCCCAACCCCAGCAGATAGACACCAGCCTCCGTTGACACATCACCGTCTCCACCACAGAGCACCCAAACCCTTGCAGTTAGTAAGGCAACTGTAGTGCCCAAATCACGAGGACCACCACTCAAAACCAAGTCAACGCTTAAAGCGTAAGAAAAATTGTTCTCGTGTCAGTAATCAGTAGCTATGGTTCATACTACTTTGCTCTTGCATCACTGTATTTACTGATACCAACTAATTTCAAACTTGAAGGATGCAATTGAAACTCCAATGGTGCAACAGGTATGTTTTAAACTTGTTTCTTCAATGTGTTTGGCTGTTTGCTGTTGTGACTTGCTCTATGTTGATTTCAGTTTCAATTGAATAAACAGTTATGTTCTCATGCCATGCACATTACAAGTTTTGTTATTGCTGTGTAGTTTCCCACACTTATATTCTGTCTATGCTGCTTTGTCTTAAATAGATATGATTCGAACTGTATCTATCTTTTTTTGGCAACATAAACTAGAATGATATAGACCATACAAAGGACCATACTACATAGATATATGTTTGTTTCATGCTGTTATCCTGTCCACCTTACTACTGAACTGATTTACCAAAATGAGTTTCATATACTACATTGTAAATCTGAGATGTGTTTGTTTGTTTCTCTTTTAGAACGCGGATAAAATATTGGAGAAGACTACCCTGTTATGCAATGGTAAAGGAAATAATGCAGATAAGGTTCAAGATAGTGAGACATCCCTGTTGCTCTCCAAGAAAGCTGATAAAAACTATATTGAAGACACTGAGACAACCCTAAAGTCATGTCTTGATGTAGTGTTCGAGTTACTGGCTACCACTGCTGGCACCTGCTCTTTGAACTCGTTGCCTGAATCAGTTAGGCTTCTTGAGTCTCAACTTCAAGTTGAAAGACACCGATCAGATGTTATGCGACAGGAAGCCGAAGGACTGAGGAAGTACCTGCAGAATTCAGATGCATACTTTCTGGTGCAACAGCAAGCGCTGGAGGACTTAAGCGCCAAACAAGAGAATGTTAATAAGCTTTCCAAGCATCTTGCCAGCATTATGGGTACCCAGGATATTGTTTCTTGAGCTCTTCTGAAGTGGTTTCAGTTCTGGACTTGTTTTGCTGCGGCGTTTATATGCTGTTGTGTTCCCTATATTTGCACTGGTGGCGAACTTTGATGCCCAGTGGGTGTAATATGTGTAATAGCTGTGATAGCCTAGTGTAAGTTGTGTGCTTATTTATTTCCTTGTTGTATTATTTATTTGTTTTCTTGTAGTCAGTGCAGTTCTTTTTCTACGGTTTGCTAGTGGCTGCAATAACCTATTTTTTTAAACTAGGCCACAATAACCATGCGCTAATATTTACTGTAGTGACACTGGGCCTCATACGGGCCGTATAAATAGTGGGCCTTCTACGGGCCGTAGAAACAGTGGGCCTTAGACGGGCCGTAGAAACAATGGGCCTTCTACGGGCCATAGAAACAATGGGCCTTCTACGAGCCGTATCATCAATGGGCCTTATACGGACCATATGATCGATTGGCCAAACATGGGCCAAACAGACCGCATTCTAGCCGTAAATGGGCTAGAGTTGGAATCGTCCGTTCATGGGCCGACCATAACGAGCCATCGTTAATCGGCCATATCTGATGACGCTATGAAAACAGCCCAACGTATTAACGGAGCACAAACGGGCCGACTGTAACCACGGGCTGAATTTTGCCCACAAGCAGAAAATGACAGTAACGGGCCGTAAGTAAACGAATGCTGGAAATGAGCCCAAGAATAAATGGGCTCTGAGAAGGCCGAAAGATAACATGGGCTGGAAACGGCCCAACAGAATAACGGGCAATTAATGGGTATAAAGTGATACAATGTTCTTTACGGGCCAGTTTCACCACGGGCCGTTAATGGGTTTAAAGTGATACACTGTTCATTACGGGCCAGTTTCACCACGGGTCGTTAATAGGCCAAGAGTTACATAGGGCCTCATATGGACCGAAAGACGTCATGGGCCATACATGGGCCAGAAGTGAAAACGGGCTGGAATCATATTGGATGGCCCAGATGACGCTACTGGGCCTAATTCGAATAGGGCGTAACGGGCCTTGGGTTAGAGGGCTGTAAATGGGTTATATGCGAACATGCCGTTAACAGGCTTTCCATGGGTCGGCCCGCCACTTTTTGACCAAGTCAAACGGGCCGGCCTTTTCATAGGAATGGGCCTCTGTTGGGCGGTGCCACATGTCGACGTATCATAGGCGCCTTATGTCCAATGAGTGGATGACATCTGTCCCAGCGATGAGCCCACACGTGTTTCCTCCAGCCAATGATGATTTTACACGTGGAAAATCCCCATTGGTCGGGGCTGTTAATGGGTTATCGGATCCAAAACCCGACCCGATAGCTTAACGGCGTTCCATTACGGTGGATGCCATGTGTCGGTCACCCTTGGCGAAAGCACTTCTGTGACGCGCTATTTATCGTCATGGATGTAGCGACCCGACCTCAGATGGTCAAGCCTCTGTATCATGCCATCCTCGGATCAAGATATCTTTGGCACACACGGTACATCAATGTATATATCAAAGTGCAATCACATGTATAAATAACGTAAAATGATATATACCTCATAATGCTCAATGGAAACAATCAAACGGGTGTGGAGTCCCATCAACGCCATCGGCAGGTTGAGTGTAGACCGTAACCTGCACTGCACTCTTACTCGTCGGAAGTAAATATACGCAACATGATACGTTGCAGCCGTGTAGGTCAAGACATTGAATGTACCGCAAGATCACAATAAGAGAAAGCAGATGATAAAATATACTATATGCAGTATGGCTTTGTGGCTCTGTGTCTGAGTTTTGTTTGCGTAAAAGCTGATTTATTTTCCCTACATCAAAGGAATAAATGAAGTCTGTACTATGGAGTTTTCTACCATGACATGGTTCCGCCAACCAATGTCTCATAGCCCAAAATCATCATAAGTTGCCCACAATTAAGTTATCAATCCGGTGTTGAGAGTTCCGAGATAGATCCAAGTCCAGATGCTCAAATTGTCCGTAAATCAGGGACACGGCTAATCGATTAGGTTTAAACCCTCTGCAGAGGTTTGTACACTTTACCCGCAAGATTCGATCCCTCTCTTTACATTCTCGCACTTCAGGTGTTTGAGAACAAGATGACCGAAACATGGTCTTCCAAGAGTTCCTCGACCACCGTCCGGTGCTCATCCCATCCTACCGTAGTTCTACATCTGCTAGCACCGTCCCCAACAGAGTCACAACTAAGGTCAACCAAGCCAGAGCCCATATTGACTTGCGGTTGCACGGGTAAGCTTCCGGGCATGAAGTATTCTTCCGTCTCTTTGAGTCTGGGTGAAGCTTTCCGCAAGATGTCATGGCGCTTCTCCATGCATCCCGCCAACCACTGGTTTCTCCAGGTGCCCACAACCGTCCTTCACCCAAGAGTGTGTATTGAATTCTTGTCTCGAGTCTTGAAGTCTTGAGGTCTTGAAGGTGCAGTCCTTGAAGATTCCATCATGGAGTTGTCGTCATTGACGTAGAGTCCTCCTTCTTCACACCACTCTCGTGCACTCATACCAAACCCCGTCTACTTATAGCGTAGCATTAAAACAAATAACGTCCCGGGCTTGGTACCAGGGTGATGGGTTCCTACCTCATGCATACTACTCAACTACAAGGGTTCAATAACACTACTGAGGGGTGGTTGCAAAGATGCCACTAAATGCAATAAACATAGGTATGAAAGCATGGTCAAAGTGAACTTGCCTTCTTGACGATCTTCGAAAACTAGGGACTCGTGGTAGCAGGCTTCAGACTCGGAAATTCTACCGAGGCAAACAATAACCATAATAAGCACATAGCATATGATCACTTAACACAATAGCATAGTAACATAACACACCAAAACAAACGAATCAAAACCCAAAGGAAAACTCGAAGAAATCCAACTCAAGTTTTCCTACTTCAAGCAACAACTAAAACTAGTTTTTCATAACAAAATTTTCTTAACAGAACCTAAGCAAGGTTTTATGATACCTAACAGAAAAGAATCCATCATGCAACTAGGAGCAAAAAGAATCATCTTAAAAGCTATTTTAAAACTCCTATTAGGCCTAATTCAAATTCTATTAAGAAAATTAAAATAAAAGTTTTATTTATTATAAATAAAAGTTCATGCTATACAGTGACAGAAACTATCCTAGAATAATCAATCCCATGTGAAAAATAAATTTATTTGCTAATTACAATAATAGGAAAACAGTAGCTAGTTAATTAATTAAGAATATCATGATTCTGATTAAAACTAATTTTTTTTATTAATCCTAAAATGCCCAAATAAGTTCCTACGGTTTGGCAATGTCAAAACAAAGTTGTGACAAAAAGAATCATTAAAAAATAATATTCCTAACTCATTCTATAGCAGATTTACTATTCTGTCTAAATCTAATTTAAAAGCAATTTTAAATACATTTAACATGGCTAGTTATATATTCTACAGAAACTATAAGAAATTTTCAAACCAACAAAAAAGAATCACTTAAAAATATTAAGTAGATTAAAAGATATGAATTTTACAAAACTGAAACTATTCATTAAAACAGAAAATGAAAAATAAAGAAAAAGCAGGCTAAATGGGCCTAACTAACGCATGCAATGCGTAATATAGCTAAACGGGCCCTAGGGTTAAACTGGATCGGCCGGTTCAACTAAACCCTAACTAAACAAAATAAACCGGAACTAACCGGGGTAAAAACCCGGTTCACTAACTAACCTAATAAAACATACCCCTTCGGGGGGGGGGGGATCTAATCCTAACCGTCGGAGTTGGATCGGACGGCGGGGAAGTCTCCGGCGACTTACCGGACCTCGACGGTGACGGCAGCTCGGGCGGCGAGTGCTCCGGCGTCTCCGGTGGTCGGGGTCGGCGAGCCTCCGGTCTTGGTGAACAAGGGGTTCGGTGGTGGACTCAGGCGAGCTCGAGGGTGGCCGGGCGGTCAGGCGGTGGCAATGGCGGCGGCGCACTCGGGCTCAGCGAGGGTTTATGAGGGAGGAGAGCGTCGGGTGAGGCGAAGGGGAAACGGGCGGGGAGGGGTATAAATAGGGGGGACTTGGGCGAGGCGGATCGGGGAGGATCGGAATCCGGATCCGGCGGGATCCGTGAGCGGCGCGGGGTGTGGCGTGGGGAGGAAGAAGAGGGAGGTGGGGCCCGGGTGTCAGCGGGAGGGGAGAGAGGCGATCGGGTCGGGCGGCCGAGGCCTAGGGGTTCAAGGCCGGGTCGGTCGGTCGGCTCGCTCAGTCTGGGTCGGCTTGGCCCGGCTCACTGGCCGGGCCTCCTATTGGCCGGGTTGGTTATTCTGGTGGCGCTGAGGTTTCTTTCTCTTTTTTTTTGAATTTAAAGAGATAGAAAAACATAATAAATATAAATATTTATATAGGACATTTCCTACAACCTGAACTATTTTTCAAGTTCAAATAAAATCCTCAAAAATTTACAAAACTCAAATAGTGTTGCTGTTGCAATAAAACCCAACAAAAATCATTTTTAAAATGCAAACATTATTTCAAATTTATTTTCTCCTAATTTTCCATAGAAGGGAATCATTTTACCCTAATTTCCATTTACTTATTTTTAGGAGAAAATTAATTTGAATAAAATCCAAATAATTCCAAATTTGAAGGGGAGTTTCAAAATACCTTCAAATGACTTTCAATTTGATTCTTTTTAACTTCCAACTCATATTTCATATAATTGAAGAAGTCATTTTATCTTCCCTCATGAAAATCATTGAGTTGCATAAAGCTTTGAATTTGAAATATTCTCAAATGAAATTCAAATCTTTTCAAAATCCTTTTCATTTCAAATGGAAGAAGTCATTTCATCTTCACTCTAGGGTTTTGGTGTTGGAATGGAATTGAATTCATTGAGATCCAAAAAGGGCAAAGGGGATAGTTTTGGGAAAGTCATTTTATTCCCTCTCATTCAACTTTCAAAAGTTTCAAATTCCACTCAATTTCACTCAATCAATCAAACAAACAACCAGACAACAAGCATAGTTATTTATCTAATATAACATTCCAAAATTTAGAATTTTGGGATGTTACAATGGAAGTGGACACTTCCGTGATGATAATTTTGCTAATATCATGGAACACTTCTACCAGAGCACAGGTATGACTATCTTGATTCTGTCATAAAATCGTCATGGATGTACATGCATGACAGAAAACGCGACCTACTGTGACAAACACGTATCATCACAAAAGTGTATTTTTTTGTAGTGCACCTTTGGGGACGAAACAATATCCATTGCCTATTATTGCTTTCAATTTTTTTCTCTTGTCGATATAGAACAACAGGAGTGTTATGTCAATTTTTGTGATTTTTCTGGGTTCGTTTGGACATTTTTATGCATTTATTGAGTTTTCAATGCATTGATGTGCATAATTCAAATTTGAACTACATGCACATGCTCCAGTGCATATAAATTGGTTGAAAAATCAAATCTGTGTCCTTGGGTGCATTCTTAGGTCCCATGCTAGAAATAGGAATGAATTTCAAACACCAGGGCACCGTTGATTGCCGGAAAAACATTGAGATACCTGGTTTTTAAATTATAGTAAATCCAAAACTAGTCTGAAATTCATGAAACTTGGCATGGTATCATGGAGCGGCATCAACATGCCGTGGTAAAAAATTGTCCCATTTGGGGCAGGTTTGGGTATATGCTTCTCACAAACCAGATATCCTCACAACAAGCATGATTTCGATAGGGAACGTCCCACCTTTGGGGACGAAACGATATCCATTGCCTCTTATTGCTTTCAAATTTTTTCTCATGTCAACATAGAACAACAGGTGTGTTGTGTCAATTTTTGTGATTTTTCGGGGTTCATTTAGACATTTTTATGCATTAACTGAGTTTTCAATGCATTTATGTGCATAATTCAAGTTTGAATTACATGCACATGCTCCAGTGCATATAAATTGGCCGAAAAATCAAATATGTGTCCTTGAGTGCATGCTTAGGTCCCATGCAAGAAATGGGAATGAATTTCAAACACCAGGGCAGTGTTGATTGCCGGCAAAATTTTGAGATACTTTATTTTTAAATTCTAGTAAATCTAAAACTCGTTTGAAATTCATTAAACTCTGCATGCTATCATGGAATGGCACCCGACATGTTGTGGTATTTTTCGTGTCCATTTTGAGAGAAGGCGCACTCAAATAATGACAGCCAACAAAGGCAGTTTGAAAAAATAGCTGCCACTTTAATATCTCAAATGTTTGTATAATTCAAGCCATGTGTGTTCTATTAACCATTCACGTGACGCCACGTGTCTTGGTTTTAATGGCTATAGGAGGTGCCATGTGGACAGCTGCTTGACTGAACGGGAGGCGTGCGAGCGCAGTCTGGTGCGCATGCTCACCGAGAAGCGTACAAGCTGTTCAACGCAGGATCTGTGCATATCTTCAACACGAACGGTTCAGATTATGGTATGCGAATTAAAGCCAGACTTCGGTGCTAAGTCAAGAGAAACTGCGATTTGTCAAAATATGCAGCTAAAAATCAATAGCACTATCTATTTCTTGCAACTAAAATTCAGTAATCAAGCATAGATTTCATTCATACTGGCGATTAAGCAGTCGTTCTCACTGGGAAGCGAGACAGCCTTGGACCTCCGCCAGCCTCTCTCCCACTGGTCTATATTAATGGCACCGCCGAGCGGCCGCAGCCCCCATCCTCGCCATACACGCAATTCTTCTCTCTCCGCACGCATCCTCGATGCTGCTCTGAGTCCTCAAAGTCATCAGTGTACGAGGATGCCATTGAAACGCCCCATCGGAGGGAGTGGCGACGCCGGGGCTGCTGAAGCACTGGAGCAGGGCATGAATATGGAGATATAGGTTTCCGTCGACACAGACGAGGTGGAGAACGAGGCTACCAACAAGCGGAGGCGGGTCAAGAAAGAACCATAGCGACTCCAAAGAGCGTGAACTTCATCAACAACCTCCCCGATGATATGTTGATAGTCATCATATCCCTCCTCCCAATCAAATATCGGGCAAGGACAGTCGCCCTTTCCCGGCAGTGGCGCTCCCTATGGCTCCTCACCCCTGTCGACCTCCTCAATGCCCACAAGCTCTGCCATGGCTATCGCCAAAGCTTGAATGCGTTCTCCCAGATCCTCGGCAGTCACCATGGCCCAGTCAAAGGCCTTATCACGGGCAAGTTCCATTCCAATGGCAAGGACCGAGCCAAGCTTGACTAATGGTTCCGATCCCCTACCACAAAACAGCTCGAGAAGCTCAGTAATGATGGGCATATGCGCTTGCTGCCAACGTCCGCGCTCCGCTTCGCGCCCATGCTACGCCTCGCCAAGTTCATGAACTGCCACCCCCCCCCCTTAATGACATGCCCGCTCTTTTTCTACCACAACTGAAGCACCTCGAGCTCTTCGCCATCCGCATCCCAAAGGATTACATGGAGCGCCTGCTCCGCGGTTGTACTGCACTCGAGTTCCTTCATCTTCAGGCGATGAATTGGTCTAGTACCTTGATATACATCACCTCGAGGACTCTCCGGACTATTTATGTGTGTCGTTGGTGCTACAACGAGAGATAACAAAAGGTGGACCACGATATGGTCATCCAGGACACACCTTCACTTGAGATATTACTTGTAGTTGATCAACAAGGTCCAACAGGAATCAATGTCATTTCGACGCCAAAATTGAAAGTGGTGGGCTACTTGTCTGTCAAATACTACAACTTCCAGGTACAAAAGTCGCGTTATACCTCTCCTTCTTGATATCAATGTTATTTCTAGTTTTGAAGATGTATGTTCATCTGTCATGCAGTGAAGCTTCACCCAGACTCTAGGCATAGTGAAGGTCTTGGCACTAGAATCTGTCGGCCCCAACCTGACCCAAGTTGGCAGTTGCCTGAGGTACTTTCCATGCCTGAAGAAGTTGTATATCGAGGTGATGTTCGTTTCCTCTTAAATGTTAACCATAAGGAATTTCAATTTTTTGCACCTTTTCCCAAGTTTACAATGATAATGTACTATGATTTCTGAAGGAATTTTGGAGGATTTTAGGACATACAACCCCCACCCCATATTGCTTGCTTCATTCATATGGTTACAATCGTCCATAAGCATTTCTCTTGTGAAGAAGGCTTCATGTTTCTAGATTGTAATCAAATCCAACCTCTTGTGAAGAAGGCTTCATGTTTCTAGATTGTAATCAAATGCCCATGCTAATCATGCCAGATCGAAGATGGCATGTTGGTGCATTTTACAAATCCTGCAAATCAAATGGGCATGTAGCGGTGTTCAGAACTGCTTGTAGGCACTAACATGTTCTCTTCTTTTGCAGATAATAATAGGCCCGGACGTGGATAATGTTTAGAACGACAATCACATCGAATGCTTGGATTTGCATCTCTCAAATATTACTTTGAGCTCCTACCGAGGGACCTTACCGGAGATTACACTCGCCAGGTTCTTTCTTGCCAGAGCAAAGGTGCTAAGGGTACTGAGGTTGAACATGCATTTAATTAGGAAAGATGAATGGTATGATTATCAGAGCCGACAGGTACTGCGGAATGGAAGAGCCTCCAAAAATGCCAAACTTCGTATTGGAAGAGCATATGGCAAAGCAATTGGAAGTCATTGTGTCAAACCCATACATGACTTGTCAGCGGCTGGTCCCTTTTCAGAAATGATGAAGTTTGCAATGTTTGAATTTGGGCGTTGTAATATTTGAATTTGAACCATGCAATATTTATGGTATTTGTTATATTGAACCATTTCTATTCTCTTGTCTCAATGCAAACAGTTCATCCGAGTAAACCGCATATCGTACAGCGCACACACCTTGATCTGGCTGACCGTTTCCTTTGTGTTGCTTAATCACAAACAGTTCATCCGAGTGAACCGTATGCTGTACATCGCACACACCTTGATCTGGCTGACCGTTTATTTTGTGTTGCCTAACCACGAACAGTTCATCCGGAGTGAACCGTATGCTGTGCATCGCACATACCTTCATCTGGCTACCCGTTTCTTTTGGTCCTCCTCATCGAAAATGGTTAATTGAACTGAACCGTATGCCCTGAATCACACAAGCAAATAAAATTTGAACCGTGTTTGATGCATCCTCCATCGCAAATGTTTTGCACCTTTTTTGATGGATTTTTTACACCACCGTTTGCGATTATTGCATGGCACACAGTTTCGTCGAAGGGTCTCTGATTGTAGTGTCGCGTTCGCAGCATCCTGCAGTAGTGTACGATTTGGTACAGACAAGAAAACTACAGCAAACAATTTACGATCTATTTTACGGGTGAGATCTATTTTCTTGTGACGCCGTGTAGGCCCCTCCTGACAAGTTGAGGGTGCTGCGGGTGCGGTGGCTGTCGGCGGCGGGGAAGAAGACTTTAGACGGCAGATGGTCGGGTCGCCGGATAAATCCTATTGTCGTGCACGAGGCGGTCGTAGGAGCGGCAACGACAAGGTGGAGGACGGCGCCGATGAAGCGAGAGGACACGACGAAAGGATCCTGGTCCGGTGCTGTGGATGAGAGACGTCCATCTCTTGTAGTGGAAGACGGGGTAGGGGTAGCGGCTTCGGCAAGGTGGAGGATGGGGTGGCGGACGGAGGAGGCTGGCCACAGTGGGGAGGTTGTTGTGGCGCCGATGGTGTATGAATGGGGAAATGGATGGGGGGATCTCAAACATTGGGATGCGCTTGTCTGAAATGTGGGAAAGTTACGAACTTAACCCCCGTTTAAATTTCGGACATCACGTCGGTTGGGGATAGGACGGTAATCTCGCATATCCAAAATATCTGCCTTTAGCGATTTCTGGTGAGGAGAGGGTGTTTTGCCGCCCACGGTTGGCGCCCACGGTGTATGAACGGGGCTGACAGGTAGGGCGGTTGTGTCACCTCTGAGGGAAGTTACACATCTGCCCCTATTTAAAATATTTGCCTACATCGATTTCGAACGAGCAGAGTTTATTTTGCCGCCCACCGTGTATGAATGGGGAAATAGAGGGAGCGACACATGTCTTTCAGACGAGCTTGAATCAAATGTGTTTTGCCGCCCACATTTGGCGCCCATCGTGTCTAAATGGGGTCAGAGGCGGTCGTGTCACGTCTGACTGAAGTTACTAGTCTACCCCTATCGACAGCAGTGTAAATCTGGTCGATAAGGATGTCAAGTGTCAGGGGTAGACAGTAATTTCCATCTCGCAAACACTTGCTTCAGGCAGCCCACAAATGATAGTGGGTGTTTAGCTGCTTCATTCAAAACATGGGAGAATTAGCATTCACGTTTTCCCTGGGCCCTGGCAACTAAATTCAAATCCAATTTGTATTCGATTACGAATATCCACATATAATTCTATGTTTTGTTATTTATTTCTTCAGAACACAACAAAGATTTATTCCACATTTATATATGATTATGATTTAGAAATGCCGTGATCTTCGAATTCAATAGGTTGGATACACTTTGAGTCAAACAGTTATTTCATCCAATACAATACGCTCACACGAAAAATAGTTCACCTTATGTCAATCATACAAGTACTGAGGATTACCTCGCCTAAAAAATTCGGACCATTACAACACATGGACAACATAGGGGGTCTTACAACATAATCCATTCAGAGACATGACACAACAACAAGAAAGTACAATAATCTAATGACAATTTCAACTGGTATCTAAAGAAGAACTGGGATTACCCTAGGCTTCAGATAGCAGAAACAGCAGGACCTCCTCCGTCTTCAAATGCAACATTCTTCCACCAATTCTTGGGTTGCTTGCATAATGCATGCAGCTAATTGCATAATTTCCAGCCTCAAGATCAAGATTACCTCATTCATGGCAGCCACACCATCTCTTTCTGCCTCTAGTAGAGCCTCAAGAACTATAATATCTGTGCTCAGACTGCTCTCCGACGGTGTTGCCTCTGAACAACTACCATCTAGTAACATGGATGGCGCACTTCTTCCACGAATAGATTCTGGGGTTGTACATTGTGTCCTAGTGTGAACGGCATCCTGAAAGGTTTCCGCTAGACATAAGTAAGAGATAGTTATTGCATGATCCAAGCAGTAAACTTACATGGTAAACGACATATGAATTATTGCCGATCATGGCAAGCTATATTTAAATGGTTCAAGCAAAGATCAAAAAGAAATTAAAATGGTAAGATGAAACTAGGGATGTAAGTGGCAAATAAACAACATCGCCAGTCCCATCTAGTTAGTTTTTGCTAGCTCCCTAGTTCATTTTCCTCAAAAAAAAAAACAAAAACTCTTTTGAACTATCATACCACTAGTGGACTTTAATCGGGATTAAACGGGACCCAGTTGACATACCTACTTGGAAGTGAGTGTACCACCGCTATATTTGAGTTGCCAAGGCATCTAAGAAGTTGAAATAATCTGAGAAAGCACTTAATAGTGTGGCCTCATATAAACTACGAAGACAGTCTTGTGATGAAGTTCAGAGGAAAAGTTAAGGACTCAAATGAACTAGGAATGCATTTCTTTACAATAGTACAACAGGCACTACTGCATATTTGCCAACTCAGGTATAGCCTAACAAGTAACAAACAAGCATTCGAATCAAGCAATACAGCGAAGCAGACAATTGAACTATTTGTAATTCTGTAGGATTACAAGTTGAGGGCACAAGCCAAGAAAGCAGCCCACACGCTTTACATTTCACATGTACTAAAACACACTGGCTTCCATATGTTGTTGTGAAGCCTCGCTGCTATTGCAATGTTCTTTGAAGATATCATCAACATCCCGTGGTTTTAAATCTAGTTGTTGTAGCTTATTCTGCACCCTCTATTTAGGTAAAATTAATTTTAATCGCATGCACTTGTTCGAATTGATCATCAATGGTTCATATAAAATAATGAAAGAAGGGTGTGTGCTTACATGACAATATATCTGCTTCACTCTATTTTTATGCTTGTTCGAGGTGCCAGCCCCAAAAGAACAATTATTTTGCTTGATGGGGTTGGCAACTCCATAATTAATAGAAGCATCAAATTAGTCATGCAACTTGGGAAGATCAAGAACACACAGAAAAGTAATGAACAGAGGCTCTTAGCAGTGATGTAACAGCTAGCATCAGAAAATGTAGGGTAAAACAAACAAAAAGCAGTGGAACCACATGCTAGTTTGCTGATGTTAATTAAGCATAGAGAACATGAAAAAGTCTGGTGGAAACACATGTGGCATTAGAACAACACCATTATCATAAATATAGCATGCAAGAAGTAAAATAGTAGGTAGTGATATCTAGGAAGTACAGTAATACTTCGGACAAAACTAAAGCATATTAACTATACGTGCACTGGTATGTAATTTAGCACATGTAACATGTTCACTTTGCCAGTATGGCCCTACAGGTGCAAGCAGAATAACGTGTCTCATGAAAAATTGAATGATGCCCTGAAGAAATTCAAAGGTGCGGTCCTTATGCTAAGAAAGTGAACATAGGCGCCGGCCGTTGGATAATAGTACCTGATTCTCGGTGGTGTATGGGTATCGTTGTCATACTTGATAGCTAAGGATCGTCGATGGTGCTCGTGTTGCGGTTGAGTTTGGGCTGGCTATTGCCGTCGCTTAAATGTCTCCGGTGCTTAGGTTGTGGCGCCTCTCGACATACAAGAAAGCTCATCTGTGGTAAGTGAACAGTTGCATGATAAAGAAGAGAAAAATCAAAAGAGTACAAATTGAAATAACTTGATGAGGCTGCGGCGTCAGTAAAGCAGGGATTGTGGAGTTGAATATGGCGTCCGTCGAGCGTGTCCGGTGCAGTGGACGGAGGCTCCAACGGGCGCGGTGTATAGTGCTTTCGGTGAGACGGATCTGTTGCGGCAGACGAGGGCTTGTATGAAGGGCCAGCAATGGGGTAGACGAGGGAGTCAGTGAAGGGACTACATTATGGTGGACGAGGGCGCCGGTTAAGCAGATCTGGTGCGGTGGACCATGATGGCGGTCAAGGAGATCTGGAGTGGTGGACAAGCCAGTCGCTGAAGTGGCTCAAGTGAAGTGGTGAGTTGGCAGGTTGGGGTTCCAAGGTGTGGAAGGTAGATCCGGCGGGGTGTGAGGTCCACCGCTGTGGCGGAGGACTAGATTCGGCGGCTTGCCGTGGTTGGTGGGTCAGGGAGGGGAAGGGGAGGGGCTCTGGAAAAGAATGTTGGGGGAAAGAGGGGAAAACAATGGAGTTACCGAAGCAGCCCTTTCCCGTTCATGTGGCAGGGGTAAAACAGGAATATCACAGGGCTACACTTTCGGGCGCAAGATATTTCGATCTGAGCGGTAAGTTTGAAAGCTTTTGGCGCCTGAAATTATAAGTGTTCTGCTCTTGTACGACCGACTATGATATCATGGCCAAGAATTTTTTTTTTTTGCATGCAAAAAAGAAGTGCAGGTTTTGAAAATCAATGTCTCAAACTCGAAACTTAGATTGCCCATTCAATTCAAATATGGATCATTGAGCTAGTACAAGCAAATACTATCATACGGTCCAATTCAAAAGAAATTCCAAATGTGTTTATCCTAAATATGATGACAGAAGCAAAAATGTGTATATCTATAAATAAAGTGGATGATTATAAAGTTTGAACATGCCCGTATGTGTAAATCTCTAGGTTTCATATATGAATTTCAAATCACGAAATCCCAGCTTAAAAATGTACCTCTGTTTAAATGAATTAAAAAAATCTAATGATGGAGTCAAATTCCAAAATTCCAATCTTAGGTTTGTAATTCTGATACATAAATATATATCACGCATGTTCAAAAGTATCGTTATCTCATAGTCCAAACTGTGAAACAAATTGATCAACCATGAGTGCACACACTGTTGACCATATATATCTCAATTACGCTAAAGTCCCTCAAATATAGACACCTCACTCATTATCTGAAGCCACCCCCCCTACGCACACAAGTCGTTCTCTCCCCCGGACACGAACACATGACCACATTAACACTCCCCTCTCTTCTAAAGTCCGGACCCCAATATAGGTCTCTTATCACTTTGTCTCTCGGGCATGCACACATCTCTTCCCCCACTCTCTAGGTATCCCGGCTTTCTCTTTCCAAAGCACGCGTAGTATGTAGAGTGTATCTTTCCCATACACACAAAACGTCGCCCCCAAACGTCTATCTGCCTAGTTATGTGGTTCTTGCACACTGACCTCACACACCACCCCCACTGCAAACAAGCACACTTTGTCTCCTTGTGCACCACTCTCCTCTTTCTATCTCTCCCACATGCGGACCCGCCCCAGCTCCTTCCCTGTATACATATATGTCCTAACTCTTTCCATAGCTCCCTAATGTATCATCGTTCTCAATCTCGCACGTTGTTCACTACATCATCTATTCTAGATCTCTCATGAAGTCCCTATCACACACATGATGACTCGCTTCCCTTGCGTCTCCGTACATAGGCCAATTTCGAACAACATCAACATTGTCTCCCTATCTATACGCCACTTATGGACACAAACAACCCCTCTCTCCCCCCTCTCTTCCTCTCTCTCTCTCCCTCTCTACGTCACTAGCTCTCTCTCTCTCCCGCTCGCTCTCACACCCCTCTCCCACTCACACTCGATGTCTCTTCCAAATAGTCTACTCCCTGCCCGGACCCATGCTATACCGCTACTACACATGCCTTTGTCTCTCTTTGACACTCATGTCGCACCATTCCCCCTTCCCTTATACTAGGTTTACATCAGTAGTGGTCTATCTACTCCACATACACACACTCCGTCTCACACACAAATGCGCGCACATACACACACAGACATGCACAAACACCCATCTAACTGGATCCTTCTTTTCAGACACACACCCTTGCATATTCTGTCCAGCTCTAGGTATGTATATATGCCCCCTCTCTAGCTCAGATGAACACCAAAATTCTCCATCTCTGTAACTCACACATCTCTCCCCATGTCCGCATGCGTAACTCACACACTCACTCTCTGATTATGTCGATGTGTCTCCACGTTCCACCTCACAAAGCCCCATGTACATGTCTCTCTCTATCCTCCACACACATAGACACAAAGAATCTCTTATAGTTGCCTCAGTCTCTAGACATATCACACATGCACACACTCTCTCTCTCTCTCCCCTCTCTCTCTCTCTCTCCCCCCTCTCTCTCTCCTCTCTCTCTTTCTCTCTCAAACACGCTCAATAAGGGTTTCCTCGTGAATAACTTATCATCTATTCATCAACAGTCGTGGCAGTACGGCGAACACGAGACGTGAAAAATAATAAATCTACAAGCGCGTCGCCGTCACCCCCTCCTTATCGGCGACGGGAAAACCTTTGTTTTACACAATTGAGAAGTCATTGTGCTAAGGCCGCACATGCTCAGCCGTTGAATAGAATGTAGATCCTACTTTACGGAAAGAAGTATCTATAATACGTTTGTATCTCCATACTTATATTTCTTCTCTTACAAAAGAACCGAGTTGGCGATGATGGTATGTGTGCCATCTTGCAATATAGACCGTCCGATCTATATATGACGGATGGAAATTAAACTAAAAGATACATGCACCTCTCTCCACATTTGCAGACAAGGCCTTCCCTCATTCATCCTTAACTCCAACAACCTCATTGTTGAGAAATTAAAAAAGGAAGCCTTAGGAACAAACTGGCTTGGTGGCCGCTGTCGACATCGTCCATCCCCATGCCTCCGCTTAGTCCAACCACCAATCACCACCACGCCCCACTCCTCTTCACCTTATCTCCTCTTTCTCAAGATATCATTAGTTTTTACACATGAGATTACTCCCGCATGGGTCAATCACAACAAGTGTTTTATAAAAAAATGCATCTTGATGTTCCATGCAATGCACGGACATCTTGCTAGTACTCCTATAGAAGACTAGGTTGGTGAAGATGGTGTGTCTGCCATCCATCATTTCTGACCATTAGATCTACATCTAACGACTGTGAGGTAAGTTGTTTCCTTTTCTCACCAACATCCCGCTTCTCTACCAATTTGTAGAAAAACCCATAATTAGTATCTTAAAGCCAACCACACCCCTCCCTCACCTCACCAAAACAACCCAAGGAATATTTTCTGATTGAAACATAATATATCTCTAGTGATATATGTACATCAAAATTAGAGTGTTTTGTATCAAGTTTGTGAATAAGTATTATTCTAACTATGATCCGTTGCAACACCCGTGAACGTTGCTAGTATTTCCAACCATGCAAAAAATGCTAGTATTTGCATAGTTTCGAGTTTTCCATCAAGATATTAGTCACTCATAGTTGATATTTACTTTCAATCACGTGCACATAGGTACTATGTAACTAGCCTTGCTTATTGGCTTACAAAGCTTAACTTTCACTCCTACTTACAATATGTATAGTATTTAACAAAAAACTACCACTTTCAACCAGCCCTAGGAAGAAACTATTGTACAAAAAATAGCAAAAACATACGCAAAATTTCTTAATCCACGCTAAAAACTACTACCTAGTGCCGATTAGGCTCGTTTAAACCCGTTTATGACAGGGTTGGCCCACACGCCCGTGCTGACGTGGCAACTTAAACCAACACATTTTGTTTCATTGTTGACCATTTAGTATTATATTTTTTAACCCTCTCGCCTTCTCTTTCATTGTTGTACTACTTACTAGTACAAGTAGGAGTAGTTTTTTACCTTCGAGGACGCGCATAGCTAGCTAGGCCCTTGAAGACTTGAACCCACTAGCTGCCACCATTTTCGTTTTTCCATGTCTTACTATCTCATCCATGTAGCCAAGAGTGGCTATATATAATAAGCCGGTTATTTTACTTCCTCTATACCAGAGTAGCACTATTTGCTGCATAGTATTACTGACCGTCATATTTGAGCACAACAATATTATGCATGGACCTTGACTATGTACGTCACCATGTGTCCAGATCTTAGATTGCGCGTGTACCAGATGAATGGCGCTGAGGTCCATCCCCGTGATGCTACGTGGGTGCCGAGGAACACTCTTGGAGAGTACTCGCTTTTCATTGGGGACAGCTACCCCATTGTGAAGCGGATGCCACCTTCCGTGCACGACACCAAAGGCCTACCGTTCATGAAGCATGGTTGTGTCTTCAGTGTGCACCGCCGGATGAACGACATGCTGGGACACGCTATCCCTAATTTATGCCGCTTCAGCTTGGATGAGTCTCCATCATGTGCAACCGAACTAGAAAGTAGCGCCAATGATTCCCGTTGCCCACCGCTATGGATCGTTCCATCCATGAAGAACACCTGGGAGTAGAACCTGAAGGAGGACGTGCAGCCCATCTATAACGTGTAAGTGGAGTATGGTAAATTGTGAACGGTAGCGTTGTGAATATATGTAGACTAGTCATGCACAAATTTATCACATGAATTGGAGATGAACTTGTGTGGTATACTGGCATTTCTCCTTTAGAATTTATTACTAGTAAATGTGTTATGTGTACGTGCAACTTCTGTGGTTGTTGCACGGGCTCCAACACGCTCTTTGAGAAAAAAGGTGGCACAACTTTGGATATAGGTGACGTGGCGGCATCATACAGTAGCATCGTTCGCTATAGTTGTAGTATACTCCTACTAGGACGACAACTCCTATAAAACCTTGCGCTTGGCTCTTTGCCTCTTCGGGAGGTTCAACAGTTCGTACTCGTGTGAACCTTGCACTTGGCTCTTCGCCTCTTAGGAACGTCTAACAATGATGATACTACAGTACAATATGCTTCTGACAATCTGACACCGATTGAACCGCTGCACGTCCACCGCGCAGGGCGAGGGCGAGCGAGAAGGAGAGGGAGACGGCATTGTAGTCAAAACCCTCTCCTTGTACTGTGAGCCACCGCACGTGTGGGCGAGGGAGAGGCGTAGTAAGCAAGCTTCTCCTCGTTCGGCGAGTTGATGGGACACATCAAAGCAGTACTAGTACTAGTACATACTGCATCCTTTCCGGTTAATACGGCTTAATTTGAAACGAGAAAATACACTGGCGGTCAACGTATGTAACAATACGCTCTTTACGGTCACTATATATAGTTTTGCGGTGATTATATGGTCACTAGCTCATCGTAGGGCACCATATTGCACCCTACTGACCGGCCACATAGTCGACCTGGCACTTTGTTGACTAGTTAAATTGTCACCTAGTTTATGGGTCCCACCTGTTAGTTGGCAGAGCAAAGAAATTAGTTAAACAAAACTTTACGCAGGCACGAAAGGAGTCCAACCCTTGCGCGCGAACCACCCTGGTTGTGTATGTGAGTGCATGCACGTGTACTCCCTCGGTCTTCCAACAAAGGGTGTACATCGGCTAAAAAACAAAGAGTGTACATCTACACTTCCAATGCATTTAGCCTTTAATCTAAATCGATATTGATTGTCTAATGCACCAACTTGTGCTCTAGCTATAGGCTACATGTCTATCCTTAATTACAGCATGCAACAACCTTCATTTAATCTTCTTCTCTCAATGGTCGCATGCAAACATAAGTCTGCTACTTTTGGGCGTTAATTATGCCCTGGTCAATGTGTAAATCTCTAAATCTACAGTCTTTCACAGGCGTAGGGAGTAGGTTGAGCACTTGAGTGTGAGCGTGTGTGTTGCGTCGTGTGTTGTGTGCCACATGGGTGCATGAGTGTTGCATGCATCCATGTGTACGTGTGAGTGTTTCATGGTGCATGCATGCATGCATGAGGATTTTACTCCCTCCCATTGACATGTTCATATTTCAAGCTTCCTCTGTTCCCTCCACATGGAAATACTCCCTCTGTTCCCAAATACGCAGTAAAAGCCTCCCTATGTTCCCAATACGGAGTATTTGTCTTTCTAGAGATTTCAACAAGTGACTACTTAGGGAGCAAAATGAGTGAATCTACACTCTAAAATATGTCCACATACATCCGTATGTTGTATTCCATTTGAATGTCTAAAAGGACTATATTTAGGAGGGGAGGGAGTAGCAAATAAACATTAAGTTCTCTTGTTTTTCCCTCCTTGGTCACGGTGCACAACCAAAGATGAGTTATTCACCTGGATGGAGGGAGTAGATGGTCAAAGTTTGACACAAAATTAATGCATTGGTAAACATAATTTTTTGAGGAAAATGTGTGCATTAATTGAGTGTTTTTGCAAACTACAAAAAGTATTCCACCACTCACCATCTACCTTGGTTGATGAGATTTTTGAATTGAGCCCTATAAACAAGAAAATGAGGTATTACTAGTACTCCTACATTATTGGCTCCGGGTGCCTTGGCCAATGTTTCATCTTGTTGGACCGGATGATCGTACAGGCATGGGGATACTGTAGATAGGAAGTCTTCGGGATCCATTATTCCACATCTCGGTCAGGGAGAACTATTCAAGTAGTCTTCAAAGTGAAGTGAAAATACACGCTGCAGTAGATGGGACACTTAATTAATAAGCTGAACCAGCGTGTTGGTGTTACTAAAGCAGCCTTACCCAGTACTGCCATCATGTTTGCCAGTGGAGCACGCTTCCGCAAATACGCCTACGCACCTCTCTCCTCCATTAACTAACATATGGGCCTTCTTGAGGTAGACCCACATGTCATCGGCTTAACTATTTACACTCCAAAGGACGGTATATGTTGGTAGTAGTACTAGTAGAATTGAGATTTAATGCACTTTCTTCCCCGTAGTTCACTCTTCTTCCTCCTCACTTCTTCTTCCTCCATTCTTCCCCATTGTCGGCTGCACACTCTCGGCGTTCTGGGAACGGGGGTACCTAGACTTGCCTGCCTGCAGCCTGCAGCGTGGCTCAAGGAGTGGCCCAGTACGGCCCATCTTCATCAACACAAGCTCAAGACCCTCGCGAGGCCAAAGCCTCATGAGGCAGACGAAATGACTTCCTCGAGCACGGCCTCGTCCCGGTGGCTCGCGAGGAGGCGGAGAGATCAAGGCGGGTACCTCACAAGGTGCCCATGGCGCAAGCCATGACGACCGAGGGCGCCCAGTGGCGCCAGCCAGCCAAGAAGTTGTCCTCATTTCCCCTTTGGTGCAAAGGAGGCAAGCGCAGGCCAAGGCATCAGGCAAAGGCAACCATTTCGGTGCAACAAGACCAAGACCAGTAGGGCGGCAGGAAGGAGGTCATCGTGGAGCGCAAGCCGGCGTCACCGTCAGAGTCTTTGGCAGGCGAGGACCAACTTTAGTCAGGTTAAGTGTACTAGATGTTCCCTTTCAAAATGGCCAATTGTTGACGCCCTTCCCGCTCAATATTTTGGAAGAGGACCAGGGCCTCCCTCAATAAATAGGACTAGCCACCACCAAGGCAGGGGGGATAAAGGGGATCGATCAGGAAGAGGATCGATCAGTATCAAGGGAATCGATCCGAGAGCATCAATCAGAGAGAACCCTAGCAGAGAGAGAGAGAGGCGATCGAACTCACCCAAGCAGTTCGTCGCACCAGCTCAAGAACAACCCCTCGCGATGCTGTTCTCCCTTTGTATTGTTCATCCTCAGCCCCTGAGGCAATCCACCACACCACAAACTGGAGTAGGGTATTACACCACAATGGTGGCCTGAACCAGTATAAACTCGTGTCCCTTGTGTTGTTCTTTGTGTAGTTCAGATCCTTGCGAGGCGACAAGACACAGGTAGGTTGGAGGTGCGATCTCCGCGTGCACCCCAAAGTTCGAACCTAGAGAGTCTACCGGAACACGAAATCCGACACACACCATTTCCCCCTGCTCACTGCTCGCCCGCTCGCGCCATCTTCATTGGTAGCTCACGTGTACCATATCCCCCCCCCCACTCACTGCTCGGCCACACACCCCATCTTCTTCGCTCGCCCGTCAGAATCCACTCGCCCACTGGCTCGTAGGCACCGAAGAACCCAATCATTCAGCGCCCTCAAAAACCCTATGGCAGAACAGATAGACACGCAGAGCCTCGATTCGAATTCCCTCCCCGATGTTCTCTTGGAGCAGATATGTAATCATATGGACCTGCTCAGCACCGTCCGTTTGGCCGCATGCTCGATGTCTTTGTATTGTCTACTCATCTGCAACTGGCTGGCTCTTCTCAAGACACCCTGCTTCCTAATGCCCGATCCTCGCAGGTGGCCCAGACACTGAATTGACGATCCTACGGAGGTTGCCGTGGTGCCCCTCGACATGCTACCACTACCCGTCCACCTGCCCTTCATGCGCGACGACTACTGGGCGGGCATGAAGGCCAACTGGATCGTCCTCATCCACCAATCCGGTAGTCCGTGGCATCTCATGGATATCTACACCCAGCGAAAGATCACCCTTCCATCATTGGATACTGCCGCCATCGAGCCTCGCGGCCTGCCCGATACTCCTGCCTACTACGCACGAGACGCGTCGAGCTTTTGGCTCGACCTCTGTTTGCTGAAGGTTGTAATCTGCGAAGTGCCCACACCATCAGAAGACTACATGTATAACAAGCTCATTGGCTTGTTTAACATGGGATTAGTCTATCTGGAATCGGGTCGCCATACATGGTTATGGCTCATCGTCAATCCTCTTCAGCCAACATTTCTGTCTGATGATATAGTGCATGAAGGCATCTTTTATGTGGTCGACGCGCAGATTGTCTGCCTATACTGGTGGAATCTATCGTCATATAATTGTTCGATCTCATCTCATCTTTACCTTATGAATACGACTGCCTGTTCATTGTTACAAATTTAGAATATCTATAACCACATCATTGCTATATCTTCCTCTCATTTCCTAGATTTTTATGACCACACATGTTATTGTTGGAGTTGATATGAGAACAATTGGCATCTAATGATTGTTAGAATAGAGATTATGAGTATAACCTAATGATTGTTGTATGTTACTCTCATTTCCAAGATTTTTATAAAAACGCATGTTATGGTTTAGAGTTGATATGAGAACAATAGTAAGTGCTATGGTAGAATATGAGTAGGTCCTGTCATAGCTGTTTTCCTCTCTGTCAGAGCCCTATAATTGCTTGTAGTTAGTTGCATCTGTGAGCATCCATGCATCATGTTTAAATTCAATAGAATTTGAATTGGGGATGTTCAAACTCTAGCACCAAATGAATTCAAATAGGTTCAACTAAAATCTTTTTCAATGATTTCAAAATGACCTTTAAAAAAGTTCATCATTTCTGGATCAAGGTGGAAGCATCTGCCAAAAATGGTTCACATTTTTTCAGGACATATTTGGACTTTGAATTAACTCATTACTTATTTGAGTTGGAGCAAATAAATTCTATATATAAATTTCATGGCTCCAATAATTCTGGAATTGGTTGAGGGCCTACGTAATAATTCAATTATTGCCGATAATTATTTTCAGAATTCTTAAAATGATTTGGTTTAAAAACCAAATTAAAACAAACTACAAAAAGATATAAAAACTCAGAGTCTTACCTGGCGCTTACCTGTCCAGTTGGCCGGCCTGCTACTGTGCGGCCTTGCCCACAACGCAGTGCCAGTCACCCTCAACCTCCCACCAGGAGGATGAGAGGCGCGTGGCCACCGCACGCAAGCACGCGCCCCGGCCACCTCCTGCTTGCCGCCTCCCTCTGGATCTCGCGGACGACGCCATGCACGCCCCGTGCACAAGCCTCTCACTCTCACCAACTTTCCCCTCTCTCTCGCAAGAACTCGAGCTCGACCGAGCGAGCTCGCCGACACCGATCGACGTACCCGTGGCTACCGGCCACCCCTCGCCCTGCCGCTGGGTCTATAAGCTCCCTCGCGTCTTTCTCGCCCTCTCCACCGAGCTACGCAATGACCGGTGGCCCTGCTTCATTGCCACCATCGTCGTCTTCACCCTCGGCCGTCATGGATGGCCGTTGTCCATTCGCGACAAACATCACTCCCCCGACTCTGCCATCTGCACCATCCACCTCCCCGTGAGCCCCGCTCCTTATTCCCCCTATCCCCTGCTCAAACTCATGCCATAGCCACCGTCCCACCGCAACCGAAGCTTGCTGCCGCAGGGCATGTCGCCGCCGCGGCCATGGCTTGATTCGGTCGCGTCTGAGCACGCCGTTGAACTCCTAGAGTTCCCAGGAGCCTCTAGGGCACTTCACCTAGCCCCTCCATGCACCGTAGGCTCGCGCACGACCGAGCCCGAACTCTGGTCACCGCCCAGCTCGACGCCATCGCAGCTACAGTCCACCTCGCTCCCTCCCGTGGCCACCTCTGTATGCGCGCGTGCGCCAACAATCCATAGCTGCAAACCGCGCTCGAAACCGTCGACCGTAGCTCAAACCCGACACCCTCCGTCGCACGAAATGGTCGCCGCCGGCCAAACTCCGGCGAGCTGACGTAGCACTATCATTAGTGCTAATACCTGCCAGTTAGACTCCCCCACAGCCACTGACAGCAGGCCTTGCAGCAAGTCAAACCCCAGTCAACGCGGGATTAGACCCGGTTAACCCCTGTGTTAGTGACGTGTGGACCCCACATGCCAGGTTTGATCCCGGTCAGCTCCGTTGACCTGCTGACATCGTCCTGATGTCATGCTGACGTTGTAACCATTTTCTAGAATTTAAAATAAATAAGAAATGATTTATTAATTTTAGAAAATAACCTAAACTTCAAAAAATCATAGAAATTCTATAACGCCAAATGAAATAAATTATATATGAAGAATGATCAGAAAAATCCAATCTTTCCATTTGTACCATTTTCATGCATGTTTGAACAAGTTAGCCTCACTGTTTAGGATGAAACATGATTAGGACAAATTCGAAAATAGACTTGGAGTTGGAATTCGATCTAGCTTTGAATTCCACTTCAATCAAAATGACTTTCTGTTGCATTAGCCCAAATCACAGCATATTGCCATATCATAATCATGCATCATATTGTTGCATTGCATTGATTGTGTTCTTTCTCTGTTTGCCAGTATTTGTTCCCCCCTCAATAGATGTATGTTCCGATAATGAGTTCGATGAAACCGATGAAGAGCTATACTATCTTCAGAAGTGCCAGGCAAGCAAAAACCCCTTGTTCATTCCGATACAATCCCATTCTCTCGCTCCTGCTCTCTGTTATTGCATTAGGACAACAATAATTCTACTGTTACATGCTGCGGTAGTCGAACCCCTTTCCTCTGCATGACCTGTCATTGCCACAGTAAATAGATGAAACCCACTAGCATGAGTAGGAGTTTGTTTGAGCCCTGATGTGCCTACTCATTCATGCTTGTTGTCATGCCTGCTACTGCTTAGAGTTGAGTCAGGTCTGATTCATCAGAGATGAATTGGAATGTGGTGAACATGTCTTACTGTTGAGCTAAGTGTGTGAACACGATTTGGTAAAGGTAGCGGTGATAGGCCATGTAGGAGTACATGGTGGGTTGTCTCATTGAAACCGTCCTCGGGAACTGAGTTCTGTGTTTGTGATGCATGAACAGTTACTACCACACATTGGGTTTCGGTAACTGGACCCCTCTTGGCTTATTAATCACCCCGATCTTTATCCAGGAGTTGCAACTAGTTTCTGGTGTTTGTAGGTAGTGTTAGTAGTCTACCAAGTGGCACCCGATACAGGTGGGCTTGGGACAGACTAGGCACAGTGGCAAGGTGTAGCAAGTGGCACCCGGATGGTGGGCTTGGGAACCCTTCTCACATTGTTTGGGGCCGTGAGCGACACCCCGGCCGGATCTCCTTGCAGATGGAACCCAAATAGGCGATAGACATGGACTAGAGACATGTGTGGTTAGTCTGATCATGGCCGACTCCCTCTCCAGGCTTCCGCTTGAAGGTTGCCGAGATACATGACAATTTCATGGTGGTAAGTGGCGAGAGCGTGTGTGAAGAAGTACACCCCTGCAGGGTTAGCATCATCTATTCGAATAGCCGCGTCCGCGGTAATGGACTTCTGGGTTGCCTGTATAGTTCATAGACAAGTGAAAGTGGATACTCCAAAATACGCAAGATAAGCGTGAGTGCTATGGATGGCTTTCTCGTGGGGAGACGGAAGCGGATCCATAGTGGTGTATTGATTGGTGAATATGTGGACTCGTGTGCCCCACCTCAAAAGAGTTAATTGCAGTCGTAGTTCAGGATAGCCACCGAGTCAAAGCTTGCTTGCTGCAGTTAAACTCGACCACCCCTTTGTTGATACTGATGCATAAGTAGCTAGATCTGATGTAAGTCTTGTTGGGTACATTTGTACTCACGTTTGCTTAATTTATATTTTTGCAGAGAGACTTCAGTCTCACTAGTAGTTTCGCATGGACTTCGATGTTTAGCTTGTTACCTCAGCTACGATCTTGTGCCCTCAGCGGGATCTTGTAGATAGTCAGGCTTCTCAGACTTTTTCATTTGTAGTTGTCTGTACGCAGACAAGTTAAGCTTCCGCATGTGCTTGTTGCTTGTATGCCATGTATGTTGGGTCATGAGACCCATGTTTGTAATACTTGGCTCCTTGGAGCCTAATGAATAAATACTCTGAGTCGTAGAGTCTTGTTGTGATGCCATGTTGTATTTGCACATATCGAGCATATTGTGTGTATGATCGAAATGCTTGGTATCTGTGGGATCCGACAACCTAGTCGTCTATCCTAGGTAGCACATCTTATGGGGAAATGTAGTCTGCTGCTTCCACTGAGCCATGGTAGTCTGCTACAGCCCGGTGTATCGGAGTCCTGCTAGCCCAGTCACTACTGCTCTGAAACACCTAGACTGGCCGACATGTGTCCTTCTTCGTTCATGTGTCTGTCCCTTCGGGGAAATGTCACGCGGTGTCTACCGGAGTCCTGTTAGCCCGCTACAGCCCAGATTCTCCGGAGTCCTGTTAGCCCAGCTGCTACAGCCCGGATTCACTCTCTGATGACCGACACGTTCGTTGCTGGGTCATGTATGCCTGTCCCTGTAAGTTAGTCCCACCTTGGGTTTATGACTAGTCATGTCGTCCTGGGTTCTCTGTCATATGGATGTTAGCGACACTATCATATACGTGAGCCAAAAGGCGCAAACGGCCCCGGGCCAGGTAAGGTGGCACCCGTGGGAATACCGTTCGTGAGGCCGCAAAGTGATATGATGTGTTACATGCTAGATCGGTGTGACTTAGGATCGGGGTCCTGACACTCTCATTGTTACATGATGTTTGAACCATGATATATTGCTAGAATATGAACCATTGGCTTATTTTTTGAACTTGGGGTATAATTATGACCACGGCATTGCAATTCTCTGTCTATGATATGTGTCATTGTTGTAATAATCTTAATTCCACACATACTCTGAACATGATTATTTAATTTTGTCCTTTTGGTCTCCAATTTGAATTGTTGCAGCAGACACAAATGCGCTGGCCTTCATGATTCCAGGACTTGGAATCATACCAGCCGATGGGTGGTGGTTTATCGCTCATTCAGCTGACGGCGGCCATTTGATGCTCATTTGCACGTACCAAATTGACCAAACCATTACATCAAACCATATGCAGTACAATGCTTGGGGTGTTCGTGACATTGATGTCTATTGCTGCTTCGTGTTCGAGAAAGATCCCAGCTCCGTTGGGCCAGGCCTATTCAACTGGAGGCGGGTTTACAGCCTCGGCAACCAATGCATGTTCCTTGTGCTCAATTATCCGATCATCCAACAAATCATCGATCATATCACCGGCGATGATTACCGTGCTATGCAACTTCCATTCGCCAGGGGAACAGTGTTTACACATCATACCATGGGTTTCATGAATCACCATATTAAGAGATTCGTCGACATAACTTGTTGACAGATAATCTTCATTCTGTGAAGGGCATCAAGCTTCCATGTGATGGATGGCTTTTGCAAACACGACATGCGGCGATGTAGTTCATCCCAACTGCAAATATGCACAACTTGATTCGTACTGATATCTAGACTGAGCCATGTATCCTGCTACTGTAGCATGATCCTCTTTTGTTGAATATTATGTATTGTTGTTAGTTTGAAGCACTCCTCTAGTTTAAAGGATAGATACCTTTCTGGGATCAAGTGCATCCTAACTCACCTCCGTAGGATGTACTGATAATGATGATGGCGATGCTGTGGAGAAGCCATATATATATATATATTTATTTATATATATATATATATATGTGTGTGTGTGTGTGTATATATATAGGGAAAATAGATACTACCACCTAGTGGTAGTTACCACCTAAGAATCCACCGTTCATGTCACGCCCGTAGATCGACTGTGCTATTTTTTTGAGAATGCCTAGCGGGCTAGGTGAGGTTCCACCCGATCCATTTAGAATTGTCATTAATTATTTTGATTAGTTTATTTTGTAGTTATCCACGTCGATCTAGCCGTAAGCTTATCCCAATTTTTGAATGGCAATTCTATCTACTCGTCTCACATCCTTATTCGCTTACTAACCAACCTACCATTTCTCTCTCTACGTAAAAATATTATCATTTCTATCTTCTCGTTACCAACAACAAACAGATTTGTTAACTATCTACGTTTTGCCTGGGCAACACTTTCATCACCGGGCTGCACACGGAGGATCAGCATCGTCGTAAGTATTCTTTTGTCGTCGGTGAGACAGTGAAATAACAGCTGGCCATTGTTGTTCTGAGTACCACACAAGCCAGGTATATATGCCAAATTTCTTTTCTTTATTGCTTAGTTGGATTAACGATATCATAGTCTGATCAGATTTCGAACTCTAAAGAATTCATGCCCCCTCATTGACCTTACCATCTTCTACGGTTCTTTTTTGTCGGTGAAACCGTGATTTTGAAGATGCCGATGTGATGACAGGAGCAAGGCGTTTGGTAAGGCAACCAGAGGAAGACCAACGATGTCTCCTCGGAGCGTGCACAAGGTGTCACCACTTTGGAGCCATCACCGGTGACGGCGCATCCATCTGCTCCGGTTTTGATTGGCAACTTCCTCCACTGGTGTGTCATATTACACTGGATGTACCACGCGCGCAACTAGCCGCCGGTGACGAGCTGACTACTCCTGCATCGACACCAACTCTGGAACATATGCATCGATGGAAACAAGACTATATTGTGTATATCAAAATTTCATTATCATGTAGAGATGCAGAAATTACGGATGAACAGTTTGTACTGGTCTACACGTACATATGTCTATAGTATATCATACCATATACTACCTTTTTTTCATATACTCCTTTTCTTCTAATCTACATACTACAATATGTTAGGTGACTAAGAAATTACATGTACACACCCATATCAAATTATGACCGTTCCTCTATGCTTGTTTAGTTCCATTGACATACTACTTCTAGTAAGATAATACTCCATACTACCATACTACCTCTTTCATGATACTCCATACTACTTTTTGTCATATACTCCTTTCTTCTAATCTACATACTACATGCAAGCACGTTAGGTGCCTGAGAAATTTCATGGCTGTCATCCACATAGTAATATTAGTATTAAATACCCTCTTGATTAATTCCATTGACATACTCCTTCCCTTGATACTCCATACTTGTCGTGGAATTGTCACGACAGATGTCCTCTTGCAAGGACTTAGTCGTGGAGCCATCGCAACTAGGAAGATTAAAGGGGTTAATGGGACAAGGGACACGAGAGAGGTTTTATACTAGTTCGGCCCCATAGGATGAAGGTAAAAGCCTACGTCTAGTTGGGTTGGTATTGCTATGGTTTCGATGACCAGGGAGCGAAACACGCTATGCCCGGTTCTCGATTTGATGTTACCTGCCCTAAGCCGCCAGCGGGTCGTCCCTTTATATACACGGGTTGACGCCCTGCGGCCTACAGAGTCCCGGCCGGCTCATAAACAATGTCCGCCTCGGTGACTAGTTAATCCTGCCTTATAATACAAGTTATGCCATTACGGCGGTTTATCACTACGGGCCTTAAGTCGCCTGTGGGCTTTAGACCCTTTACTGAACCGCCATCTTCACGCATGATCTTGGGGTTCATATGATGAATCACCTTTGTGTAACCCGGCCCCTCCTGGGCAGCTTACACAAATAGTTATATCCCCAACATTAGGCCCCGGATTGATTTGAACCGGTTCATGTCAATCTTGAAATACCTTAAAGAAAAGCCTCATGTCTTCTGTCTGCGCAAAGGTTATAACCCGCCGTGACGTCATCTTCTGAATCCGTGACCACCCATCATGATATCATCAATACATTATTCTACGCCATCCTATCTTTAACGGATCTTTATTTTTACTGACCATTCCAAAAATCGAGGCGTCAGAGTCGTTGGATAATGATGCCTGGCCTCCTCGTTTCTCGCGCTTTCTCAGTCGATCTTCCCTTATAAATAGGTATGACCCCTAGGTAGTTTCCATTCTTCCCCTTCTGTCATCTTCTTCCTCTTGCGACTTCTCCGCTGCTCGAGCTCCGCCATCGCAGCCGCCGTGGAGCACCGTATCTTCGTCGACCTTGGCCGTTGCATCGACCTGATCCGACCAGAAAAACGCGACGAACCTCCGCAGCAACTCTGCATCTGTAAGTTTCTTCTTCCCTGTTCCTCAGATCTGCATTGATATTTTTGAGTTCGTCGGTGTTCATCGGTGTTCGTCATGAGCCCTTCATAGATGTCACCTCCGCCGCCCTTTTCTGATCTTAAGATAGTATAAAACTGCTGCGGAAGCTGTTTCACACTTATTTCAAATGCAAATAGATTCCTTTCCTTTGTATAGAGGCTTCATTCGAGCATATGAACTTATCTGTACAAGTTTTAGGTCTGCAATTTTTCATTTTTTGAACGACCGTTTGATCCCAAATAATAGCTGCAACCTGCGAAACCTGTTTGTTCCATCCTTAGTCAAAAAACTGCTTCTGTTAGATCCGTTTAACCATGACAATTCATATGGTCGGTTTAAAAGGACAGCATGGATTGATAGCCTTGCCTGCTCTTGGCGGTTTAAAATAACTTAACTCTTTCTCAGTCGCATGGCGGCTTAAATAACCAGATATAATTAGCCATACGTCATTAGGCCCCGTCGCAAGCCACCATTTTGAAGATATTTTAAAATATTCCCCTCTGGGTTAAATTGAGCCGGAATTTTTTATCTTGTCATAGGATTCCATCTGCATAATGGCAGCCAAGGCTCCCAAAGCACATGTGACTTGCAACTGGGTCAAATCTGTTGTCACTGAAAACACCTTGTCCTATTTCGTGAAGACTGGCTATCTGCCCGAGAAAGAAGTCATGTCCTAACGTGCTCCTAATCCGTTCGAAGAAAAACCTTAACCCATGGAGGGGGAAGTGATCATTTTTACTGATCATATGAACCAGGGCTTCTCTCCACCCGGCTCAAAATTCTTCAGGGATGTGTTACACTTTTTTGACATCAGACCTCAAGACATTGGGCCCAACTCCGTGTCAAACATTTGCAACTTCTAGGTCTTTTGCGAGGTATACCTTGGAGAAGAACCCAACCTATTGCTTTTTAGAGAACTGTTTTACTTAAATCGGCAGAACGAACGTGCCAACGGGCCCAACCTAGAACTTGGTGGCATCTCCATTCAGCGACGGAGGGACTGCCTTTTCCCATATGCTGAAGTGCCAAGCCACCCTAAGGATTTGAATTAGACGTGGTTTTATTGCTAGGATACTTCTCCGGCCGATGAGAACCCGCTGCCCGGCTTTCGTGCTCTGCGCCTTGAATCCAACCATCCACTGCCGGACAAGTTATCTGCCGCTGAACGCCTACAGATTGCTCCGGCCATAAAGAAAATCAAAGCTCACTTGGGGAACGGCTTAGATGGCATTGACTTGGTCCATGTCTGGATCTCATGGCGGGTGATACCGTTAAGCCGCCGCCCCGGCTTGTTGTGCACTTACACAGGCGAAAAAGATGACCCGCTGCGTCATTGTCCTGATGACTTGCCTGATGATATGATTGAAGCCATGACCCAATCTCTTTTGAAAGAGGGCTCGGTGGTTAGCAACACCTTCGGCTTGCTTCCATTCTGCCAGAATAACCTGGCTCCTGCAGTAAGTTGTCAATCTAAGAATTTACTCTTTTTGTAGAATGCCTTGCTTTTACTCATCATCTTTTCTCATTATTCACAGGCAAAATACAATTTCTGGAAGGTCAAATATGATCATGAGGCTGCCAAACAGGCCAGAGTGGCCAAGAGAGCCGAAAGGAAAACCGCCAAAGCCGGAGCTCAAAGGAAGAAGAAGCCAAGTGCTTCAGATTTGCTCAAACTGGATGACTCCTCTGATGATGAAGAAGAGGTAATCCTTAAATTTCCTGATTCCTTTACCATCATCTTATTAACATTAACTTCCTTCAGGGGCACACGGGAAATAGCCAAGCAGTCGAGAAGAGGTAACCATAATTTCCTCCGACTCCGAGCCTTTGCCAAGGCAGAAAGTCCGAAGAGTGACCCGGAAAGTAAGATGTTCACATCCTTTAGCTTACCAAGATCCTCAATTTCTTTTGAAGCAACAGACTCATGAGAGCCGGAGGCAGACCTGGAACAGCAAAGACTCGGAACTCTCCTCCGGCTTACCTGACGTAACAAGGAAGTGCCGGACTGAGGTTATCTCCGATTTACGTTCTTTTTTACCTTTGGCGGGTTTCATTCGCCAACCCCTCAATTCATCTGACTCAAACTATCAGGATACTTCACCTTCCTCCAGCGAATCCATGCAATCCAACATGCTGGCTTTCAAGACTGCCCCAAGGTAATGTCAACTTATTCATCCTTATGTTTATCTTACACATGTTTTTGTACTAACCCTTCTCATTTGCACACAGTGTACAAGTGAAGCCCAGCAAAAGGGAGAAGAAAAGTAAGCCGGCCAAAGAGCCAGTCGTGACTGACCCGGAGCTCGGAACAATCGTTCCTGACACCTCCACGCATGAACCGCCACCTAAACCGGCCCATGATATTCCAGCACCAACCTCTGATCCACCTGCCGAGCCGACTCTTAGCAGTACTGATAACCCGGAGGTTCCTATCCCGGCAAGAACAGATGACCCGGAAGTCGAGATTCTTAAGACTCAGTTTGTTGAATCGGGAAGACCCACTGTACTTGCTAAGTGCTCTGCCAAGGAAGAACTTCTGGAGTGCCGCAAAACCAAGCTGGACGTCACTGATTATACTCATCTTAGTATTGGAGAAATAGTCTCTAGCTATATAAATCAAGTGCACAGTAGCCGTGACCTGGAAGTTGATATGGTGAAGCAAATACACCAAAAATCTGAGGTATAACTCTTGTTCATATTCCTTATTCCTCCTTACTATACCAGCCCCCATGTCTATTTCTTATGAGAAAAAAATATGCTGTAGACTTAGAATCCGCTTAGCACTACTTATCAGACGCCCGACATATCCGGTAACACTCGAAGGCCAGCTTTAAAAGAAGATATTTGAACCAGCGCAGTGTAATACTTTGAACTGCAACATGCATTAGCCCCCAAGTGCCAAGTATCTTTTGCTTGCAAAGTGCTTGGGACTTAATTTCCATGAACCGCCGTAGTAATTTAGAGTTCTTCATCATACATTAGCCCCCAAGTGTCAAGTATCTTTGCTTGCAAAGTGCTTCGAACTTAATGCTATATTATAGCAATGCTGACTGTAGCCCGGCTTTTATTTAGGCCACCATAAGTCAATTTGAGTCGGAGATTGCTGATTTGAAAAGTCGCCTGGCAGCTCAAGAGACTGAAATCCAAAAGGCCAACTCCAAATTTTAGTTCAGCGTATCTGAACAAGAGAAATTGAAGAAGAGCTTTGAAGCTGATAAGAAGGTATGGGCTGATGAAAAGGCCTCCTTAGTCACCCGGGCAGAGAAAGCAGAAGCGGCTCTCGTAGACACAACGGCTGAGTTAACCGGCTTAAAACGCCATATATCTCAGATGGCCTCAGCAATCTTTGGTAAGCTATTCTGCAAGTGTTAAATACTGTAAATCTTTTTTCGACAAGTATTTTGTTTGTCATCTCCGGCTCAACTGATGTTTATTAATGCAGGCAGCACGAGTTCATCTGAACCAGAACATGTTGACAATGCTGAAGGCGGTTTATACATTGGTGGAACAACTCTACACCGGGTCACAACGCGCTTTGCCGTTGTGGCTTTATCAAATGATGTTCCCAATCGCCTGGCTGATGTATTGAAGCGACTTGTTGTGCTCCGTCAACGGGTTCAAGAATTAAGACGTGCTTCTGCAAGAGCCGGAGCCATAGCCGCCTTAAGCCGGGCTAAGGCATGGTTACCAGAGCTGGACCCAGCCGACATCTCCCTTGGATATCCAAGCTTTAAGGAGGATGGCACCCCCTTTGATGAGAAGGATTTCACCGCCTGCGTGAAAGAAATACGTCCTGTGGCCACTCTGATCGGGAATGATACGGATCTCACCAAGTATCAGCCGGGTTACGACAACCAAAATCAGAGGATCGCAACGCCACATTATGATGCAGTCAGCTTGACCCCTCCAATTCATAAGCATACCTTCGCCCCCGAAGTCGATCCGTCCAGGTTACTCGATGGTGAAGCTGAATTTGAAGCTTTGAGTGGCATTGACTGGTCATCATCAACCTTCCAGGACAGGGTAGCTGACGGAGGAGCGGAAAGGGATGACCCGGAAGCTTCAGGCCAAGAAAATGAATGATCCGTCGGGCGTCTTACTTTTATGCCTTGTAGAAAACAATGATTCATTATCTAGACTCGGGGAGTCTTGTAATAGGGTAGAAGAAAGACTTGATTTTGTCGTGCCATCGTGCATGTTTGAGGCGCTCAACACTTGTTCAAGCCGTCATCTTGATATTCTTCCGGCTTATATTGATCTTCTACTTTAGTTGCCCTGTGATCCTTTGATTACCTTGCCGGATTATGCGACCCGAACAATGAGGGTAAAGGATGGAATGCTCGGCCTTATGCCTGGTGTTTTGCTCCACTCTTGCCGCCCTAGTTTCCATCATATCGGTATTATGTTCCCCGATTTTGCGTCCCCAACGCGGTTGGGTGTTATGGGAACCCCTTGACAGTTCGCCTTGAATAAAACTCTCCCAGCAAGGCCCAACATTGGTTTTACCATTTGCTTCACCTAAGCCTTTTTCCCTTGGGTTTCGGAAGCCCGACGGTCATCTTTATTTTAACCCCCCCGGGCCAGTGCTCCTGTGAGTGTTGGTCCAAACCGAGCAGCCTGCAGGGCCACCTCGGGGAAACTCGAGGCCTGGTTTTACTCGTAGCTTTACTTATCCGGTGTGCCCTGAGAACGAGTTATGTGCAGCTCTTATCGGGATTTGTCGGCACATTCGGGCGGCTTTTCTGGACTTGTTTTACCATTGTGGAAATGTCTTGTAAACAGGATTCCGAGACTGATCAGGTCTTCCCGGGAGAAGGAATATCCTTCGTTGATCGTGAGAACTTATCATAGGCTAAGCTGGGACACCCCTGCAGGGTTTGAACTTTCGAAAGCTGTGCCCGCGGTTATGTGACAGATGAGAATTTGTTAATATCCGGTTATAGTAAACTTGAAGTAAACTCTTCTAAAATACACCAACCGCGTGCGTAACCGTGATTGTCTCTTTTCGGGGTTGTTCGAGAGGAGAACACGGTTTTTGGGTTATGGTTGACGTAAGTAGGATTTCAGGGTCACTTCTTGATCATTACTAGTTGGCGACTATTTGCTTAGCTCCTCTTCTCGCTCTTGTTTCGTAAGTTAGCCACCATACTGTGCTTAGTCGCTGCTGCAACCTCACCACTTTACCCCTTCCTTACCCATTAAGCTTCGCTAGTCTTGATACCCATGGTAATGGGATTGCTGAGTCCTCGTGGCTCACAGATTACTACAACAACAGTTTCAGGTACAGGGTTTGCGATGATAATGATGCGAGAGCGATGTTTACTTGTTTTGGAGTTCTCCTTCTGCTTCTTCGATCGGGGGATAGGTTCCAGGTCGGCAGCCTGGGCTAGGAGGGTGGATGTCGTTTGAGTTTCTGTTTATGTGTCATCCGTAGTCAGATGTTGATCTCATGTATGTTGATGTATTCTTTGGGGCGGTTGTGCCTTTTGTATGTAGCCCCAGCTATTATGTAATGGTACGATGTAATGATATCCACCTTGTAAAAGCGTCTTCAAGATGCGCTTCTATCCTTGGTGGGACCTTCGAGTTCCTTTAGGATAGAGTCGCATCTTGGGCGTGACAAGTTGGTATCAGAGCCTCGACCGACCATAGGAGCCCCCTTGATTGATCATATAGTTTGGCCGATGTCGAGTCTAAAAAAAACCTTTTTTGGAGTCTAGTTATATCGGAGAGTAGGACTTCTTTTTACTCCTCAGCCCCCTTCGTTGATCTGGTGAGAAAATTTGGACGTAGGTGTTTCAACTTACTTCTCTTCGCCTTCAAATTTTTCTTTAGGATCACGCGCTTTTGTTTTTCGTTTGTTGTCCATCCTCTTTTGTCTGGTGCATTTCTCGTCAAGTTGATTCGACCCTCTTTGTCTTTTGGGAGATCAATCCTCAGCTCTTTTCAATCGACGCTGTTTTCCCCATCCGAAGTTGTCTTTCTTTTTCCCACCAGCCCACCCCTTTTTCTTCTCGGAGCCGGAGTCCAAAATCGATTATCCATCCTACTCGTGTGAAGCCTTTGCATTCTCTCCTCAATCATTTCAACCGGTGCTTTTCTATTCAATTATTCGTTGTTCCAGCTGCCTGTGTTTTTCCCGCCCTCCCACCCCTTTTTTTCCGGACTCTGAGCCTCTATTTGAGCATCAATTTCATTCGTGCGGAGTATCTTCAGTTCTTCCTCAGTTGTCTCAACCGGCGAATTCTCGTCGACTTCATCAATGTCCGTCTCATTTCCCTTTTCAGTGGATCTAATGCAAGTTTTTCGTTGTCGATCGTATTCTTTCCCTCAGCTCAAATATTTCCCTCTAATCGTTCGCCTCTCGCCATTTAATCCTTCCAGAGTGCTGAAGACATCTCAGAAGATTCGTGTTTGCATTCAATTATTTCGAGGTTGTCACCTCATGCAAATCTTTCAATTGTTCCGGTGCATCATTTCTCATTCAACAATCCTTTCCAACGGTGTTCCTTTTCAATGGGCCATAACCCACAGGTCTTTTCCCAGGATCTTCCCTGACTCTTCTAAGTTTCCCGGAGATATTCTCAAATCCTTTTTGAAGTTGACGTATGTAGGAATTTCATCAGTCAGACGCTTTTCCAAGATCAATTTCAAATGATTTTCATTGTTGACTCTACCTCTTCGCTTTTCATTCTCCCAGAGTATCTCAACAATTTTGGTGTTCTTTCTCGTCGTCATTCTCAACATTTGAAGACCGAAGAAGAGTTTCTCTTAAATCTTGTCCGTTCTCCCCAAGATTCATGTCGCTAGCTTGATGATATCCGCTCATATTGTTTCTGGTCGTGCAATTCTTTTCATCCACCCGGATTATTTCAGGAGTTGCTTTCTCTCTTGATCATCCGAAGGCCATCTTTTTGGAATATTTCTTCGTTCCATGTTTTTAGCTCTGTTCGTTCCTATATTTGTACTGGTGCTCCGTTCAAGTATTCTTCAATCAATTAGCGATCCCTTCGTTCTCTTGTATCTTAATTCCCTCAAGTATCTTTGTGTTTTTCCAATTCTTCTTGGTGATTCATTCTCCTTCGTCATTCAATTTTGAATTCTTATGGTGGTTCGTTCAAGATTTCTTTTCTGTTGTTATCGTATCAATTCATTAGTTCTTTCCAGTCCTACCGGTGGTTCTTGATGTTTTTCCCAAGTATTGCGCTATATCTCCCCTTAATCTTTCCCCAATGTGAATAAGTTGTATGCAATCCATTCTTTCTCATCAATTTTATTGGTGGAGGATGAGCATAACATAATTCTTATTCTTCTTTCATCAAGTTGATTTATCTCTTCTTTTCGAAGATTGTTCTTGATGAATAATCTCTCGATTCCAAGTTGTTCATCTTTTCTTTTCCGGAGTTCCAAGTCTTCTCACTTGTCTCGTCACGAGGCTCCATCCGAATCATCGCAAGGCTTTAATCTTATCCCTTTCATCCTTTAACTTTATCTCATCATCCTTTTTCTACCGGAGTTCTTCATGGTGGTTCTTCACGAGTTAATTCATTCTTCAAGTGTTCATGAAGATTCGGGTGAGCACAAGTATCTTCTTCTTCTTGCTTTTTGAGGTGCAATTAATTCTCCGTATTCTTTTGAAATGGAGTTCTGCATTTCTTCATTCTTCTCAGCTATTTAATCTTTTCCGCTTGTGGTCAGTGATCACCTCATAATTGTGAGATGTTATCTATAAGTCCACAACAACCAATTATTTTGTTGTTGAATTTCCAACAACTCCATTCAGTCCTTCCTTCCAAGGATGCTTTCAAATTCATTCGTGGTAGAAGTTGTCATCTTCTTCTCCGTTCCTTTTCATTCAACTCTTTCAATTCTTCCGGGGGCATTGCGTTGTTCCTCTCGTCAAGTATCATTCCATCTTCTCCAGTTCATGTTCTATTCCATTTCATGTTCAGCCGCAGTGCTGCCTAAATTCTTTCAGTCTTATTCCATTCTTATCTTGTTCCTTGAGTTTTTGATTCTCGTCTTAGTCGTTGTTCCGCTCTTCTTCCCGAGTGCTCTCGACTCTTTTCTTCTTCTCTTGCATTCTTGTTTCCCCTCATTCTCTTTCTCTCCCGTCTTGGTCCTAAGATCTCGGGACGAGATCTCTTGTTAGGGGAGGAGAGTTGTAACACCCCGGATCCAATGCGCCACGTGTCCGCCTGTTATTCCTCGTCCATGCCATGTCATTTGCTTGCGTGTTGCATTTTGCCATGTCATCATATGATTTGCATCATCATATTTGCAAAACTTGCATCCGTCCCGGTCTTCCTGCCCTTCTGTTGTCCATTTCGAGCCCAGACACACTCGCACGCGCCCGCGGCACCTCCGAAATATTAATTTATTAGTGGCCGAATTTTTTTCTCGAAATGGGTCGAAATTTGGAGTGCGATCTTATTTTAGTATAGACAGAGCGCCTGTCAAGTTTCATCGCATTCGTAGCCCGTTTGATAGCCCAATTGTTAAACTTATAGCGGCGTCGTTGCCGGTCAAACATCGGACGTTTTCGGTCTCCGAAAAACCGTTGTCGGGCTGCACTTCTCTTCTCTCTTCTCAGCCCACACCCACTCTCCACAGCCCATCTAGCCCACCTAGACCCCCCTCCTCGCGTTCGGAGCCGTCCGATGGCGATCGCACGGTCCGTAAACCCCCTAGACCGAAACCCTAGCTAAAAACCGCTATAAATAGACCCACATGCCATTTTGGGTAGGCCCTAGCCTCCCCTAACCTCCAGCCGCAATCCCACCTCCCTCCTCGTTTTCAGCGCCGCCCGGATCCACCTCTGGCACTTGGCGTGCCACTGGGCAGTCAGCGCCGCCGCACCCGCCGCTCCCCGCCAACCACAGCGCGACACTTTCCGCCTCCCCGCCTCCAGCCTCCTCTCTCCTTTCCCCACAGGCCTGCAGGCCCAGGCGCGCCCGCCTGGGCCCGAGCCGCCCTTGGCAGCCACAGCGAGCCCGTGCACCGCTTTGCTCCAGTGCGCCGCTCGTGCGCCCGATCCGCTTCGTCGGCCACGTTGCCTCGCCCGGCCTTGCCGCCGACCATCTTGCGACGCCGCTCGCGCCCGTCCCCGCGTTCCCCTACGCGGCGCCGCCCGGTTCCCTCTGCCGCCCTACCGAAAGTGCCGGAGGAGCTCTGCCACCCTGCCGACGGCGCCGGGTCCAGCCGCGGGACCCGAGATCTGCCCACGTTGGTGGTCGCCGCCATCGCCGTTTCGACGCTGCCCTGGACCCCCTCGTGCCAGATCTGGCGCCCCCCCCCCTCTCCGGCCATCTCCTTCCCCGAGCTCCGGCCGCCGTCTACTTCCTCTGGCGAGCAAATCCCGGCGAGATCCGCGCTGCTTTAGAAACCGTGCAAACCCTAGATCGGAGTGGTATATTTTCTAGGTCCTTAAGTTTTCACATTCTGGTGCTAACTTTGACCTGTCATAACTTCATGCATATAGATCCGCTTTGTGTAGACGATATATCAAAATGTTCACCATGAGATTCTCTTCATTTTGTTCCATTAAGGCATGCTTGTTTGAGCTCATTTCGATGCTCTAATCATCGTTGCAAGAGTTATATATGATGTTAACCTGCTGAGACGGTTATAACTTGTTGTTTCGTCTTTTACATTGCATTTTGTGTGTGCATCTTTTGGGCATCATGTCTACATGTTTTAGGAAAATCTCCATGCCATATTTATAGAGGTGCAAGCCTTGTATTGTTAGGTGCCCTGTAGTGAGTGGATCAAGCTTGTGAAGTGCGCTACTAGTTGTATGTTCTGTCATTGCTGGAACTGTTATATCATGTTGCTATCTTTGCTTGATGATACCAATTAATACATGCATAATATCTATATGTTCACTAAGGATGTTTTTCTATCAATGTGATACTATATCAATCCATGCCTTTGGTTGCATTTATAGTCTGATGTAGCTTGTTGTAATCTTGTTCTCAAATTGCTAAATAATGTTGCTGTCAGCCTGTTAACATTAAGTTCGGTTTTGCCATGTGTTTTGCTAGTGATCCATGCACTCTATGAACTTGATCTTGCCATTCTTAGCTTCATAATTGTGTAATATTACTGTTGGTTTACTTCACATGCCATGAAATGCTTTGTGGTGAGTGGTACAAGCTCACCAACATGCCTACTTATCGTTGTTCCAGCCATGTACTGTCATATCATTTGCCATGTTTTCGTGGGCGCTACCATATTTTCTGTTGATATTTGGAATAAATTCAGTAAGGGAGTTTTGTTTATTGCTTTTAGTACTATCATGCAATGCCATTTTTGCCATGATAAGTTCCTGTAGCACGTTGTTTGATAGCTCTAAACATTGCAACCTGATGTTAAGTCTGTGAAACTGTTATTATTTGCTATCTTGCCATGTCCTTTTGAGCATGTTGTAGTGATTTCTGGAGATAGCTCAGTATTCATGTCTTGTAATTCTTTACCTGTAAATCATGTCCATGCCATTTGTTTTCATGTTGAGGTGTTGTAGCATGTTGTTTTGATACTTGAAAGTTGCCTAGTTGCTGTTTTGGACAGCTTGTCAACTTGTTTCATGTGTATGTGTTGAACCGTTGCTCCGTTTTGAGTGTGCTTCATATGAAACTTGCTTAGATTTGCATGTAGTTTCATGTTACCTTGTTGCATCCATGTTTTGAGTGCGTTTTCTTGATGTTTGAATGCATTTTGCATCAATGCCATGTTTAACTTGTTTTGCTCATATCTTCTAGGCCGTAGCTCCGAATTAAATGAACTTTATATGTAACTTGACTAGAATTTCGTCTAGATCATCTTGGTTCATATTAACTTGTTGTTTGCTTCTTTCCGGTTGTGCTTCTCCTCGATAGTTCCTGTTTCGTTGCGATCGTGAGGATTCGTTCAACCATGCTTGGTTCGTCTTCATGGCTTCATCTTCATGGAATTCGTTCTTCCTAGCGGGATTTCAGGCAAGATGACCATCACCTTGGATCTCATTACTATCATTGCTATTCTAGTTGCCTCGATGCTATAGCTATGCCACGTTACCTACCACTTGCTTATCAAGCCTCCCAAGTTGCCATGAAGCTCTAACCTTTGTCATCATTCCTAGCAAACCGTTGTTTGGCTATGTTACCGCTTTTGCTCAGCACCTCTTACAGCGTTGCTAGTTGTAGGTGGAGATGAAGATTGCTCCATGTTGGATTATGTTTATGTTGGGATATCACAATATCTCTTATATTATTAATGCATCTATATACTTGGTAAAGGGTGGAAAGCTCGGCCTTATGCCTGGTGTTTTCTTCCACTCTTGCCGCCCTAGTTTCCGTCATCTCGGTATTATGTTCCTGGATTTTGCGTCCCTAACGCGGTTGGGTGTCATGGGAACCCTTTGACACTTCACCTTGAATAAAACTCTTCCAGCAAGGCCCAACATTGGTTTTACCATTTGCCTCACCTAAGCCTTTTTCCCTTGAGTTTCCGGAGACCGAGGGTCATCTTTATTTTAACCCCCCCCCCCCCCGGGCCAGTGCTCCTCTTTGTGTTGGTCCAAACCGAGCAGCCTGCGGGGCCACCTCGGGGAAACTCGAGGCCTGGTTTTACTCGTAGCTTGACTTATCCGGTGTGCCCAGAGAACGAGATATGTGCAGCTCCTATCGGGATTTGTCGGCACATTCGGGCGGCTTTGCTGGACTTGTTTTACCATTGTTGAAATGTCTTGTAAACGGGATTCCGAGACTGATCGGGTCTTCCCAGGAGAAGGAATATCCTTCGTTGATCGTGTGAGCTTATCATGGGCTAAGTTGGGACACCCCTGCAGGGTTTGAACTTTCGAAAGCCGTGCCCGCGGTTATGTGGCAGATGAGAATTTGTTAATATCCGGTTGTAGTAAAATTGAAGTAAACTCTTCTAAAATACACCAACCGCGTGTGCAACCATGATTGTCTCTTTTCGGGGTTGTTCGAGAGGAGAACACGGTTTTTTGGTTATGACGTAAGTAGGAGTTCAGGGTCACTTCTGGATCATTACTAGTTGGCGACCGTTTTCTTAGCTCCTCTTCTCGCTCTTGTTCGTAAGTTAGCCACCATACTGTGCTTAGTCGCTGCTGCAACCTCACCACTTTACCCCTTCCTTACCCATTAAGCTTTGCTAGTCTTGATACCCATGGTAATGGGATTGTTGAGTCCTCATGGCTCACAGATTACTACAACAACAGTTGCAGGTATAGGGTTTGCGATGATCATGATGCGAGAGCGATGTTTACTTGTTTTGGAGTTCTCCTTCTGCTTCTTCGATCAGGGGATATGTTCCAGGTCGGCAGCCTGGGCTATCAGGGTGGATGTCATTTGAGTTTCTGTTTATGTGTCATCCGTAGTCGGATGTTGATCTCATGTATGTTGATGTATTCTTTGGGGCGGTTGTGCCTTTTGTATGTATCCCCAAATATTATGTGATGGTATGATATTCTTTGGGGCGGTTGATGTATTCTTTGGGGCGGTGTGGTCAACGTGGTCAACGAACAACATCTGTCAAAGTTGACTGTACGCGGAGAAGCTGATAGCTGGGTCCACAGCCGCACACATGGAAATGCCTCCTTATTATGCGCAAAATAATGATTCCTCCACTTGACATCTGGGACCCACCGGAAGGGCCTCTGTATTTCGTGGCAAAAACGTTCCGGCCGGTGACAGCTCGGACCCACCAGCTATATCTTCGCACGCAAGGAAGTGCTTCCTTGTTACGCACAAAAAAATGAATACTCCCCCTGCTAGCTGGGACCCACCATATGGGAGGCTGACTTATGGGCCTACTAAGTTGACGCGGACGGAGGGCTTTGTCAACTTATTCAAAATGAATGATTCTAGCTCTAGTGACCATACGATATCCATCCAATGGCCGTAGTGCTTCTTCAACCTCTGGTCTTTTTGCTCTAGCCGCCCAAAGCAGCGCCAGTCATGCCGCCTAATCCTACCTCCCGTGGCTGGCTGTGCTGCCGGGGAGGCCTCACCACCCCCTACTACTCCCACCGCTGGCCCGGGCATCCCTCTACTCACCCACACCCCCTGTTATTCTGCGCTGACAGCAGCCTCACACTGCAGCCGAACCAGTGAACCCTCGTACTCCTCTCCGCATGGGCATTGATGTCTACTACACAACCTTCTTCTTGTAGACGTTGTTGGGCCTCCAAGTGCAGAGGTTTGTAGGAAAGTAGTAAATTTTCCTCAAGTGGATGGCCTAAGGTTTATCAATCCGTGGGACGCGTAGGATGAAGATGGTCTCTCTCGAACAACACTGCACCAAATAACAAAGAGGCTCTAGTGTCCCCAACACACCAATACAATGGTAAATTGTATAGGTGCACTAGTTCGGCGAAGAGATGGTGATACAAGTGCAATATGGATGGTAGATATAGGTTTTTGTAATATGAAAATTTAAAAACAGCAAGGTAGCTAATAATAAAAGAGAGCACAAACGGTATTGCAATGCTAGGAAACAAGGCCTAGGGTTCATACTTTCACTAGTGCCCGTTCTCTCAACAATAATAACATAATTGGTTCATATAACTATCCCTCAACATGCAACAAAGAGTCACTCCAAAGTCAATAATAGCGGAAAACAAACGAAGAGATCATGGTAGGGTATGAAACCACCTCAAAGTTATTCTTTCTCATCGATCTATTTAAGAGTCCGTAGTAAAATAACACGAAGCTATTCTTTTTGTTCGATCTATCATAGAGTTCGTACTAGAATAACAACTTACGACACAAATCAACCAAAACCCTAATGTCACCTAGATACTCAAATGTCACCTCAAGTATCCGTGGGTATGATTATACGATATGCATCACACAATCTCACATCCATCTATTCAAACCAACACAAAGTACTTCAAAGTGTGCCCCAAAGTTTCTGCCGGAGAGTCAAGACGAAAACGTGTGCCAACCCCTATGCATAAGTTGACGAGGTCACGGAACCCGCAAGTTGATCACTAAAACATACATCAAGTGAATCACGTGATATCCCATTGTCACCACAGATAAGCACATGCAAGACATACATCAAGTATTCTCAAATCCTTAAAGACTCAATCCGATAAGATAACTTCAAAGGGAAAACTTAATCCATTACAAGAGAGTAGAGGGGGAGAATCATCATAAGATCCAACTATAATAGCAAAGCTCGCGGTACATCAAGATCATGCCGAATTAAGGACACGAGAGAGAGAGAGAGAGAGATCTCAAACACATAGCTATTGGTACATACCCTCAGCCCCGAGGGTGAACTACTCCCTCCTCGTCACGGAGAGCACCGAGATGATGAAGATGGCCACCGAAGAGAGATCCCCCCTCCGGTAGGGTGCCAGAACGGGGTCCCAATTGATTTTTTGTGGCTACAGAGGCTTGCGGTGGCGGAACTCCCGATCCAGGTTATGTTCTGGAAGTTTGGGTATATATAAGAGGTTTTGGCGTCGGGAACAAGTCAGGGGGGTCTCTGGACTGTCCACGAGGTAGGCAGGCGCGCCCAGGGGGTGGGCGCGCCCCCCACCCTCATGGGCAGCCCGGGACTCTTCTGGCCCAACTCTTTTACTCCATAGCCTTCTTCTGGTCCAAAAATAGGTTCCGTGAACTTTCAGGTCAATTGGACTCCGTTTGGTTTTCCTTTTCTACGAAACTCAAAAACAAGGAAAATAACAGAAACTGGCACTGGGCTCTAGGTTAATAGGTTAGTCCCAAAAATCATATAAAATAGCATATAAATGCATATAAAACATCCTAGAAGGATAATATAATAGCATGGAGCAATCAAAATTATAGATAAATTGGAGACGTATTGTAGCGACCGACCCGAATGGATCAAGTCTCTGTGCTCAGGCGTCATCCCTGGATCAAGATGTCTTGACACACACAGATTGAAGGATTTATAATAGAGTAGCAATCACACACTTATTACATTGTTGCCCAAAAGAGGACTTATTACAATAAATATGGCCTAAGGCCATCTAATAACGATAACAGCGGAAGACTTGGAAGATAAGTGAGTCCATCAACTCCAGTGGCATCACTGAGTATAGAACCACGACCTAAAGCACCTTACTGTAAATGCGAAAAGTCTGCAACATGAAAGTTACAGCCGAAACGGGTCAAGACATGGAATATGCTGGCAATGTAACACATAGAGAGTAATGAAGGAATAAGCCTATACTACATGCATATATGGCTGGTGGAAAAAGCTCTCTGATTCTGTTTTGCATAAAGCCAGTTTTTCCCTCTTGCAAAGGAATAAATTTGTTTAACTATCATGCTGGTTGTTAAACATTGAGAATGGTTGACGCATCCTCAATCCCAATTAAAAGTACTCATTAAAAACCCAACAATATTAATTAGAGTAACATGTTGAGATTCACATGATATTCAAGTACTAGATACTCAACATGTCCATAACCGGGATACGGCTAATCATGATTAGTTTATACACTCTGCAGAGGTTTGCACTTTTCCCCACAAGACTCGATCGCCTCCATTTGGTTTCTCGCACTACGTGGTGTTTGAGAGACGGATGGCCGAGACATAGTCTTTCGAAGTGTTTGCACCTTCGATGGGTAGACCGTACCACCTACAACCCCTACATCAGCTAGTCTACCACCGTAAGAGTTCACACGACTTAATCAACTATGCCAGAGCCCATAATGGCTTGTGGCTGCACACGGAAGTTACTAGTTTGAATAATCTCATGATCCCTTTGAGCCTGGGTGGCGGTCCAAAAAAAACAGGCAATCACTGGAAACCCCAGGTGCCTCAATCCACCCAGATGTGTGTTTAAGTTGCCACCTTAAATAAACCATTAATCTAACAATCTAACATCTGTCATGGATACACTCACCCAATCCATGTCTACTAGCATAGCATGGCAAATAAGCAAACGTAGAAGTAACTCCCAAGGTTTCATAAGTAAAACAGGTAATAGGTACTACCTCATCTACTTCCCATCCCACAATTTAATTAGATCCTAATCATGCAAGTGTTTGAGGATTGATCTAATGCATAAAAACTGGGTATGAGAAAGTATGATCAAAGTGTTACTTGCCTTCTTTGAGGATCCATGAAACCTAGAGATTCAAGTAACAAGCGGCGCACTCCGGGTGATCTATCGCAGACAAACAACAAGCATACAATAAGTACTCATCTAATGCACGGGTAAATCTCGAATAAAAGAACTGACCAGAAAGTTCAACTTAAGAACCCTGGTTGCAAAAATAATCGAATCAAATAAAGCAACAAAAGTCAAACGACGGAAGAAAACAACTCGGTTCTAGCAAGTTGAAACTAAGTCAAATTTCACAGTAGCAAAACTTTGTCTAAGTTGATTAATCGGAACGGCGGTTTCGAGATGAAACTCCAGGCGTTTGAATCACCTGATTCCGATAAACTAGCGAGAAAATAAACTAGAACGAAAATCGGATCTGAAATCGCTATCAGAAAAATAGCGGAATAAATCCGATGAGAAAGAAAATGACGAATGGTTGAACGAACGGACGTTCATTAACCGAAGAAAACCGGTGATCTCGTTCGTTAGGACGAACGGTCCGGCGAATGCTTGCTAAACAAAACCGAAAAGAAAAACCGGCGAGAAAAACCGATCTAGGGTTTCGGAAAGAAAACCAAAATGAAAAACCGATCTAGAAAACCGGAACGGAAACCGGAACGATTTACAAAAAACTGAACCGAGGAAAAGAAAAGGTGACGCGGCGCGGGGCTAGTACCTCGAAGAGGCGAGGGGCTCTGGCGGCGGCGGCGTTGGGTGGCGGCGGCGGCGTAGGGCGGCGGCGGCGGTGTGGGGCGGCGGCACTGGCCGCTCGGAGGAGAGGAGAGGTGTTGGTTTGATGTGTTGGAGGGGGTGCTTGGGTATTTATATTGGGGAGGGGAGGCCTTTTGCTTGGAGTAGGGGACAAGAATTAGAGTAGGATTAGGAATCCTAGGAATAAAAAACGGAATAACGAAACTGGTCCAAATCCTACTAGGATTTGTAAAAGAGTAGGAAACCTTGGCTCCCTGGCTCCCTTGGTGCGGCGCGCGCGATGGCCTTGGTCTCCTGGCTGGCCGGCTAGTTGGCGGCTTGGGCCTTTGGCCCAAGGCGCTGCGGATTTTTTTTTAAATCGGTTTCGCGCGCAGAAAAATACAGAGAAAAAAATCTAAACGAACTCCAAAATTAATAAAGTAAACTTTCCCCGACTCCTAAAAATGAGTCGAACAAAATGAACTTTACTCGGGACCAAAAATGCAATTTTTTGAAAACACGCATTTTTCCTAAGGCAAATGAAAGTGAAAAACTCCGAAATAAAAATCTTAATTGATATTTTTATTGAATCTTCATTATTTCTTTATTTTGGGAAAGTCATTTTATTCCCTCTCTCATATTTTGATAGTAGAAATAATTGAAGATAAAATAAATAAAAATCAAATGATCCTATTTTCAAAATTTGAGAAACTCAAATATGAAAATAATGAAATCTCCAACTCTCTCCGAGGGTCCTTGAGTTGCGTGAAATTTCTAGGATCGCCAAAATGCAAGAAAATATGTAAATTCATGATGACTTAATGTATAACATTCCAAATTGAAAATTTGGGATGTTACAAACCTACCCCCCTTAAGATGAATCTCGCCCTCGAGATTCGGGTTGGCTAGAAAATAGGTGAGGGTGGTCCTTGAGCAAATCTTCTTCTCTTTCCCAGGTGGCTTCATCCTCGGTGTGGTGGCTCCACTGAACCTTGCAAAACTTGATAACCTTGCTGCGAGTAACTCTGCTGGCATAATCGAGAATCTTGACTGGTCTCTCCTCATATGTCAAATCATCCTTCAACTGAATTGCTTCAAGTGGCACTGTATCTCTTAACGGTATCTCTGCTATCTCGGCGTGACATTTCTTCAGTTGAGAAACATGGAACACGTCATGAACTCTTGACAGTCCCTCTGGCAATTCCAGCTTATAAGCAACTTCTCCCATGCGTTGCAAGATCCTATACGGTCCAACGAAACATGGTGCTAATTTTCCTTTAACTCCAAAACGCTTAATTCCTCGAAGTGGGGATACTCTAAGATAAACTCTGTCTCCAACTTCATATTCCATCGCCTTGCGTTTTGAATCCGCATAGCTTTTCTGTCTGGACTGGGCTACTTTGAGTCTATCACGAATCAACTTAACCTTCTGTTCAGACTCCTTAATCAAATCTGGTCCAAACAACTGACGGTTTCCAGCTTCGTCCCATGATAACGGTGTCCTGCACCTCCTACCGTACAAAGCCTCGAAAGGTGCCATCTTCAAGCTGGTTTGGTAACTGTTGTTATAAGAAAACTCTGCATACGGCAAGTTATCATCCCAACTAGATCCATAATCTAGTGCACAAGCTCTCAACATATCCTCCAAAATCGAATTGACTCTCTCGATTCATCCATCGGTCGTGGGTGGAAAGTTGTCTTGAATTCCAGCCTGGTTCCCAAAGTTTCGCAACCGATTCCAAAACTTTGAGGTAAATTGGGTTCCTCTATCGTCTGATACTCCCGGAACTCCGTGCAAACACACAATTCTGGTCATGTATATCTTTGCCAACTTAGCACTGCTATAGGTAGTCTTGATCGAATGAAATGAGCTACCTTCGTCAAGCGGTCGACTATAACCCAAATCGAGTCATAGCCTGAACGGGTCTTTGGCAAACCTGTGATGAAATCCATGCCTAGTTTATCCCACTTCCATTCGGGTATCGGTAATGGTTGCAACAATCCTGCTGGCTTCTGATGTTCTGCCTTCACCCTTTGACATACATCACAAACTGCTACATACTCTGCAATATCTTTCTTGATTCCGGTCGACCAGAAAGTATTCTTCAGATCCAAATACATCTTGGTATTTCCAGGGTGAATCGAATATGGTGAATCATGTGCCTCTTGCAGAATCAACTTCCTGATCTCCGGGTCATTTGGCACATACACACGGTCCTCAAACCATAGGGTATTGTGCTCATCCTCACGGAACGCCTTAACTTTTCCTTCGCTCATTTTCTCCTTTATAGAGGCAACTTCCTTATCTGCCTTTTGAGCTTCTCTGATTTTGTCCATCAACGTAGACTGAATTTCCAATGCTGCTACATAGCCTCTCGGAACTATTTCCAAACATAGCTCTCGAAGGTCCTCGGCTAACTCCTTGGGTATTCCTCCCATCATTAGTGTATTGACGTGGCTCTTACGGCTTAATGCGTCTGCTACAACGTTAGCCTTCCCGGGGTGATAATGCAATCTCATATCATAATCCTTAATAAGCTCCAACCATCTCCTCTGCGAGATTTAATTCCTTCTGCGTGAAGATGTACTTCAAACTCTTGTGATCCGTGTACACCTCACAATGATTTCCAATGAGAAAATGTCTCCATGTCTTCAATGCATGCACAACGGCTGCTAACTCCAAATCATGTGTGGCATAATTCAACTCATGAGGCTTTAGCTGTCGTGAAGCATACGAAACAACTCTTCCTTCCTGCATAAGCACTACTCCAAGTCCTCGACGTGAAGCGTCGCAATACACCTCATAATCCTTGGTCTGATCTAGCAAAATTAATACTGGTGAGGTAACCAATCTTTTCTTCAACTCCTGAAAACTTGCCTCACAATCCTCAGTACATATGAACTTGGTATCCTTTTTCAGCAATTCCGTCATAGGCTTTGCAATCCTTGAGAAATTCTCAATGAATCTTCGGTAGTATCCTACGAGTCCAAGGAAACTCCGGATCTCTCCAACTGTCGTTGGTGCTTCCCATTTGGTTACGGTCTCAACCTTTGTGGGGTCAATCGCTATCCCTTCTCCGGATATAACATGTCCAAGAAATCCAACTTCCTTTAGCCAAAACTCACATTTGCTGAACTTGGCATATAACTGATGTTCCTTAGTTTCTCCAAAACCAATCGCAATGTTCCTTATGTTCCTCTTCATTCTTCGAGAAAACCAAAATATCATCTATAAACACCACGACGAACTTATCCAAAAACTTCATAAACACTTTGTTCATCAGGTTCATGAAATAGGCAGGCGCGTTAGTCAGTCCAAATGACATAACTGTATATTCATACAGTCCATATCTCGTGGTAAATGCTGTCTTAGGTATGTCCTGCTCTCGAATCTTCAACTGATGGTACCCTGATCGCAAATCGATCTTGGAAAACACTTTAGCTCCTTGCAAACGATCGAACAGATCATTTATCATTGGTAGTGGGTACTTGTTCTTGATCGTTACTTCATTTAAACCACGATAGTCGACAACCATCCTTAACGATCCGTCCTTCTTCTCTACTAAAAGTACGGTGATCCCCAAGGCGAAGAACTTGGGCGTATATAACCTTTATCCAATAGCTCCTTAATCTGCTTCTTGATTTCCGCCAAATCCTGTGCGGGCATCCTGTATGGTCGCTTCGATATTGGGCCTGCACGGCAAAAGCTCTATCAAAACTCAATGTCTCTATCCGGTGGCATTCCCGGCAATTCCTCGTGAAATACATCAGGGAAATCCTTCACCACTGGCACCTCTTCCTGCACAACTCCTGATAAGGAATTTACTTGATTCCTATTTGGTCCATGTCGCGATACATACTTAATCCTACTTCCTTCTGGTGTGGTGAGCAAAATCGTCTTATTTGCGCAATCGATGTTTCCTCCATACATCGATAACCAATCCATGCCTAATATCACATCCAATCCTTGGGATTCCAGAACTATTAGGTCCGAGGGAAAAACATAGTGTCCAATCCTTAATGGCAGTCGATCACACCATATACTAGCCATGTATTCTCGCCAGGTGAGGTTACTAGCATGGGTGACCTAAGGGCTTGGGTTGGTAATTTGTACTTATCCACAAATCCCCTTGATATGTATGAATGCGATGCACCAGTATCGAAAAGAACAACTGCAGTAAACGACTTAACCAAAAACTTACCGATTACTGCATCGGGCTGATCTTCAACCTCCTCCACATCAATGTGGTTCACCTGTCCCCTGTTGAAAGGGTTTGGCTTCTTTCCAGAGCTTCCATTTCCACCTTGGCCTTCGGGACAGTCATTTGCATAATGTCCGGTCTTGGAACACTTGTAACAGGTGACATGACTCAAGTCTTTCTTGGTTGGGGTTGATGGTGTGGTCCGGTTCTGGCCGTTGCTTCCTCCATTCCCATTCCCATTTTTGTGGCCATTATGGTTGTCTAATTACCTCCTCCATGGTTATCTTTGAACCGAACTCCCTGTTTAGGGGTATAACGGGCTTCATTGGGCTCGAGTTATACTTCCCCTGCCCATACTTCCTCTTGTGATTCTCAATTTGTTGTTGCTTTCCTTCAATCATGAGGGCACGGTCTACCAACTCCTGGTAGTTATTGAAACTTGCTACCATTAACTGAATGCTTAACTCATCATTCAATCCTTCTAGAAACTTCTCCTGCTTAGCTGCATCCAGAGTAACGCTATCCGGGCATAACGTGCTAACTTACTAAAATCATCCACATACTGGCCAACAGTCCTTCCTCCTTGGCGTAAATTGCAAAACTCACGCTTCTTCATGGCCATAGCTCCTGCTGAGACATGGGCAGTGCGGAAAGCTTGCTGAAACTGATCCCATGTGACAGTGTCTCTGAGTGGTAAGTGGCTGTAAAATTCTCCCACCATGCTGCTGCGGTCCTTCAAGCTGGTGTGCAGCAAACTTCACCTTCTCTCCATCTGTACATCCTGCAGTCGTCAACTCCCTCCCTACCTTACGGAGCCAATCATCTCCTACTATCGGCTCGGTGCTACTGGAAAACACCGGCGGGTTCAGCCTGAAGAAACGAGCCAGATGGTCAACTGGGGGTGGTGGCGGTGGGTTGTTGTTGTTGTTGTTGCCTTGATTCTATACTAGTGTTTGGATCAAAGTGTTCTGTTGCTGGATCAACTGGGTGATTTCTGGCGGGAAAACAAACCCAGGGTCGCGTCTCGGACGCATCTGATGGGTTTAGAAAAGACGAGAAATTAAGAATAGAGTGGGGTCTAAGGAGAAACACTACCCAAATGTATATGAGCAAATGCACACAAAATCACTTCATTCAATTCAAACAAAGGGCTTACAACGATCTAACTATCGCAATAGTGCGTGAACTAAAATGTTACATGGAGGAATACTACTAATATGTGGGGTCATCTATTAATTTGAACCGGTGGAAGACTCCATGATGTCTGCTCCAGCTTCGTCTTCAAAGTCGGGTTCACTTGGATCCGAATCGGTGTCGTCGATGATGATGTAGTTGCTCGGACAGCCGACGTACTTGTCTTCATTTTTTAGTGCCAATTTCTTCTTGAGTTCTTCAATCTCATACTTAAGATCATTATTGTGTCTTGCTACAGCTACGATCTCGTCCATGTAGTCCTTACGTGTAGACTTTAATTCTTCTTCAAGTTCGATGATCCTTCCCTTCGCATCCTTCAATTCTATCATATCATTGCACATCTGGTTCTCCTGGCGTCGAATGTGCTGGTTTAACTCCTGGATGAAAGCTGCAATAGATCTATCCTTCTTGGTGCTGACTATCTCCCATTGTTCATCTCGGCGTCCACAAATCTAATAGATGGTGTCCTTGTGATCTTTTTGGTAAACTTCTCCAATGCGTCCCATGGTGATATGAGCTGCCATGCTCTTTCCCAGACTCCAGGTTGGTGCACTGAAAACACTATCTATAGGCTTGGTGATTGGGGCGAATGTCCTTCCGGAACGTGAGCTTGAATCTTCCAAAGCTCCTCTTCGTGCAGAGTGGCGTTGAAAGTCCCGTGAAACTTGGTAGTCCAATGTTCGGGTACTTGGTGACTTCCTTCAAGTGAAATCCAAAAGGTGTGCCTTCATCTGGTTGGGCGTACTTGATCTTCGCGTCCTTCATCCTAAAGAGTAGAAAAGATGAGGAGTTAGAAAATGTGAAGAGAGTAGTGATCTATGGCTTTAACTTAGTGGTCGTGTCTCACAACAGCGTGTGCTCGATACCATCTCTCAGAAGCGACCCGACCAATGGATCAAGTCTCGTGCTCAAAGGCGTCATCCCTGGGTCAAGAATGTCGACACCACACAATACTTCAAAGGATTTATAATGAGTAGCAATCACACACTTATTACATCGTTGCCCAAAGAGGACTTATTACAATAAATATGGCTTAAGGCCATCTAATAACGATAACATGGAAGACTTGGAAGATAAGTGAGTCCATCAACTCCAAAGCATCACCGAGTATAGAACCACGACCTAAAGCACCTTACTGTCGTTCGAAAAGTCTGCTACATGAAAGTTGCAGCCCGAAAACGGGTCACCACATGGAATATGCTGGCAATGTAACACATAGAGAGTAATGAAGGAATAAGCCTATACTACATGCATATATGGCTGGTGGAAAATCTCTACGGTTACATTTTTTCATAAAGCCAGTTTTTCCCTACTACAAAGGAATAAATTTGTTTAACTATCATGGTGGTTGTTAAACATTGAGAATGGTTGACAGCATCCTCAATCCCAATTAAAAGTACTCATTAAAAACCCAACAATATTAATTAGAATAACATGTTGAGATTCACATGATATTCAAGTACTAGATACTCAAGATGTCCATAACCGGGGACACGGTTAATCATGATTAGTTTATACACTCTGCAGAGGTTTGCGCACTTTTCCCCACAAGACTCGATCGCCTCCGTTTGGTTTCTCGCACTACGTGGTGTTTGAGAGACGGATGACCGAGACATAGTCTTTCAGAAGTGTTTGCACCTTACGATGGGTAGACCGTACCACCTACAACCCCTACATCAGCTAGTCTACCACTGTAAGAGTTCACACAACTTAATCAACTATGCCAGAGCCCATAATGGCTTGTGGCTGCACACGGAAGTTACTAGTTTGAATAATCTCATGATCCCTTTGAGCCTGGGTGGCGGTCCAAAAAAAACAGGCAATCACTGGATACCCCAGGTGCCTCAATCCACCCAGATGTGTGTTTAAGTTGCCACCTTAAATAAACCATTAATTTAACAATCTCACATCTGTCATGCATACACTCACCCAATCCACGTCTACTAGCATAGCATGGCAAATAAGCAAACGTAGAAGTAAATCCCAAGGTTTCATAAGTAAAACAGGTAATAGGTACTACCTCATCTACTTCCCATCCCACAATTTAATTAGATCCTAATCATGCAAGTGTTTGAGGATTGATCTAATGCATAAAAACTGGGTATGAGAAAGTATGATCAAAGTGTTACTTGCCTTGCTGAGGATCCGCGAAACCTAGAGATTCGAAGTAACAAGCGGCGCACTCCAGGTGATCTATCGCAGACAAACCACAAGCATACAATAAGTACTCATCTAATGCACGGGTAAATCTCGAATAAAAGAACTGACCAGAAAGTTCAACTTAAGAACCCTGGTTGCAAAAATAATCGAATCAAATAAAGCAACAAAAGTCAAACGACGGAAGAAAACAACTCGGTTCTAGCAAGTTGAAACTAAGTCAAATTTTAGAGTAGCAAAACTTTGTTTCAGTTGATTAATCGGAACGGCGGTTTCGAGATGAAACTCCAGGCGTTTGAATCACCTGATTCCGATAAACGAGCGAGAAAATAAACTAGAACGAAGATCGGATCTGAAATCGCTATCAGAAAAATAGCGGAATAAATCCGATGAGAAAGAAAATGACGAACGGTTGAACGAATGGATGTTCATTAACCGAAGCAAACCGGTGATCTCGTTCGTTAGGACGAACGGTCCGGCGAACGCTTGCTAAACAAAACCGGAAAGAAAAACCGGCGAGAAAAACCGATCTAGGGTTTCGGAAAGAAAACCAAAACGAAAAACCGATCTAGAAAACCGGAACGGAAACCGGAACGATTTACGAAAAACTAAACCGAGGAAAAGAAAAGATGACGCGGCACGGGGCTAGTACCTCAAAGAAGCGAGGGGCTCCGGCGGCGGCGGCGTTGGGTGGCGGCGGCGGCGGCGTAGGGCGGCAGCGGCGGCGGTGTAGGGCGTCGGCGGCGGCGGTGTAGGGCGGCGGCACTGCTGCTGCTGCGGAGGAGAGGAGAGGTGTTGGTTTGATGTGTTGGAGGGGGGGTGTGCTTGGGTATTTATATTGGGGAGGGGAGGGTTTTTGCTTAGAGTAGGGGACAAGAATTAGAGTAGGATTAGGAATCCTAGGAATAAAAAACGGAATAACGAAACGGGTCCAAATCCTACTAGGATTTGTAAAAGAATAGGAAACCTTGGCTCCCTGGCTCCCTTGGTGTGGCACGCGCGATGGCCTTGGTCTCCTGGCCGGCCGGCTGGTTGGCGGCTTGGGCCTTTTGGCAAGGCGCCATGGATTTTTTTAAATCGGTTTCACAAGCGAAAAAATCTGAGAGAAAAAATCTAAACGAACTCCAAAATTAATAAAGTAAACTTTCCCCGACTCCTAAAAATGAGTCGAACAAAATGAACTTTTACTCGGGACCAAAAATGTAATTTTTGAAAACACGCATTTTTCCCTAAGGCAAATAAAAGTGAAAAACTCCGAAATAAAAATCTTAATTGATATTTTTATTGAATCTTCATTATTTCTTTATTTTGGGAAAGTCATTTTATTCCCTCTCTCATATTTTGATAGTAGAAATAATTGAAGATAAAATAAATAAAAATCAAATGATCCTATTTTCAAAATTTGAGAAACTCAAATATGAAAATAATGAAATCTCCAACTCTCTCCGAGGGTCTTTGAGTTGCGTGAAATTTCTAGGATCGGCAAAATGCAAGAAAATATGTAAATGCATGATGACTTAATGTATAACATTCCAAATTGAAAATTTGGGATGTTACACGTATCAAGATCCACTGCCGCGTCTTCCCTGGCTCTGCGTCCTCCCCTTCCTAGGCCTCGCCTTTGTCCACTGCCTTGGTGCTCTAGGCACGGCATGGTCAATGTGGTCAACGAACGACTTCCATCGGAAGAGTACTGTGCGTGGAGAGGCTGATAGCTGGGTCCATGGCCGCAGCAAGGAAGTGCCTCCTTATAACGCAGAAAATAATGATTCCTCCACCTGACAGCAGGGACCCACCGGACGGGCCACCGTATTTTGCGAAAAACAAATTTCCCCCTGGCTGCGGGGACCCACCAGCTACATCTTCGCAGGCAAGGAAGTGCGTCCATATTACAGGCAACAAAAATGATTCGCCCCCTGACTGTTGGGACCCACCAGCTACATCTTCGCACGCAAGGAAGGTCTTGACAGTCAGGATCCACTTGGTCAAAGCATACGTAGTGTTGTCATTCTGGTTGAGAACGTGTACCTATATAATGGTCGATCGGTCTGTCTACAGGCTGCTGCGATGAACCATGGCCGTGTAAGGAAGAGCGCGTGTTGTGGTAGAGGCGCGCATGTAGCATGTCATGCAGTCCCGTTAATATTGTGTACACGTACGTATAGCGGCCAGGGTGCAAGAAAGTAAATATGGCCACCTACGTACATACAGGCGGGGTCTCGAACGCATACTCGCGCACACGTACGGCCAAGGCTCATGTACATGGCTTGGTCGGAATGGAGAAACTGCATCCTCATGTTCATGGTGAGGCAACGGAATGCGTCATGTTCATCGGAGGCAACGGAATACGTCGTGTTCATCGGGAGCCAACCGGTTTGGATGGAACATCCGATCGAAATGAGGCCTAGCGTACCGCAGAATGGAGGAAACGGCATTGTGTTCGACTGGCCACGGTCGAAAGGGGATCTTATTCATCTAGAGGGGTCTGGCGTACCGCAAAACGGAGGAAACAAACTTCTCTTGGACCTCCTACGAACGAAACGGGGTCATGTTGATCGGGAGGGGTGTGGCGTACCGCAAAACGGAGGAAACAAACTTGTGTTGGAGCGCTACGGTCGAAACGGGGGTCCTGTTGACCGGGTGGGGTGTGGTGTAACGCAAAACGGGACTCTAGAGGATATGTGCATCTCCACCATCGACTGCCTCCACGGGCTACTGTTCATCCACCGTCAACCTCCTCCAGCCTCTACCTACGACTGTTCATCCATGGCGTCTCCCCTCCTACCTCCACCAGCCACTGTTCATCCAGCTGTCGGTGGGAAACGACACCTATGGGATCACGGGAATCCCTACTACGGTTGCCAGGGTGCAGGTTTGTGAGAAGAGTAGGGATAATAGTCAGCACAAGGATCGTTACCCAGGTTCGGGCCGCGAGGATGTGTAAAACCCTAGTCCTGCTTTGGTGGATGTATTGAGTGTTCTTGAGCTCTCTAACTAGCTATGGTGGCGGTCTAGTTCAAAAGAGTCGAATCCCTCTCCAGTACCCCATGGGCCTCCTTTTATAGTTGAAAGGGGCTGCCACAATGGCACACAGGAGGTGGAAAGGCCTACAGTAGTACGAGCTTATCGCCCGTATTACAGGGCAAGACACATTTAATGCGCCGCCGAGGCGTCCTCTGGCTTTATCGGGGATGGGAGTGAGGCCCGTCCCGTCCGTCGCTGCTCCTCCTTGCTTCGACACGCGCCCTGGCCAGCGATGTGTGCGGCGCCATGTAGGCAGGCAGGCAGCTGAGGTGGCACGGTGGTAGGGTCTTCACGAAGATCTGCATGTCACCATGCAGGCGCCTGCCGATCTGGCCTGGAAGCAGCATGTTGCCACGTAGGTGCCAGCCCAGCTGGTTGGGCTGGCAGCTACATGCGAACGGCGGTGGAAAACTTGGCTGGCGCGGGCCTGGTAGTGGCCCCGCTGATGTCCTCAGCAAGGGCCTTGCCGGGGGCCCGGCAAGGGTCTTGCAGTGGCGCACAGTCATCCCTGGCAAGGATCTTGCCGGGGGTCTTGTGGCTTTCCTCGGCAAGGATTTCACCGAGGGTCACCGTCTTCTGGTCCTCATCTGATCCCATGTGTCCGTGATCTTGATAAAGATCTGCATGCCATCACAGAGGTGCCTCCCGAGCCCTGGTCCAACCGTAGTTAGTTGGGTTGGAACTCGTGGGCTCAATGGTGGCTCTCTCTATCGGTGTTTGGGAAGTTGCCCTGGCAAGGTTCTTGCCGGGGCCGCGGAGGCCTGCCCTGGAAAGGGCCTTGCCGGGGGACTCCACCCGCCACTTTGTTGTCTCGTGTTTCTGGTCTTGGCATTGCCTTGATCGTCTTGTGTTGGGCTTCGGCTTCTCTCTGGCTTCCCTCCTTTGCCCTGCTACGTGTGGCCGCGGTGCGTGGCTCTGACTGCCCGGGCATAAGTAAAGGGGTCGAAAGGAGAGCCCCTACTTTTGTACACCGAGAGGAGCCCCCAGGCCTGGGCCACACATAAGCGCGACACGTTGTTGGGCCAGGCCCAAAACGGTGCACGGGCAGGCGGAGCGGATTTTACCGCAGTAATTTTTCATCTGCTGTGGTTCCCCCATGCCCTGCGCGCGATGTGGAGGGTCGTGCGTGATATGGGGGTTGTGCGTGGGGCGGTTTCCGCATGCATGCATCACATCGTGGTAAAGAGGTGGCTCGCGCCTTCCCCATAAAAGAGGTTGGCGTGGAGGCTCGGCTCATTTACTGGAGGGACTTGGGTCGTGGTCTTCAAGGCGCCCACTCCCCCCCCCCCCCCCCATCACGGGGCGGGGAGCGGTCGCCTCACCCGTCCTTTTGACCCTGCACGTTCGCCAGTGAAAGTGCAACTATCCCTAGGTGGTTTTGGTAATTCATAACAACGTATAGCTCATTGAGCTAATGCTATTCCAAGATGAACATTTCAGGAAAGCTCAATGAATGGCATGGCATGGATGATGAAAGTGGATCCCTCAAAATGCTAATGACAAAGGATTGGCTCAAGCTCAAAAGCTCAAGACTCTTCATTTTATATTTTAGTGATTCAAGATCACATTGAGTCTATAGGAAAAGCCAATACTATCAAGCAGGGATGTGGTGTTGCTTAATGAGCCTCTAGCTTCATGTGCTTAGTGATATGCTCCAAAACCCTCAGCTACTTTCTCACATCCACATATGACCTAAACCTAAAGCCAAAATCGGTCTCACCGATTCTTCCAATCCGGTGCCACCGATTCCATATGTCATAGCCACTGCCACAAACCCTAAGAAAATCGGGTCTACCGATCTGGATCGAGGTCTCACAGAGATGGGATTGTAATCTCACCGTGTCCCTTTCGAAACTTCTCGGTCTCACCGAAAGAGCGGATCGGTCCCACCGAGATTGCAATGTAAACTCTCTATTTCCCTTTTGTAACATTTCGGTCTCACCGAAAAGAGCAAATCGGTCCCACCGAGTTTACCTGACCAACTCTCTAGTTAGCTAATTACCAAAATCGGTCTCACTGAGTTTGTGTAATCGGTCTCACCGAGATTACGTTATGCCCTAACCATAACCATATCGGTCTTACCGAGATGCAAGTCAGTCCCACCGAAAACCCTAACGGTCACTAGGTTTACTAAAATCGGTCTGACCGAGTTTGTTGATTTGGTCCCACCGAGATTGGTAAATTGTGTGTAACGGTTAGATTTTGTGTGTAGGCTATTTATACCCCTCCACCTCCTCTTCATTCGTGGAGAGAGCCATCAGAACAAACTTACACTTCCAACTTACCATTTCTGAGAGAGAACCACCTACTCACATGTTGAGACCAAGATATTCCATTCCTACCATATGAATCTTGATCTCTAGCCTTCCCCAAGTTGCTTTCCACTCAAATCTTCTTTCCATCAGATTCAAATCCTATGAGAGAGAGTTGAGTGTTGGGGAGACTATCATTTGAAGCACAAGAGCAAGGAGTTCATCATCAACACACCATTTGTTACTTCTTGGAGAGTGGTGTCTCCTAGATTGGCTAGGTGTCACTTGGGAGCCTCCGACAAGATTGTGGAGTTGAACCAAGGAGTTTGTAAGGGCAAGGAGATCGCCTACTTCGTGAAGATCTACCGCTAGTGAGGCAAGTCCTTCGTGGGCGACGGCCATGGTGGGATAGACAAGGTTGCTACTTCGTGGACCCTTCGTGGGTGGAGCCCTCTGTGGACTCGCGCAACCATTACCCTACGTGGGTTGAAGTCTCCACCAACGTGGAAGTACGATAGCACCACCTATTGGAACCACGCCAAAAACATCCGTGTCTCCAATTGCATTTGAATCCTCCAAACCCTTCCCTTTACTTTCTTGCAAGTTGCATGCTTTAATTTCTGCTGCTCATACACTCTTTGCATGCTTGCTTGAATTGTGTGAAGATTGCTTGACTTGTCCTAAGATAGCTAAAATCTGCCAAACTCTAAAACTAGGAAAAGGCTAAGTTTTAATTGGTCAAGTAGTCTAATCACCCCCACTCTAGACATACTTCAAGGTCCTACAAGTGGTATCAGAGCATTGGTCTCCATTTGCTTTGATTTCCATAGCTTTTGGTGGTCATAGCCTTGGTTTCACAACCTAGGAGAGTATGGCGTCTAGCGAGGGAAATTATCACCGTAGAGGTCCTTACTTTGATGGTACTAATTTTGCTAGTTGGAAGCATAAGATGAAAATGCATATTCTCGGACATAACCCCGCCGTTTGGGCAATTATTTGTATTGGCTTGCAAGGTGAATTCTTTGATGGGAGAGAGCCGAACCGTGAAGCTAATGCGGAAGAACTGAAGATGTTGCAATACAACGCTCAAGCTTGTGATATCATATTCAACGGATTGTGCCCCGAAGAATTCAACAAAATCAGCCGTCTTGAGAACGCAAAGGAAATTTGGGATACTTTGATTGATATGCATGAAGGTACCGAATCCGTCAAGGAATCCAAGTTGGATGTGCTTCAAAGTCAGCTTGACAAGTTCAAAATGAAGGATGGTGAAGGTGTCGCTGAAATGTACTCTAGGCTTGCGCTTATCACAAATGAGATTGCCCGGCTTAGGGAGTGTAGAGATGACTGACAGATTCATCATCAAGAAGATCCTAAGAGCATTGGAAGAGAAGTATGATACCGTGTGCACATTGATTCAAATGATGCCAAACTACAAAGATCTCAAGCCAACGGAAGTCATTGGAAGAATTGTTGCTCAGGAGATGTCACTTAAGGATAAGGAGGAACTTCACAACAAGTCAAGTGGTGCTTACAAAGCCTCAAGTGAAGCCCCCACATCATTAAGTGAGAAACACACCTTCAATGAAGAATTGAGCTTAATGGTGAAGAACTTCAACAAATTCTACAAGAGTAGAAGCAAAGAAAGAAGCTCCAAGTCAAGGTCTTACAATGACAAAAGATCTTCTAGTCGAGAGCGAAATTGCTAAAATTGTGGGAGACCCGGACACTATTCCAATGAGTGTACGGCACCCTACAAAAGAAGAGAAGACTCTCCGAAAAGAAGAAGTAGAAGAGAAGAATCACCACCAAGAGAGAGGAGGAGTAGAGATGATCGTTATGAACGAAGATCCTCACGGAGAAGCAAGGATTCGGAAAGGAAGGACAAGTCATCAAAGAGCTACACAAAACGAAGACATCAAGCTCATGTTGGTGAATGGGTATCCGGCTCCGACTCCGACCATCACTCCGAGAGAAGCTATCACACCGACTCCGAACATACTCAAGATGAAGGTGGTTCCGGTCTAGCACTTGTGTCAAACCAACTCCTATGACATATTTGAATCACCAAATGAAGGAATTGGTAGATGCTTCATGGCCAAAGGTCCTAAGGTAACACAGCCCGAGTATGTTGATTTTGATGCTGATGAAGAAGACTTGCTAGGTGATGATGATTTACTTGTTGACAACTCTAGTGATGAATACTATGATGAAACGTCAATTAATCATGCTAATCAAGTTGAAACGAATGACAATGATAAGGAGAAAATTGAGCGTCTAACTAAAGAACTAAACACTCTTAAGTTAGCTCATGAAACTATCTTTGAAGATCATCGAGAACTTTTGAGGGCTCATGTAACGCCCCAAGACCGATGCTCCAGGCGCCTTCCATGTTTTGCGTAACCGTCGTGTGTTTTATGTTGTTGTTGTTGTTGTTGTTGTTGCATTTCATCATGTCATCATACGCATTGCATCCACATGTTTTTCTTAAAACTCAAAGTCGTTCGTAGTTGCCGCGTCCCCCTGCCTTCGTCGACCATTTCGAGACCAACTACACTTGCAACCTTGCTCTTCGTTTCTCTCTTGTCTTCTCCAGGGCCTTTTGTCAGACACTTTGTCTTTGTCGACCCCTCTCAGACCACCCTCGCCACAAGATCCGAAAGTTGTCCCGAACCCGACCCGGGTTGTTGTTACCGATAGGTCCGGATCATCCCCTAACATCCCTAAATCATCATCGATTTCTCGTTGGACTCTCCTAAGCTATTTATTCTCGACTGTACGATTACGATCGAAGGACGATATACCCCTAAGTTAAACCCACCTACTATATATATCTAGACAAACCACCTAATTTCTAGGGATCCTACCCTAGCGCCGCCGCCACTCTCTCTAGGGATCCCCCCAGATCCGATCCATCCAATCCCACCAACCAGCGCAACCATCACCCTCCTCGATCGTCCACGACCCCAAGCCACTTCTCCCGCAGGCAACTGAAGCAACCGACCAGGATCCCGTCGTCCTCCGGCAGCAACCAGGAGCTCAAGCTCCCTCTCTCGATCCATGGCGCCCTCGCCCCGAGCACGCAGGACCGCGCCCTTCCTCCCTGCTCTTCCTTCCCTTTCTCTATTTCTTCTCTTTTCCCCGCTCATCTCTCTATGTTGCCTCCACAGGACACCATGGCCAGCCTTTTCCTTCGATCCTCGCCGTGCCTTCATCTCCTTCAAGCAGCAGCAACGCCCTCATGCCGATCGCGGCCTCATCGGCTCCGTAGCCGGCGACCAGAACCAGCAGGACAGCCGCGTCCCTCCTCTTGTTCTTCCCGAAGGCCAGCAGAGCTCACGCATCTCCTTCGCCCTGCCGTACTCTGCCATGGATGGCCTCGTCACCGCGCCGCTCCCGCGACAACCAGCCCCATGAGCGGCGCCCTGCCTCGTCGCCGTCGGCAAGCCCCTCCGATGAGCCGCGCCTCGCTTCCCCATTGCCCTTCCACCCCGTCTGCTGTTTCTCCCTCTCTGAACCTCCTCCTTTTTCTCGTTCATACAGGAAGCCTCCGGTGGAGCAGCTCGCTGCCAGGATACCCCTCCTCGACCTGCATTGCACCCGGTTCCTCGTCCTCCGTCCTTTGCTGCCGGATCCATTTCCTCTCAGCGTCCGTGACGAGCTCCGCCCGATCTCCTTGCGCCCCGACGCCCTGTGCCCTCGGGCCCCGCCAGACCTCCTTCCTCCGGTGCCCCAAGCTCCGCCTCTGCTGTCGTTCCACTGCCATGGCGCCTCGGCCTCCTCTGCTTTGCGCATCGCCAAGTCCCCTGCCTCGCCGAAGCCGCTGCACCGAGCCCTGATCCGCACCTCCCCTGCCGGATTTGGACCCCGGCGCCTCCCTGCGCTCCGTTCCGCCCGTTCCGGCCGGTTCCCGCCGACCCCGTTGCCATGACCCCCTGCCGACGTCTTCTCCATTTCCATGGTCCTGCTGCTCTTTCTGTTTCTTCATAAACGAGAGCAGAAGCGGCTCGCTCGGTTCAGTCTGGCGTTGACCGCGTCGCCAAGGCCCAGCTCCTCTTCGCCAGATCCGTCGGCCTGCCTTGGCCTCTCCACAAACCGGGCCTTGGCCCATGGTGAGAACCCCAGCCCAGCGCCCAGCAGTTTCAGCCTAGTGTTGTTTTTTTTTCATGTGCGAATTTGTCTAATTTTCCAGAGATGACAGATTCTCAAACCATGCATCAGATTAAAACAACTTATATATGCAAAATGCTTAGTTTTTCATCTAGTTTCATAATCTGCTACTTTCATCTATGTTAAAAATGTTTAACTTGCTGTTTGTTTAATTTGCTTAAATGCCATGCTAAAATGTTTTATTTCATAACTAAATAACCGTAGCTCCGTTTTAAATAGACTTTATATGTAAATGGGGTGGAAAAATGCCTAGTTTAACATGGTGCACCTTTTTTTGCTGTTTAACAACATTAAAATTGTGTTTATGGCAGAACAGTACCAAATTCTAAATATGCATATGAGGATCTTCCGGACTTGTTGCTTGTTGTTCCGGCCTCATTTAAATTTGCCTAAATAGTTAGTTTACTTATGCTTCACCTCTTGCCATGTTTAACGACATTTAATATTGTTTTGTAGCTTAAACAAGATTAAACTAAATATGTCAATGTGGTGTTTTGTCAATATGCAACTCGTTGCATATTTAGCTCCACTTAACTTGTAGTATTGTTTGTTGCACTTTGCCATGCCAAGCCTCATTAAACCGGACATTCATCATACTTGGTTGAGCATCATGCCATGTTTATGCTTGTGTGTTTACCATGTTGTTTGTTTGTTTCCGGTTGTGCTCCTTCTCGTTAGTTCCTGTTTCGTTGCGATCGCGAGGATTCGTTCGCCTACGCCTGGTTCGTCTTCGTGGCTTCATCTTCTTCATTGATTCGTTCTTCTTCCTAGCGGGATTTCAGGCAAGATGACCGTCACCTTGGATCTCATTACTATCATTGTTATGCTAGTTGCTTCGTTCTATCGCTATGCTGCGTTGCCTACCACTTGCTTATCAAGCCTCCCAAATTGCCATGAACCTCTAACCTTTGTCACCCCTCCTAGCAAGCCGTTGTTGGGCTATGTTACCGCTTTTGCTCAACCCCTCTTACAGCGTTGCTAGTTGCTGAAGATGAAGATTGCTCCATGTTGGATTATGTTTATGTTGGGATATCACAATATCTCTTATATTATTAATGCATCTATATACTTGGTAAAGGGTGGAAGGCTCGGCCTTATGCCCGTGTTTTGTTCCACTCTTGCCGCCCTAGTTTCTGTCATATCGGTATTATGTTCCCGGATTTTGCGTCCCTAACGTGGTTGGGTGATTTATGGGACCCCCTTGACAGTTTGCTTTGAATAAGACTCTTCCAGCAAGGCCCAACATTGGTTTTACCATTTGCCTCACCTATGCCTTTTTTTCCCTTGGGTTTCCGGAGCCCGAGGGTCATCTTTATTTTAACCCACCCCCGGGCCAGTTCTCCTCTGGGTGCTGGTCCAAACCGAGCGATGTCTGGCGCCCCCTGGGCAACCAGGGTCTATGCCAACCCGTTGTCTGGCTCATCCGGTGTGCCCTGAGAACGAGATATGTGCAGCTCCTATCGGGATTTGTCAGCACATCCGGGCGGCTTTGCTGGTCTTGTTTTACCATTGTCGAAATGTCTTATAAACCGGGATTCCGTGACTGATCGGGTCTTCCCGGGAGAAGGAATATCCTTCGTTGATCGCGAGAGCTTATCATGGGCTAAGTTGGGACACCCCTGCAGGGTTTAAACTTTTGAGAGCCGTGCACGCGGTTATGTGGCAGATGGGAATTTGTTAATATCCGGTTGTAGTAAACTTGAAGTAAACTCTTGTAAAATACACCAACCGTGTGCGTAACCGTGAGTGTCTCTTTTCGGGGTTGTTCGAGAGGAGAACATGGTTTCTGGGTTATGTCTGACGTAAGTAGGAGTTCAGGATCACTTCTTGATCATTACTAGTTGACGACCGCTTGCTTGGCTTCTCTTCTCGCTCTTATTTGCGTATGTTAGCCACCATACATGCTTAGGCGCTGCTGCAACCTCACCATTTTACCCCCTTCCTTACCCATTAAGCTTTGCTAGTCTTGATACCCATGGTAATGGGATTGCTGAGTCCTCGTGGCTCACAGATTACTACACCAACAGTTGCAGGTACAGGTTATGCGATGATCATGACGCGAGAGCGATGTTTACTTGCTTTGGAGTTCTTCTTCTGCTTCTTCTTCGATCAGGGGATAGGTTCCAGGTCGGCAGCCTGGGCTAGCAGGGTGGATGTCTTTTGAGTTTCTGTTTGTGTTTCATCCGTAGTCGGATGGTGCTCTTATGTATTGTGATGTTGTATTCGTGTGGCATTGTATGCCTCTTGTATGTATCCCCATCTATTATGTAATGTTGATGTAATGATATCCACCTTGCAAAAGCATTTCAATATGCGGTTCTATCCTTGGTGGGACCTTCGAGTCTCTTTAGGATAGTATCGCATATTGGGCGTGACAGCTCATGAGAAGTTACGCTTTGAAAAGCTCAATCTTGAGCAAGAGCATGAGTTCTTAAAAGCAATCAATGATGATCTCCGTAAGAAAAGTTCTTCTTACATTGCCAAGCGTTTACTCTTATCCACTTACATGCCTCAAGTCAAGTCTAGTAACAAGATCAAGAAAGATTCTTTCTCTAGTAGTAACAATAATAATGTCAAATCCAATATTGTTGCTTCTAGTAGTTCTCTTGATTCCACTAATGATTCTCTTAGCCAAGTTACACTTGAGCAAGAAAATAGCTTATTGAAGGGAATTATAGAGAAAGGTGTATACAAGAGCCTTGCCGGGAGTAAGCAATTCTAGGAAATTGTACGCAATCAAGGAAGGCACCGGAAGAATCAAGGTGTTGGTTTTGAACGAAAGTTCAATGCCAATGGAGTTGAGTGGGAAGAAGATCAATACCCCAAGACGAAGTTTGTTCCTCAACAAGAGAAGTATGATCCTACTTCCTTTAAGGGAACACAAGCACAAGATGATCTTCCCCCACAAGGCCACAAGAACAAAGGCAAAGACAAGCTTCAAGAAGAGATTGATGCATTTGAAGAAGCACCTAAGGTCTCGGTCAAGTGGATTCCCAAGACTACGTCAAGTTCTACCTCATCAAGTACAACTATAACTCCAAGGATTCCCATCAAGATGATGTGGATCCAGAAGAAGAAGAACTAGAGAGTTCTTGAGGGTGACTCCGCCAACATATTTCACTCATATCATTACGGCAAGGACAAGTGCAATCAACTTCCATATCTTGCACTAGTTCAAGGAGTCACAAACCCTCATGTTGGTAAGGCAAGGGACAAGGTAACCTAATGATTTCATGGACATCATTTTGTGTGTGCATCACTCTATGTATATGGATATACTTGTTTGTTCCTTGTGGGACTAACCCATGTAGGTATTGAAAGTGCAACTCACTCCAAAGGATTGCTCCAAAAAGTTCTACATCAACATTGAGCATCCACATCTTCAACAACTACATGAAGTCATCATCGACAAAACCCAAGGTTAGTTCATCCCTCTAAGGGGGGATCTCACATCTAGGGGGAGCTTAACTCTAAGAATTGAGTCAAAGCAACTCTAAAGATGTGAACACATAAATGTTTTATGTAAAAGTGGTAACCCCACTTGAGCTTAAACGATGAGTATGACCTATGATCAAATGTCTATCATTTGACTCCTAAGTCAATATACTCATATATAGATGACCTAGTCATCGCCAATTGTTTGATAGATGCTAGAATTGGTTGTGCATGCTTTGCCACATATTTTATTTGCCATATTATTGTGTGAGCATGTTGGTTGCATACTTTACTCATTCGAGGACATCCACTTGTTGTTTTGATTGATTGGCTTCTTTTTCTTTGGCCAAGTGGATGGACAAGAATGCCTAAGAACCTTCTCTAGCTATCTATGCTTTTCTCGTCTCAAACTCTATTCATGCTACATCACAAAATTTGATCAAGTCAGATTCGAACCACTCTGTGTGAGGAGCACTTTCGGAGTCCCCCGATTCGTCAGTGAACTTAAACTTCCAAAACTTCTTTGTGATTCTCGGTCTGACCGATTCCTCCATTTCGGTCTTACCGAGATCACTTAGTCGATCTAGGTTTTCAATCTCGGTGCAACCGATTTGAACTCTTCGGTCACACCGAGTTGCAATAATTGTACACAGTTTTGCATCTCGGTGCCACTCGATCACACCGACAGGGTCGGGCTATATATAGTCACGGGAAAAAATTTGGAAATTTCTCCGAACCTCTTCGCCCGCGCAATAGCTCGCTCTGCCTCCGTGGTCTCCGGATCGTCTCCTCGTCGCCAGCCGCCTCCTGTCGCTGGTATCCGCCACCGTCAACGGAATTCAACCCCGCCGTTGCCGCCGTAGCGAGTCTCCGCCGAACTAGGGTATGGACTCGATCACAGTGCTTTCCTCGTCCGATTCTCAGCACATTGTGTTCTTATTGATTCTTGCCACGATTGAAACACTCCTATCCAGTCAATGCAATCCTTAGAATAGTTTTGATTCGAAAATTTAGGGTTAGGTTTCCGCCGAAACCATCTCGGACCCACCGAGTTGAAAAACTCGGTCCCACCGATTTGGCTTATGCCATTGCACTAGTGAGACTCGGTCTGACCGAGAATTGCTAATCGGTGAGACCGATTTTAGGACTTTGTGAAACCCTAGCAGTCTCGGTGCCATCAATCGTGACTCGGTCCAACCGAGTTCATCAGTTTAGGTTCCAAAACTGCTTCGGTATCATCGAAGTTTGAAAATCGGTTGATCCGAAATGCTTTCTGTGGAAAACTAAAACTGAATTTTTGAGTCATTCTTTTGCAAAAATCTCTGCATTTTGTGATGCTCATCCACTCTACCTCATCTATAACTCTTCACAGGGTCAGCAGTCGGTGTTTGCAGCATGTTAGACCAGAGTGACAGTCAGAATAGGTCAGAGGAACAGGTGTACATGATTGAGGGCACTAGTCCCTCCAGCTCTTTAGATGAAGGCAGCAGGAGCACCCCAAGCAATTTGCCAAAAGCTGCCACCAGGCAAAGGAAGAAGAAAACCTCCGATTCTGAAGATGAGGATTATAGGGCAGAAGAGGATGAAGCAATCTCCAAGAAGGTAGTGCTCAAAAAGGAGTATGGCTCAGCACATAGCACAAAGCCTGGACTCAATAAGAAGGTTCCTGCCAATAGGACACCTATGCCAAAGGTCAGAGCATCAACTCAAATTCCTGAAAAGCCAGATCCCAAAGAGCCAGCTACAGCTGAAGGGAAGAAAAGGAAAGAAAGGGTCAAGAAGACCATAGTTAGAGTTATTGGGAAGCCTTCCATGATGGGAGAGGAAGAAGAGATTGCTGCACCAGCACCAAAGGCACCCAAGCTTATGGGTGATGCTATAAGATCAGGGGCTGCCACATCTAAGCCCAAGGAAGCACCCAAAGCTGCCCCCAAGGCCAAGTCTACACCAAAGAGGAATACCAGGAGTATTCCAGCTACTGAGAAGAACAAGGCCCCAGTGCCTGAGGTTGCTGATGAAGAAGATGAAGAAGGACAAGTTTTGAGGAAGCTCAAGCCCAAGATACCAGACCACAATGATGCCCATCCTGTGGCTGAGGACATGAAGATCAGAAGAGACAATGGGTTGAGGCTATGGGGGATGACAGATCAATATGCCTCAAGGAGAAGGACTGCTGTGGACTACAGGTTCCACACCAAGTAACAGCAGGACTTTTATGAGACAATTTTGCTGGATAAGAAGCCCATAGTGTGTGACATGAGGTGGGTCGACTGGACCTACATGAAAGAAAATGTAGAGCACTATCCTGGAGTGCAAGACAGTTTTGTTGCTATTGGAGTTGCAGACTTTGTTGGGCAAAAGCTCACCAACTGGAATGATGAACTTATCATGCAGTTCTACTCCACAGCACACTTTTCTCCAGATGGCAGGATAGTATGGATGTCTGAAGGTACAAGGTACCAGTCAACTGTTGAGGAGTGGGCAAAGCTGATAAATGCCCCCAAAGGAAAATGAAGAGGACCTTGATGTATATGCCAAGAAGAAAATGGACCACAATACCATGGCACACATGTACAAGGAGATCCCAGACACAGCCATTGAGACACATAAGTTTGGATCAGTCCACTTCATCTTAAGGCACACTCTACTGCCAAAGTCTGGTGACCACAACATGATTAGAGGGCATGCAATCAACATGTTGCATTTGTTCGATGTGCCACATAAATTCAAAGTCATGAGCCTTATGGTTGAAACCATTAAGAGGACTGCAGCTGACCAGAAAAGAAGTTGTGGATATGCCCCTCAGATCCAGGAGTTGATTAACTCAAAGATGGGCACATGCAAATATCTATTGGATAAAGAACATTTTCCAATTTATCCAGACTTTGAGGACAATGAGGTTGTCATGAATGAGAATGATCCATCGTCAGTTCAAGCACAAGAGAAGAAGGAGAAGGCAAGGAAGGAGAAGGCTGCCAGGATGCCACCAAGAGGAGGCATCTCGAGTATTTCTTTAAGAACAAGCAGGAGCAGCTCGGATACTTAATAGCATCAACACCGAGGATTGAGAAGGGATTGTCCACCTCACTCAAACTCGTGAGAGCTTGAAAGAATCATAGAACAAAAGTTCTATGACTTAGATGTGAAAGTAATCGAGATTCAATCAGAGTGGAGCAACTACAAGATGATATGCAGGAGAGGAAGGGCAAAACAACAATCGATGCATTTGCCGAGTGCCTAGAGCCCAGACGTCATCTCACAGCGCTCTCGACACACGAGCCACTTCGTCTGAACCAGCTATAGCCTCAGTGCCACCAGCTCCAGCACCTACATCAGCTCCAGCTCCATCTACTTCAACTGAAGCTTTCATCCTTGGCGTTATCCGGACTCCACCACCTGAAGATCAAGCCTGAGAGTCGATCTAGCACTATGCATTTTCTATGAACTTTTTGGTAACTTGTTGCCAAAGGAGGAGAAAAATGTATAGATCATAGGCTGAGAGAGAGAGAGAGAGTGTGTGTGTGTGTGTTGCTTTTGTTCTCTCTTGATTTGGTGGTTTTCAAACTTGTTTGCTTTTGTTTGCTTGATATACTATGTTTGTGAGACATTGATGATCATGTGTTTGATCATAAGCTACCCTTACGCATGTTTGATGATATTATCTTATCTATCCTATGTGATCATTCACTGTGCTTGGTGATGAGTGCATGTATTCAATCTTTATCATTGTGAGCGCTCCACCAAGATGCATGTGACATGGAAGAGTAACCCATGAGCCTAATTCCTTGTGCATTTGCAGTCCAAAGAAAATCTAAAACTATGCACAAATTTAGGGGGAGCTCTTGCTTATCACTTACTTCTCAAAGCGACGATGTTTTTCAATCTTATTATCATTTGTCGAAGCTTTGATCTATATGTTGTCATCAATTACCAAAAAGGGGGAGATTGAAAGTGCAACTATCCCTAGGTGGTTTTGGTAATTCATAACAACATATAGCTCATTGAGCTAATGCTATTCCAAGATGAACATTTCAAGAAAGCTCAATGAATGGCATGGCATGGATGATGAAAGTGGATCCCTCAAAATGCTAATGACAAAGGATTGGCACAAGCTCAAAAGCTCAAGACTCTTCATTTTATGTTTTAGTGATTCAAGATCACATTGAGTCTATAGGAAAAGCCAATACTATCAAGGAGAGATGAGGCGTTGCTTAATGAGCCTCTTGCTTCATGTGCTTAGTGATATGCTCCAAAACCCTCAGCTACTTTCTCACATCCACATATGACCTAAACCTAAAGCCAAAATTGGTCTCACCGATTCTTACAGTCCGGCGCCAACGATTCCATATGTCATAGCCACTGCCACAAACCCTAGGCAAATCGGTTCTACCGATAGGGATCTCGGTCTCACCAAGATGGGATTGTAATCTCTCTGTTTCCTTTTCATAACTTTTCGGTCTCACCGAATGTCGGGGAGGCTGATCTGACCCACGAACACCTATGGGACCGGCGGACCGAGCCCCTTTCGGTTCGGCGGGGGGCGGAGGTCGCACGAAGAGCAGATCGAGGCGAAGCACACGAGCGGTTTACCCAGCTTCGGAGCTCTCCGGAGAGATAACACTCCTACTGCTGCATGTCTGAGTGTATTGAGTTCTTGCTCAGGAGCGCTGAGTGCTACAGTACACACAAGCTGCTAACGAGACCGAGCGTGAGTGTAGAACCTCTCGAACCCCTTCTACGTTGCGCATGGGCCTCCTTTTATATGCTAAAGGGGTCTCCGACAGGTGGCAACATAGACAAGGGTAAAAATGGAAGATGAGTGGTTGGTACAGCTACTTGTACAGTGTACAGTGTACAGTGTATCATACCTAACCCTGACGGCAGGGGACAAAAGCATTAAATGCCCGTCTACGTCGCCCTAACAGTGCAAACAGGGACCGTCAGGGACGCCACCGTTCGCCACGATGGCTTGCATGTCTGCGCCGTTTGCCACCGCGCTCCGCTGGCCGCATGGCCTCTTGCCACGCGCGCCTGGAAAGGTCCCAGGGCGACACGTTAGTGGGTGTGCTGGAGCGCAGGTACAGAGTGGTCTGCCGCGGTTGTTGTCTTGTCGCGCCCGGAAGCTTGTCGCTCACCGGGCCTTCCTGGCAAGCTCCTCTTGCCGGGGCCTTGTCTTGTAGGTGCCTTGGGTGGCCTTCCCGGCAAGCTCCTCTTGCCGGGCCTTGTCTCCTTGGCTTGAATACTTTGTTCTTGAATGGCTCCAAAGGAACCACGGGGACCTTGGCGGTCACCCGTAAGCCTTGCCATGAGGGCTGCAATCGATGTGCACAAGTTCGGGATACTAGGGTACCCCTACTCTAGTACACCGGCAGAGCCCAGCTGGCCTGGGCCACACACGGTGCCGAGCGCTGTTGGGCCAGGCCCAAAACAGGGCACGGGCACACGCGGCCTGGGTAACGCCGTAACTCACCCCGGACCCACCACGCCCTCCACGAACGGCACTCGTCAAATGCGGCGTCGTGTGAGAGATCGTGGGCGAGATCGTGGGGGGTTTCTTTATTCGGAAAAGCGGAACGTCCGCCCCCTCCCTATTTATAAGCAGGGGAAACAGGGGCAGGTCGCCCACCTTGCCGATTGCTGTCCAATCTCGAAAACCACCGCTGCTCCCCCTTCTTCCCAAGGCTGAAGAGAGCGGCCCGCTTCATCGCCACTAGCATCACCAACGCCATCAATCTCCTCCACCGCCTCCGCCATGGCTCAAAGCCTACAAGGGAAGGCCGTGAAGTCGGCCGAGGCGTAGCGTCATGGCGCCGCGAAGGAGCGGCAATCTTTCCCCCAGCTCGCCGTGAGGGAGCCGAGGAGAACTACTACCTCTTCTCGGTCGACGGAGACGCCGAGCGCATCCGCGCATCGAAGGTACTTCCAAATGCTGCTTCGAACTAGCCCTCAATGGATATCCCTTCTTCGCTGTTCTTCTCTGCGGGCTCTCGCCCGCCTTTCTCTGAATTTTTCTCAGGACATCATGAACACCTACGGGTTTCGCCTCCTTGATTTCACCCCCAATGCTGTTCTGACCATGGCAGTTTTCGCACATCTCTGCGAAAACTTTGTCGGAGTCCATCCAAACGTAGCCCTTTTCCGCCACTTCTTTATGCCCCGAGTTGAGAGAGGGAGCCTCTTCTTGCCGAGGAATCGCTTGGATCTCGAGGATCGGCAAGAAGGAAGCCTATCTGGAGGGAGAGCTCCGTAGCAAATGGGAGGAATGGAGGGTAGATTGCTGCTGGATTGTCGAGGAGAACCCGCAGCCATTTACCGCCCAGCGCCAAACCCCAATAGTGCGCGGCAACGATTGGAGCAACGTGGCCCCGAAAGATGCTAGGCTGAAGATTGCCATCACCCGGATCCTGCGCCTCAGGCTTGCCGGGCTCACTGTAGGCACCGTTGTCGCAGACTTTCTTCACCGCCGCATCGCCCCCTTGTAGGAGAGGAGGAGACCCGCCTGGGAGTTTCAGAACGCGGCAGATATCATGATGCTCTTGGAGCTGTTCAAGCCCGATCCTGATCATCCAGAAATGTTTAGGTTGCCGAGGGGCGTAGTTCCGCTGTGCAACAATTCCTCGCTTGACCGCATCCGTGCAATGATGTCGTCGTGCGACTCGCATGGAATTGTCCCAACTTGGCAAGAGCCTGCAGATGACGCCGTGCGGCAGTTCTTTGACAATCTGGTAGAAATGCCGGTCCGCCCCGATGAACAGAGAGGCCTCACCATGACACCACCGATGATTTAGATGCAGCGCATCGCCACCAGGATGGAAGAGGCGGCAGCAGCCGCTGCCGCGGGCGAGCTCGGATTCACCATAGAGGAGGCAGAGGCAGCAGAGGCGGCAAGCCTTGTCGAGCGAAGGGAGTTTGCCGGCGAGGAGGATCTTGCCGAGCCTGAAGCTGAGTCGAGCGAGCCCGCCGAGGGCGCCTCCCCCCCACCTTCAAACAACTTGCCGCGAGCGGAGCCCCCAGCTCCACCAAGAAAGGCGTCTTCGCAAGGCCGGAGACGTAGCGGGGCGGCAGACGGGCCAACAGCCGCAGCACCGCGCGACGCGCTCCACCGCGGCAAGCGCTGTTGCCGCGGGAGCACCTCACGCCACTGCGGAAACAGGAGCGGGGCCCTCGCAGACCACCGCTTCTGATCCCGCCAAGCGGCCAAGGGAAACTACTCCTCCGCCTCGTCGTACTGGAGGCGGGCCAGAATTTGATCTCTCCGCGCTCAGCTCCGACGAGTAAGAAGAAGAGTAAGATTCTTTGCAGCATTCGTAGTTCTTTGGCTTGTTGCTTTGTCTTGTATCTGATTTTCTTTACTCTGAACCCATTCCTTTTCAGGACGCTGGCCCAGAGAGCTTCGAAGAGAGCCAAGGCCCTGGTAGTTGTCATCGAGGACGAACCCACCGCGACAGCAGGAGGCGCATCCGAGACCACCTTGCCGGACACGGCAACTCTTCCTCAAAGCAGCCCCCAGCGTAAGTATATGGTTTAGTTCTTGCTGTTCGGCGTGCATGGGTGCTCTCTATTTGGTGATATCTGGCTGCTGATTTGTGTAGGAGTAGAGCAACCTGACCGGGAGTGCCCTGAAGCCGCTCCTGACATGCCTTCTGCTTCGACTACACCGCCAAGGGAGGGTTCCCCGGCAAGGGAGCGTTCTCCGGCAAGGGAGACTTCTCCGCATGGGCAGTTCTCCGGCAAGGGACAGCACCAGCGATCCCCTGGCGGCGGAGACCATGACTGCAGACCCTAGCACAGGTAATCCTCTTGCCTGAAAACTTTCCTTGTGTTCTTCTTCTTCTGATTTTCTTTTTTGAATATTTGCTTGACTTTTCTTCATTTTCTGGTCGTCCATAGAGCCAATGGAGACCGAGGCTGCCGGCGAGGAGGACGCGCGCGGCAATATTGACGACGCCGCTGCCACCGAAGAAGAAGCTGGCGCTGACGAGCCCGCCGGCGAAGAGGCCGCCAAAGCTGCCGCCGCAGAGGCTGGCGAGGGGTCCGCGATCGTGACCGACGGCCCCGAGGCCGCAGGAGCGCCAGCGCCACGCCGACCGCCGATACCTCCGGCCACAGGCAGCTGCCGGGTTCAAGAGCCCCAGCCCGGCGCCTATTTGAAGGTCGGCGATGGCGTCTTCATCAAGCTCCCATGGGCGCCGAGCTCCGTGGCGCCACCAAGGAGAAACTTTGATGAAGAGCTGCTCGCCTCATTGGCCGGGACGCTGGTTGACGCGCCAAGCAAAGCGGCAAGTGAAGTCTCGAGGAGGAGCAGCTTGTCGGAAGCTTTGTCGCTCTACCGCGCCCGACAAGCCAAACTGGAATCCCGGGAAGTGCGTGTCGCGAAGGCGGGAGCAGACATCGAGAAGCGCGCGGAGGAGCTCCGGGGCCTCAACTAGGAAGCTCTCCGGTCCTTGGCAGAGGAGCGGGAGTGGCTTGCCGAGGAGCGCAAAGCCTTCCTCCTCGAGAAGGCTGAAGCTGAGGAGCAAGAGCGGCTTGCCGCCGAGAAGCTATCTGCGCAGGAAGTCGAGTTGGCGCATAGGAAGGTCTATCTTGACAGCCACGAGGAGGATCTTGCCATGCGCAAGCAAACATTTGGCGGGGCTCTCAAGGAAGCAAAGGATACTGCCGCAGCTGCCGAGGCCGCCAAGAAGGAGCTAGAGACGAAGGTGGCGCAGTTGGAGGCCAATCTCAAGGAGAGCGGCGAGGAGCTTGCTGCACTCAAGCACGAGCGCGAGAAGGACGCCACACTCTTGGCGAGCTGCAGGCCGTCTCGCCGAGAGGAGCAAGGAGCTCAGCGCTGCCAAGGACTCCAACGCAGATCTTGAGTTGAAGCTGACCACCTTGACTCAGACGCTGGACGGCGCCAGGGAGCAGGAGGTGGCCTTGAAGGAGAAGATCAAGGCCGACGAGGCGCTTGGCGCAGTGCCGCCGCCTGAATACCTTTAAGGAGAATGTGGAGCACTGGACCGAGGGTCTCGTGGATGTTGCTGCAGCCATCGACGAGGAGCTGGCGCAGCTAGGGATGGTGGATCTTGGATATTCCTCCGATGAGCACCTCCAACCCAGCGCCAATCTTAGCTTGTTCTTCAAGGGCATGGTGATGGCCCTCCAGCGACTCCGGGAAGAAGTCCCAAAGCAGCTGTCCGAGGAGTCGCGCCAGATCTGTGCGGGAGCTCTTCAAAAGGTGCTGGTGAAGGTGGCCTTCCGCAATCCAGACCTCAACCTCACCAACGTCCTCAAGTCCTTGCCGCCGGATGCTGATGTGGAAGCGCTCAAGACCCTTGTCGCACCCATCGTGGACAGGGTGAGCGGGATCAAGAGGGTTGAGGGCGATCGCGTAGATTAGGCTGCCCGCTTTCACTTTTTCTTGCCGCTGCTGGTCATGTTATGAGAACAATCTATTAGAGCTGCGACAAGCTATCTTGTAATATAACCCTATTTCAGGTAGCAATTGATATGTTATTTCCTTTACTTGATTCCTTCCTTTGTATGTTTTTCCCCTACGCTTCTAGGGAACTTGTCAGCGCAGGCACCTGGTCATGAAGGCTGAAAAGTGAGACGTCGGCTGTCAAGGCGGTGCCGCTTCCGACAAGCAACCTTGTCACAACTAGTCGCAGCTCACTTAAGTTGTTTAGCGGACTCGAAACAAAGTAAGGGCGCAACTAGCTACGAGTTGTTTCCTCCGCGCACAGGTTTTCCTACAAAGTACGGTCGTTCGAGGAAGATAACTTAAAAAATTTAAAACTGATTGCTCAAACTTTAGCAACTTAGCTTTTCTGTCGTTTGCTTCCCGGTAAGGCTAGACTTCCTTGAGCGACGCTCGGTCCACACCATTATCTTCTCCTTTCCCCGCAAACTTGTGTGCGAGGAACCTTCCTTTCTTTGAGAAAGAGAAAGAAGAGAAAATAAAGATATGGAGCCTTATGGCTCGTTATTGCTTACCGGGATAGGTGCTGCACAAAGTGTCGATAATGCATGCAAAATAGAAGTAGAAAGCATGAAATTGACAAGATGTGCGAAGCACATTAGCTTTTACTTATGCACGGGTCTGCGCCTGGCTTTGTACAAAGGATTACATGCAACATCGGCAAGACTTGTATTAAAGGTGGTTGCCGTAACAGGTTCCGCAACCGCGCTTTACGGGTAAAACTTACGAAGATGCTCAATGTTCCGTGAGTTGCTCACCGGAATGCCATCTTCGGTCTCAAGGCGCATAGCGCCGAGCCTAGTGACTCGTTTCACCCGGTAAGGGCCTTCCCACTTTGGCGTCAACTTGTTGGAATTCTTGGCAGACTGAACGCAGCCAAGAACAAGGTCGCCTTCCTCGAGACTTCTCGCATTAACTTCAAGCGGCTATGGTAGTAGCGCAAAGCTTGTCGGTATCGAGCAGCTCAGACAAAGAGCTCAAGACGATCCTCCTCAAGGAGCAATAGCGTCATCTTGTCGCAATCGCTCTTGCTCAAGCTCATCATAAGCGAGCACTCGAGGTGATCCGTGATACGAAGTTCCATGGGAGAACTGCCTCGCTCCATAGACTAGAGCGAAAGGTGTGCGGCGTTGGCTCGATTTGGCGTCAGTCTGATCGACCAAAGAACCACCGGCAGCTCCTCAATCCAGCTTTCTTCCGCACTTGTGCAGCCTGTCGAAAGTTCTGGTCTTGAGCCCGCGCAGCACTTCAAGATTCGCCCTCTCCGCTTGACCGTTACTTCTCGGATGAGCAATGTTTAAAGCAGACCTTGGCGCCAAGATCTTGGATGTACTGCATGAAGGTGCGGCTCGTGAATTGCGTGCCGTTGTCGGTGATGATCCTATTAGGGATTCCTAAACGGCAAACAATCGACCTGAAGAACTTGACTGCTGACTGTGCTGTCACCTTCCTCACTGCTTCCACTTCCGGCCACTTTGTGAACTTGTCGATTGCAACGTACAAGTACTCAAAGCCCCGACTTCGGGGAAAGGGGCCGAGGATGTCGAGCCCCGGACCGAAAATGGCCGTGATAAAGGGATCGTCTCGAGAGCTTGAGCTGGCTAAGCGTATTCGCTTGGAATGGAACCGCACGCTTCACACTTGGTTACTTGTGCGGTTGCATCACGGAGGGCTGTCGGCCAAAAGAAACATTGCCGGAACGCTTTGCCGACAAGTGCTCTGGCGCCAATGTGGTGACCACATATGCCTCCATGTATCTCTGCCAACAGCTTTTGTCCGTCTTCCCGGTGAATACACTTCAATTTCATACCGTTGAGTCTTCTTCTGTATAGTGAGTTGTCGACAAACTGATACATACTTGACTGCCGGGCTACTCTTTCCGCTTCTTCTTGCTCTTCGGGAAGTTCTCCTGTCTGAAGGAAAAGGACAATCTGTTGCGCCCATGCTGGAGCTTGCGGCTCGACAACAAGGACTAAAGGCACATCTGCTGTTGCGGCAATATCCGCTTCTACGGCGAGAACCTGCGGCTCAGCCGGAGCTTGACGTTCCCCGGCAAGCTTGCCGGAGCAAAACTTGTCGGGAGCGTCTGCTTCAACGGAACAAACCCTAGGGCTTGCCGGAGCAGACTGCTCCTCAGCACCCTTGGTGTTGATCTTGGGGACCTTCTTGGAAGAGGCTTCGGGGAGCTCTGCTGGAAAATAGTCACCAGAAATCAACTTCCTCTTCTTGCTCTGTCCGGTTGATGGTGTTACAAACGGTTGAGTCAGCTTGAGCACAAAAATCCCTGGTTCCATAGGTAACTTAAGTGCAGCACACTTCGACAGGCCATCAGCAATGTCGTTCTGAGCTCTTGGAATATATTCCATCTGTAGGCCGTCAAAGTGCTCTTCTAGCTTTCTCACTTCATCAACATAAGCTTCCATCAACGGACTCCGATAATTCTTGTTCACTTGGCGTATGACAAGCTGTGAGTCACCCCAGACAATGAGCTTCTTGATCCCAAGGTCTCATCATGATCCTCGAGACCGGCAAGCAAACCTTCATACTGCAGTATTGTTTGTTGCTTGCTCCTTGGGAAAGTGCATCCGACTACGTGCTTGAGGTGCTCTCCGGTGGGTGCAACAAGTAGCACGCCAAGACCTACGCCTTGCAGCGAGAAGGCACCATCAAAGTACATCAGCCACTCTTTGCTTGCTTCCTTGACGGGGATGCTCGTTTCTGGAAATTCTTCATCTTGTGTTGGCGTCCATTCTGCTATGAACTCCGCCAATGCTCTGCTTTGGATAGTTGATGTGCTTTCAAACTTGAGGCCAAAGCTTGACAGTTCCAGTGCCCACTCGACAATCCTGCCTGTTGCCTCTGGATTTTGCAGTATCCTCTTCAGCGGAAAACGAGTGACGACTGTGATCTCATGTGCCTAGAAGTAATGGCGCAGCTTTCTCGAGGCCATGAGGAGGCCGAAAAGCAATTTCTGCACACCAGAGTACCTTGACCTAGCCCCCTGCAGAAGGGAACTGACAAAGTAAACTGGGCGCTGCACCATCCTTTTCTGCATCTTTTCATGCGTCTGCGCAGATCCATCCTTGTCGGGACCAGAGCTTGTCGGTGAAGCCCCCTGCTTGTCGCTGGATGCATCTGCTATGGTTGCCAGCTCATCATCCGCCTCCCTCTCCGCTACGAACGCGGCACTAACCACTTGATTGGTTGCCGCTATATATAGCAGCAACTTCTCTTGTGGCCTAGGTGCGACAAGTGTTGGAGTGGAGGACATGTATCTCTTCAAGTCCTGCAAAGGCAGCCTCCGCTCGAGTCCATTTTGTTGGACCTGCCATTTTCAAAATTTTGAAAAATGGCGAGGGCGCTTCAGCAGACCTAGAGATAAACCTGCTGAGAGCAGCTATGCAACCGGCAAGTCTTCGTACATACTTGACGCACTTTGGTGCTTCAATCTGCTCAATGGCCTTGATCTTGTCGGGATTGGCTTCAATTCCCCGCTGAGACACGAAGAACCCGAGAAGCTTGCCGGAAGGGACTCCAAACACACACTTCTTAGGGTTGAGCTTGAGGTTGATCTTGCGCAGATTTGTAAAGGTTTCGTCCAAATCGTGAATCAGAGTTGCCTTGTCCTTGCTCTTGACCACTATGTGATCCATGTAGGCTTCCACATTTCTGTGCATTTGCGGCTCAAAAGCGTCATGGACTACTCTTGCAAATGTTGAACCAGCATTCTTTAATCCGAAAGGCATCCGTACGAAACAATTTGTGCCACATGGGGTGATGAATGCGGTCTTCTCCTCATCCTCTTCTGCCATGAAGATCTGATGATATCCTGAGTATGCATCCAGAAATGAAAGCAAATCACATCCGGCCGTGGAGTCAACAATCTGGTCGATGCGCGGCAAGGGAAATGGGTCTGTGGGACAAGCTTTATTGACATCGGTAAAGTCGATACAAAGCCTCCATTTCACGTTAGCCTTATGCATAACCGCTGTGGTCGGCCAACCACGTAGGATGGAGCACTCCTCTGACAAGGCCTGCTTCTTCCAATTTCTTGATTTCTTCTGCGATGAATTCTTGGCGCTCCACTGCCTGCTTCCTGACTTTCTGCTTGACGGGCCGTGCGTGAGGACAAACGGCAAGATGGTGCTCAATTACTTTCCAGGGAACACCGGGGATGTCAGACGGTTGCCACGCAAACACGTCGACGTTCGCCCGCAGGAAAGCAACGAGCGCGCCTTCCTATTTAGGGTCGAGAGTGGCACTGATGGTGAAGGTACCACCAGTGCCGTCCTCCTTGGCGGACACCTTCTTGGTTTCTGGTGGAGCAGCCATCGTCTTATTACACTTGCCGGTGGAGCTCGATGGTGCGTCCTCGACGGTAGCGCAGCACTCCGAAGAGGTGCGCTTGCCGGAGTGGGCATTAGAGCTCTTGCCGGACTTGGTCTTCTTCTTCGCCCCGGGAGCTTCAGCGGCAAGTGGCTTGCAATCTGCTGCAGCTGCTACTTCCCGGTAGATCTTGTGGGCGCAGATAAGAGCATCCTTCTTGTCGTCAGGGACAGAGATGACACTTATCGGGCCTGGCATCTTCAGCATGTTGTAGGCATAGTGAGAGGCCGCCATGAATTTGGCGAGTCTTTGGGCGGCCAAGTATCCCATTGTAAGGCAATGGAAAGTCAGCAACGTCAAAAGTGACCCTCTCAGTCATGAAGTTCAAATCGCTGCCAAATGTCACCGGCAACGTGATCTTTCCCTTCGGCTTGCTCCTTCCCGGATTGATTCCTTGGAATGTGCCGATCTCTTCGAGCTCGCCATCGGGGATCTGGAGTTTCTGGAGTACCGCGGAGGAGATCAGGTTCAAGCCGGCCCCGCCGTCAACTAGCATCTTAGTGACCTTGAGGTTGCGGATAGTCGGTGAAACCAACATCGGCAAGCACCCGACCGCAGTTACGCGATCAGGGTGGTCCTCAATATCAAAGATGATAGGCGTGCTGGACCATTTCAGAGGCTTGCATGACTCGATGGATGGTTCTGCCGCATTGACTTCCCGCATCCACTGCTTGAGCTGGCGGTGTGAAGTATACAGAGAGGCACCGCCGTCAACACACAGGACCTCTGTGGCTTTCTGGAACTCCTGCTCATCGGTCTCGTCATCATCCATGTCGTCATCATCGTCGTCGTCTTCATCCTTGTTGCGGCCGCGGGGAGGTCTGTCTCCTTGCCGCTGCTTGGCCTTGCCGCGGCGTCCTCCTCGGCCGGGACGTTTCTTGCCAGCTCCTCCAGCACCTTCCTGGGCCTTCTCCTTGTCGCGTCGTTCGTATTCAGCCTTCTGCTGCTCGACAAGCTGCTCGACCTTCTTGGAGCTCTGGAGGTCATGGCCCTTGGTGCGGTCGATCTTGCAGTATTGTTTGTTGGAGCCGTCCTGCTTGTCGGCAACCGCCAAAGCCTGGCAGTTGGTGCCAGCGGCAACCTCCTTGCCGGAGCTACCAACTTTGGCTTTCTTGGCGCCACCTCCGTTGTCGGACTGCTCAACAACTAGCACATCTTTGCCTTTCTTCTTCCTGTTGCTCCGCCGCCGGTTTTTCTTTGCCGGGGCGGTCTCCTCACTATCAGATCCTCCTGCTTCAGTATTCTCTCCGTGGAGTCTCCTCCCTTCCTCAAAGACGCGTGCACACTTGTCGGCCGGGGCATATAGCTCACCGACGCGTCTGATTTTGCACATCGCCATCTCCTCCCGCATCCTGCGGTTTCGCGACGCTCGATGGAACGCGCTGATTACATGGCAGGGTGAACATCTGGGATGTTGTCTTTGTCTGGCTGAATCTCTGAATGTACTTGCTAGGGCTCTCCTTCCTTCTGGGCGAGCAGATGAAGGTCGCTTTCTTGGCCATGGGGCTTGTGGCCGCCTGTAAAGGCGCCGACAAACTGATGGCATAGATTTGCCCAAGAGGATATGGAGTTGTCCGGCAAGTGCATGAGCCAGGATCTGACGTTGGGCTTGAGCACCAGCGGGAAGTAGTTGGCCAGGATCTTGTCGTCTCGCCCCCCGGCAGCTTGCACCGTGATGGTGTAGATGCTGGGGAACTCCGACGGATGCATCTTGCCGTCGTACTTCTCTGGTACATCTGGCTTGAAATTCTTCTTGCTGGGCCACTGGACTTGCCGCAGCTGACGAGTGAACGCAGGGCAACCTACCGTCTGACGGCAAGTCACCTGGTTCTTCGGGCGCATGCATGTCGACAGAGGGCCCAGCGCGCTTGTCGGATTGACGCCGCTTCTCTTGGCGCCGATCACGAAGTTCGGCGTCTTCTTGCTGTCGTTCGTGAAGAACTTGGCGCTGATCGCGACGAGCTCGTGGATCCGATGATGCGGTGGAGTCGCTGTCGAGGTGGATCCGCGGTCGGCGATCTTGGCCTTCGGGCGGAGAGTGCATGGTGGTTGCACCCCACCGGTTTCGCCGCCACCGGCTCGTGTTTGGCAGTCCTGCCAGCGGCGATGCACTCGGCTGCCGCGAGCGTCGCCGTTAGCAAAGCCGATGAGACTTCGAATGGTGGCCCTCCATTCATCGACCTTGTCGGCTGTTGGAGGGTAATCCAGAGCGATTGAGCTCTCGCCAAAGCTTCACTGGAGTGGTGGGTGGTAGTGGCGAACGGCGCGAGGAGCGGATATGCTCGGACTTCTAACTATGTTAGAAGGAGCGGTATCCCGCCCAGCGACCGCGTTTCGCCGCGCCAAAGATGTTGGCGCGCATGCTGGTCTTGAGCATCCCGAGATCCACCAGCTCGATCTTGGTCCAACGAGCGTATGGCATTGTGAACACCATGAAGCTGTCGGTCCCGCGCCTCCTGAGACAGGCGCGGTGCATTCACGGACGCCGAGGTCTGCGCAGCCTTGTCCTTGGACTTGGCAGCACCGTGGACTCCCCTGTCGACGTCCGTTCTTCCGCCGGCGTCTACCCCACCACCCGTTTGCTCCGGTGGTGGTGGGTTTGACGCGGACGGAGCATCTGCCGCTGAAGCCTTCTTCTTCGGTGGCATGTCGATGAAGATGATGAAGATCTAGCTCGCGTGGATGCCGAATCAGGTTCACACAATCTCGATGCCCCCTACCTGGCGCGCCAAAGATGTCGGGGAAGCTGATCTGACCCACGAACACCTATGGGACCGGCGGACCGAGCCCCTTTCGGTTCGGCGGGGGGCGGAGGTCGCACGAAGAGCAGATCGAGGCGGGCACACGAGCGGTTTACCCAGCTTGAGCTCTCCGGAGAGATAACACTCCTACTGCTGCATGTCTGAGTGTATTGAGTTCTTGCTCGGGGAGCGGCTGAGTGCTACAAAGACACACAAGCTGCTAACGAGACCGAGCGTGAGTGTCGACCCTCTCGAACCCCTTCTACGTTGCGCATGGGCCTCCTTTTATATGCTAAAGGGGTCTCCGACAGGTGGCAACATAGACAAGGGTAAAAATGGAAAAGGAGTGGTTGGTATAGCTACTTGTACAGTGTACAGTGTACAGTGTATCATACCTAACCCTGACGGCAGGGAACAAAAGCATTAAATGCCCGTCTACGTCGCCCTAACAGTGCAAACAGGGACCGTCAGGGACGCCACCGTTCGCCACGATGGCTTGCATGTCTGCGCCGCTTGCCACCGCGCTCCGCTGGCCGCACGGCCTCTTGCCACGCGCGCCTGGAAAGGTCCCAGGGCGACACGTTAGCGGTGTGCTGGAGCGCAGGTACAGAGTGGTCTGCCGCGGCAAGCGCCTTGCCGCGGTTGTTGTCTTGTCGCGCCCGGAAGCTTGTCGCTCACCGGGCCTTCCCGGCAAGCTCCTCTTGCCGGGCCTTGTCTTTAGGTGCCTTGGTGGCCTTCCCGGCAAGCTCCTCTTGCCGGGCCTTGTCTCCTTGGCTTGAATACTTTGTTCTTGAATGGCTCCAAAGGAACCACGGGGGACCTTGGCGGTCACCCGGTAAGCCTTGCCGCGGAGGGCTGCAACTGCCCGTGCACAAGTTCGAGATACTAGGGTACCCCTACTCTGGTACACCGACACCGAAAGAGCGGATCGGTCCCACTGAGATTGCAATGTAAACTCTCTGTTTCCCTTTTGTAACATTTCGGTCTCACCGAAAAGAGCAAATCGGTCCCACCGAGTTTGCCTGACCAACTCTCTGGTTAGATAATTACCAAAATCGGCCTCACCGAGTTTGTGTAATCGGTCTCACCGAGATTACGTTATGCCCTAACCCTAACCATATCGGTCCTACCGAGATGCAAGTCAGTCCCACTGAAAACCCTAACGGTCATTAGGTTTACTAAAATCGGTCTGACTGAGTTGTTGATTCGGTCCCACCGAGATTGGTAAATCGTGTGTAACGGTTAGATTTTGTGTGGAGTCTATATATACCCCTCCACCTCCTCTTCATTCGTGGAGAGAGCCATCAGAACAAACCTACACTTCCAACTTACCATTTCTGAGAGAGAACCACCTACTCATGTGTTGAGACCAAGATATTCCATTCCTACCATATGAATCTTGATCTCTAGCCTTCCCTAAGTTGCTTTCCACTCAAATCTTCTTTCCATCAGATTCAAATCCTATGAGAGAGAGTTGAGTGTTGGGGAGACTATCATTTGAAGCACAAGAGCAAGGAGTTCATCATCAACACACCATTTGTTACTTCTTGGAGAGTGGTTTCTCCTAGATTGGCTAGGTGTCACTTGGGAGCCTCAGACAAGATTGTGGAGTTGAACCAAGGAGTTTGTAAGGGCAAGGAGATCGCCTACTTCGTGAAGATCTTCCGCTAGTGTGTCAATTCCTTCGTGGGCGGCGGCCATGGTGGGATAGACAAGGTTGCTACTTCGTGGACCCTTCGTGGGTGGAGCCCTCCATGGACTCAGCGCAACTGCTACCCTCGTGGGTTGAAGTCTCCACCAACGTGGAAGTACGATAGCACCACCCATCGGAACCACGCCAAAAACATCCGTGTCTCCAATTGGCGTTTGAATCCTCCAAACCCTTCCCTTTACTTTCTTGCAAGTTGCATGCTTTAATTTCCGCTGCTCATACACTCTTTGCATGCTTGCTTGAATTGTGTGAAGATTGCTTGACTTGTCCTAAGATAGCTAAAATCTGCCAAACTCTAAAACTGGGAAAAGGCTAAGTTTTAATTGGTCAAGTAGTCTAATCACCCCCCCCCCCTCTAGACATACTTCAAGGTCCTACAACCACGCATCCTTCATACAAGTGGTGGGTGGTGGAGGCGGGAAACCGGGCCGTCGCTGATTGGGGCGGCGGGTAGGTCCTGATTCCCTGCGCCTCCGACGGCTAGATTGGCTGGGTGGGGCGGCCGAGCCTCAACCTCGCCCCTTTACAAGGAGGGGGAGGGAGGGCGTCATCCCGCATTCTCCCAGCGCCCATCCACCTTCATCTTTGCTTCTTTCTTCCACCTGCCATGGCGAGAGGAGGTGCTGCGCCTTCGTCGGTGGCGGTGAGAGTCGCTGCTCGTCAGCGCATCCCTCCTCCCCACGAGCTTGCGGCGGCGGAGCCAGCCGCAAGATGAAGGGGGAGGGGTGTGGCCGAGGTCGCCGCGGCGGTCGGGAGAGAGGGGGACGAGGTGGTGTGGCGGCCGTGCCTCTAACAGTGGTTCCCCCTGCAATGGAGAGCTACGTCGGGGACCGGCCCCGCGAGTTCTTCATTAGGCTGTGCCGGCCACTGGGTCGTCGTCTCCGTCTTCCCACCCCTTTCGCTCAGGAGATGGAGCTCGACCCGCCCCAGACCATCAGGTTGCATATGAGGGGCTGCGGGACCGGCGGCACGTGGGTCGACGTCAACTTCCCTACTTCTCACGTCATGTATCTCCATCTAAGATGGAAGACATTCGCTAGCATCCATAGCTTGATGGTGGGGCTCGTCCTCTACTTCAAGTTAATGGAGGGCGGCCTGCTCTTCGTCAAGGTCTACGGAGATCTTGGCACTCACCTGAAGTGCTGCGTGGAGAGATCCTCCAACGATGAAGATTCCTCCTCAAGCGAGAGCGACGAGGAGGACAGCGACAACAACGACGAGGGTAGTAGGCAGGAGGATGACAGGTCCGACTAGGTGTCGGGCCCGCCGTCCCAGGGTGGTGTTGGCAGCAGCAGCATCTGCACCGGGCCCTCTGAACTTCTCGGGGTCGCCTCCTTGGGCGGCTGGCGTAGGAGGCCCGGAGAAGGCGAAGAAGCCGGGTGGCGGGCCGTCAAGTCGGAGTACACGGGCACCGACGCCTTCGTCGCGTATTGCCGGTCCTGCCACCTCGTCTTCCAGCTCTTCTCCTGTCATCATCACGACCAGCCTCTCCCTGCAATGGCCAACGGGATGTTCTCCTGGTGCCTTCTGCTGCTCGTGCCTCGCCTGGGTGCTCTTTTTTCCCTTCCGTCATCTTGTTCCATTTCCTGAGGAGAGGGAAAAGAAAGGGATTACGGGCACCTTATCCTTTTTTTAGTTTGTAAGCCTGCGGGCACTTGTTAGATTTGAAACTTGTAATCCCCTTGCTCATGTTTTTCTTTCCGTAAAAACTTGTACCTGTATGGGACGTTTTTAATGAAAAAGGGTGCTTGCCGTGCGTGAGCGAGGCCCATTCCAAGGACGAATTCTTGTTATTTTAAAGATAAACATTATCGCCTGGCAGCAGGCCTTGCCGTTCCCCCACTTCAGTCGACCATTCTCATGCTCTCGGCAGAGGCAGGGGCGATGTCACTACAAAAAAAATACACTTCCATGATGATACGTGTTTGTCACAGTAGTTCGCGTTTTTGTCATGCATGTACATCCATGACAAATTTATGACAGAATCAAGATAGTCATACCTGTGTTGTCGTAGAAGTGTTCCATGACATTACGAAAATTATCATCACGGAAGTGTCCACTTCCATGACGATAAATCGCGCATCACGTAAGTGCTTTCGTCAAGGGTGACCGACACGTGGCATCCACGATGTGAACGCCCGTTAAGCTATCGGGTCAGATTTTGGATCCGATAACCCGTTAACAGCCCGACCAATGGGGATTTTCCACGTGTAAAATCATCATTGGCTGGAGGAAACACGTGTCGGCTCACCGCTGGGGACAGATGTCATCCACTCATTGGACGAAGAAGCGCCTATGATACGTCGACACGTGGCACGGCCCAACAAGTTTAATTGGGCCGACCCAATTAAAGGCCCGCAAGTTTTGCGGACCATAATGGGCCGGCCCAGCTAAAGGCCCACAAGATTTTGCGGACCATAATGGGCTGGCCCAGCTAAAGGACCACGAGATTTTGCGGGCCATAATGGGCTGGCCCTGGTAAAGGCCCACAATATTTTGCGGGCCATAATGGGCCGGCCCATCTAAAGGCCCGCAAGATTTTTGTGTGCCCTAATGGGTCGGCCCAGGTAAAGGCCCACAAGATTGTTGCGGATCATAATGGGCCGGCCAAGCTAAAGGCCCACGAGATTTCACCGACATTAATGGGCGGCCAATTTGTAGGCCCACAAGATTTTGAGGACCCTAGTAGGCCGGCCCATTAACTGGCTGCCATGTTTTGGGCCAAATGTCAGCCCATATCTGATTCGGTCCATTAATGGCCTGCCACGTTCCGGGCCTAAAAGTGGCCCATATGAGATCCGACCCGCTATAAGCGTACCACATTCTGGGCCAAATTACGGTCCAGATCAGGTCCGACCCTTTAAGAGGCTTTGGGCTCAATTATGGCCCATATTAAATTCCGCCCAGCAACCGGACACTATGCTTTTGGGCCCACTTGCTAAAGGCCCACTTAGTAATTCGGCCTGATATTAGTTTTGGCCTGTTAAGGGCCTGTTTAACATTTCGGCCCTATATTAATTTCGGCTGTTAAAAGCCCGTCATATAGTTGGGCCTAACTACGGCCCGATTTGCATCCGGCCTGCTCGCAGCCGATATCTGATTGGGCCAAACAAGGACCGAGACAATTTTGGCCTGTTAAAAGCCCATGATTCATTTTGACAATCATGGGCCAGGGTTCATTTTGGGCTGCTGCCGGCCCGTGAGCTGTTCGACACGTTTCAGGCCCAACCTACATCGTGATTGCATGACGGCCCGATTATGTACAGTAATTTTACGGTTTAGCCGGTTTACTGCGAAGACAGGACATATATACAGTAAAATAACTACAACATCGTGAATAAGAAAAAACCTAGACTATACAATAAAGAAATTACGACATATTACATCCAATGGGCATCAAAGTTTGCCACTATGATAATAAAGCACAAGCAGACAGCAGATAACATACACTGGGCATCAAAGATCGCCACCAGTGCAAATAAACACGCTGACAAAATAGTATACAAAACCGAGAGCACTTCAATAGAGTTCAAGAAAGGTTAGCCTCTTTGGGAGCTGCAGCATAGCAACTGAGCAAGACGATGAGAGGCTAGCTTATTCAACACTTATATCTTCCTCACTCTGAAAGATAAACAAGCAGACAGATGACAGGTTTTGCACGTAAAAGTATCAGTGCTGAAAATTCATCACATTTCTTACTGACAAATAAAGTAACACAGTTTAAAATTGCATTAACACAATATGGTATTGTTCAGGTCAAGACATGGTAGGAAATGACATTGTGAAGGAGTTGGCAGCTTCACGACAACACTAGATTATAGATCAAGAACTCATAAGTATCAATGGTTAGTGTCTTTGTCAATTTATACCATTTCAGATTGGCAAATAAAGACAGTTTAAATAATAGTAGAATGATATGACATTGTTCATAGTTAAGACATTGCAGAATATGACATTGTGCTGTAGTGGGTAGGTTCACCACACCACTGGATCACGGATGAAGAACAGAAGCATACATGCAGTGCAAAAGAAGATCACTTGCTCTGTATAGTTTAATTTACATGGTATGAAGAAGGAACTTGGTTGTACAAATGAAAGCTTAAACTAAGAAAGGACAAACTTTTGTTTATGAACTACATAATGAACTTTAAATAAGCTATTTGATGCAAATACCAACAATAAACAGCTGTTGCAGTCATGCCTAACCAAATATATACAACAAAGTTTGAAGGCTTGAGATGGACAACCTTACATTATTGGTGAAGACAGGCTCTATAAAGGCCTTGTCCATGCTGATGGGGGGCAATTCAAGAAGTTTACCACAGGATCTTCTTCAAAAGCATTGCCTTTATTCTACATTATGTTAAGAGTAAATATAGATGTGATAATATACGAAAAAATGGAGAATACTTAAGATAAGATGAAGAGTGGTGCTACATAACCAAGTAGCTATAAATGTAAGTGCAAATGATACGGGCAAAAGGTACAACCAAGAGCAATGCACAGCTAAACTTCTTGATTACCAACCTTATGGTAAGAGTAAATATAGATCTGATGTGTAGAAAATGGAGGGCAAAGGAAAATAAGTTGCAGAGTGATGGTACATGAACAACTACCTGTCATTATAAGTGGGTACAGTCTGCTGGAGTCGGTCCTACATTTTATGTCACTGGTTGTGCAGCCAATATAAGCGGGGTGTTGTCTGGTTTCTCCGGCACCACCCTGTTTTTCAAGGACTTTGCTGGTGCTCCTTCAGGTTTGGCAATCACCCTCTGTCTTTTTGATGTCTGATGCACAAGAACAACATTTGAGTGGAAAAACATGGTATGGTGACAGATGGAATATGTATTGATAATGGATGGGCATGGCATCTCGACATATATGATGAGTAAACTAAGCAGATGGCGGTGCAACAAAGTAGAAGAAATGCAAGACAACATATGCAAGATACCCGCAATCAATAAAACATTGCCAAATTAGAACAGACACCTTGATGGTGAACAGGACAGGCCATCTACCTTTGATTCCTCGAGGTTAGAATAGTCATTAGGATCATATTCTGAACAAGAATCAACAGGTGGGGAGCGTATGAGTTTCATTGCATCCATAATGGCACTCAATGCCTTGGTGCCAATTTTGTAAGTCATTGCAGTGTTTAGCTTCAAGAGTGGGCTCTTTGCTAGTGTGACACAAAGTAGCTACACGAGATCATAGTGTAGATATAAGGAAAACCTTAAGCATCAGAGTAAAATCAGCAAAGTGGAACTTGCCGGAATATATGTGGTAGTATTGCCGATGCGGCTAGAAAAGGCTTCGGATACTAGCTCTCTTCAAGTGAAGGTGCGGATCGTTAATATCGATTAGTAACTCTCAAGGGCGACACAGCTCCCCGCATTTCCTTGCTATTCTTATAGGATTCAAGTGGGCAGGCCACGACAAATCCTATTCCTATGTTTGCAAGATCCTACGAATCAAAGAGGCTCAAAGTGTCCATCACAACCAACCGTATAGACCTCTACACTGCAAATGTCCCTGCTCATCTTCAGTACAAGGAACATACTGTACTACTAGCATACTCCCTCTGTTCCAAAATATAAGTCTTGGTAGAGATTTCCACTATGCATCACATACAGATGTATCCAGATACATTTTAGAGTGTAGATTCACTCATTTTGCTCCATATGTAGTCCATGGTGGAATCTATACAAAGACTTGTATTTAGGAACGGAGAGTACATATTAAAGAAGAACGGAAGAGGAACATGGTAAAGAAGAGCAAGCAGATTTTGGATAATAAAATGTTGGTTACGCAGTGCCCACACATGATGAACCTGAGCGCATTAAGAATGCAACTCCCAGCTGTCTCTCGACCATTTCAAAGGTTGGATGAAGATCCTACGTCTCCTAATCCTTCTTCTTCCTCGTCTCTGATTCTTCCCATACAGAACACCGCACGGGCCGCCGGCCGGACCACCGACCCCCACCGCATGTGTTCCTCCGCTATCCCCACCCCCCACCCGCGCCCCAACCCCCACCCGCGTCAAGTTTTCTTCATTCGGCGAGGCCCCACAACCACCCGAGCCCCTTCGATGGCACCGGCGAACTCCGCGAGCTCCGAAAAATCGACTGACCCAATTTTGAAATTTAGTCTACTGTGATTTAACTAGTGTGGAATAAAAGGGGAAAACCTTAAGCATTGGGAGTATAGTGTTGAGCGTGCCATGGCGGATCTGAAGGTGCAAACCGGACAAAGGCAACTTCGCAACCAAGACAATAAATCAGAGTAAAGCAGTGGCGATCTATTTTCTTGCTACGATAAATAAGTTGAGCAGATACGAAAGAGTACTGCCTCTGGTGCGGCACCGTGTACTCATCTGCTGAGAATTTGATGGTGCTGCGATAGCGATGGCTGTCAGTGGCGTGGAAGCAGATCTAGGAGGGTAGACGGTGGCGGCGGGGCGTGGTGGACGAGACGGTCGTCTGGCCGGCGCCCGGCAAGGTGGGCGGCAGCGAGGATGGAGCGAGAGGACGGGATGCAAGGTTCCGGTCTGAAGGCGTGGATGAGAGAGGTCGATCTCTTGTAATGGGCCGGCGGCATCGGGGTATCGGCTCGGCATGGTGGAGGAGGACGGTGGTGGATGGGTGGCGGTGGCGGCAGACGGAGGAGGGTGGGGTGGAGAGGGTGTTTTGGCACCCTTGAAATCTGAATGGGGAAAAGGGAGGTAGAGAGGAAGGGGAACCATGTATTCAGTAGCGCTTGTCTCAAATGCGAGGAAATTTACAAACTTAGCCCCCGTTTCAAATTTCTACTACATCACAGCAACATTAGACTGTTGGGGATAGGACGGTAATCTCGCATACACCGAATATTTGCCGACGAGAGTTTGTTTTTGGCACCCATCGTGTATGAATATGAATCGGGGAGGGAGCCCATTTCAGCCGAGGACACACTGTGTTTTGGCGCCCACCGTGTATGAATCCGGGTGAGAGGCGGTTACGTCACGTTTGGGTGAAATTACAAACCTACCCCTATCGAAACCTATAGAAATCCAGCAGATAGGCTTTGCGTGGCAGGGATAGGCAGTAGTGATTTCCATCTCGCAGATTTTGGTTTCGGGCCGTTACTGCGACTTTTCTCACTTCATTCAAATTTTGCAGAGTGCACGTTTACCATGCCAACTCAATTCGAATCCCGTTTGTATTCTATTTTTTTCCGGGCGGGATCTATTTTCAATTGGAATTACATTCTATATACATCATTTTTTATATATACTTTCAAAAGCACAACAAAGAATTCTGCTCCTTTATATCAATAGTATGATTTACAAATACAATGATCTCGAAATCTTATAGTTGAATTCGAAAAAATTTAACCAAATTATTTTCTACTAAAATGTATGGATCAGTAATACCTACATATTAAATAACATAGATGTGCGTGAATTCATATGAGTATGCATGTTTGATAGTTCAATTTTGGTTCGAGTATGGATTACATGTATCATCATCTTGAATTCAAATATTTGAATCCCTTTTCTGTTCACTCCTTTCACGCCCATCTCTCTCGCATGCATGCTCCTTCAGGTAGCTATCACTCTCTTTTCTCCAGCTCACCCGCACGCTCACTTCATGTTTCTCCTATCCTCACAAACATGGTCTCTCGATGTCTCCCTTGAGAAGTATCACACTCTCCCTATCATTATAAATTACACGTTTTTCATTATCTCTCACGTCTCTACTGTTCTCTAGTACTCGGTACCTAAGCTTTCTTTTTCACCGCCACACACAGTCTCCATTCGTTTTTCACTTTGTCTTTCTCTCTATGGGATTCTCTCACACACCCTATATGTCTCTACATATGACTCTTACCACTAAAATTACTCTCTCTCTCTCTCTCTCTCTCTCTCTCTCGTAGACACAATATTTGTTGTGGTCTCCTTTTCGTCTCCATCCCAGAATGATATTATTCATTTGTTTACCGATCAGACAACCCCGACTACCGTCTCCTCTCTCTCTCACACAGGCACACACACACACACACAACTCCTGCTTCCACTCCCCTTCCCGACTACCGTCTCTCTCACACACACACAAAACTCTCGCTTTCGCACCCCGACTCGTACTTCCTCACGAACATTTATCGACTAGCTAGCCTTTAGATAGGTTTATACACCCACACACTCGTGCTTCCACCATCGCATACATGTCTCTCTCCTCCTCCTTGTATCTATGTAGATTTTTCTTCCCTTCTCGAGACACGCCCTCTCGATCGTGCACACACGCACTATCGCCTCATTTTAAGTTGATACCTATCGCACACACACTCCTTGTGACTTTTTCACACATGCACTCCATCCTCCTCCACTCTCCCTCTCTCTCACACACACATGGGCTTTTTGCAACAACTAGCAAGATGCCCATGCGTTGTACGGAACATCAAGATGCATTTGTATGAGTAGTTTATCTTGTGGGGAAAAGGATGAGCGAGGAAGGCCTTATTTGCAAATGTGGAGAGGGTGTGGGTATCTTTTTACCAAAATTGCCATAGTTTCCTTCCTATCCGTCAGATATAGATTGGATGGCCTATATTGAAGGATGGCAGGCACACGATCATCACCGACAATGCTTTTTATAAGAGTAGGGATAAAAAATAGAGTTGGTGATGATGGTGGGCCTGCCATCCTACAATGTAGGTCGTCCAATTTATATCTGACGGATAGGAAGGAAAATATGGAAATTTACCCGCACTCTTCACCACATTTGCTGATAAGGCCTTCCCTCGTTCATCCCTTTCTCCCACAAGATCTTGATGTTTCGTGCAACACACGGGTATCTTGCTAGTAAGAGTAGAAATTAGACATATACCACTTCTCGTATCTTGAAACCAACAACATTCCTCCCTTATCTCATCAAAAACGCCAAAGGAATATATTTTGAGTGGAAAATAATATATTTTTAGTGATATACGTATTTCAAAACTAGACTTATTTTTCTATCAAATCGGTGAATATGTAATAATCTACTTTGATCGTGTGGCAACACATTGGCACATTGCTAGTAGTTATTATAATTTTTTGGACACCAGACAAACGGTGGAGTACATATACGAAGAGAGGAGGTGCACGCACGCAGTCAGCCTCTCGCTGTCTCGCACACATGAGTGTTACGTAAAGGCAACGTTAACAAATAAACCCTAAAACCCTAGGTGCACGATTGCTGCATTCGCGGGTACCAGGTACGTGGTGGAGCACCTTTGTAGGAATAGTCAGCTCGCGTGTTAATTTGATCTATTGGAGTTGATGGTCGGGACCACAGCCCACAGGTGAAAGACTTGGAGCGCGGTGGCTCGCCAGTTGCCATAGATCGAGTAGCCACGTTTAAAATATAGTTTTTCTAGCAGGGTTAAGAGTTCCGATTTTCAATGGCGCGTTATAAGTAGTAAGTAGTTTTCAGAACGATTGGTATGGAGCAAAAATGGAATTCATAGTACTATGTACCTCCTTGGCGTATGGTTGTATGGTTTTTTTTGCGATGGAGGTTGTATGGGTTTATGTTGCGAGATGTTGAACCTGGTAGTTCTAGGGAAAATACTATGGTTTAGATTTAGATGCTGGTTTTCAGTAATGAAAATCGGAAGGGGAAAACCTTCTTTGATTAAAAAAACTACTACCTCCATTCTGGTTTACTAGTCCCCATCGTACTTTGGGTCAAAGTTTGTCCACGAATTTTACTTGTAAAATGTGAATGGAGAACTAGATTTTGTTATACCCAAAAAAAAGGACTGGAGGGAGTGATTGCTCTAACACGAACGCGACCTCTCTTAGCGGAGGCATTGAACCGGCGCGCCGGCCAAGAGGGCAGCACTCGCTGTAGGCCCGGCTGAGCACGCCTCCTCGCCGCGTGCAACCAGCTTAAGACTGCCCCGCCTGCCTTCATTGAATCCGCGCGTGTGCCGGCAACACGTCACGTCCTTCCGCGAGCCGATAGGCATTTTAGAACACAAAAAATGACTAAAATATAATTAATTTACGCATGGTCTTGACTTGTTGTGCTTGCACTGGTAGCGAGAACTAGTAGAGGTTTTTCTTTATTTATAACTCTCCTCACATTTTTTTGGCTTTGAAATGAATCATGGTTGTGGACATTATGTATGAAATGTGCAGATATCTGTGAACATGAGTTTGATGTGGAAGTTGAACTTGGAATGTCGGGCTTTCGCGTGAACTATACCATGTCCAATGCTTAAATACATTATTGTTTGGAAAGTAATTGCTGTTATTACATGACCGAAAAAACATTTTGTGCCACATCGGTAGATGCACGGACATCACAACAGGCATCTTGTTGGATAAACATTTGAACCTAGCTATTATGAAGGAACCTGTGTATTGACAACAGTCTTAGATAGCAGGAGACACCTAGCCTGCTCTGCCTCTGCTAGCTTATTTCTGGCTTCTTCCATCTCTTCTTTGGCTTGGGTGAAGAGAGCATCTGATTGCTCTTTTCGCTTCTTCAGGAACTCAGCTACATTCTCAAGGGTTGCTGCATGCTTTCTTTTAGCCTTTACTAATGCCACGAGGACACGAACAGCTGACGACTCCACCTAGCTTGTGTGTAATCCAGCATCATCTGGGAATTTGGACCTTGTGTCTAATCCAGCATCATTAGGGAACTGGAACCTTGTGTGTAATCCAGCCTCATTTTGGAAACATGATCTCGAGGTTGACCATACTTCCCTCCTCGCAGGAACTGCATCCTGACATGAAGTTACTTCTTTTTTAGATCAATACTCAGAGCAACCTAGATCCATTTAGTAGAAGCCAGATAAACAGAACTTAGAGAAGTGAAATCAAAAGGAAAAAATATATAAAAATAGACTATAAGGTGAGAACACCCACTTCCTACATCAAGCTAAAAACAAAAGCATTAGGATGATTAAGACTCTTCTTATTAACATCAAAGAACACCACGCTTAAGAGAAACAGAAACTACAACATATACACATCGAAGAACACGAGGCTACACGAAAGTAATTGAAAGGGTGTTACTTACCAAAGCTCGTTTTACAGGTTCGATGCAGCTCCTCTTTAACTTGCCATGCTCCTTGAAGATGTCCCGAATATCCCGTGTTTGGTCTTCATTGCTCCTCTGCATGTTCTACTTTTCGTGGTTTTAAAATCTCAACATGGCAAGAAAAATATACTACTAGTAATACTTGCGCATCTTGTGGGCAACATTAAAGCACTCGTCTGCCATGTTAGAGCATCTCCAACAGAATCGCAATGCGCAGCACTTTAAAAAAGTGTTTACAGTGCTGAGATCGAGAATTAGATAGAGTAGAGGATAGTTCTCAGCATAGATAGATAAAAAAAGATAATTCAACTACTCCTCGTCGTCCGACTCCTCCTTGGTGATGTCCTCCTCCGACGTCTGACCGTAGGCGTGAAGATACCGATCATCGTCGGATTCCCAGGGTGACGCTGCTCCTAGCCTCATGTTGAATTGAGCGTCCTCTTTTCGCCTACGCTTGTCCTCACGATAGGCGGCTCGCTCCTCCCTCCTCTTATCCCTCTTCGCCCTCCTTTGCATGTAGAACTCGCGCTCGTTGATGATGTCCTGCGGGAAGTGTTGGCGCCACAGCGCCATGGCTTCCTCGTCCATCTTGGCAATGCCGAGACGGTGCTCCCACCTCTGGTTGTCGCGATGATCTTCGTCGGTGCTAAGCCGCGGCAGAGGCGCGAGCTCCTGCGCCTGCTCCCGCGTCAGCATGTTGGGGAAGTTCAATGTTCTATTAGGCCACTAGAATCGCCACGCCGCCGCGTGCAGCAGCTGGCGGCCTCGTTAATGATGTCGAAATTGCCGAGGCCGAGGCGCATCCATGGAACGGATCTCGGAGAAGCCGCCGGAGGGCGCGCGCGACGCCGCAAGATTCCCAAGTTTCGCCACGCGGTGGCATGAGTGGCCTTGGCGGCGGCGAGGCGAAAATGAGCGGGGAGAGAGCGGTGGCAAGGCACAGAGCGGTGGGAGGGCGCTGGATTTTATAAAGCGCGTCGGACGCCGCGCGCCAAAACTAGCGCATGCCTGGTCGCTTTTTCCCGCTCGCGCGCGATCCTTTCCCGACGTCTCTACTATCTCTACTCTCTTCTCTACTATTATATTTATTTTATATTTAATATTTAATATTTATCTCTACTTCCTTTACTGTCTACTTTTTTCTCTATACTTTTTTTTCTTGCAATATAGGCCGTCCGATTTATATCTGACAGATAGGAAGGAAACAAATGGGAATTTTGCAAAAAGATACCCATACCCCTCTCCAGATTTGCAAATAAACTACTCATACAAATGAATCTTGATGCGTGCAATGCATGGGCATCTTGCTAGTTCTAAAAACCTTTCCATCATCTGCCACACTACTGGTTGCAGATGAAAATCCTACCCAAGCACAGCGCGATACAGGAGCGACGCATAATTACAAGCTAATATTCTGTTGGACAATGGAGGCTATAACCAATTACTTTTACGGGAACAATAGCACCCAGGAAATTTGAAGGGTAGGTATGAACAAAATTGGAACTGCACATGTACTGCTAAGTGATTCAATACACACATTACCAATCGAGGAGGAGAACGATGGTCTCGGCGGCCTCTGTGAGTCATGGTCGGCAACGGGAGTCAGTTCATTGTCCATGACGGTGGTACTTCTGCGCTTGCCGTCGGCTTCCGGGAAGCAGATCCGAGGCCGTGGAAGACGATGCCGGGGAAGAGGCTCCGTGTATGACGACGATGGTGGACCGGCTCCAGTGCGGCGTACGAGGTCGTCCATGAGGCGAGATCTTGCTGCGGTGGACGAAGTCTTGCCGATGTCTGAGGAGGAGAACCACGAAGGCTGCGGTGCCGTGGAGAAGTCTATTTTGCGGTGGGGATAGAAAATGGGGAGTATTCAGGTGTACTACTCTGGGTGCCAGGGTGGGGTTGGCTGGGTAGGGTGAACCTGAAGTTACGAAAACAGCCCCTACCAAGCGTCATCCGTAGGCCTGTTCTGAAGGCTATGATGGTAACATCCCACTGCTCGAATCAGGGTCATGGGAGATTTTCCCACCGACCTCAAAATTTTGTGACACTTTGGACTCCCGTGTGGTGTGTTGAGTGATTCGGCTAAGCAACTAGCGAGTAGTAGTAGTAAACTCTGCATATTAGGTTTGACGAAGTCAAACTTCCTAAAAGTTGACCAAGTTTATAGAAAATACAAACATTTACCCTAACAACTATGTATGATGTGAAAGTACATTCAATAATGAATCTAATGGTATTTATTTGTTATTGTATATGTTAATATTTTTTGTTATAAGCTTTCTGAGAGTTTACACAACTTGACTTTGACCAATGCTAATCGTGCACTTAAATAAAAAGCGGAGGAGTACACATTTGTTTTCTTAGTTTGTAGTGAACTAATCATTTGTTGAAATTGTGAAATAAATATATTAGGCTATTGACTTCGAATGTAATGGTCTATACAATTCGATAGTTACAATCATTGTCGAATCCCAAGATGTATACAAGGTCTATAGTACTTCACAACATGCTCAAACTCACATAATCCCAATCAAATGAGAATCTGAATGCATTTCATAGTTATTACTTTGTAGGATGCAACAAAAACAACCATAATCTATTGTCATAGAAGCAACATTTTGACATATCCCAATGTGTGAATGAAACATGCAGAGAGAGCTTTTGAAGATGGAGCAGATAGGGCGGGAAAGATTGTATGTATGTGGACGAGAGAGTAGGAGACAAACCTAACGAAGACAGAGGAGAGAGATAGAGAGAGAAAGAGAGAGGAAGAAGTTAGGTCTGTGAGAAAGATGGAGACATGTAATATACGTGAGATGCATGTGCATCCAGATTCTGTATACGTGGAAGGAGAAGGATCTCATGGGTTGAGGGATTGACAATTTGTATACATCTTGTTGTGTTACGGATGCTCCTCTCTCTCTCTCTCACACACACACACACACACACACACACACAAGTAAACTAGAAGACCATTCTCTCATGTATACACAACGTATTGGCATATTTGTCTATGTCTCACTCATGCATGATCATTTGCACATTCACACCTCTCTATGTCTGTATCACACGCACATGGTCTCCACATTGCTATTCCGCCACAACACACATATTGAAACATACACACGTTCTCTATCAGTCACACACACAAAATAAGTATTAAAAAATAGGACGCAACTAAAACGTCCAAATCCAAATAAACACAAATTGGAGCTAAATTCAAATATATGAGAATATTGCAGCATCAAGAACTTTCCCAGGAAATAAAAGTTGAGTAATATTCGAGGATTGTTTTCACCCACACAGAAAGGTTCGGTGGATGTCCTTCGAGCGCGACACGGTGACACACCGTTCGATCGACCGCGCGGCCGTGGTTCACGCGCTTGCACATGATTCCGTATTGTGGCGGTGGTAGTAACTAATAAAAGCGCTGCCTAAGTCTAATGTTTATGTGTACTAGTACGGTTTTCTTTTAAGTTTGACCAACCTTATATAAAACTAAAGTAAGCTCCCACACGCGCACTCATCAATACGCCGCCGCTGCCGTTGCGCATGCCGGCGCCCGCCTACTCCGACCAACAATTTCTCGCCCATCACCGTCGTGTCGCCGCCATCCCTGTGCCATGAAGCCAAAGGCTCGCCCACTCACGTCGTCTGCAGTCCCTCCTCGCAATGCCGCCACGCTGCCAAGCACGCGAGCAGCTGGTGGAGCCGCCTCTATGCATGCAGCGTACAAAGAGAAATCTGGCGCATGCTCCGGCCACCGGCGAGGAGGAACTAGCGTGTCATTATGCGTCTCCGCCCAGCGGAGGAGGCGCGCATGGTGGCTGTCGCCCGGCGGAAGCGATCAGCAGCGTCGAGCCGCATAAACCGGGTGCGGACGCGGAATCTACCTTCGAGACCTTGAATGCCACGTGGATCCACGCAATCTGATGGAGCAATTTTGGTCGATCGACTCATGTGAGCCGTTTGATGCAACATGGATGGCTAGAAGGGCTTCTTCCACCTCTTCTGTCGTCTTCTTCCTTCGCCCCGTCGAACTTCTTTCACAAATCGACTGACCCAAATTATACTACTAGTACGACGTATTAAGTATAGTAGGAACATGAAGATACGAGCAGTAGTACCAACTGCAAGAAGAACAGTAGTAAGACGTAGTACTAGTACTCATCAGACGCATTAAAGAGTTCAAATAACGAGAAAGAACATACTAAACATAGTTCTGCTGGGGCCTTAGCACAACACACCCTTGAAAATAAACTAAGCAACTAGTCCGCTTGACACTGCAGTAGGACCAACATGAGCGACGGCACTGCCACCTACTCGGAGTCCGAGTCCACGTCCTCGACTTCGTCCTCGTCCCTCTTCCTCTTCCTCGTTGCCGATGCTTCTTTGCTTGAACCAGACACTGGGCTCTGCTTCTTCATCCAACCCTTGTAGATATTTAAACAAAGGTAGGCATCCATTGCTGCGTACATGATGTGATCTTCATCTAATGTCTTCGACACCCATGCATGATGAAACTCGTGAGGAGGTTTCTTCAGTTTAGCGTACGAAGGATCAATCATGGCTGCTGCCAGGGTCAGCATTGAAGGTTGAGAGGAGGACAACAGGCTTGCCTTCTGGAAATCGAAGGGCTGGCCTACAACGAGACCTATCCGACACAGGATATCCCTATCGTTCTTAAAGCCTACAGTAACGAATTTCACTCTTTTGTCCTTGAGGAAGTTCTTAAAATCCTGGCACTCAACGTCGTTCTTAAAGCAGACATTATGTACGCAAACCTGGATCACGGCGGGCTTCTTCCTCTCTTCGTCCTTTAGATCCTTCTCTTGTCCCAGGACTGTGGTGTACTCAACATCTAGCCGAGCGACCCACTCATCCGTTGAACTATTGAACATGTGTAGGAAGTGAGCAAGCCATGCTTTCACCGTCGCGGATCCACGTGTGTAGATGACGATGAACTGATCGCCGGCGATGGCTCTAACCTGGTACTCAGCGGCGACCATGGAGATTTGGGAGGCCATGGATTTTGGAGGAGGGTTAGGAAAAGTTGAACTGTTGTACCCCACAAAAACGGGGAGCGAACTAATGTGAAAGGACGGGACGACTGGGAGCAAACTATTATAAGGTAGTAGAAGACGGGGACGAGTAGGGCATGCGAACGGCATGGGGTTGCTGGCTTGCCTAGTGGATAAACGGCTGCAAGCCCCCAAAGAGTTCTCGAGAACTATGCGGGACCCACTAGATGTCATGTCTACTAGACCCATATCGTAGGCCTGACGGTATAGCTTCTGCCTGTTCGCACGCCATGCCGACGCGTGGATGTAACTTCACTTAATTCTGTCAACCGCGCGCCTTCCATGACCTTCGCCTCCCTCGCGCGGTCGGGCCCTTTGAGACTTCGACCGGCTAATGAGCAATTTTTTTGCCTACTCCGCATCCATGATACTCCCTCTGGTCCTTTTTACTCCTGTCAACCGTTTGCAAAGTGTTTGACCAAATTTATACTTTTCTGAACACCACCTTATATTAATTAACCAGCCACACCAGTACACTCATTCGATACAATATTCACCACACAGGCGGTATGTTATTTACAAGAATACCATATAATCTATTGTCAAAGCTATACTTAGCGATTAAGTGTGCCACCTTATTGGCCGAACGGCTAATCTTTGACAATTGAAGATTGTTGATCAACATCGAGATGCTCAACACTTTCATCTTCAGGTCACGCATAGCAGACCTGTCATAGTCCCCCGATGCAAGAAACGCTACCACAAAAGCGCAATCAGTCTCTAAAATTACAGGATTATGAAGAGAAATACCTATGTAGAGACCGGCAATGCAAGCCCTAAGCTCCGCTTCCTCCACGCTTTGACAGGCATCAATGAAATCCCATGACCAAATTTATACTAAAAATATCAATATCTACAATAGTGATTATAATGAGTATAAGAACTACGTTTTATAATGAGTGTAAAAATATTGATTTGACATTGTGAATGTTGATACATTTGTCTATAAGTCTGGTGAAAGTAGAGGTACATTTACTTCAGACAAAACTTAAATGCACAATGCAGACTAGTTCCTCTGTCCAGGTGCGTGCCATGTCCTATCTTGTCATCACAACAAGGTTAGCTATTAGAGTACCACTACCTCCCTTCTAGTTTAGAGCAAGTACAATAGAGATGAGTCAGCACGCTATAAGAAATAAAATAGTATATTTCAGCTTAGTTGGAGGAAAGAGAAGAGGAGAGAGAAGGTAAGCGGGCTCTTCGTGAAGAGCCATCTCTAGCACGTGCTCCTAGGCACTTTGTGAGAATGAAATGTGGGCCACATAATAAAAAAGTAGTACACTTTTTCATCTACTATTGTACATATTGACTATAAGATGGGCTGTAGATGACATGGCACTGGCTTATAGCCAGCAGCTGGCTATACTATTAACCATGCTCTTAAAGGGCTCGATTCAAAAATTTCACCTACTCTTAGCAAGATAGTACAGGCGGTGGAATAGTTTTTGAAGTTTGCAAAAGTACTCAACTAGTGCTGTCGGTCTTCACACAAAAATGTGTTTACCAATGCATGCATGAACACTAGTTACTCTAACCCCCCTCTCTTCTTTAATTCTTTGCCACATCAGCATGTTTGTTACTATTCCCGTGTGCATGATACCAGCTAAGATACCACCATTATGGCAGCCTTAATCATCGCATGCAATAATTTACTGCACCTTGAAATATGAACATGTGTGGGGCGTGTATGTTTTTAATGACTTGAGACTATACCTAGCCCGGCATGCAAGATGACTTATTATGCACCGTTCCCCATACCTCCAGGAAGCCCATTCGTCTCCAAATCTTTTCCTCTCCATGTGTGGAAACAATATGCCTGCCAAACTCTCCTTCTCCCTCCGGCGGTCCCACCACTCCACCTCGTGTGAAAAAATCTGCATGCATGACTCTCCTCCACCCACGCTCGTCCAATCCTTTATGACCAGCAATATTTCCACCCCTTCGCTCCCCCGTAATTTACTCCAAAAAATATGCCCACGTAGCTGTTACTTAACTGCAGGTGCATTGGGTCACTGACATATGGGCCCAACAGGTGTTCGGCCCACATATCGCTGATTTAAGCTGAACCTGCGATTAAGCTCGATGCAGCTTCGATCCATATATTACGCAGGTGTGCCATTGCTCGCTATAAATACTGCGCCTCCGACGACATCACTATCTCCTTCCCCTCACGTTCACGTTCATCTCTATCTCCTCCCCCTCCCTCTCACGTCGACCACCATGGCATCGCCCCTCCCAAGCCCTAGGAGCCCCTCGCTGCACCCTGCGGACGGTCACGCGTCGCCGTTCCGTTCCTCGCTGCCACTAGTCGAGGAGGACGCGTCGCTGTTCCGCTCCTCGCCGCTACGCGACGCGTCGCTGTTCCGTTCCTCGCCGCCACTAGTCGAGGGGGACGCGTCGGTGTTCCGCTCCTCGCCGCGACGCGACGCGTCGCCTTTTCGTTCCTCGCCGCCACTAGTCGAGGAGGACGCGTCGGCATTCCGCTCCTCGCCGCGACACGTCGAGGTGGACACGCCGGCGTTCCCAATCTCGCCAGCACGCGCGTCGGAGGACGTGTCGGCTCCCCGCTACGAGGAGAATGCCGCGCCGCCCGCCGAGCCCCCCAGCCTTGAGGAGCTTTGGAAAGAAATGGATGTCGCCTTGTGGGAGGCTTTGCCTCCAGCAGAGCGCGCCAAAATAGAGGTGGAGAAGAAGGCCGAGGAAGAGAAGCGCACCGCGGAACAAGCTGCCTGGGAGGCCTATGTCGCGTCCGAGAGAGTCAGGCAATTGGCTCTTTGGCAGAAGGCTCGTGCGAGGGCCGTGAGGGTGGCGGAGGACGCCCGTGCCGACACCCTGCGTGCAGTCGGGCCCAAGCGCCTCATCTACGCTTGGCGATACGTGGACCGGGTGCACGCTTCCAAGAAGTTGGAGTACTGTTGGCGCCGGATCACCACACCGGTGAGATCGCTGCCGCCGCCCGCAAGCCACCAATCAGCACCTCGCGAGTTGCGAGGCTGAGGAAGAGGCGTTGTGTCGGTATTTGGGAAACGGCAGCGCACCCGGGCATTCGTATGGCGCCAGCGCTCCTGCGGCGCCATGGCTTTAGGAGGAGTATAATTTTGTTTCGTAAGCGATCTCATTAGTTTTGGCGCAAATGATAAATCCCGAACGTTGAGGAATTTTTAGCGTCCTTAATTAAGTATGTAAAAGGGAAAGTTTGGAAACCTTGTGTATTCGTACGCATTTTGCAAGTATGTGCATATAGCACAAACTTTACTATATACTATCGCACTACACGTCTCTCTCGATATATGCTTGCAGACTGTGCTACTCCCTCCGTCCAGTTCAATAAGTCATCTTTGGTTGTGCACCGTGACCAAGGAGGGAAGACTTGTACACCTAGACGGAGGGAGTACTACTATTACCTATGTACGTGCAAATGCACGTTTTAACATTACGATGCGGTTTTTGTAAAACTAGAAAAACAACACTAGTCAAGCTTGTGAAACGATTCAATGCAAAACAAATGCAAAAATGCTCGTTTGATTGTTTACTTTTAGCTTCCTTCTCTGTCGTTATTTCTCTGTCATACTTTGTACGGAGTATCTCACTGGTTGGAAAGGCATGCAAATTCCCAAACCGCTTCCTACACCCTGTATCGAATTTTTTTCCTAACAAGTTGTGCCGTGCAATTGGAATTCCAACTTGAGTACTACTACTAGTAGGAGTACCAGGGGCCAGTTCTTTTAGGCTTCTAGATTAGTAATCCCATAACTACTATTACCTCCGTCCTAGTTTATTGGTCCCCATTGTAATCTGTGTCCAATTTTGATCATAAATTTAACTAATGAAATGTTAGTGCATGTCACATGCACTACTCCATCCGTCTAGGTGAGTAAGTCATCTTAGGCTGTGCACCGTGACCAAGGAGGAGGAGAAAGCGAGAAACGTTAATGTTTATTTGCAAATTAATAGTATTGCATGCAATGAACTAACCACCGCATGTCGTGGTTTGGTATCTCCAGTCATTAAAAGCATGCACACTCTTTATCTCTTATTGGTTGATATGTCAAGAAACAAGAAACGAGGTAGAAGTTAATGCACCGCGCCTAAGTGTTTTGGGATTATTTGGTTTTTGTAAGATGACTTACACACCTAGACGGAGGGAGTAACATTTTATCAGTTAAACATTTGGTCAAAATTTAGCACAAATTACAATTGTGAGGAATAAACCAGGACGGAGTAGTAGTTTAGAAGCCCAAATAAATGAGTGAGGCGCCTTCTTGTTAATCTCACAGTGACTAGTCTTGCGGGAAAAGCTGGGGAAGCCGCCAAAAGAACTGGCCCTAGGAGTATTAGCTAGGGATCGAGTGTGCGAGATGAACAGGAGAAAGTAATGCAGAGAGATGAAATGCAAAAAGACGGAGAGATGTGATGGTTGCTTGTCCGTTTATTTTACCAGGCCACTTATTACTTGGAGTGGTCGGGTTTTGTGATATCTTGGCTTTTATCGCCGCCACTTAGCGGGATGAGAGGTGAGACTCCGTGCAGCGCCACCCTCTACACTTGTACTACATCGGTCGTGGTTTATTAGTCCCCCATTGAATTTGGATCAAGATTTAACTGACAAAATGTTAGTGCATGTTAACAAAAACTATATCGTTGGATTCGTATTTGAACATAGTTTTGAATGATATAATTTTAGGTGACATGCATCAGTATTTATCGTACTATATATAATGTTAGTTCAATTTTAGGTCGTATTAATCTATAGTAGTAAGGTGCCCGTGCGTTGCACCGAAGAGTGAAATGCATTGATCCGGGAGTTTTTTATTTTGACAAAGGATATTATCTCATCTCTAGAGCTCACAAACATCTGGGTGAAATAGATAAAAAGGTATCTTTTGCAAACAAAAGCGTTCAACTGTTCAACCTGCATCCAAAACTTGTGAAGAAATAACACTTTTTGTGCTTTGCAAGAAATGATCTTTAAGAATTAGTTTTTGAGTACCGATTGTTATACATGTTGGCTACAGATGACATGGAACTTTCTTATAGTCAACAGTTGGCTATACTATTAAGTAATATTAACCATGCCCTTATACACCTAGACGGAGGGATTAAATCAGATGACTTGCAAGGGGCGGAGGAGATGTAAGAAATGGTTCATCATAAGTCTTTCACCAAGATCTTAGTAAAAATTCATACATGGAAGATTCTAGACTAAACCATAAACGGATACACTTTTATTCATGCGTGATACTCAAATAGAGCAAGATCCAGCATGGAAGTCTCCACATGCTTATACAGCGGATTACATTGAGCGAAAACTAATGATCAACATTTAACTTGATAATGCGTAATTTTTTTAGAACAACAGGGAGGCTCCTCCCCGGTTCCATTATCAAGTGAAACCCAAAGTGTCTTACATCAGCTCACTGAGAGGAGCAGTTCAAAGGAAGGACTGCGGTGAAAGCCACTCAAGTTTAACGACAAGCTTACAGAATCAAAAGCGGCAAAGACACGGGCCATAAGCGCCCACACACACACTACATGTTTTCTAAGTGCACTTGATAATGCGTATGTCCAGGTGAACCTCCTTGGAGTCCCTGTGCACCGCGTCGGCGGGTAAAGGATGCCATGGGTTTTCCAAGTCCACATTGGCGGGATAGTCTCAGCTCCCCAGTGTCCAAGTCCGTCCGATGAGGCCGGTGTCGCCGCCGACGCGATCCGGAGGGGTAGTAACAGTGACCACGCACCCATACATCTGCCTCGTGTCAGTTTCAGCGTCAGCGGCGACGCCCTTGACGCGTGTTACAAAGATGGGGCGGCGGTCTGCGCGGGCCTCGCCGGTGCCCACGATCAAGAGGAAGACGCTGTCGTCCTCCTCCGAGACTAGCAGGCGGTGGTGATCCTCCAGCGACTCCGGCATGGTGAACCGGTAGCACGTGTCGTACTTGATGTTCTCCGGCAAGGGCCAGCAGTGACTGTTGCACGCATCCGTGAGGTGATGCACCATTTCCGACGGCGAGCCACAAAACGGCATCGGGCACTCATAGCAGTGGACGAAGGGCTCCCTGGAGGCATCGACCAGGCCGTCCATGAAACAGGACTGGCTGTAGGGGACGTTGCGCCTGTTGAATATATGAGCAAGTTACTACGAGATTTAATCCGAATAAGCACAAAATAAATCATGACGGCTATAACAGAGATGAAACTAATCATGTGGACTAGCATAGTAGTAGGATACAGAGTAGAAACATGAATTCTACCACGATTTCGAACCGGAAGGACAGAAACACATACGGTGCAACGGGAGTAGCACCATTGGCATTGAGGTATTCGCCCATGTCGTTGAGGAAGAGGTTGCCGAGGTCGGGGAAGAAGTCGTGGTCGGTGAAGTCGTGGCTGCCAGCAGTCGCGAGAGTGCGCTCCCCAGATTTCAACAGCGCCCGCCGAATGGAGCGCAAGAGGGAGTGGCTGTAGGGGACGTTGCGGCCGCCGAATGGAGCGCAGGAGTAGCACACGGCAAAGAGATGGTGTCCTTACTAGTACTCCCTAGTCTCTATCTATCTATATCTATATATATCTACTCTTATAGGAAACTGAGTTGGTGATGATGGTATGCCCGCCATCTTGTAATATAGACCGTCCGATCTATATCCTACGGATAGAAAGCCAACTATGACAATTTTACAAAAGATACCCGCACCTCTCTCCACATTTACAGATAAGGCCTTGCCTCGTTCATCCTTATCTCCCACAACCTCGTGCTCCTCCCTATGTCTCTATCTCTACTACTCTTATTTGTTTTTTATAAAAAATCGAATAGTGTTGCGCCGTTCGCTGCACGCCCGGCTGAACACGCCTCCTCACCTCCATCATCACCAACTGAGTCTTTTATAGGAGTAGGAGTAGAGAAAAAACCGAGTTGGTGTTGATGGTGTGCCGTGCAATGCACGGACATCTTGCTATTTTTTTTGCATATAAGTCCAAACACCACGTAGACACGGTCTTTGAGCATGGTTCGTAGTCGTTCCACGCTCGGGCATTGAAGTTTGTAACTATTTTAGATTACAATATACTACTACTCCTCCGGTGCTAGTAGTAGAGAAAAGTCCTACTCTACTCTAGCAAGCTAGGGCATAGTACTGTAGTAGGTACTGTAGGGAGTACCAGTACTATGATCACTCAAGAAAGTTGTCTGGCACCGATATGACCCTAAGCTACTGTGATCACTCAAGCAAGTTGTCTGGCACCGATATGACCCTACGCTGCTGGTATGTGTCTTGTAAGTCAAGCGGCATGTTGTAGTCATCATCACCTGTCCACTTCCCACAGCACATTTTCACTTCTCCATCTTTGTCCGCACATAATCTCGTCCAAGCTTCCATCCCCGCTGGAAGCTAAGGCGCCTCCCCCCTCGTCCTAAACCCAAGCACTAACAATGGCAGAACCGAGCAGCGCCCGCCGAAAGAGTGGCTGGAATTCGCTCCCCACAGAGGTAATCAAGCTCATTGTTTCGTGTGTGGACAATCTCAGTACCATGCCGCTCGCCGCGTGCTCGTCGGGGCTGTACCGTTTACTCAAAGCCCTCAGGCCGGAGCTTTTTAAGCCAGCTCCTTGCTTGCGGATGCCGCCTGATCTTCAGAAACGGCGTGTCACGCAGCATAACGATCGTAGTGTGTCAAGCATCAACCCCCTTCACTGTGATCCAATCCCCGTCAGCCTCAGCTACATTGACGATATGTACTGGGTCGGCATGAACACGTCTTGGATGGTGCTCGTCGACGGTCGCGGCAGCTGGATGCTCGTGGAGGTCTACACCCGGCGATTGATCCCCCTTCCTTCGATTAACACTGCACTGCTTTGGCACCGCGGCCTAGAATACTCGGAATCTTAAAGTAGCCAACATGATACCGAGTTTGATTTGCTCAAGGTTGTAATCTTCCAAGTGCCCACAAGATCTGCGAATTGTAAAGACTTCAGGCTAATTGTGTTCTTCAACCGCGGTCTTGCCTATCTGACAGGTCATTGCGGTAAGTGGATAAATCTGCACGTCCATCGCAGGATCATACATCCTCCATGGTTCTCTGATGCCATTGAACACAAGGGCTTCATTTACGTTGTCGACTCCTTCTATGGGTGGACGTATTGCTGGCCTACTCGAGTCATCGCTACAAACGGCTGTTACAACAGTATGTTACTTTCCTATGATATCATGATGGCTTGCTTATATTACTGGCAACATTTACTAAAAAAATATTCATGCTCATAACATGTTGTTCTTAAGATTGACTAAATCAAGAGCCCTTTTTTATTTGACTCCAACTTGATATGATGTTGTAGGTCACTTTGGTGTCCCTACACTTCCTAATCCCGTAACCTTTCAAAGAGAAGCGGCATGGCAGTTGCGGTGGTTCTGGCTCGATCGGAACAACGGCGAAAGATTGATGATCGTTCGCACATACCGGACGTGTTGTTTCGTGGAATACAATCACAGTCACTGCAAGGTCTTTGAGCAGGATCCCAGCTTCTCTGGGCCTTCAAGAATTTTTGGCTGGAGGCTGGTAAGTAGCCTTGGTGCACGCTCTCTGTTTGTCAGACTGAATTATCCGATTAACCAGGAGATAACCGACGGCAAGGATGATGATGGCAGCGCGGTTTCGTTCATCAGGCAAAACTGTGTGTACACAACATACCATGCGTCTCCGCATGCACCATACCCTGATATGTGCCACCATGCTCTGCAGCCCAAAGTAGGAGAGAGGGTCGCAAGTATCATACTTTGTCCAGCTGGCTGCAGTTTCCCCCGTCAGGAACCCATCTGGTTCAAGCCGTTAGCCAATCTCCACAGCTTAATAAATAGTAACGTCTAACTGAGCCAGTTAGTTAGATGCGTACACTTGGTGCAGTAGGATCTTTATTTAGTTTTATGCATACACTTGTTCTTTTTTGGTAGCCCTTTTGTAATGATGGCTGATGTTTGGTTTGGAAGAGAGAGCTGCGTCTTCACTCTTTTCCGCCTGCCATCGCTTCGTTACACCCCAGTCCTGGTTGCCGCCATTGCTGTTTTCAATGTACAATCAATAGTATATTTAAATTCATTGGTTGAATAAATGTGTTGTTAGAACGACAAACACAATGTTTTGGAAGTCGTTGCACGGTTCGATCCTTTAGTGCCCCGTACCGTACATAGCTCATACTATTTTTCGTACGGAACACATTTTCCACTTGTTGATAAGATGCAGCCCACTAATGAAGGCCCAATAGAGAAGCCCATAATTAACTGGAAGGGAGGATCTCACATGAATCCGTCCCAGGTACATGCTCATGGTCCCCTAAACATAAACAAGTAAATAAATAAATAAATCTAAATGCTCATGCACCAGTTCTTTGGGAAAATAGGTAGCCCAGTATTTCTTTTTGAAGAATACCCAAGCTAGGCCTATTTGTTTTCTCCAAATTACTAGGCTGCAAATCTATCAAGAAGAAGAGGGATGCATTCCGTCCTGGCCAAAGAGTATGGTCAATGTCTGTTAAAAGTAATATCAAAAGGGGTTGAAAATTCCAAAAAATTTATAGCAAATGGGATATTAGTTTTTTTTGTTTTTGTTCTTCGCTGATATCTTATACGTATTTCATTGGATTTAACATGACATAGTACTAATTTATTTTTAAATTATGGCTATTAATTTTTGGATTAAGAATATTCCGTTCCCTAGCAAAAATTTGCGAATTTTCAAAATTTCCCATGTATTTAGTTAATTTTTTGACACTGGTACTGACCAGAAAATGGCCAGCAATTCTAAAAATAGAAAACGGACTGCAATAAATTCCATATGAATTAGGAAATGAGTAAAAATTATAAAAATAATAGCAAATGTCTGACTTGTTTACGCAAGGCTTTGTAAGTGAACACACGATTCTAGCAGCAGTGACTGTTGGATGTCCATCCAACGGCCGACGTGCTTCTTCAATCTCGGATCTTCTCCGCCCAAATTACTTAAACTAGCGCCTACTGGGACTGCTGCTTCCCTCCTCTTGTGGACTGCTAGGATGTCGCTGAGCTTCCTGCCTACCCTACTCCTCCTCCGGGCCTGGCCGCACGCAATCAATTTCCTCCTTATTACGCGAAAAATGATTCCTCCCATCGACATCTCGGGCGCACCGTTGGGAGGCTGACACCAGGCCTACTACGTTGACGCCAGCGACGCATACGCCTTGTCAACTTAGTCAACAAGCGATTCTAGCAGCAAGAATCGCTGGATTTGAATCGAACGGTCATGCTGCTTCTTCAATCGCTGCTCTTCTTGCACCAGCCACCCAAACCAGCGCCGAGGAGACCGCCTGCTCCTGCCTCCAGTGGCCGGCTGTGCTGCCGTTGAGGCCTCATCGCCCCCTACTACTCCCACAGCTAGCCAGGCCATGCGGTGACGGCAGGCTCACACCGCAGCCGAACCAGTGATGCCTCGTACTCCTCTCCGCCTGGGCATCCACTGCCGCGTCTTCCCCGGCTCCGCGTCGTCCCCTTCCTAGGCCTCGCCGTCGTCCACCGCCTTGGTGCTCTCGGTGCGGCGTGGTCAATGTGGTCAATGACCGACTTCCATCGGAAGAGTACTGTACGTGGAGAGGCTGACAGCTGGGTCCATGGCCACAGCCCAGTTTTTTTGTGATTTGCCAAGTAAGTCGCTTTGTCAGGCCTGTTGGGCTGCAAAGCTTTCAAGACGAGGAGAGCTTTCATTCTGGTCAAGCCGAGAAAATGACCCATCAAGAATGAGAAATGGGTTGTACATTTTAAAACACATCAAACCGCAATTAGTTTCAAATATCTTTTTTCATTTCGAGATTTTAAATTACATTAATTTTTATCGTGGAGAATTTGTTGGATTTTATATTGATATATATTTATTTTTAAAATCAGTTTGAATGTGAGTCGAAATTTCGGGATTAAAAACAGTTCGGACCGCACTGAAATATGCAAAATTTCGTATAATTTTTAACCGTGGGCACAATATTGGTTGTAATGCTAACAAAAATAATATGGGCTCCAAAAAAACCTTAAGAATTAGCAAATGGGCTGTAAATTATTAGAAAAAATGGCACATGGGTTGTATGTTGTTTTCCACATATTTGAGGCTTTCCTAAAAAAAGGTTGATGCATTAGCAAAGGTTCGTTGGATGTCCATCCAACGCCGTCGTCTTCTTCAATCTTCGCTCTTCCTGCTCCAGCCGCTCAAACAAGCGCCGACGGGACTGCTGCTCCCTCCTCCCCCGGCCGGGTACTGCTACCAAGCAGCCTCACCGCCCCACTGCATTCCCATTGCTGGCCTAGCCATCCTCGCTGTTATTCTCTGGCGGCAGAGCAGAACCAAGAAACCCTCGTGACAACGTACTCTGCATGGGAAACAACAACCGAGTCTTTCCTGCCTCCGTGTCGTCCCCTTCCTAGGCCTAGCCGTCGTCCACCGCCGTGGTGCTCTCGGCGCAGCGTGGTCAATGTGGTCAACGCCCGAGATGCATCTGAAGTGGACTGTGCGTGGAGACGCTGACAGCTGGGTCCACGGCCGCACGCAAGGAAATGCCTCCTTATTACGCGCAAAATAATGATTCCTCCACCTGACATCAGGGACCCACCAAAAGGGCCTCTGTATTTCATGAAAAAAACGTTACCGCCGCTGACAGCTCGGACCATCCAGCTATATCTTCGCACGCAAGGAAGTGTGTCCTTATTACGCACAAAAAAATGAATACTCCCCCTGTTAGCTGGGACCCAATATAGTGGCATGCTGACTTGTGGGCCTACTAAGTTGACGGGGACGGAGGGCTTTGTCAACTTAGTCAATATGCACGATTGTAGCTCCAGTGACCGTACGATGTCCATCCAACGGTCGTAGTGCTTCTTCAACCTCTGGTCTTCTTGCTCCAAATTACCAAACCAGCGCCGTCGTTCTCGTGTGCTCTTGCCTCCCGTGGCTGGCTGCGATGCGGCGAGGCCTCACCGCCCCTACTACTCCCACCGCTGGCCAGGCCATCCTCTACTTACCCACACCCTCGTTATTCTCGCAGCCGACGGAGCCTCACACCGCAGTGAACCAGTGAACCCTCGTACTCCTCTACGCGTGGGCATCCACTACTGCGTCTTCCCCGGCTCCGCGTCGTCCCCTTCCTAGGCCTCGCCGTCGTCCACCACCCTAGTGCTCTCGGCGCGGCGTGGTCAACTTTGTCAAGGAATGGCTTCCATCGGACGTGGACTGTATGTGGAGAGGCTGACAGCTGGGTCCACGACCGCAACAAGGAAGTGCCTCCTTATTACGTGCAAAATAATCAGCGGGGACCCACCAGACGGGCCACCGTATTTCATGAAAAAAATGTCTCCCCCTGACTGTTGGGACCCACCAGCTACATCTTCGCACGCAAGGAAGTGCGTCCAGGCAAAAAAAATGATTCGCCCCCCTGACTGCTGGGACCCACCAGCTACATCTTCGCAGTAAGGAGTGCACCGATACCGGACCCACCTGGTCGAAGCGTACGTAGCGTTATCATTCTTATCACGAACGTGTACGTACATACTGGTCATTGTAGAGGCACGCACGTGTCGTAGTAGAGGCGCGCACGTAGCATGTACACGTACGTACAGAGGCGAGGTGCAAGAAAGAAAATACAGCCACGTATGTACATACGGGCAGTGTCTCGAACGCCTACTCGCGCATACGTACATGGCTGGGTCGGAACAGAGAAACATCATCGTCCTCGTGTTCATGGGGAGCCAACCGGCTAGGTCAGAACGGAATGCGTGGTCGTGTTCATCGGGAGGGCTTGGATGGAACAGGCGATGGAAACGAGGCCTGGCGTACCGCACAACGGAGGAAACGGACCTCCTACGTTCGGAACGGGGTCCTGTTGATCGGGAGGGGTGTGGCGTACCACAAAACGGAGGAAACAGACCTCCTACGGTCGAAACGGGGGTCCTATTGATCGGGAGGGGTGTGGCGTACCGCAAAACGAAGGAAACAGACCTCCTACGGTCGAAACGGGGGTCCTATTGATCGGGAGGGGTGTGGGTACCGCAACGGACGAAACGGACTTGTGTTGGAGCGCTACAGTCGAAACGGGGGTCTTGTTCATCGGGAGGGGTGTGGCGTACCGCAAAACGGGACTCCACGGGATATTGTTCATCACCACCGTCTACCTCCTCCAGCCTCTACGGGCTACCGTCGACCTCCTCTAGCCTCCACGGGCTCCTGTCCATCCAGCCTCCACCGCGCGCTACTCCACCGGCTATTGTTCAACCACCCCTCCACGGGCACCCCTCCACCGTCTACTGTTCATCCAGCCCTCCACACCACGGGGTCCTGTTTAACCACCCCTTCACAGCCACCCCTCCACCGTCTATTGTTCATCCAGCCCTCCACACCACAGGGTCCTGTTCATCCAGAGGCAACGCCACCGCTCACTGTTCATCCAAACCCCCGCAACGCCATCGCTCTTCCAATCGATCGGCTTGAGTTAGCAGCAGAGCAGCGAATCGCCGATCGGGTTCAATTAACAGCCATCGACCGATCGCCGGGTTCAAGAACGCCGTAGCTTTGCAAATTCCGCCGGGTTCGATTAGAGCCCAACGCCTCGCTCGGGTTCAGTTAGAGCCAACGCCTCGCACACACGTGCGTACGTGTACAAGAGAAATGCGCATCGCTCAGCACCCGACCTCCCACCGTAACCGGCAACTCCCCGAAATTTTCCTCCCCCTTTCTTCTACCACGGTTTTTTCCGTCATGGACGGCCCAAAGAATGTCATGCAGCTGCGTCTCCGGCCCACCTAGGATGAAAAGCCCATTTTATGTCCTGATTTTTGGTCATAGAAGTAGGAGCCCACCACATCTATGATGATACCGGGTTTTTTCACAATTATCGTCATATAAGTGTCATATGTATAACAGAAAAAAAATCATTTGGCCCAAGATGTCACGGATGTGTCTTTTTTTTGTAGTGTGTGGAGTCAGACCCTTGTCCATTTCTCTTGCCACTGCGACTACGACAAAGTTCCTACCCAGGGGATAGCTCTTGGGCGCGGGAAAAGGGGAGTGTCGGTGTCAAAACCGGCGGATCTCGGGTTGGGGGTCCCGAACTGTGCGGCTAGGCGGATGGTAACAGGAGACAAGGGACACGATATTTTTACCCAGGTTCGGGCCCTCTCGATGAAGGTAAAACCCTACTCCTGCTTGATTAATATTGATGATATGGGTAGTACAAGAGTGGATCTACCACGAGATCAAAGAGGCTAAGCCCTAGAAGCTAGCCTATGGTATGATTGTTGTTCGTCCTACGGACTAAAACCCTCCGGTTTATATAGACACCGGATAGGGTTAGGGTTACCAGTAGTCGGGTTACAATGGTAGGAGATCTACATATCCGTATCGCCAAGCTTGCCTTCCACGCCAAGGAAAGTCCCATCCGGACACGGGATGAAGTCTTCAATCTTTTATCTTCATAGTCCAGGAGTCCGGCCAACGGTGATAGTTCAGCTATCCGGACACCCCCTAATCCAGACTCCTCAAGAGCTCCCCTAACCAGGCTTCAATGACGACAGCGAGTCCGGGCGCATATTGTCTTCGGCATTGCAAGGCGGGTTCCTCTTCCGAATACTTCATAGAAGATATTGAACACAAGGATAGTGTCCGGCTCTGCAAAACAAGTTCCACATACCACCGTAGAGAGAATAACTTTTGCACAGATCTGCTGACTTATTCCGCGGCGTGACATCACACCACGGCCAGGCCTTTATACGAATCGTTTTTACTGTTCCACCTCAGTGCGTTTAGCGAGGCGGTTTCCTTGGCATGTCTTATCAAAGCGGAGATCGTGCCCCCTTATTCCGGGATTCTCATCAATACGGACGTGGGTAACCCAACCGCGCCATTGATTACGACGCTTGGGAGATAAGCGAGTTTTACCAGTGGCGGAGACGATAGCTTCGTCTCGTCCATATAAGGGGATAAGGATCCACCTTTTCGTCTACGCCTTCTTCCTCCTTTGCTCATCCATTTCCGTGCACTCGAGCTCCAACGCCCAAGTCCGCACATCCCACCTCAACCTTCTCCAACTATGTCCGGAGCGAGAGGCAAGTGGATGGCCTCCTCCATCACAGAGGGGCACATCAAAAAGCTGCGGAAGGCCGGATACTTGTCCAGCGACACCACGCATAGGCTCCCCGACGAGGGGCAGCTTATTCCCACCCCTAGGCCCCATGAGAGGGTGGTGTTCCTCACCCACTTCCTCCGCGGACTAGGTTTTCCACATCACCCATTTGTCCTTGGGCTCATGTTCTACTACGGCCTGGATTTCCACGATTTGGCCCCGAACTTCATCCTCAACATCTCGGCATTTATCATCGTGTGCGAGGACTTTCTCTGCATCCAGCCCCACTTCGCTTATGGCTGAAGATCTTCAATGTCAAGCCGAAGGTAGTGGGCGGCCGCCAAGCGGAGTGCGGAGGCGCCATGGTTGGCAAGATGGCCAAAGTCCTATGGCTCGAGGGCTCCTTTGTGGAGACCCTAAAGGGGTGGCAATCCGGGTGGTTCTACATCACCGAGCCGCGCGACTCTCAATGGGCGGCGGCCCCCGAATTCCGATCTGGCTTCCCCACACGGCTCACATCATGGAAAGAGACGGGCCTGACGTGGGGTGATTCGGACGAGCTATCCGGACTCCAAACCTGCGTCCGAAACCTGGTGGACAAGAATCTCAGGCTTGTCAACGTAATCCAGGTGATGCTCATCCACCGGATTCTCCCATGCCAACAACGGGCCTTCAAATTGTGGGAGTTCGATCCGGCACGGCACCAAACTCTGAAAAGGCTCTTCGACACTATGTACGAAGATTCCTGGAAGGTGCTGTTCAAGGGCGCCGAAGCTCCCACATCCGCTACCGAAGATCGCGGATTCAGCTCGCAGCGTCAAGCCAGCGAGGTAAGTTATTTTACCCTTTATGGGACTCTTTTTTCATAGTTTGAGTTTATGCGGGATCTAAAACTCCCTAACCTTTGATAGGACTGGCTGAAGACGTCCGGACAGATTAACTGTCCGGCCCCCTTGCCAGAAGACCCAGCGGACGCCTGATTGACGGGGCTGCTGGCTCCGGTGCCTCACGTGGTGCTGGAGAAGAAGGCCAAGAATAAGGCCACGGGAACTCGAAGGAGCTCCCGGCGCCAGGTGATGTCGGACTCATCGTCCGATGACTCTGATGCGGAATCCTCCCCTGAGGAAGAGGAGGAGGAAAAGGAAGCCTCTCCCCCGGCGGGTGGAGAGAAGAAAAGGAAGGCCGCCCCGACTGGGGAGGCCGGAGGGTCCACGAAAGGAAGGACCCTTCCTCCGGACTTCTCCACCAACGCTGACAACGACGCGGAGGAGTGGCCAACAAGGGCCAAGCCCCTGGCGATATCATAAGTGTCCGGACTCCGGAATAGTTCATGACTTTTTATTTGTCGCATAGTGTCCTCTAACACCGAATATGACCATGTAGCCCGCCCAAGGACGAGATCGCCGCTTCATTGAGCGGCTCCCTGGATTCGTTGGATGTGAATAGCACTTCACTTCCGACCGCCTCCTCTCCTCGTGTCGCCGACGACACCGCGGTGGAGTCCCAAAAGGGGTCCATCCAGGAGGAGGTGGTCCTGGAGGCGCCGCAAGGCGACCTCCGGACTCGGGCGCAAAGGGGCGAGACCCGAGGGCTCTATGTCGGCCCTGTGCGGACTCTGTCGGAACCTTCAATGGTTCCAAGTCCGGCAAGCAGCCCCTTCATAAGAAGGGTAAGACTGCGACGCCGGTGACCTCCGGCCCATCCGGAGGCACCGGATAGCTTCTTTGAGGCGCTTAACAGCGCCTCCATCGATGAGGAGCACCGCCTTATGAGTGTGGTGATCCAGAAAGTTTAGTCCGCCAAGAGCGGGCTGACTGAAGCCTGTACCAGCCTTCTAACAGGCTTTGAGGTAAGTTTAGAATATGTAAAAATATTACCGCATAGACAATAGCCCCTGATGCTTAGTTCGGTGTTCGGAAAGAAAAGCCGGACTGAGGATCTAAAAAGATATACGCAGGAGTCTAACATAAGTATGTCAATATGGGAATGCAGGCTGCGCTGCTGACCTCTGCCGCACTGACTGCGGAGGTCAATGCATTGAAGCAGAGCCTCGAGCGGTCCGAGAACAAGCTCGACCTTGCCAAGAAGCAGCTCGAGGACAACGAAGGTAAGTAATACGTTATTAAAGTAATACCTTATAAAAAGGATTTAGTTGAATGACAGGACTAACATGGGTATTGTAGGGGCCACGAACAAGGTGGCGACCCTGAAGGAAGCGGTGTCCGCGGCCGAAAGCAAAGCAGCCGCGGAACGTACCGAGCGAGAGAAGCAGGAGGCGCGGGTGGCGGAGGTGCGGCAAGAGCTCCAGGCTCTCGTGGAAAAACACGAGAGTTTGGAGCATGACTCAAAGACTCGAGAGTCCGAGCTCGCCTCGGCTCTTGAGAGTGCCAAAGCCGCTAAGGCCGAAGCCCAAAAAGCCCTCCAAGAAATCGAATCACTAAAGAATATAGTGGCGGGTAAGGCATTCTTTATGCAAAGCAAGCATGTGAAAGTGAATTACCTATTACTTACCCGAATCCGGAGCTCTCCAGGAGCATTCGCAGATCTGCCCCGTAGTGTGTCTGATGCTGCCGCGTTCTACCGTGCAAAGGAGGGGAGCTCGACGGAAAAGGTGTTCTGGTCTCAGTATGCTGAGGCCGGACATCCGGTGCCCCTGAGCGACCAGCTAAAGCAGCTGGTCGAGCTCCACAAGGTCGTCGAACAGGCCATGAAGGGCCTCATAATTCGGCTGTGGCCATTGGAAGCCATGCCTGGGAGCTACTTCGGGCTAGTGCGGCGGCTGGTGGACGCATGTCCATGGATTGAAGTCATCAAGCGCTCCGTCTGCATTGAAGGTGCCCGTCGGGCCCTTGCCCGTGCTAAAGTGCACTGGGGCAAGCTAGATGCGGAGAAGCTTGTGACGGACGGGCCACCGAAGGGCAAGGAGCATCGCAAGCCCGAAATGTACTATGAGGGCGTCATGAAGGGTGCCCGCCTTATAGCGGGTGAATGCTCCAAAGATGTATTTTTTGAATAGACTCGCATTTGTTATCCTGTACGCTGAAAACTTGTTCATATGCGCTAAGCAACGCTTGTGAATTTAAAATATTACCTTCAGGCGGCCGTTTATCAACTTTGAGAGATGGCAAGTCGTTGGCTTCAGCCTCCATGCCACGAAAGTCTTTGGGCGTTCGATAAACTTGAGCGCTCTTGTTCCCATTCTTGGGTCCTTCGAGGGAGGCGCTCAAGGCAACGAACAAGGCAACCGGACTTATAGTGCTTGAACACTCTCACTTAGCCATAGAATTCTATAATTTTAAATATCGGCGAAGCCCCTTGTATTTGGAAGACCGAGTTTGGGGCGCTATCCACGCCTTGGCCGGACAATGCCGACTCCTCGCTCTAAGCGGCATAAGTCTTTAGGGACCCCAAAAAACCTCTCGAACAGCGACCGACTCTCGCCCTATCATGACGGTCAGTTATAGCTTTCTCCACTGAGGTGCTCAACCCAGCTCAACCGGGGCATAATCGCAGTGGTTCTCCCAGCGCTACCTTAGCCGATATAACGGAACGGAAGGTACCAAAACATGGGAGCCGGGAAAACCCAACTATTGACCCAAGACATGATTCGGAGCCGATGCATATAATGCTATAAGTTCGGGGTGCCTCACTTGTGAAAGTGTTCGGACTTATCACACCATATTTTCGAGGTACTTAAGCCCCTGGTGTATTGGCCGTACCAAAGTGTACGGGTGCAACATGTCATGAATGAACATATATATAGAGAGAAAAAAAGGAGTGCAATAATAGACAAAAGCTATGTATTGTTTATTCAAAAAGGTACTGCAGTGAAAGAACGATACAAATAGTGCGATAAGCAAGGGATGGGACTATTTAACATGTCCCCCTCCAGGGGTAAGCTGCGGGATGGTATGTAAAACAGGTATAATGCTCGTAGTAGAGACCACCTGGACACTCGACGTAGTTTTCTGCTTCCCTGGCTGTTGCATCATGAGTGCGGCAATTCTAGTGCCGGACAGGGCTTCTGGAAAATGGAGTCCTGAAAGTAATAGAAAAGAAAAAAGAAAAAGAATCACACAATCGGGAGCCCCTGGTGCGGTTGAGCCGCATTCTGGGGGTGCCCCTCCCCTTATACCCATGGTATCTCCAGAGCATAGTTATGTACGCGTAGTACTGGCTTCGTAATTTGGCGAGGGCTGGGGTTGGAGCCGGATTGCTACGCGTGCTCGGTATCGTGCCAGGCGGTCTTGTTGTAGGTTACTCCGGGTGCGCTTTACGGTGGTCGGACGTTTAATAGCCGGACTCAAGAATTGCTGTGAGAGGCTGCTTTGCACCTCCGCCGCGAGGGCCGCCGTGTGCTCCTCCGTTCGGAGAGAGTGTTCGGTGTTTCCATTAACCGTGATTACTCCTCGAGGGCCTGGCATCTTGAGTTTGAGGTATGCATAGTGCGGCACCGCATTGAACTTTGCAAATACGGTTCGTCCAAGCAGTGCGTGATAGCCGCTGCGGAACGGGACTATGTCGAAGATTAACTCTTTGCTTCGGAAGTTATCCGGGGATCCGAAGACCACTTCGAGTGTAACTGAGCCTATACAATTGGCCTCTACACCTGGTATGACGCCTTTAAAGGTCGTCTTTGTGGGTTTAATCCTTGAGGGGTCTATGCCCATTTTGCACATTGTATCCTGATAGAGCAGGTTCAGGCTGCTACCGCCGTCCATCAGGACTCTAGTGAGGTGAAATCCGTCAATGATTGGGTCAAGAACCAATGCGGCGAATCCGCCGTGGCGGATGCTAGTGGGGTGGTCCCTTCGATCAAAGGTGATCGGGCAGGAAGACCATGGGTTGAACTTTGGGGCGACTGGCTCCAACGCATATACGTCCCTTAGCGCACGCTTCCACTCCCTTTTGGGTATGTGGGTTGCGTATATCATGTTCACCGTCCGCACTTATGGGGGGAAACCCTTCTGTCCTCTATTGTTCGGCGGCCGGGGCTCCTCCTCGTCATCGCTATGCAGCCCCTTGTCATTGAGTTCGGCATTTAACTTGCCTGCCTGTTTGAAGACCCAACAATCCCTGTTGGTGTGGTTGGCTGGTTTTTCGAGGGTGCCATGTATTTGGCACGAGCGATCGAGTAGTCGGTCCAGATTGGACAGGCCATGAGTATTTATTTTGAACGGCTTCTTCCGCTGACCGGGCTTAGAGCCTCTGAATCCGGCATTGACTGCCGTATCTTCAGCATTATCGCCGTTAATGCGGCGCTTGTGCTTGTTGCGATGCGACCTGCCATTGTTGTCCTTGGTATCCGAACTACCAGGGTTTTTGGTCAAGTTGTTGCTACGAGCTAGCCAGCTGTCCTCTTCCGCGCAAAAGCAGGTCATGAGCGTTGTAAGGGCTGCCATGGATTTCGGCTTTTCCTGTCCTAGGTGCGGGGCAAGCCACTCATCGCGGATGTTATGTTTGAAGGCTGCAAGGGCCTCTGCATCCGGACAGTCAACGATTTGATTTTTCTTGGCCAGGAACTGTGTCCAGAATTGTCTGGCCGATTCTTCTGGCTGCTGGATTATGTGGCTGAGGTCATCGGCGTCTGATGGTCGCACATATGTGCCCTGGAAGTTATCAAGGAATGCGGCTTCTAGGTCCTCCCAACAACCAATTGATTCTGGCCGCAAGCTGTTAAGCCAATGCCGAGCTGGTCCTTTAAGCTTGAGTGGGAGGTATTTGATGGCGTGTAGATCATCACCGCGAGCCATGTGGATATTGAGGAGGTAGTCCTCGATCTAAACCGCAGGATCTGTTGTGCCATTGTATGATTCGATGTTTAAGGGTTTGAAACCCTCGGGGATTTGATGATCCATCACTTTGTCTGTGAAGCATAGTGGGTGTGCGGCGCCTCTGTATAGAGCTATATCACGACGCAGCTCGAATGAGCTTTGTCTACTGTGTTCGGCTCGGCCGGAATTGCTGTATCCGGCGTGACTGTTATCATCACATGTCGTGGGGCTCCCACGCGATCCGTAGATCGATCTTGTTTGCCTTGCCTTGTCCTCCAATATGTCTCGCAGGTCTGGCGCGCTTCCCCGTGCCTTGGTACTTTTCGAGCCACGCCGGAGTGCGGCTTGAATGGAGGCTTTAGAGGCCTCTCTGTCGCGACCACGGGGTGGCCGGTCGGCCGCATCATGCACTGGTGATGTAGGTTTGGGTGCTGCTTCCTCTAATTGGGGTAGCAGCCTGCGTTTTGGGTATCTCTTGGAGGGGCGTTCGAGTTCATACTCTTCGCCTGCAAGGACTTCAGTCCATCTGTCAGCTAGCAAGTCTTGGTCAGCTCTAAGCTGCTGCTGCTTTTTCTTGAGGCTGCTTGTCATGGCCATAAGCCTGCGTTTGAAACGCTCCTATTCGGCGGGATCCTCAGGCACGACAAATTAAATGCCGTCGAGGCTTGCCTCATCTTCGGAGGGAGGCATATAATTATCGTCCTCCACCTCCCTGTCTGCCACTCTATCATGAGGGCTGGCTTCTCCCTCCTCCTGTGCTAAATCCTGCTGGAGGGGGTTGTCTTCGGCACTGTCCGGGGTGTTATTATCTCCCGTGCCGGAATAACCGTTTTTGCTGTGGCGGGATTTAGATCGGCGTCGCTGACGCCGATGCTTGGGCTGTTTCTTGGAGGGGTCATCCTCCGATGTTCCATCGCCGTTCCCATCTTTTGGGATGTCCACCATGTATATGTCGTATGACGAGGTGGCCTTCCAGTGCCCTATAGGCGCTGGTTCTTGGTCATCTCCATAAATCGTCGTCCATACCGTCGATGTCTTCGAAGTCGAAGTCGAGCATGTCGGTTAAATCATCGACAGTGGCTACAAAGTGGGTGGTGGGTGGGCGTTGAATTTCTTCTTTGTCCGCATCCCAACCTTCCTGACCGTAGTCCGGCCAGGGCTCTCCTGATAAAGAGAGAGACTTTAGTGAATTCAGGATGTCGCCAAAGGGCGAGTGCTGAAAGATGTCCGCGGCAGTGAACTCCATTATCGGCGCCCAATCGGAATCGATTGGCAGGGGCGCGGAGGGTTCGGAGTCCAGAGAGGAGTCCGGCACCTTGGAGTCATGGTCTTCGCAAAGGACAGGGATGGAGTTCGGCTCAATCGCCGTAGAGATTGTAGCCCCCGAGGCGGTGTCCAACCACTCGTCCTCGATCGGCGGAGTCGGCTCCGAGCTAAGGGTCGGAGTGGACGCTCGTCTTGACCTCCAGTCACCGCTCGCAGCCAGAGCTAGATCGTGCCCATCGAGACAAAGTCTGCGCGCTTGGCTGTGGCTCGAATCCGTCGAAGATCAAGTCTCCGTGGATGTCGTCCGTAGTTCAAACTCCCAAATCTGACCTGATGGCGGGCGTAGCTTTCGATCTGCTCCAGATGGCCAAGTGAATTGGCCCGCAGTGCAAAGCCGCCGAATACGAAGATCTGTCCGGGGAGAAAAGTCTCACCCTGGACCGCGTCGTTGTTGATGATCGAAGGAGCCATCGGGCCTAAAGATGACGACATAGAGGAACTCTCAATGAAAGCACCAATGTCGGTGTCAAAACCGGCGGATCTCGGGTAGGGGTCCTGAACTGTGCGTCTAGGCGGATGGTAACAGGAGACAAGGGACACGATGTTTTTACCCAGGTTCGGGCCCTCTCGATGGAGGTAAAACCCTACTCATGCGTGATTAATATTGATGATATGGGTAGTACAAGAGTGGATCTACCACGAGCTCAAAGAGGCTAAGCCCTAGAAGCTAGCCTATGGTATGATTGTTGTTCGCCCTACGGACTAAAACCCTCCGGTTTATATACACCGGATAGGGTTAGGGTTACACAGAGTCGGTTACAATGGTAGGAGATCTACATATCCGTATCGCCAAGGTTGCCTTCCACGCCAAGGAAAGTCCCATCCGGACACGGGACGAAGTCTTCAATCTTGTATCTTCATAGTCCAGGAGTCCGGCCAACGGTGATAGTTCGGCTATACGGACACCCCCTAATCCAGGACTCCCTCAGGGAGCATGGTGGCTTTATGAAAATAAACGAGGTTTCACACGTCCCAGTCCCGTACGGAAATGCATAATAGTGGAATGAAATACTTATCTGAATCCGCAGCCCCCGGCAACCTTGGCTTGCCGTAGTTGGATCCTTGCGTCTTTAGCCCCCGGCAATCCTAGCTTGCCGGGGTCGGAGCACCGATCCGTCCTCTTTCTCCCAAGCGACTCAGGAGAAGTGTCCACGTGTCCCGCGATCCAAAGGAGACAGAAAGACGCAGACTCGACCTCTAGGCTAGGGGTTAGTCGCTGCTAAGCACTATCAACCCTAACCGAGGGAGAGACTCAACCTAGCATGCATGCTATAACTTAGGGCGCCAGCGCTTCGTTTATTTATGCTCGGGGTCTACGCCTGGCTTTGTACAGAGGGTTACATGCCTTGCCAGAAAAGCTTGTACAAAAGGTGGCTTGCCGGGAGGCCCGGCAAGCCGCACCTTATGGGTAAGACTTGTGAATATGCTCAATGTTCCAGCAGTTTCTCATTGGGACAGCATCTTCGGTCTCCAGGCGGACTGCGCCAAGCCTAGTGACTTGTATTACCCGATAAGGGCCTTCCCTGTTCGGCGTCAACTTGTTGGAATTCTTGGCCTACTGAACGCACTGAAGAACAAGGTCACCTTCCTCAAAAGCTTCAGGCATTGACCTTGCGGCTATGGTAGCGGCGCAAGGCCTGCTGGTAGCGTGCTGCTCTCACAGCTGCCCGAAGACGATCTTCCTCAAGGAGCATTGCGTCATCTGGCCGTGGCGGATCTTTCTCGAGCTCATCATTAGCGGGCACTCGAGGTGACCCGTATATGAGTTCCGTGGGGAGAACTGCCTCTGCCCCATATACTAGGGCAACGGGTGTCTGGCTGGTGGCTCGATTTGGCGTCGTCCTGATCAACCAAAGAACCGTCGGCAACTCATCAATCCAGCGCCTTCCGCTCTTGTGCAGCTTGTCAAAAGACTTCATTCTCAGGCCTCGCAACACTCCAGCATTTGCCCTCTCCGCTTGGCCGTTGCCCCGGGGGTGTGCCACGGAAGAAAAACAGACCTTGCTGCCGAGGTCTTGAATGTATTGCATGAAGGTGTGGCTTGTGAACTGCGTGCCGTTATCGGTGATGACTCTGTTTGGCACACCAAAACGGCAGACTAGTCCCTTGAAGAACTTGACGGCTGACTGTGTTGTCACCTTCCTCACCGGTTCCACCTCCGGCCACTTTGTGAACTTGTCGATTGCAACGTACAAGTACTCAAAGCCCCCGACAGCACGGGGGAAGGGGCCCAGTATGTCGAGCCCCCAGACCGAAAATGGCCAGGAGAGAGGGATTGTTGAAGGGCTTGGGTTGGTTGATGAAGCTTCTTTGAATGGAACTGGCACGCTTCACACTTGGTTACTAGTGCAGTTGCATCCTGGAGGGCGGTGGGCCAGAAGAAGCCTTGCCGGAATGCCTTGCCAGCAAGGGCCCTTGACCCTATGTGGGAGCCACATATGCCTCCATGTATCTCTGCCAACAGCTCCGGTCCCTCTTCCCAGGGGATGCACTTCAATTTCACACCGTTCGGCCTTCTTCTGTACAGGACTTCATCGATGAAGTAGTACAGGTCAGACAGACGGGCTACCCTTTCTGCTTCTTCCTGCTCCTCAGGAAGTTCCCCTGTCTGGAGGAAATGGACGGTATGTTGTGCCCACACTAGAGCATGGGGCTCGACGGCAAGGACCAAAGGCATCTCTTTCGCCATGGGGGCAGGCGTCTCTACGGCCAGGGCTGGGTGCCCTGCCTGAGTCAGCCGTCCCTCGGCGGGCTCAGGATCCACGGCAACACCCTTGCCGGCAGGCCCCGGGGGTTCGGCAGGAAAGTACTTGCCGGGGCCTGACTTCCTCCGCTCGTTCTGCTCTGTTAATGGCTCGACGGATGGTTGAGTTAACCGAAGCAAAAAGGTACCTGGTTTCACAGGTAGCTTGAATGCAGCGCGCTTTGACAGGTAGTCAGCGATGTCGTTCTCCGCTCGGGGAACATGCTCCTCTTGTATACCGTCAAAGTGCTCCTCGAGTTTCCTCACCTCATCTACATAGGCCTCCATCAATGGACTCTGATAATCCTTGTTAACTTGTCTGACGACAAGCTGTGAATCACCCGTGACGATGAGCTTTTTCACCCCGAGGTCCGCCGTGATCCTGGGACCGACAAGCAGCCACTCGTATTCAGAAGTGTTGTTTGTGGACATCTCCCAGGGAAAGTGCATCTAGATCACATACTTGAGGTGTTCTCCGGTGGGTGCGACAATCAGCACACCGGCACCGGCGCCTTGCAGCGAGAAAGCCCCATCAAAGTACATGATCCAGTTGCGGCTTGCCTCCTTGCCAGGGAGAGCGGTCTCCTGGATATCTTCGTCGGGCGTTGAGGTCCATTCTGCAATGAACTACGCCAAGACTCTGCTCTGGATTGTCGAGGTACTTTCGAACTTCAACCCAAAGCTTGACAATTCCAAGGCCCATTCCACAATCCTTCCGGTCGCATCTGGGTTGTGCAGTATCCGTTGCAACGGGAGGCGGGTGACAACGGTGATCTCGTGGGCTTGGAAGTAATGAAGCAGCTTCCTCGAGACCATAAGGAGGCCGAAGAGCAATTTCTTCACACCGGAGTACCTCGACCAAGCCCCCTGCAAGAGGGAGTTGACAAAGTAAACCATGTGCTGCATCATCTTTTCTTCTGCACCACTTCACTTGGCTGTGCGGGCACCGCCCCGATGGCGTCAGACTCTGCCGGGGGCCTTGCCTAGCCGGCATCAGGCCCTGCCGGGGGAATCTCTGGCTTGTTATCCACCAGCCCTGCTGTCGCCACTGCCTCCTCGTTGACCTCCCTCTGGGCCACCAGTGCGGCGCTGACCACTTGATTAGTTTTCTCTAGATACAGCAGCAACGGCTCTTGTGGTTTAGGCGCAAAAAGTATTGGCATGGAGGAAAGGTACTTCTTCAAATCCTTCAACGCTGCCTCGGCTTCTGGGGTCCACTCCATTGGGCCGGCCTTCTTCAAGATTTTGAAAAAAGGAAGGGCATGCTCGACAGACTTGGAGATGAATCGGCTCATGGCGGCAACGCAGCCAGTGAGCCGACGCACATCCTTGATCCCCTTGGGCGCCTCAATATGCTCGATAGCCTTGATCTTGTCTGGGTTTGCCTTGATTCCGCGCTGCAACACAAAGAACCCGAGAAGCTTGCCGGACGGAACACCGAAGACACACTTATCAAGGTTCAGCTTGAGGTTGATCTTGCGCAGGTTGGCAAACGTCTCTTCCAGGTCTCGTACAAGAGTGGCCATGTCCTTGGTTTTTACCACTATACCATCCATGTATGCTTCAATATTTCTATGGAGTCAAAACCAATTTGGACCGCTCTTGCGAACATCGAGCCAGCACTCTTCAACCCGAAAGGCATCCATAAAAAGCAATACGTACCACACGGGGTGATGAATGTTGTCTTCTTATCATCTTCTCTTGTCATGAAGATCTGGTGGTGGCCTGAGTAGGCATCGAGGAATGACAACAGATCACACCCAGCCATGGAGTCAACAATCGGGTCGATGCGCGGCAACGGGAAGGGGTCTTTGGGACAAGCCTTATTGATATCTGTGTAGTCAATACACAGCCTCCACTTCCCATTCGCCTTGTGCACCACCACCGGATTGGCCAACCATGTCGGATGGAGCACTCCTCTCACCAAACCTGCCGCTTCCAACTTCCTGAACTCCTCTGTGATGAACTCCTGCCTTTCCAGAGCCTGCTTCCAGACCTTCTGCTTGACGGGCCGCGCATGAGGACAGACAACTAGGTGGTGCTCAATCACCTCCCTGGGAACGCCGGGGATGTCGGATGCTTGCCATACAAACACGTCGACATTCGCCCGCGGGAAGGTGACGAGCTTATGGTGAAAGCCCCTCCCGTGCGGACACCTTCTTGGTCTGCGGTGGCTCAGCTCTGGATTTGTTGCTCTTGCCGGTGGAGCTCTCTGGCACATCCTCGACGGTAGCACAACACTCCGAAGAGGTGCAGTTGCCAGAGTGGGTGCGAGAGGTCTTGCCAGGCTTCTTCTTCCCTCCCGGGGCTTCAGCGGCAGGAGAAAGTGCCTTGCCGGCAGCTGCTGCGACTGCTTCCCGGTAGAGTTGGTCAATGCAAATCAGCGCATCCTTCTTGTCGGAGGGGACGGAGATGATGGTCAACGGCCCAGACATCTTCAGCATGTTGTAGGCGTAGTGCAACGCCGCCATGAACTTAGCTAGTGTCGGGCGGCCGAGGATCCCGTTGTAGGGCAAGGGGATCTCGGCCACATCGAACACGATCCTCTCCATCCAGTGGTTCAACTCTCCTCCAAACGTCACGGGCAATGTCACCTTTCCCTTCGGCTGGATCCTCCCCGGATTGACCCCTTGAAACATGTCCGTTTCCTCGAGGTCTCCATCAGGAATTTGCAACCTTTTGACCTTGATGGGCGAGATCAAGTTTAGGACAGCCCCGCCGTCGACCAACATCTTGTTCACCTTGGGGTTGTGTATCGTTGGTGAAACCAACAACAGCAAACACCCAACCGCGGTTGTGCGGTCAGGGTGGTCCTTGGCGTCAAAGATGAGGGGCGTGCTGGACCACTTCAGCGGCTTCTGAGCATCGAACGACGGCTATGCTGCTGTAATCTCACCCGCCCACTGCTTGAGCTGGCGGTGAGAAGTTTGCAGCGAGGTGCCACCATCGACGCACATGGCCTCCATAGCCTTCTGGAACTCTTGCTCGCCGGACTCGTCATCCTCGTCATGATCATCGTCTTCTTGCTTCTTGTCACGGCCCCGGGCGGGCCTCTCTTGCTGGTTGTCCTTGCTGCGGCAGCCTCCTTGGCCGCCATGCTTCTTGCGGGATCCCTCAGCACCATCGGGTCCCTTCTCCTTGTCCCGCCTCTCGTATTCAGCTTTTTGCTTCTCAGCAAGCAGCTCGACTTGTCGGCAGTTCTGGAGGTCGTGGCCCTTGGTGCGGTGGATCTTGCAGTATTGCTTGTCAGAGCTTCCTGGCTTGTCGGCAACTGCCAGGGCCCGGCAGGCGGCGCACCCGGCAATCTCCTTGTCGGGGTCGTCTGCCTTGGCCTTCTTGGCAGCGCCGGTGCTGTCGGGTCCCTCGACGGCAAGCACGGTCTTGGCTTTGCGTTTCCTGTTGTGACGCCGGCCCTTCTTCGTCGGGGTGGTGGTGTCTTCATCAGTAGAGTTGGTTTCCACGCCGGGGTACTTCCTTCCCTCTTTAGCCCGGGCGCACCTATCGGCCAGAACATAGAGCTCGGCCACATCCTTAACCTTGGTCATCGCCATCTTTTCGTGCATCTTGCGGTTGCGCGCGTTCCAATCATGGCGGCGGGATCAACGTCGGGGACGTTGTACTGCACCCGACTGAATCTCTGGATGTACTTGTGCAGGGTTTCCCCTTCCTTCTGGGGGATGATATGCAAATCATTGGCCTGGCCATGAGCTTGGTGGCCTCCAGTGAAGGCGCCAACATACTCATGGCACAGATCCGACCAACAAGAAATGGAATCCGCTGGCAAGTGCATCAACCAAGACATGACATTGGGCTTTAGTGCTAACGGGACGTAATTGGCAAGCACCTTGTCGTCGCGAGCTCCGGCAGCCTGCATCGCGGTGGTGTAGATGCTGAGGAACTCTGACGGATGGGTCTTGCTAGTGTACTTCTCGCCGACGTCGGGCTTGAACGTGCAGTGGGACGGCCACTGGAAGTGCCGCAGCTCACGGGTAAAGGCTGGGCAGCCCACCTCGTAAGGTAGGCCGCCGGAGCCCCTCGGTGCTGGGTGGTCCATAGCGGGTCCCGCCTGCTTGTCCGACTGGTGGCGTGTATCACGCCGGTGCTCGATAGTGGTTCGAGCATCTTCGTGAGCTCGCTCTTGAAGAACTTGGCGTTGGTCGCGGTGGGTCCGTGGGTCGGACGATGCTATGGAAATATTATCACAAACGTCATCGCGACGGACCGACACCCGTGGTGGCTGGCGTGGAGGAGGAGAGTGCACCATGGCCACAGCACCCCCGGCCTCTCCACCGCTGGCATACGGTGGTTCGACGGACCGCCTGCCCGAAGGCCCCGCCGGTCGCGGATCATCTTTATGGGTGACGGCGACGAGGCTCTGTATGGTGGCTCTCCACTCGTCGAGCTTCTCCGCAGCAGGAGGGAAGTCGAGGAGCAGCTTCGGGCGCACCAAAGCTTCCGCTGGCGTGGGTGGCGGTGACAGCTGCATGAACCGTGGCGCGCTTCGACCTCTAACTACGTTAGAAGGAGCTCCACCACGGCCCAGCGGCTGCGTGCCATTTTCGCCAGCACGTCGGCGAGCATGCTGGACTCCTTCGTCTCGTGGACGATGCACAGGGCTCTTCCTACGGCGGTGTCCGGGGTCTCCAGCGTGGCACTGCTCGTCGCGAGCACCCTGGGAAGAGCGCGTTGTGGGCACCGGCGTGGGCGTCTTGGAGGTTGTTGCGCCACCCGCGGGCAGCACAACGACACTCTAGGAGGGGCCCGCGCCGCCTGCAGGGTGGGCCAGCTCCGTCTTTGGATTTGGTGGCGTGCGGCCCGTCGCTGGCGCCTGACGACGCCGCTCACCGAGCTCGACTGCCGGGCGATCTTTGGTGCTCGCGGACTGCGGCCCGGGTCCTATCCGCGACCGGGCCGCTGCTCGCCCGCACTGGCACGGGCCGTTCAGCTCCCGATGAGCCGACCGCCGCGATCGTCTTCTTCTTGGGAGCCATGGCGATGAAGAACTGCTAGGCTAAATACTAGACCAGATTCTCACAATAGCGCTCCCTACCTGGTGCGCCAAATATGTCGGTGGGAAACGACACCTATGGGATCACGGGAATCCCTACTACGGTTGTCGGACCCCACGGTTGTGAGAAGAGCTGGGATAATAGTCAGTACGAGGATCGTTTACCCAGGTTCGGGCCGCGAGGATGCGTAAAACCCTAGTCCTGCTTTGGTGGATGTATTGAGTGTTCTTGAGCTCAACAACTAGCTATGGTGGCTGTCTAGTTCAAAAGAGCCGAATCCCTCTCCAGTACGCCATGGGCCTCCTTTTATAGTCGAAAGGGGCTGCCACAGTGGCACACAGGAGGTGGAAAGGCCTACAGTACTACGAGCTTATCGCCCGTATTACAGGACAAGACGCATTTAATGCGCCGCTGAGGTGTCCTCTGGCTTTATCGGGGACGGGAGCGAGGCCCGTCCCGTCCGTCACCGCTCCTCCTCACTTCGAGACGTGCCCTAGACAGCGATGCGTGCGGCGCCATGTAGGCAGGCAGGCAGCTGAGGTGGCACGGTGATAGGGTCTTCACGAAGATCTACATGTCGCCACGCAGGCGCCTGCCGATCTGGCCTGGAAGCAGCATGTTGCCACGCAGGTACCAGCCCAGCTGGTTGGGCTGGCAGCTGCATGCGAACGGCGGTGGAAAACTTGCCTGGCGTGGGCCTGGTAGTTGCCCCGCTAATGTCCTCGGCAAGGGCCTTGCCGGGGGCCCGGCAAGGCTCTTGCCGTGGCGCTCAGTCGTCCCCGGCAAGGATCTTGCCGGGGGTCTTGTGGCTTTCCTCGACAAGGATTTCGCCGAGGGTCGCCATCTTCTGGTCCTCATCCGATCTCATGTGTTCGTGATCTTGACAAAGATCTGCATGACATCACGGAGGTGCCTCCCGAGCCCTAGTCCAACCGTAGTTAGTTGGGTTGGAACCCGTGGGCTCAAGGGTGGCTCGCTCTGTTGGTGTTTGGGCAAGTTGCCCTGGCAAGGTTCTTGTCGGGGCCACAGAGGCCTGCCCCGGCAAGTCGACCCCGGCAAGGGCCTTGCTGGGGGACTCCACCCCGCCCCTTTGCTGTCTCGTGTTTCTGGTCTTGACATTGCCTTGATCGTCTTGTGTTGGGCTTCGGTTTCTCTCTGGCTTCCCTCCTTTGCCCTGCTACGTGTGGTCGCGGCGTGTGGCTCTGACGGCCTGGGCACAAGTAAAGGGATCGAAAGTAGAGCCCCTACTTTTGTACACCGACACCAGCCTTCCACCGGATACTGTTCAACCAGCCCTTCACGGGGTCTTGTTCATCCGGCCCTCCACGGGGTCCTGTTCATCCACCCCCAACCGACTCATTCAGGGTCCTGTTCATCCAGCGGCAACGGCCTCTACTACCACGGGGTCCTGTTCATCCAACACCGCCCCCCACCGGTACTGTTCATCCAACCCCCCCCCCCCCCAACAACGCTCACTGTCCATCAAGGGAAGGAGGCAGCAGGGTTAGATCGGCTTCAGTTAGCAACAATAGCGAAGCAGTCACTCGGGTTCAGTTAACAGCAAGGGATCGATCGCTCGGGTTCAGTAATGTAGCTAGTGCAATCGTCTGGGTTCAGTTAGAGCCCAACGCCTCGCTCGGGTTCAGTTAGACCGCAACGCCTCACACACATGCGCGTACGTGTACGAGATAAACTCTCAAACCTCCGTGCATCGCTCGGCCCCTACCACCCACCATAACCGAGAAGTCGCTGATATTTTCCTCGCCCTCGCTTCTACCAAGGTTTTTTCCGTCATGGACAACCCAAAGAATGTCATGCAGCTGCGTCCCCGGCCCGCCCAGGATGAAAAGCCCATTTTATGTCATGATTTGTTGTCATCTCTACTCCTAATGGAGCAGTTGGTAGTCTCCGCCGGTCAATTTTCGTCCCACCTCCCCTGGTTTTTTTGGTACTTCGTCCCACCTCCCGCTTTCCATCGATCCCCCGCATTTTACCTCCCAACCGATAAAAAAACATCAAGATACAACTATGGCCATCCTGAACCGCGCCGGTTCACACATAGAAAAAAGACCTAAAACGATCAATCACGGTTAACCTATGAAATGACGGGATCGATCTGATCTCTTGACCTCGATCCCATTGCGAGCGCCGCCCGCGGGTCGCCCGCTCCCTCGCGCCCCTGTTGCTCCTCCTCGATCCCGATCTGGATCGAGGGGCGAAACTCCTGCCTCCCCGACGGCCAGCCTCCTCCTCGCCCAGCTCTGCGTCCGGCGCCGCCACGGCTTCGAGCCAGGAAGCCATGGCCTTAGCTCGGCCTCGAGGTCCCCGCCGCCGTCTCCTGCAGCTTCTGCCCCGCCGCCCAAGCTCGCCGTCGCACCAACCTCGGCGCCCGGCGCCGCCGCCGGCTCTGGTCGCCTCCACCTCCGTTCGAGCAACCCTCGATCGCCCGGCTCGCTGGAGCACGACGGCAGAGCGATGGATGCCCTGGTTGTGTCTGACGGATGCAGTTCTCACGCAGCAAGCTAGGGTTGGAGCCGCCACTCTTCATCCTGCCGCCGGCGGCAAGTCTTCCCGTCTCGCCTTTGCCGCCTCCCGTTATCACAGGTATCTCCACCTTCCTGTTTCCCGTCTTCTCTCCTCTCCCTTCTCCCTCCTCCATCTCTGTTCCTTCCCCTCCCACCCCATTATCTGTTCATGTTGTTGGCACCTGAAGAAGTTGCTGGTATGGTGAAAATCTATATATGAAATTTTCTGTAACAATCGAAAATTCATTCATTCACTTTGTGAGATGTCACACAACACCATGCTCCAAATTGTTGTCTATCTGATCCTTGCGGCGGAATCATAGACTCGTGCATAATTGCATATATACTACAATGGGATTGCAACATGATTTGGCAATGCCTATCTCTTCTTGATGCCATATAATGACAACTGGATTTCTCACATGTTATGAGTTTATAATCCATACAATTTTTATTTCATCATTGTCAATATAGTTGGATGATGCGATGGTGATATCTTTAATTTTGACAGAGGAGGCGATGAGGAAGGCGGCAAGCTCCAGCGAACGCGGCCACAGTTTGCGATTTTTCTTACATCAATTCTGCATGATCTGAACCATTGCATATTTAGAGAGACTTTGGTGTTGGGCATTGGCGTATTCTGAATATATGAAGTGTACTGAATATGGTTGAGAGAGTCCCTCCCAACTTTGTTGGGCATTGGCATATTCCGAATAAAATAGATGAAAATTTATGTACTGACCTTGTACAATAGGGTGGAAAGCCTTTTTATATTCATTCATGATCACTAACAAATTTATGTAGTGTACTGTCCAGATTTAGAATTTAGAACTTAGATGATTATACATGCAAGATAATAAGATGCCCAGCCGGCGCTGTTTTGTTCTGCCAGAAGATGGAAAGAAAGGGGAAGGGACTAGCAATCCAAAGAAAAGGGGCACAGGTAATTTCTCATTTTTCTGAAATTTTGTAGCAATTTTGAATAGCAGCTTGGACCCTGATATTCAAGCAGATTTTAGTGATATATTAATCTTGTCATTGCAGATTTGAAAAAGTATTTTGATTCAGGGGAAGGACCCATGGGAGTGTGTGGTTGTGGGACGCAGCCACCCCCATTGTCGCGGAACCCTAGGGCAGGGCATGGTCGCGTTGCGGGAGTGGCGCAAGGCCGTGCTGGCCGTTCCTTACATCAAGGAGGAACACAAGTATTTACATCTGACTCAATATGATCGTCTCTTCTTGATCTATTTGTGTGTTCAACCGCCTCTTCTCTGATCTATTTGTGCGTTCAACTCACGCTAGATACAAGCGGCACGGGGAGGGAGATCTCCACGATGGTGATGGAGCGAATGGGACGGAGGCATTGGGGTCAGGGTGTATGAAGTGGTCGGGGAAGTTCGAGACGGCGGAGTCGATAAGGCCGTGTATGCATCAAAGACCTTGAGCTAGGCGGCGCAGTTGCCATAGCCGTTGTGTGCTTCCGTTGAATCACGTTGGTAGTCTCATCAAAGGTTCATGAAATCATCAGGTATGGAAATGCTTCACTGTTTCTATAAATTACACCTTGCAAGTACAATATTTCAGTTTATTTTTCCATTATTTCCCGGTTCTCTTGCAGTACTATTCAACAACCTATCTTCCTGCCTAATGGATAAAAGAGGATTTTTGTTTACTTAACATAGTTGCCTGATTAACAAAGTCATGGTTTCTATTGGCTATTTTTTTCCTACTACATAGACAACAATGTATCTTCCTACCAACCAGATATGCTACCCCTTGATTGTGTATCTCCCAAATTGAGAAGCTCCACCGTTATTCTATATGATCGTCCAGAAATTTTGAGTTCTAATTTGGTGCGAAAACATGCACGGTGATGATGTTCTGAGGGCCGATGTATGTTCATATAGAGGCAAATAATCTCAGATTTCTGAGTGCACCGTAATCCCATCTGTTTTTAGGAACTGTAATCCCATCAAGAAGAACATGTTTTCAGTTTTCCGAGCAAAGAGCGAAATTAACTCTATTGTTTTTTACTTCTTGCAGGATAATTAGTAGATTAATGACTTGTCGCGGGATTAACGTTGTTCAAGCTGGGAGTATTGGCTTTGTTTTCTCACCTCTGGGAATTAGAAATGGATGAGTACCGGGTATACATTGGATACATTGCAAACTGCGGAACTGAAGGAAACCTGCATGGTATTCATGTTGGGTAAGTACTTTAAAATTCCCTGTTCTATTGACCTGTTATATACCACAGCTTGTTGTAAAATGTTCTTTTTATACTAAATCTTCTGTATAGACCGTTTACAGGATAGAGGTATTCCTGATGGAATCTTGTATGCCTTTGGTGAGCCTCACTAGCTATTCAGTATCCAAAGAAGGATGGGATATCAAGCTGGACGCCCATATTCTTGAGAAATATTAAATGGACTGACTCAGATGAACACAATATTGTATGATGGTGGCATGCCTGTCGACTCTTTGGTCTTGGTGATTAGAAGGCATGAAGGACGTGATCGAACAAGTGAACAAGCAGTTTAAAGATCCAGTAAGACTAATGACCTTGTAGAGACTTACTACTAATCTTGTAGAGAGCCAAATATATTCTATCTAATAAAAATCTAAGATGTTTATTATTTGACTTAACTGGCAGTTCTGTACTACCCCTCATGTTGTCTTTATGATGATACACTATGTTGTTATCCTTTCGTATTATGATATAGTTTTACCACTCAATCAAGATGCAAATTAGTGTGTGAGATTATTTCCAGTACTCCTTCTTGTCTTTGTTTCGCTTTATGTAGAGAGGGATCTTGCATTGTTACTTCTTAAAATAGTAGCACTGACAGGGGTCACTGGTTTCTGCTTCCCGCACGGTGCACAGACTCCTCCTGGACAAGCACAACGACTGATACATATCACGTCCTGCCAGGAAATATTCTCCCGTTATCCTTTTCCTTTTTTCCTTGGTAGTGTTAGATAGATTTGTAAAAAGACAGGATCTAACACTTGGATATATGAATGTATGATGCATGTTCTTGAAGGCCAAAAAGTTCAATGTTGAGAAGACATTGCAGATGTGAGGAGACATTGCGCTCATTTTTCGAGCCATTATGAGGAACAGGGAACAAATACTGCAGTTCAGAATTTTGATTTTAAGATTTGGGCATACAATTCATCCAGGTAAAAGTTGTATGCCTGTTTGTTGTAGAGCTGTTTTAGCAGGTTGTTTTGCCACGCTGGACTGGGCTCGTTAGTTGCCGAGTAAAGTTTTGGCCTCCCGACCCAAACTCCACTGCTTTGGCCTCTCCATCTATGATGACATGGCATCTAACGCCCGCTTGACCAGAGAATGTGCGATGGCGAGCAGGTAGTACCCATCCCGTTCACTCCCAATGTTGGTAAAATTTTGATTTTTGGGAAGATTGGTGTTGTTTGGCATTGGGGTTAGGGTAGCGGCCAGGGGGGTTTGGGGCTGGCCGGCTGGAGTTTCAAATCTCTGCCATGTTCTGATTATGGCATCTATGCCATTTACTCTTTATGTCATGTTTGACATGTTGACTGTTTGATCTTTGCCATGTCCTGATCATGACATATGACATTTACTATATGCTAGGAGGTGTATGTCATATATTTCTATCATGTTTGATCCTTGCCAAGTTTTGAAAACAATCATGCTGAATTACATGCCACTTTTAGTCTGAAAACAAAGTATATTCAGTCTAAAAACATAGTATATATTCAGGCTAGAAACATAGTACATTCAGGTTGAACTTTGCTTTCCTAAGTGAAGGATACCAACTGACATGTCAAGTGCTTCATACTTTTTCTTTATATATCAGAAACAAGGAGGACAGGATTCGCATGTTTTGGTACAACATCTTGCTGTTGCCTTTTCGCCATTAGTCAAGTGCTTCCTGATGCCCAATTCTTTTTTGGTTTTGCTATATTCAACCTTGTCTCTGAAATTTTACATATTTCGGTGTTGCTGCTATATGCAGGGTATATACACTACTTGCTTCCAAAAGCATTCTAACCACACTTAGATGGAAAGTCTGAAGTTCTACTACTAGCTTCTCAATAGCGAATTTGTGGGGTTGTCTCCAAGTTGAATGGCAATAGTACTAAGATAGATGGATTAGAAATTATCAAAAATCATATACTGAGGCGTTCATTTTCCTTGAGATAGGCGAAAAGGTTCAAATGGAATAGCAAAAAAGCTTATGGAAGGAAGGAAGGAAGGAACTTATTGATTGTCAGGGCTGCTGGTTGACGTAATATACAATGTCTTCAAACCTCTTTCTGCATACATTCAAGCGCATTTAGAGGTACACATTTTTGTTAAATTGCAGCTAAAATACGTGCCTCAGATATGTTGTTTGAAAAGGTACAAACCCTACGCACGGTTCATTTATCGATACAGTCATGAGTCACATGTCGGGTGTCTGTTTTTGAACTGTCGCCATTTTGCACGCAGGAGGTCCTGCTCGGTGATGGAGAACCTCTGCCGCCCAGGACCAGCGGCTACGGCAACCCAGGCGTTGGCCCGGTCAGGCTGCCGTTTGCCCCGCGCGGCGCTCCGGCGAGTCCGTAGTACGCCCCGCCTCTGTACCGCGACTACCGGTCGTTGTCCGGCAGCGTCCGTCACTGCCACTCTGCTGCTTACCACTGGTACAGGCTGTAGCAGGCGGAGCCGAGCGACTGACCGTGCGCCTAGCTTCATCACCGCGCCTAACCTAACGATCACCACCCGGACCATGCCTGATTAAGCAGGAATTGAATGGAACGGCTTTGCCGTGACGATTGATCGTTTTGGGGATGTGATAGTTTCCATGCCGGCTTGTGATGGAAATGATGTAGATGTTTTACCGAACGCCTTCTTGACTGGATGGTTTAGTATCAGCCGAACGCTATCTTCGACCCAGCTCTTCTACCTGGCTGGTTCATTCCCCCTTCTTGAGTTTATGTAATATTTTAATATTTTCATTTAACAATTATTAGCTATTTTGTTTGAAAAAGTACAAACCCTACGCACAAACCCCCTTTTTACGTATGTCAATTGTGTGCAGCCTGAGAATTTAACTTTGAAACATGTTTTGGCACTTAATTTGGTTTTCCATCTTATATCTCTACTACAGTGGACTAGGAAATCAGCTTTACCATTTGGCATGCCAGAGAAGTGATTCATTGGTTGCTATTTTAGAAAGAAAAGTGAAATCGATTTTTCTATTGTTATCCATTAATTTGTTTGTGTTACATGTAAACCATCTTTGCCATTTGGCAGATCAAATGTTGTTATTTTCGCCCACACTGAAACACCCTACCAACGCACCACTTCCTAAGATTATGTATTCTGATGTTTACAAAATAACTTTAGATCTATTCAAAATTTATATTATAGGAGTTATCTTCTCATAGTTATCTCTATTTTGAAGTTATGTTTTCTGATGTTTCCTGAGTAAATTTAGACCTCTTTACAATTTTACATTATACTTGTTGTCATTTCATGTTGTGGTACACATAAAAGGTTGATTTGGAGAATACCCTCGTCGATGCGAACCTAAGATAGTCGAAAGAAAGTATGTATCTTCTCGGAGACCAAGGAAAAAGAAGTTTAGTGGTATGCAAAATTGATAATTAGTGTCAATCTTATTGCTACACGTGCATTCTAACCTTTCTGCCTGATATTTTTATGCAAGAAAATTTGTCAACTATTATGATTCAGCCTTGCTTTTATGAAGGGATTTTGATATATGTTGTTATATTTGTCATAAAATTTATTTCAATATTAAATTTACGGTTTTGGATACATTCAAGTACATTTCCTCTATTTCAGAAGGAAGTGCAAGCGAATCTCATGACTATAATTCGATGATAACATCTACTCCCTTCGTAAAAAATATAAGAGCGTTTGGATCACAAAAGTAGTGACCTAAACACTCATGTATTTCTTTAGAGGGAGTATTTTGATACACATGTTTTTTTTGTGATAACAATTTGTTTTATTTCATCTAGCTCTTTTTAAAAACTATGGATCTGATTTCTGAAATGTTGAAGCTTGTTTAGATGATGAGGGTGACTAGCCGATGGATGGGATTAATCATTCTATGAAGTCTGTTGGCATAAGAAGCTGCCAAGATGCTGCTGAGAAACAAAAGGTTATGTGTATGTGGTCAATGATCAAGGACGACATAGGAAAGTTACCAAAGTTTGTCTGTTTATTTACTTTAATGAATCATTTCCATCACTAGGAAAGTGTTTTGAGGATATTAAGTATTCCTACCTTATTGACCGTGCATATGAAAGCGGCAAAGTGTATGACTTCTTTCCACTATTTTTGCATCCTCTTCTTTTCTTACTTGACTCAATTTAGTCCAGAGGAGACCATTCTAGGAAATAGGGAGACACTCGGCTTTCTTCATCCGCAACCGGCAATGAGCTGAAACCGATGTCTGCCGATAATGATTAGTTAGGTGAGCTTATTAGTTGTGTGCTCTCCTTAGTGGTGTATGTGGTCTTGTTGGTTCCAGGTCGGCCGGGTGCCCTTCTATGTGGGCATGCTGTAACGCTTTTGCACAGGTTTCCGTTAATTAATCGGGCAACTCTATTCTTCCTTGTTTAATGAATGGGGCCCTAAGCATGTGATTTATACACTGCATATACTGATATTTTGATATATGTTTTTATAGGTAAGTTTTTGCTTCATGGCATATCTTGGCATTTTCATATATGTTTTCATAGATAAGTTTGTTGTTCATGTCAACACATACGCATTCAACTAGATTTAGCTTAATTCCTTATATTAGGAATAGATCTTGAAAGTGATGTGGTCAGATTGTTTTCTATCATTTTGGACAACAAAACAACGACATGGAAGGTACATGTAAAGTAAAAAATATATGAAACTCAAACCTAGGTGGGAAGTCAAGAGGCAATAGATTGAGAGGATGAATGATGTATAGACAGAGGAGGTGATGGACAACAAGTTCGGTGGAAAAGAGCGGCTAGAGGGATGTGTGGTGGAGAGAAGAAGATGCTTGCAATTATGGTATGGTTGAACATTATGTGCACATGCAATGTGCTCATTGGTGGGAAGGAAAATGATCATTGTTTACAAATTCATTTGTTGGCCCGTGGCACAATGATATATGGGAGAGGATAAAGATATATATGCCACTTTGTATTCTTGCAAAGAAAGGGTGGTTAGTAGACACAATGATCACCAAGGAGGAAATGAAAGGGAGATATGAGGGTCTCGAGACAATGTCATTGAAAGAGGCCGAAAATTCATCGAGTTTTATACAACAATTAGGAAAATATTATAAAGCCCGTGGCAACGCACGGGCGTTCTACTAGTAGAAGTAGGAGCCCACCACATCTTTGATGACACCGAGTTTTGTCACAATTATCATCATAGTATTGTCATAAGCATGATAGGAAAAAAATTCGTTCGGCCCAAAATGTCACGGATGTGTCCTCAAGAAAACTGCGCCACTACTTCCAAGCCCATGATATCACGGTTGTCACCCGCTTTCCTTTGCAAAGGATACTCCAAAACCCTGAGGCTACTGGAAGAATAGTGGAGTGGGCATTGGAGTTATCCAGCTTTGACCTGAGATTTGAAAGCACGTGATTCAGAGTATGGCATTGGCAGAGTTTATTGCAGAATGGACACCAGCCCCTGATGAAGAAGTGCTGGAAACAGTTATTCCTGGCAAGGAAGCACACCAAGAATCGATTATTTATTTTGATGGTGCCTTCTCCCTACAAGGTGCAGGGGCTTGCGTGCTTCTCGTTTCTCCCACTGGAGAGCACCTAAAGTACGTCGTCCAGATGCATTTTTCCCAGGAGGAGGCGACCAACAATACAGCAGAATATGAAGGGCTCCTTGCCAGGCTCAGGGTTGCCACTGAATTGCGAATCAAGAAGCTGATCATTCGAGGAGATTCATAACTTGTGGTGAGACAAGTCAACAAGGATTACCAAAGTCCATTGATGGAGGCATATGTTGAGGAAGTGAGAAGACTAGAGGAGCACTTTGATGGAGTGCAAACATCCCGTGTGGAAAACAGCATTGCTGATCATCTGTCAAAGTGTGCTGCGCAGAAGCTTCCTGTGGAACCAGGAACTTTTGTTCTCCATCTTACTCAGCCCTCCATATCCCCAGCAACAATGCCCAGAAAGAGTAGGAAATTGGACTCCGGTAAGCCTCTCCCGGTAGAGCCTCTCAGGGCTCCTGGTAGGGACCCAGCCAGAAACAACTCGCCTTCAATTGTCGGGCTGCATGCTCTTGCCGGGCCACTGGTCCCCGTGGTCGAGGAACGTGCCCCCGCGAATGACGAGATGTCGCCAATCCTTGTTGCCGAGCCCCAGGATCAATCTCGGGCAAGGCACGTTGTCCACTTCCTCCAAACCGGAGAACTTCTCGATGAGCAAGAAGAAGCTGAAAGAGTAGCCCGGAGGGCCAGTATGTATCAGTTTGTCGATGACACACTATAAAGAAGAAGGCCCAAAGGTGCGAAATTGAAGTGCATTTGCCGGGACGAAGGAAAGGAACTGCTGGTAGAAATACACAAAGGCATGTGCGGCTCCCACATTGGATCAAGGGTGTTGGTTGGGAAAGCATACCGGCAAGGATTCTATTGGCCCACATCCCTCCAAGATGTGGTTGAGCTAGTCACCAAATGTGAAGCCTGCAAGTTCCATTCCAAGAACATCCATCTGCCTGCCCAAGATCTTCAGACAATCCCTTTGTCATGGCCGTTTTGGGTTTGGGGGCTCGGTATCCTCGGCCCTTTCCCCTGAGCTGTCGGGGGCTTTGAATTCTTGTCCGTTGCCATCCAAAAGTTTACAAAGTGGCCGAATGTAGAAGCCGTGAGGAGGGTGACTGCTCAGTCAGCTATCAAGTTATTGAAAGGATTGGTGTGCCGCTTCAGGGTCCCTACCCGAATCATCACCGACAACGGCACCCAGTTCACGAGCCGCGCCTTCATGCAATATGTTAATGCCCTCGAAAGCAGGATATCATTTGCCTCTGTTGCACATCCCAGAAGCAATGGACAAGATGAGAGGGCGAACACTAAAGTGTTGTGAGGACTCAAGACGAGAACACTTCATAAGCTGCAGAAGTGCGGCAGGCGATGGTTCTTTGGTCCCCCAGAATGACACCAAGTCGAGCTACCGGGAAGACTCCCTTCTCCCTAGTCTATGGGGCAGAAGCAGTTATCCCCATGGAACTCATTTACGGGTCACCTCGAGTGCTTGCCTACAATAAAGTAGCGCAAGATCAGCACCGGTGTGATGATGTTGTGCTTCTCGAGGAGAACCATCTCCGAGCTACAACGCGTGTTGCACGCTACCAGCAAGCCCTGCGTCGCTATCACAGTCGCAGGGTTCATGCCCGGTGTTTTGAGAAAGGTGACCTTGTCCTTAGGCACGTTCAATCCGCCAAGGGTACAAACAAGTTGATGCCGAAGTGGGAAGGCCCTTACCGGGTAGTACGAGTCACCAGACCTGGAACAGTCCATCTGGAGACCGTAGATGGCATTCAATTGCAAAACTCATGGAATATTGAGCATCTCCGCAAGTTCTTCCCGTAAGGCGCGCGTGGCAGCCATCCTTTTGTACAGGCCTTGCCTTAGTTGCATGTAACCCCTTGTACAAAGCCAGACACAGACCCTGAGCAATAGAGAAATAAATGAAGCGCTGAGGGGCCCCCGACAAGTTGCATGCATGCATAAGCATTTCATGAATATCGCATGTTCATGTAGATAAGATCGCATCTGGCATCATTTTCATCTGCATAAATTGCAGGCTCCTACCGAATACTTGGCCTCCAAGAGGAAATGGAAAGATGAGCCTACACTGTGATCTCCGGCAAGCCAAACAGATAAGTTCTTTCTCTTGTCCATACGTGTTCTGTAAGTAAAGATTTGTGCATAAGAAAACCTCGCTGCTTTTTTAAACTTAGGTGATCCCATCCCTTGACTCGAACGTTGCTTCGGTCAGGATGGTCGCAGTGGCCTTTGGTGAAAAAGAATTGGCGGGGGGGCTGGTCCCTCTTCAGGATTTGTGCCTGGTAGGCCTAACTCCTCGGCAACAAAACGGAGGGTACCAGCAGGGTAGCCTGGTGGGAGAAACTCGTTTACTTAAAAATATAGCGGCATTCCACCTCTGCATGGACATATAAATGCACGAATCCCCAGCAAGGTTTGTATTTTTCATTAATATACTGATCAAACAAGTACAAACCTTACAGGACACAAACATGGATTCAAGAGATTACATTATTTTAACTAAAATTTGGCAAGTGCATGTAGATTTAAGATTGAAGAAAGATAAAATGCCCGTGATGCCTTCGCTTTTTCCTCTCCTTCTTCGAAACTAAAAGGAGAGACGAAGAAGGTGGATGGAAGGCCTGGCTGGGATTCGACGCCTCCCCTGGATGAGGGCAGCGCCATTTCCTGGCTAGCAGGAATAAACCAGAAGGCAGGTGCGGATGGTGGCGCTACCGAAAGCTCGGACGGGGGCGGTGGAGTCACAGTAAAAAACAACTCGTCGGAATGGTCACCCCTGTTCTTACCATCTCGTGGGTTGCCGCCACCTTCCGTACCACTACCGCCCAGAGCCTCCATCACAATAGCCGAATCGGGCGCCATGCTCTCTGGGTAATCCCACAAAGAGCATGGTCGTCCCTGACGGCCTGCCGATCAGGAGCCACCGCACGTTAAGGAAACATGTATGGGAGCAAGGAGCTCTCCCACTCACCAAGCAGATGGTGCCTGGGGAGGTCAGGTCTGCCTTTACCGATGGCGAGCCCGTTCTGTGACCTAACTCCCACGCCACAAGAAGAGGGGGAATAGGCCACGGTCGACTACCACGCCTTGCACCCGTTGTGGGCTTTGGCGTGGTGTCACTTGCGTCACCCCTCACTAAAATTGAAGCCACAGACGGCCCGGTGACGAGCACATCAAAGTCGCCACCTCCGGTGCTACCGCCGTGCTGCCCATGCACCCTCCTGAAGCTTGCGGGAAGATGAGGAAGGAATCTCGCCCCAACGAAGACGTAACTGCGCCTCCTCCGGGCCTGGACCAGACTCACTCCCCATGAATCAGCACAAGCATTTGGCATCATCAACCCCGAGCTAAGGCTCGGCACCTAGCCCCGGGCTCTCCCCTTCGGCATAACCAGCAGAAAACAAAGGATGGAGGAGAAGGGGTGTGAGGAGAATGCCTCCGCACCTCCCCCGCCCCTCCTTTTATAGGACGCTCGGGGAGGAGATTCGATCCCTCGACGGGTAATCACCACCCTCCTCCACCAACCCAAGAAGACCGGGCCCCTGCCTGGATGCTCTCCTACATCACAAGCCTCCGTTACCTACCCCACTTGGTGCATGCAGCATACGTGGCTAAGGATAAGGGCGTGGTGGGAAGAGTGAATTGACAGTTACTCGCTCATGCGTAAAAGTCATTCACAGGCCATTACAAGAGTGGCCCCACCACGATTTCCATTACGTGACGTGCGTAAGAACCGGAAACTGGCCTGGACCCAGATTAATGAAGAAGCAAAGAAGATCTCAAGGGGGCATCCACTTCTACACCCCTGCTCGTGCACTGGTTAGGTTCTACCCCGACGACGCGCGGCAGCACATTCGGGCCAGGACCGGGGGCTCCTGTCAGTGCAACAAACCCTGTGTTCGTTGCCCATACTATGCACAGGCCCAAGAACAATATTACAGCGCCAAGATCAGATCGAAGCACGAGGGGTCAGTTCTTTGAAGGACCAACGTGCAGATCAAGAAGACCAAGACTAGCCAGAAAGCGAAGATACCACTATGGGAAGAACCTCCCTAGCTGAGCAGGCGAGCCTGCCGAGGTTGGGATTACCCCGGAAGCGAGCCTCCAAGATCGCGCTGGCAGGCCTGCTGTTGCAGGAAACCACGTCCACCTATGGGACCTAAAGGCCCCTTGTTGGTTCGGCAAGGGGGAGTCGCGTTGCACAAAGAGCAGACGAACGTATGGAAGCACGGCAGAGATCACACAGGCATTTTTACACAGGTTTGGGCTGCCACGAGACGTAAATCCCTGCTCCTGCTTTGGTGGATTGATCATGGAAAGGTGGTAGTGGAGCGTAGTACACTTTTCCGGCAAGGGTTGCCTCAGGGCGGCAGTGGCTACGCGCGTATGGGGGTGTGAGTTATCCAATCTTCTAACCTCTTATATCATTTCCATGGGCCTCCTTTTACAGATCAAGGGGTTACCACAATGGCAAAATAGTCATTATGCACTGATAAGATAGCAAACAATGCTATCATACCTAACTCTACGGGCTGACAGGGCGCATTAATCAAAAATTATAGGTACGTTGGAGACGTATCAAGCATCCCCAAGCTTAATTCATGCTCGTCCTCGAGTAGGTAAATGATAAAAGCAGAATTTTTGATGTGGAATGCTACCTAACATATTTATGAATGTAATCTTCTTTATTGTGGCAAGAATATTCAGATCCATAAGATTCAAAACAAAAGTTTAATATTGACATAAAAACAATAATACTTCAAGCAAACTAACAAGGCAATTATGTCTTCTCAAAATAACATGGCCAAAGAAAGCTTATCCCTACAAAATCATATAGTCTGGCTATGCTCCATCTTCATCACACAAAATACTCAAATCATGCACAACCCCGATGATAAGCCAAGCAATTGTTTCATACTTTAGCATTCTCAAACTTTTTCAACTTTCACGGAATACATGAGCGTGAGCCATGGACATAGCACTATAGGTGGAATAGAATGGTGGTTGTGGAGTAGACAAAAAGGAGGAGATATTCTCACATCAACTAGGCGTATCAACAAGCTATGGAGATGCCCATCAATAGATATCAATGTGAGTGAGTAGGGATTGCCATGCAACGGATGCACTAGAGCTATAAGTGTATGAAAGCTCAAAAAGAAACTAAGTGGGTGTGCATCCAACTTGCTTGCTCATGAAGACCTAGAGCATTTGAGGAAGCCCATCGTTGGAATATACAAGCCAACTTGTATGATGGAAAATTCCCACTAGTATATGAAAGTGACAAAATAAGAGACTCTCTATCATGAAGATCATGGTGCTACTTTGAAGCACAAGTGTGGTAAAAGGATAGTAGCATTGCCCCTTCTCTCTTTTTTCGCTCATTTTTTGTTTTCTTTTTTGTTTTCTTTTTTTGGGCCTTCTCTCTTTTTCTTTTATTTGGCCTTTGTTCCCCTTTTTTTATTTCCTCACATGGGACAATGCTCTAATAATGAAGATCATCACAGTTCTATTTAATTACAACTCAAAAAAAATTAGAACTTGATACCAGAACAAAAATATGACTCTATATGAATGCCTCCGGCGGTGTACCGGGATATGCAATGACTCATCAGTGACATGTATGAAAGAATTATGAACGATGGCTTTGCCACAAATACGATGTCAACTACATGATCATGCAAAGCAATATGACAATGATGGAACGTGTCATAATAAACAGAACGGTGGAAAGTTGCATGGAAATATATCTTGGAATGGCTATGGAAATGCCATGATAGGTAGGTATGGTGGCTGTTTTAAGGAAGGATATGTGGTGGGTTTATGGTACCGGCAAAAGTTGACGATACTAGAGAGGCTAGCAATGGCGGAAAGGTGAGAGTGCGTATAATCCATATGGACTGAACATTAGTCAAAAAGAACTCACATACTTATTGCAAAAATATATTAGTCATCGAAACAAAGTACTACGCGCATGCTCCTAGGGGGACAGATTGGTAGGAAAAGACCATCGCTCGTCCCCGACTGCCACTCATAAGTAATACAATCAAAAAATATCTCATGCTCCAACTTCGTTACATAACGGTTCACCATACGTGCATGCTATGGGGCTCACAAACCTTAACACAAGTATTTCTCAAATTCACAACTACTCACTAGCATGAATTTAATATCACCATCTTCATACCTCAAAACAATCATAAGGAATCAAACTTCTCTTAGTATTCAATGCACTTTATTATATCCCTCTTAGATGCCCATCACATTAGGACTAAAGTCATAACCAAAGCAAATTACCATGCTGTTCTAAAATACTCTCAAAATAATATAAGTGTAGCATGAGAGTTCATTAATTTCTTCAAAATAAAACCACCATCGTTCTCTAAAAGATATAAGTGAAGCACTAGAGCAAACGACAAACTACTCCGGAAGATATAAGTGAAGATCAATGAGTAGTTGAACAATTATGTAACTATGTGAATACTCTCTAACATTTAAGCATTTTTTATCTTGGGATATTATTCAAACAGCAATCAAAACAAAATAAAACAAAATGATGCTCCAAGCAAAACACATATCATGTGGTGAATAAAAATATAGCTCCAAGTAAAGTTACCGATGAAAGACGAAAGAGGGGATGCCATCCGGGGCATCCCCAAGCTTAGGCTCTTGGTTGTCCTTGAATATTACCTTGGGGTGCCTTGGGCATCCCCAAGCTTAGGATCTTGCCACTCCTTATTCCATAGTCCATCAAATCTTACCCAAATCTTCAAAACTTCACAACACAAAACTCAACAGAAAACTCATAAGCTCCGTTAGTATAAGAAAATAAAACCACCACTTAGGTACTGTTGTAAACTCATTATAAATTCATATTGGTGTAATATATATACTGCATTACAACTTCTCTATTGTTCATAGATTCATCAAAATAACCAAACAACACATAGAAAACAGAATCTGTCAAAAACAGAACAACCTGTAGTAATCTATAACTCTCGAATACTTCTGTAACTCCAAAACTCCTCCCAAATTAGGAAAACCTGAGCAATTTGTGTACAAATCCAGAGCAAAAAGAATCAGAACAAAATCACGTTTCTGTGAATTATCAAAACTAATTTACTGGGCGCAAAAGTTTCTGATTTTCAGCAGGATCAACACAACTATCACCGCATCCTAAAGGTCTTACTTGGCACTTTATTGAAACAAAATCTATAAAATATGATTACTACAGTAGCATAATCATGTGAACACGCAAAAAAAGTTAGGGAAATATTGGGTTGTCTCCCAACAAGCGCTTTCCTTTAATGCCTTTTTAGCTAGGCATGATGATTTCAATGATGCTCACATGAAAGATAAGAATTGAAACACAAAGAGAGCATCATGAAGCATACGACTAACACATTTAAGTCTAACCCACTTCCTATGCTTAGGGATTTTGTGAGAAAATAATTTATGGGAACAAGAATCAACTAGCATAGGAAAGCAAAACAAGCATAACTTCAAGATTTTAAGCACATAGAGAGGAAACTTGATATTATTGCAATTCCTACAAGCATATATTCCTCCCTCACAATAATTTTCAGTAGCATCATGAATGAATTCAACAATATAACCATCACATAAACCATTCTTTTTCATGATGCTTAAGCATAGAATTTTTATTACTCTCCACATAAGCAAATTTCTTCTCATGAATAGTAGTGGGAGCAAACTCAACAAAATAACTATCATGTGAGGCATAATCCAATTGAAAATTAAAATCATGCTGACAAGTTTCATGTTTATCATTATTCTTTATAGCATACATGTCATCACAATAATCATCATAGGTAGCAACTTTGTTCTCGTAACCAATTGGAACCTCTTCAGAAATAGTGGATTCATCACTAAATAAAGTCATGACCTCTCCAAATCCAATTTCATAAATATAATCTTTATAAATAGGAGGCATACTGTCATCATAATTAATTTGCTCATCAAAACTTGGGGGACTAAAAATATCATCTTCATCAAACATAGCATCCCCAAGATTGTGGCTTTGCATATTATTAGCATCATGGATATTCATAGAATTCATAATAACAACATTGCAATCATGCTCATCATTCAAATATTTAGTGCCGAACATTTTAATGTGTTCTTCTTCTAACACTTGAGCACAATTTTCCTTTCCATCATTTTCACGAAAGATATTAAAAAGATGAAGCATATGAGGCATCCTCAATTCCATTTTTTTAGTTTTCTTTTATAAACTAAACTAGTGATAAAACAAGAAACTAAAAGATTCTATTGCAAGATCTAAAGATATACCTTCAAGCACTCACCTCCCCAGCAACAGCGCCAGAAAAGAGCTTGATGTATACTACACAATCTTCTTCTTCTAGACGTTGTTCGGCCTCCAAGTGCAGAGGTTTGTAGGACAGTAGAAAATTTCCCTCAAGTGGATGACCTAAGGTTTATCAATCCGTGGGAGGCGTAGGATGAAGATGGTCTCTCTCAAACAACCCTGCAACCAAATAACAAAGAGTCTCTTGTGTCCCCAACACACCCAATACAATGGTAAATTGTATAGGTGCACTAGTTCGGTGAAGAGATGGTGATACAAGTGCAATATGGATGGTAGATATAGGTTTTTGTAATCTCAAAATATAAAACAGCAAGGTAACTAATGACAAAAGTTGGCGAAAACGGTATTGCAATGAGTGGAAACAAGGCCTAGGGTTCATACTTTAACTAGTGCAAGTTCTCTCAAGAAGGATAACATAATTAGATCGTATAACTATCCCTCAACATGCAACAAAGAGTCACTCCAAAGTCACTAATAGCGGAGAACAAATGAAGAGATTATTGTAGGGTATGAAACCACCTCAAAGTTATTCTTTCCGATCAATCCATTGGGATATTCCTATAAATGTCACAAACAACCCTAGAGTTCGTAGTAAAATAACACCTTAAGACACAAATCAACCAAAACCCTAATGTCACCTAGATACTCCAATGTCACCTCAAGTATCCACGGGTATGATTATACGATATGCATCACACAATCTTAGATTCATCTATTCAACCAACACAAAGAACTTCAAAGAGTTCCCCAAAGTTTCTACCGGAGAGTCAAGACGAAAACGTGTGCCAACCCCTATGCATAAGTTCACAAGGTCACTGAACCCACAAGTTGATCACCAAAACATACATCAAGTAGATCACGTGAATATCCCATTGTCACCATAGATAAGCACATGCAAGACATACATCAGGTGTTCTCAAATCCTTAAAGACTCAATCCGATAATATAACTTCAAAGGGAAAACTCAATCCATTACAAGAAGGTAGAGGGGGAGAAACATCATATGATCCAACTATAATAGAAAAGCTCGCGATACATCAAGATCGTGCCATATCAAGAACACAAGAGAGAGAGAGAGAGAGAGATCAAACACATAGCTACTGGTACATACCCTCGGCCCCAAGGGTGAAGTACCCCCTCCTCGTCATGGAGAGCGCCGGGATGATGAATATGGCCACTGGTGATGGATCCCCCCTTCGGTAGGGTGCCGGAACAGGGTCCTGATTGGGTTTTGGTGGCTATAGAGGCTTGCGGTGGCGGAACTCCCGATCTAGGTTTCTTTTCGGGGGTTTCTGTATTTATAGGAATTTTTGGCGTCGGTCTCATGTCTGGGGGGTCTCCGAGTCATCCACGATGCAGGGGCGCTCCCAGGGGGGTAGGGCTCGCCCTCCACCCTCGAGGATGGCTCGGGACTCTTCTGGCCCAACTATTTTACTCCGGGGGCTACTTTTGGTCCATAAAATATCATCAAAAATTGGCACGTCAATTGGACTCCGTTTGGTATTCCTTTTCTGTAAAACTCAAAAACAAGGGAAAACAAAACTGGCACTGGGCTCTAGGTTAATAGGTTAGTCCCAAAAATCATATAAAATAGCATATAAATGCATATAAAACATCCTAGATGGATAATATAATAGCATGGAACAATCAAAAAAATTAGATACGTTGGAGACATATCAACACGGAGCTTGATGAGGAACTTCAACGTCTCCGGGTGCCGCTGTATCATGAGGCTGGGGAGGCTGATGACTTAGTCGCCGTTGCAATGGACCTGTCCTTCATGGAATCCATGGCGGAAGGCATGAAAGAGATGCAGGTCCGGCATAACAGTAGTGGCAGGCGCTCAACGAGTGGAGCGAATCCGCCAGCAAGGTTGACCAGAAGCTGAAGGATAAGTGTCTGGAGTTGCGCGAGTGGCATGACAAACAATTCAAGGTGCTTATGAGGCAGCAAGAGACCCTCCTGATGACGAGAGAAGACGTCATGGCCCGTGAGGCGTGCCTGGTGGATCACAAGGTATCTCTAGACGCTAGAGAGTGAGAGATCTCCCTCCGGGAGGAGAAGCTCGAAGCCACTCTTCGTGCCAAGGATGAAGATCTAGAGGCTCTTGTGCAGCAGCGCACCAAAGAACTGGAGGAAAACCACGGAGCCGCCCTGGACACCCTTGCCGCTGACCATGCTGCTCAGTTGAAGAAGCTTACTAACGATCTGGCTGCCGCGTCTGCCGACAAGACTAACCTCAATCTGCAGGTGGCTAAGCTGAATGAGCATCTCGCCAGAGGCGCCAAGGAGGTGGAGGCACTCAAAGAGGGGGCACGGCAGGCAAAGATTCTCTTGGCTAAAATGCAGTCACAACTCTCCTCCAAGACCCAGAGCCTTGATGCTGCTAACAGCAACATCTCGGACATGAAGGCGAGGATCGGCACATTGGGGCGTTCATCAGAGTCCCATGAGTGCAGCCAGCAGTTGCTGTCCAAGGATTTGGACATCGCCAAGTGTCTCCGGCAGGATGCAGAGGACAGGCTGAAGAATCAGGTCAATCTAGGTAACCTCTGGATCAGGAGCCTGATCAACATGGCTGAGCGTCTTGGTGCTCAGGCTGCGGTGATGGGCATGGATGGCCCATTCTTCTCAGTCAACAAGCACTAGGTCCCAAGCATCAAGCTGGGACTCTTCTTCAATGAGCTGATCGAGAAGCTGAAGGTGCATGAAGTGGGGAGGGCCGAGCATTTTGCGACCGAGTCCCGGAAGCTTGCCCATGACGCCCTTTTCATGGTCTTGAGCAATATCGCCTGCCGCCATCCGGACCTCGACCTTGACGATGGATTCAAGAAGCCGCCAGCGGGTGCCGACATCGCAGCCTCCAACGAGAAAGCTACTCCCCTGGCCAACAGGGTTCTCCATGTTTGAACTGCTCCACATGGCCATCAGACCAAGTATCGGGCCACTGTCGCTTTTGCGCTGCCCTGTAGGGAAACATGGCAAATATATTGTGTTTAGTAATTCTATTTCTAGCGTTTGCGTGAAACTGATATTCCTAGATGGATTTCAAATGCGTGTTTACCCCTTTGAGCCTTATATGTTTGTGTACGTACGATCAATCCCTATGTATGCTCAGGATGCCTATCGATACCATATTGCCGCGATTGTTGTATGGGTCCGGCCCTTAACAGTCATCTTGGTGTGGATGCGTCCCGGCAGGTTTTTCCTAGGTTGCTCTCAATGTAGCCTCTCATTCTATGAGCATGGCTCGTGACAGGTCGATGGTGCAATCAAAGAAGCTAGCCAAGGTTCCATCACATGAAGGTTTTCACGATACAAACACTAGCTAACGTCAAGGGATAAACAACTACAAATGTCTGGAATGTGTCGACAAGAAGTGATAACGTGTACTTAGCTTTTTCTTTAAGCTTCTTTTCTCTCCTGCCGGGCTGCGCGTGTGTGGCGCACGCATGCGATGCCAGGAGGATCGAAAGCCAATCGGGCAGCTCTTTTATTCCCCGCAGGGACCGACACGTGCTTCGTGCGGCTGACGTGCGTCAGGGTATAGTGTCGGGATCCTCTATTCCCCCTCCCTTTTCCCCCTTCCCCTTTGAGTCAGCCCGGCTGCTGCCTTTGCATGGGTCATGCCAATGCAGGCAGCCTTGCTAAAGTATGCTTGCCGGGGCATCAATCAATGGACTCATACCGGCGCTTTGCTCAGGATTACCCAAAATAGGGGGAATACTGAACTGAGCGTCACGCGGTAATCATCGACGCCGAGATGCCGGTGCTCAAGCAGTTCGACTGCTAACGAAGGGAAGGGACGGTAAGGAGGGAGCTCGCGCCCGCACATCTCGTGCCCTTTCTTCGAACGGCGCCCGAACGGTGGGTATGCCATATGGGCCACCGAGGCAGGCATATTGCCACCAGTAGCGATCTTCGCCATAGCCACGGCTACGGCGAGGCGTGGAGGCCAACAATGTGGCGAGGGGATGGCTCCGCTTTGTTTCTGTACCTTTGTGGGAGCTGCGAATGCCAGAGGCTTCAAGCGGGCCACCATGGGCAAAAGCATGCAGCACACGCCTTCAGGTTCGCGCAAGCAAGCCCCCTACCTGGCGCGCCAAAGATGTCGCGGGAAACCACGGCCACCTATGGGATCTGAAGGCCCCTTGCTCGTTCGGCAGGGGGAGTCGTGTTGCACAAAGAGCAGAGGAACGTGTGGCAGCACGACAGAGATCACGCAGGCATTTTTACCTAGGGTCTGGCCGCCGTGAAGCGTAAAACCCTACTCCTGCTTTGGTGGATTGATGGTGGAAAGGTGGTAGTGGAGCGTAGTACATTTGCCTGGCAAGGGTTGCCTTAGGGCAGCAGTGGCTACGCGTGTATGGGGGTGTGAGTTATCCAATCTTCTAACCTCTTCTATCGTTTCCATGGGCCTCCTTTTATAGATCAAGGGGTTACCACAATGGCAAAGTACTCATTATGCACTGATAAGATAGCAAATAGTGCTATCGTACCTAACTCTGCGGGCTGACAGAGCGCATTAAATGCACCGCTCAACGTCACATCGTTGGTTGCCCGGCAAGGCTTGCCGGACTATCTCGCCAGCACCACGCCTGCTCGCTTGACACGTCGCAGGACAGGTGTCACCTGCAGGTGTTTCCTGTAGGGAGAGGCTGCCATTTGGTGACACTACTAGAAAAAGGGCTATAGATGGGATTGACACTAATGGCGCACCAGACAAGCGGTGCGCCATTAGTATATACTAATGGCGCACCACCTTCTGATACGCCATTGGAGTTGAAACTACTAATGGCGCACCTGGCCCAAGGTGCGCCATTAGTATCAAAAAAATTTTGAACTAGTGCGCCTGTCCAAACATACTAATGGCGCATCCAGACTCAGTGTGCTAGTAATGGCGCACCTGTCGGAAAGTGCGCCACTAATGTTGTTTTTTTATTATATTTTTATTCCTTTTTTTGCAAAACTACTAATGGCGCACTGTTCCACCGTGCGCCATTACTCGTTTAAACTAGTTATGGCGCCGTGGAACAAAGGCGCCATTAGTATGTTTTTTTTTGCAAAACTACTAATGGCGCACCACCGGAAGGTGCGCCATTAGTAACTGGATTACTAATGGCGCATTTAGAGTTGGTGCGCCATTAGTAAGTGGGAAGCAACAAGATATTTTGGATAGCCTCTCCTACCCACACTCACTTTCTCCCCACTTCATTCTCTCCACCTCCTCCTTGTCTCGGGTGCCTCCTCTTTTTCACCTCATTTCCACCATAGATTCATTCAAATTAAGTGGTTAAATTACCTTGTTTTGATAAGGAAGTAAGGGGGGAAGCTATATTTATGTTGTTCTCCCTACAACAATGTGCACATGCACTTTTTATTGCCTAGCTAGATCTATGTATGTTCGTGGTGTTGCATATGTTTGTGGTGTTGCATATGTGTTTGTGTTTGGAGGTGTACGGTATTTGAAATGCGATAGTTGCCAATATTTTGCTGGAATGTTGATTCATTTCCGTTTCGGCGAGAATTTTGGCATTAAGCATTCTTTTGGTCCTATTTTTAGGAAAGTCATGCCAAATTTTTCTTGGTTCTAAAATATCGTTTTGCTCTACCCAGCGACCATATGGTCCGCACGATGACCGAAGGCATCGTGAATAGGTTTTTGAGGTCCGCGAAGGCCGAGATGCTTCAAAAGAACGAGACGGAGATAAGATGTCCGTGTCGAAGATGCAAGCTGAAGAGCCTTATTGCGGACCCGGATTCCGGGCAGGTGCGGGACCACCTGCTCTAGCGTGGTTTCATGGATGGCTATCGGTGGCAAGGTTATGAAGATGACTACGAAGTCGTCCATGGGGGCCGGGCAAGAAATGAGGAAGGGCAGCAAGACAACCACCGCGGCTCGGGCGGGCGAGAAGACGAAGAATCCCCAGGAGATGATCACGACGGTGATGGTGTACACAGTCATCATGTAGAAGATGCAGGAGATGATGATGAGGAAGATGCCGGAGCAGACGACGGGCATGATCATGAAGATGATGATGCCGGCGGAGCAGACGACGCTGGACTATCTATGGGCTGGGTGCAGGACCCTCATATTCAAGAGCTGCTTCTCAAGCAGACGGATAACGCAAGAGCTGCCACCCGAGAGAAAGCCAAGATGGATCAACTTGAGTTAGACGCGGTTACTCCATTGTATGAAGGATGCAGGCCCTAGGATACCCGCCTGAAAGTAACGCTCATGGCTCTGGAGATGAAGGTAAAACACAAAATGACCGACGCATGCTTCGACGAGAACATGTCATTCTGGCACAAACGTCTTCCCAAGGGGAACAAGTGCCCGACCAGTTTGGAGGAGGCGAAGAAAATCGTGTGTCCTCTGGATTTACCGCACGTGAAATACCATGTGTGCATGAACAATTGCATCATTTATCGGGACGAGCACGCGGAGTCTACCATATGTCCGTGTGCGCGGCCACTCGATACAAGAAGAGGAAGAAAGCTCCTCGAAAAGTGGTGTGGTACTTTCCGATCACTCCTCGCTTGCAGCGGTATTTCGTGGACCCTAAGGTAGCAAAGCTCCTGCGTTGCACGCCGATAGGGAGGAGAAGAAGCGAAGATGACGCAAATGATCCGGAGATAGATAAAAAAGACAAGATGCTTTGAGTCACCCTAAGGATGCGAGCCGATGGCAAGCGTTGAACTTCAAGACCTAGAATTTGGGAACGATCCAAGGAACATCGTGGCCGGGCGCGAGCACCGATGGAGTCAATCCGTTTGGCAGCCGAGAAGCACACATAGCACCTGGCCTGTGTTTGTGTGGATGTACAACCTTCCCCCTGGTTGTGCATGAAGAGGAAGTACATTCACATGAGTATGCTAATTGAAGGACCGAAACAACCGAGGAACGACATCAATCTGTATCTGGGGCTGCTTTGAAGAGGAGCTTGACACGCTGTGGTAAACGCCAGCCAATACGTGGGACACCGCAGAGAAAGAATATTTCCCTATGAGAGCCGCACTGCTCACGATGGTGCACGACTATCTCGGTTACGGATATCTCGCGGGGCAGGTAGTCCACGGATTTTCTGGATGCGTAAGGTGCATGGATGACACAACGTATCGCCAGCTAGATAGAGATCCCGGGTCTTTGAAAACCGTGTTCATGGGACATCGAAGGTGGCTTCGCGACGATGACCCGTGGAGGAAACGCAAGGATCTGTTTGATGGTGAAACCGAACCCCGAAAACGCCCGTGTACGAGGAGCGGCGAGGAAATAGACGAGTTGTTGAAAAATTGGAAAGACTGCCCACCGCCGAAAGAAGCAAAAGGCACCAGAGCCGGGAAAGAAGCGAAAAGGCGCCAGAGCAGCTGCTGAAGGTATGGAAAAGCAGGTCTGTTTTCTGGGACTTGCCGTACTGGAAGATCCACCGTGTGCCTCACAGCCTTGATGTCATGCATATCACGAAGAACGTGTGCGAGAGTCTGCTTGGTACCCTGCTCAACATGCTAGAGAGGACCAAAGATGGGCGGAAAGCAAGGGCAGACTTGAAATCAATGGGCATCAGGCAGGAGCTTCACGCTAATGATGATGATGATGATGATGATGATGATGATGATGATGAGGCGAAGCAGGACACAGTAAGTCGTCGCAAAGGCGAAAAGGCCAAGAAGACCGGAAATGACTACCCTCCCATGTGCTTCACTCTAAGTCAGGAGGAGATCGAGCAGTTTTTCACCTGCCTCCTAGGAGTAAAACTTCCTTACGGTTACGCAGGGAAGATAAGCAGATACCTAGACCCAGCGAGCGAAGTTCAACGGATGAAGTCTCACGACATCACGTCTTGATGACGCAGATACTTCCGATTGCAATCCATTGGGATCATGGACGCGCACGTCCATGAAACGCTATTTGGCCTATGCAACTTTTTCGACGTCATCTCTTGGAAGTCGATTGGCGTGAGGCAACTCGGAAGGCTACGAGGAAGAGATCGTGGTGATACTATGCGAGCTTGAGATGTACTTCCCGCCCGCATTCTTCGACGTTATGGTGCATCTGCTGGTCCATATAGTGGAGGATATCATCCAACTCGGGCCGACGTTCCTGCACAGCATGATGCCGTTCGAAAGGATGAATGGTGTCATCAAAGGATACGTTCGCAACATGTCACGCCCGAGGGAAGTATAGCGGGGCTTTTCGACCAAGAGTGCATCTCCTCTTGCACGAATTATCTAGGCATTGAGAACCCCGTTGGTCTGCCCGTCAACAGGCACCTCGGCAGGCTCGCTGGATGGGGTCACCGTGAGGGTCGCCACGAAATGCATGTCGACTTAGAGGGTCGACTCGCCGACTTTGAAAGAGCAAACCTAGTCGCACTACAACACATAGACGTGGTCGATCCTTGGGTGGTAGAGCACAAAACCTTTATTAAGAAGACGTACAATGACCAAGGCCAACAAAGGACGGACGGAGATATAATCAAAGAGCACAACTCATGTTTCACGCGTTGGTTCAAGCAGAAGCTTCTGTCGTACCCTTTACATGAGGATTCTTCTGCGGAAGAACAACTCATATTCGCCTTGTCACAAGGTGCCGAGCACAACCTGATGACCTATGAGGCATACGATATCAACGGCTACACATTCTACACCGAGGCCAAGGACATGAAGAGCGATGGTTATCGAACTCCGGTAACGATGGAATCCTACACGGTAATGACAAGGACAGATACTACGGAAGGATCGAGGAGATCTGGGAGCTGAGCTGCTTGGAGAGAAGGTCCCGATGTTCCATGTCGAGATGGGCGAAGAGCGTCCTAAAAGAAGACCGGTATTTCACCACCATGGTTATACCCGGTTAAATCCAAGATCAAGGGCGCAAACGTCACCGCAAAAATGAGCCATGGGTACTGGCTTCCCCAAGTTGACCAATGCTTCTTCATTACCGACCCGTCCAAGCCCGGTCGTGTTGTCGTGAGGAGAGGCAAAAGGAAGATCATCGGAATGGATGGAGTAGCCAATGAGCAAGACTTCGACAAGTCTGGCGACCGAGGATCGAACATGACGATGATGATGAAGTAGCAGCATACACCACAAGAAGAAGCAGGACCACCCTACCTAAAGGACGTCCGTTCCACGTAAGAACTCCATTTGCGAAAAAGAAGGGCAAGAAGATTGTGAGCAGATAGCTAGCTAAGATCGATTGTATTTAAATCGTAGCCTTCATTTCTCGATTGTATTTCAAGGGCACATTTTGAACTATCATGAATATTTTTAAATTTCATGGACACTCGATCTCGATCCCCTCCATCTCGATCGCTATCCCACCTTGCCAGATCCGGGCCCCTCGCCGAGCACCCCAGTCCACCGGCCGCCGCCGCCAAACCCCAGCCCTCGATTCCCCTACTCAACCGCCGCCACGACCCCGCACCTCCTCCCTACTCAACGCCACACCCCCGCACCCCCGCGCCTCCCCGCTCCACCGGCATTACTGTTTGATGATATTTTTAAAAAATTATTACTGTCTTATAAAAAATATTACCGTTATGATTTAAACAAGTTTGAACATATTTAAACAAAAATAAGTATCAAACATCATTTTAAATGCATAAAAAAATTGTGGAGCTCAGGAATCGAACCAGGACCTCTGGTGTGAGAACTGCTGCTGACCGGTCGAGCTAGTAGAGGGAACTTGATGTGGATCAGGTCGTGGAAGATAACCTGTTGGCTCGAGCAGAAATCAAAAAAATACTAATGGCGCACCGGGATGAGGTGCGCCATTAGTATGGATGTACTTATGGTGCTCCGAGGTGTTGTGCGCCAATAGTATTGTGCCGCCCCTTCCATATTTCCTCCCGGCCCAAACCTATCCCTCTCTCCCTCGCCTCGCCCTCGATCCCTTCCCTCTCCTCTCCCGCCTTGCTGCCCGCCGCCTCGGCCGCCCCCACACTGCCTCGATGCCTCGGCCGCGCCTCGGCCTTCGCGCCACCTCGGCGCCTCGACGCCGCCGACGCCGCCTCGACGCCTCGACGCCTCACCCTGGTGAGTTCCCTTTCATCCAAGGAGGAGAAAGTGCTGCTGCTGTACCTCCCGTCTCCATCTAGCTGACCCTCGTGTCGTCTCTGCTCTGCAGGTAGAGCGCGCCGGTGAGCGACCAGGACGAGGACGACGTCGGGAGAGGAGGGCCACGTCGCCTCGGCTCTGACTGGTGGTGCTTCAGCCTCGGCTACAGCAAACATAGGTGAGTCCCCACCCCTTCTATTCTTCCTCCTCTACAGTGCAGGCTGGGTCAAATGCAATGGCAAATAAGTATCAATCTTTCTCAACTTCAAAATTTGTTTGTGGCATCAAGGTTCAGCACATCAAATCGAACATTTTTTAGCCTAGTTATTCTTTTGTATGTACGGTGGCAAGATACATGCTCATTCAAATCCGAAGCTAACTGCAATCACTTTTGATGGGCCTTTGTAAAATCTAAAGGGAAGCGACAATGACTCTTTTGTTTGTCGGTCACTTTCTGCCGTTGCCGTGCAGGTCGAATGACTACTTTACGCACTTGATGTAAGTAATATCACGTTCCCTAAGAATGTATTGATGCTTTTGTTGGACAATTTAGTTTATTTTTGTGCCAACTTCTGTTTTAGTCCCCATAAGCCCTGGACACTTGTCGGCTTGTGCTTCGCGTGAGTCTGATGTATCGCCTGCTCCCATGTTGGGAGCAAGATGGTCCTTATTCAGTGCAAATTCTTTTACTAACAAAGGTACATAGTTTGTCCTTGTAGAGTTCTAGTTAGATGGTTTTTGTACCGGTACCCTCTTCTTTCTTCAAGAGAGGTAGCCTCCTCTGTTGTACTAACTTCCAGGTCAAACAAACAAAATGTGACTGTTGTTGCATGGCTAATGAAATGCCACTTGGAGCCCTCATGTGGTTCTGTTCTGTTTTTTGAATTCTGGCTTACCTTATCTTGAGAATGAGAACATAATCAGGACATTTTCAACTAAAAGGTAATTGCATATATACCTGGAAAAATCAAGAGCCCATTTATGTATCAATAAGTTGTGATGTGACTACTTAAAAATAAGTTTTGCTTTGGCTGATGCTGGAGGTATACACACCTAAATCGTGTCAAGATTATATAATAGTCTTCTTGATGTGCATCTCTATCAAGAACTACGTGCCTTCTGTGAAGCGGGTCTACTAATAGTCTATTTCGGACGTGTATGCATCAAAGGATAAGTATATACTCAATCAGTTAATCTCCACTAGGTGTCATGCCATGGCAGACGCTACTTCGTTTCTTAATTGTTATTTAAGAAAATACTAACATAGGGAGATTTATTCATTTATTAAAGAAGAAGCAACATGCAATCTGCTCATCTCAGATACAGTTAATGAAGAAGAAAAAACTGCTAGTACAGTTAATGAAGAAGAAAAAAACTGCTAGTACAGTTAATGAAGAAGAAAAAAGCTGCTACTACTGCTAGTAAATAGCATCGGTGAATGTCTTTTATATATGGCCAATACAAATCGATGGACAATACAGTTATTGAAGAATAAAAAAACTGCTAGTACTTCTAGTAAATAGCATCAGACTGAATGTCTTTTATATATGGTACTGCAAGTAAATAGCTTCTTCTATATACTAATTTGCATGAAAGTGTAGAACAAAGCATCAGACTGAATAACTAACAGTGGGTAATTAACCTAACTATTCATTTTTCCTTAGGTTAATATTAAAATTTCTAGTGTATATATATATTTGAAAATGATTGCTGCTAGATGTTAATTTGCTGGTACTAGCTAGAATTTGGCACTGAAAAGCAAAAGCAAAAGCTAATTAACTGCTGGGTAATAGCACTGGTACTAGGTAGCTAAAATATGTGTTCTGAAACACCGAGAGCAGAAACACTTACTACATACATATGCTCAAGAAACACTTACTAACCGTAAAAGGTTTTGACTTGAAATGTTAATAGCACGTAGAGCACCACAAGTTAAACACCTCAATCTGTTAGTATTTGTCCGCATTTTCTCACATTCTTCTTGTATCTCGATCCAAGATTGCTTGTAGTGGTTTGTCCAAAATGTTGAATGATACCGGCTTGGAGATGCATATATTGTTTCACCTCTTCACAAGCCAATGTATTTTCCATGTTGTGATGGAGGCCTTTTTGCCTTGTCCACCGAGAGGCCCTTGAGTTTGCTGGAATGTCGATTAATTTCCGTTCCAAAGAATTGGTACTCCATATGTCCTATTTTCAGCAAAGGTCATGCTGAAATTTTCCGTGAATTTTAGCATGACTTTGCTAAAAATAGGACATATGGGGTACTTGTGACTAATGCATGGGCCGGGTACTTGTGACTAATGATGAAAGCTTAGGCTTTTAGGGTGCCTCGGCGTCGAAAAACCCTCAATAATAAAAGCTTAGCTTTTAGGATGCCTCGGTGTCGACAAACCCTAAATGATGAGACCATGATCTTGTTCCTTGACAATAACCAACTTTTTGACCAAACTTTGTTCCTATTTAGAGAGAAACATAGCCAACAACGATGAGGCCGGGGGTTCGGGTGGCAAGGCATTCTAGGAGTTGTCCCAGGAGATGGAGGAACAACCTCACTTGTATGAGGACGCCGCCTTCCCCACCGATCCTAAGACCACTGATGGTACCGCCGAGGATGACCCCATTGATGCTACTCATCGATGGTGCCGCCGAGGATGCCACCATCGATGATGGCGGCACGCATTTACGATGGCAGCCAACCGAAGAGGCAAGAGAGGACCGGCGCCCGACCGTGCTCTGCACCCTCAAGGAGGAAGTAACTGAAGTGGACTCCGACGGGAATACAACGGCGCCCGGACGAATAGTCAAGGGGTACTCGCTTCAGCTCGGGTGCATTCTCCGGAGCACCATCTCGATCAACACCGAGAACCTGAGGCATCCTGACCGAGGGAATTTGCACAACCTCCTCTTCACGAAGCTGCACGAACGATACAAGTTCCCAGCTGAATTTGAAAACACAAGCCTCAAAGGGAATAAAGTGAACAATGCTGCCCTCACGAAGATGAGCAAGGCCCTGTCTACTTGGAAAAGCAATGTGAAGAGAATGATCGAGAAAGGTGAGAGTTATGAGAAGATCAAGGAGAAAAATCCTTCGATCACCGAAGATGACTACAACGACTTCAAGATCAATTGCTCGAGCACCGCAAACTCCCAATCAAGTCGATTGGGGAAAGAAATGCGGAGCTGAACTTAGGGAACACACACTGCCCGGCGGTTACAGAGTGGCGGAGCCTATATGGGACAAGGAGGAGGCGGACCGTGCGAGCAAGGCCTACCGCCTCTTCGATAAATACGGTGACAAGCAGACCAGGAAGTTTGTCGGGCCCGGTACAAGAAGGACCCGAAACAAAGGAGCTTACCACGGATCCGAAGACCAGGGCGCTTGAGCTTGTTCTCGTAAGGAATACACCCCACGTAATTAGCTCCATATGGTTGCATTCTAATTAATGAAGCCAAATTTCTAAATGGTTCACATTCCTTCCGCAGCGATCGAAAGCAAGAGCGCTGGGTCAACTAAGAGCAACCCTTGGGACACCACTCTAAATAGGGCGTTCAATGTAATGAAGAACAAGGATAAGCTCGATGAAGTCGACGTCACCGGTCGTGGTGGCGGCAAAGGCTTGTCGACAAAATGGTCGTCATACTATAACACCGGTGGGCGAAAGGAGAAAAGACCAGCTTGGAAAGCCAAAGCGCCATGAGGTTCAAGAACTCAAGGCACAGGTGGCGCGGATTCCGGAGATTGTCCAAGAGCAAGTGCAACAACAACTCGGAGCGACGATCACCGCCATTGTGCCTACCTTGATCGAGGGGTTGAGTGTGTGGATTGCGGGCGGCCAACAGGGGCCGCCCTCGATTCCTAGCTTCACGGCCAGCAACTCGCAGAATGTGATGGCGGGGCCATTGGTTTCTCTGGCAGAGGCGGCATTGGTGTCTCCGACGCCGGCACGGGAGCTTAATGCACCCGGGTGTACGCCGGCCGCCACCACTGCAGCAAGCGGCCCCTCCGTCAACTGCACGCCCGCCGTTGGTGGTGCCTCGACATTAGCCGAGCTCCACGCCATCATCACGGTAACTAATTAAGCCTCTCTCGGCCGAGGACTTCATCTCCTTGCCTTTGATTGGGCATCCCTGACGCCCTACATGTTTTCGCAGGGCGCCGCCGACGTTCTGTGCACTCTCTTGCACTTCGTGAACAACGAGTTGGTCGATGTCGCCAAGGGCAAAATCGTTCAACCGGGCAACACCTTGTTCCACGGTACCCAGATGCCACCCAACTTGTTTAGGGTTCAACTGGTTCGGGTGCTGCCAGGCTGCGACGAGTTGTTACCTCCGATTCAACCCGTCGGGGCCGACAATGATGACGTGATGACCCTTAGCGCCGCTGAGCTGGCCCTGCTTGGCGAAGAGCCAGATTCGTTTGGGGCGGGAACACCACCCCAAAGACAACACCGCCGGTCGTGCGGGCGCCAAGTCGGCCCCATGGCAAGATCGCCAGAACGGTGCGGACATCCCTATGCCATCGATCCAAACATGCATATGGCACAGGATCGGAACGACGGCGACGACGATACATTTGGCAACGCCGATCGATTTCTTTGCCGATCATGGGTACGGTGGCGACTTCATGGGGCCTCCTTCTCAAGAACCCAACCCAACAAAATACGTGTGCGATCTAGCTGGTACCGCGGAGAAGCCAAGTTGCAACAGGCGTCATCTGCCGTTCAGCTCTCAGGAGACGCCTCCAGCTGCCGACTTCACCGAGCCTCAGATAGGCGAGGTGCAAAATATTATCAGCCCCAACACACTCAAGAAGGCGGTCTGTGAGCAGAACTCAGTCCCATTACAGAGAAGAAGAAGGCACGCAAAGAAAGACTAACAAGGGTGCGGGCCAGCCACACCGAGTATGATCCGTGCTCAAGACGGGCCACCTTCACCGAGGATATCTCGAGGAGGGTGCATGTGGCGGGTAGGGTGATGCTACCGACAAATATGCTCAATGCTGCAACCGGTGCTATCACGGGTCTGCATGATGTTGTTCTTTCTTTGGAGAAGCGGCGTCTCGGAGAGAAGGATGTGGCATACCCGGTTTTCGCGGCCAAGGTGCCGAGGGCAAGGGCTTTGTGGATAACTCCATCGGGCGTCTGATCGTCCCGCGGTTTGATGACATCCACGCTATGTTGAACCCTCATCCGCTGCACTACACCTTCGTTCGGCTATTTTCGCTGAGTATGGAGATGCGGATCATTCGCGACAAGACCCGGACATCGTGATAGTCGACCCCTTCTACATGCGTGCCAAGATCTTGGGCAGCGCTGGGACCGGAAAGTCCCAGTTCTTACCTCGAAGGCGTCATTCGGCAAACCAAGATAAGGATAACTTCCTCGTGCCTTACTTTCCCGAGTAAGTCCTCCCTCAACCGCCCGTAACATATGAATTCTTAGATTCCGATCGTTTTCTTTTAACATTCCGTGTTTTCTTCGGTGACACACATTGCACGCTCATCCTCCTAAGCCCCAAATATTCCATGGCCACGTATTTCGACCCGGACCGTCGATTGAGCGTAGACTACACAAATGTCAAGAAGGTTCTTGATGATGTTCTCCCCGCCACGCCAAATCTGGAGGCACCTTCACCAGGCCTATTCGTAAGTACGGCAAGCACGTGTTCTCCCACAATCTGACGTTACGCTGCGTCAAGCAGCCGCTGGCGGTCGAAGGGTGCCTACTACGCCATCCATCACATGCGAGCGATCGTACGACCATCATCAACTTCGCTACCGAGTAAACTCAAAGATTGGGCCGCGGCGTGTCGGCAATCCAGACGCGGACATCGAGACAAGAATTCTTTCGCATCCAATGGAGTTTGCGGAAATCATCCATCAAGATGTCCTTCATACCTCGGGGCAGTTATACCTCGAAATCAATCGTCCAACGGTGACATCGACACAATGCTACAAATGCAGTCGACAACGCCTGTTATTTCATGACTCCCACGATAGACGGCGGCTTCATCCACGCTCCGGTCCCTTGAGTCGAGTCGAAAGCGGTGATGTTGTGTCTAGTTCTCAAACATCGATTGGCTCATGTTGTAATTAAACTTTAATGAACTTGTAGTATGTCTCTTTGGTCTCGAGAGTCGTTCAACTTAGATGTAATCGATGCTATTAATGTCTTGCTTTTCTCTTCCGATCGTTCTGTTGCATACTTATATATTGCTTATGTATTGTCTGTGAATTGGTACTAACGTTTCGTTATGCCGTCGTATGTCGTGTACAAGGGTAAGGTTCCTGGAGTCTACGACGACTGGGAGGAGTGTAGGAGACAGGTTCCCCGATTCAGCGGTAACAGTTACAAAGGGTGCACCACTAGGGCCGAGGCCGAATCTAGATACACCCACTATCTAGCGGGAGAGGGGAGGGAGCGTTGGAGGAACCGGATGAAGACGAGTTTCATCGTGATGACCGCAGCTCTCTTCTATGTGATGGTAGTTTAGATGATCGATATCGACTTGTAATGTGAAGACAAACTCGCTACTCATGGTCTCAAGACTTGTAATATAATGTTCTATCTTTGTTCGGTCTTTTCAATTCTGAGACTAATATGATTAATTTTATTCAGAGACTAATCTTCTATTGTATTCGATGAATCTGTTGTTGATGTGTGTTGTCTATATTTTGTCCAATTATACATTTTGTAACCTGTGCAAAAAACAGAAAATTAAAAAAAACTAATATTCATACTAATGGCGCATCACATCACAGTGCGCCATTAGTATGCCAAAGGATACTAATGGCGCATCATTAAGCAAAGGCGCCATTAGTATGCCGGGTTACTAATGGCGCATCTTGTTGTTGTGCGCCATTAGTATGCCAAAGCACTGGTATACATGGCCCCCACAGGAGGCATACTAATGGCGCATCGTTGTATATACTAATGGCGCATCGAGGTCCGCCATTAGTATACCAGATACTAATGGCGCACCAGTGGTGCGCCATTAGTAAAATATACTAATGGCGTGGCACTAATGGCGCACCACTAATGCGCCATTAATGGCCAAATTAGGTGCGCCATTAGTAGGCCTTTTCCTAGTAGTGTGAATGGCTGTCACTTAGTCACTTCGCGGCTTGACTGAGCTCGCCTGTCCCTTGGGGGTGGCCTCGCCCTTTACTGAGCTCGCCTGTCGGGTAAACGAGGCCCTTCTCCTGACGGGATCTTGCTTCTCTGGCTTGGTCTTGGTCCCTCTGTTTTCCATGTTGGTTTTTTCGCGATCTTGGTCCCTTGTATTCTGGTTTGATCTTGGCTTGTCCGTGCACCAGTCAGGGGAAAATGCATACCCATGTATATTTTTCCCGGACACTTTCTGGGGCTCACGGAGGCAAACTACTCCACCACACCACCTCACAGCAACGCACATCGTCGATAAGTATGGTGTCAATCTCCTAACTGACTAAGTGGATGCCCCCTGCCACATCGCAGCCACTTCCTACAGAAAATACCTCCAGGCGGCACCCATCCTGAGACGTGTCAAGCAAGCAGGCGCGAAGCTGGGAAAACGGCCGGCAGGTCCTGCCAGGCGAGTTGTCATGTGACACTGAGCGGCGCATTTAATGCGCTCTGTCAGCCTCCAAAGTTTGGTATGATAGCATTGTTTGCTATCTAATCAGTACGTAGACACTGATTGGCCACTGTGGTGACCCCTTGATCTATAAAAGGAGGCCGATGGCAATCGTAGAAAGGATTTGGACCCGCTCACACCCATACACGCGTAGCCACTCTCGCCCCAAGGCAACCTTGTCGGGCAAGAGTGCTGCACTTTTCCACCATCAATCCACCGAAGCAAGAGTAGGCTTTGACGCCTCGTGGCAGCCCAAACCTGGGTAAAACTACCTGTGTGATCTCTGCCCTGTTGTGTTACGCTTCTCCGCTCTTTGTGCAACATGCGCATCCCCCGCCGAACCAAAAGGGGCTCTTTGGCCGCATAGGAGTCCGTGGTTTCCCACGACACTGAACTATTGAGTAGTCATCAGACTGCATTTGCCAGACGTTCACAGCGTCTAGATTAGCGGGAGCGGGCTTGTCACCTAGTGGTGCATCAAGGACATAATTCATCTGTGCAACAATGAGGATAATCCTCAAGTTACAGACCCAGTCTTTGTAGTTGCTACCATCATCTTTCAACTTAGCTTTCTCTAGGAACGTACTAAAATTCAGGGGAACGGCAGCTCGGGTTATTGATCTGCAACATAGATATGCAAAACTATTAAGACTAAGTTCATGATAAATTTAAGTTCAATTAATCAAATTACTAATGAACTCCCACTTAAATAAACATCCCTCAAGTTATCTATCAACATGATCCAAATCAACTAACCCATGTCCGATCATCACGTGAGATAAGGTAGTCACCAATGGTGAACGTCTCTATGTTGATCATATCTACTATATGACTCATGTTCGACCTTTCGGTCTCCAATGTTCTGAGACCATGTCTGTACATGCTAGGCTCGTCAAGTTTAGCCCAAGTATTCTGCATGTGCAAAACTGTCTTACACCCGTTGTATGTGAACGTGGAGTCTATCACACCCGATCATCAAGAGGTGCTTCGAAACGATGAACTTTGGCAACGGTGCATACTCAGGGAGAACACTTTTATCTTGAAATTTAGTGAAGGGATCATCTTCTAATGCTACAGCCGTTCTAAGCAAAATAAGATGCATAAAGGATAAACATCACATGTAATCAAAATATGTGACATGATATGGCCATCATCATTGTGTGCTTTTCATCTCCATATCCAAAGCATCATCATGATCTCCGTCATCACCGGCTCGGCACCTTGATCTCCATCGGTGCGTCGGGGTCGTGTCGTCAACTATTGCTAACGCATAGCGGTAAAGTAAAGCATTTACATGGATCTTGCATTTCATACAATAAATAAGAGACAACCCTAAGGCTCCTGCCGATTGTCTATATTACAAAACATGATCATATCATACAATAAAGTATATCACATCATGTCTTGACCATATCACATCACAACATGCCTTGCAAAAACAAGTTAGACGTCCTCTACTTTGTTGTTGCTAGTTTTACGTGGCTGCTATAGGCTTCTAGCAAGCCGTTCTTAACTATGCAAAAACCACAACGGTGATTTATCAAGTTTGTTGTTTTAACCTTTTTCAAGGACCGGCCACAGTCAAATTTGATTCAACTAAAGCAGGAGAAACAGACACCCGCGAGCCACGTTTTATGCAAAACAAGTTGCATGTCAGTCAGTGGAACCGGTCTCATGTGCGTGGACATGTAAGGTTGGTCCAGGCCGCTTCAACCCACAATGCCGCCGAATAAAAAATAACACGTTGGTGGTAAGCAGTATGACTATCACCGACCACAACTTTTTGTGTTGTACTCGTGCATATCATCTACGCATAGACCTGGCTCTGATGCCATTGCTGGGGAACGTTGCATGGAAAACAAAAAATTTCTACGCACACGCAAGATCTATCCATGGACATGCAAAGCAACGAGACGGGAGAGCGTGTCTACATACCCCAATAGACCGTAAGCGGAAGCATTTGTTAACGTGGTTTAGGTAGTCGAACTTCTTCGTGATCCAACCGATCGAGTACCGAGCGTACGACCCCTTCACGTTCAGCACACGTTCATCCCGATGACGTCCTCGCCTTTTTGATCCAGCAAGACAGCGAAGTAGTGGAGTTCCGGCAGCACGATAGCGTGGTGACGGTGGTGGTAATGGTATCTCCGCAGGGCTTTGCCTAAGCACTACGAAAATATGACCGAGGAACGAAACTGTGGAGGGGTGCGCCGCACACAGCTAAGAGATTTTTGTGGTTATGTGTGGCGCCCCCTCCAACATATATATAGGTGGGGGAGAGGGAAGCAGCCAAGAGGGTCGAATCCTACTTGGGCTCCTACCCTGGCCGCCGCCCCCATACCATATATGCCAGAGGGGGAAAGGAAAGGGGGATAGGGAGATGGAAGGAAGGGGGAGGCCGACTGCCATAGGGGGTGCGCCAGCCCCTTGTGGGCTGGGGTGCTCCCCTCTAATTGAAGGAAATATGCCCTAGAGGAAATAATAAATTTATTACTTTATTTTTCCTTATATCATGATAAATGTTTATTAATCATGCTAGAATTGTATTAACCGTAAACTTGATACATTTGTGAATACAAAGACAAAACACCGTGTCCCTAGTAAGCCTCTACTAGACTAGCTTGTTAATCAAAGATGGTTAAGTTTCCTAACCATAGACATGTGTTGTCATTTGATGAACGAGATCACATCATTAGGAGAATGATGTGATGGACAAGACCCATTAGTTAGCTTAGCGTATTGATCGTTCAGTTTTATTGCTATTGTTTTCTTCATGTCAAATACATATTCCTTCGACTATGAGATTATGCAACTCTCGGATAACAGAGGAATAACTTGTGTGCTATTAAATGTGACAACGTAACTGGGTGATTATAAAGATGCACTACATGTATCTCGGAAGGTGTTTGTTGGATTGGCATAGATCGAGATTAGGATTTGTCACTCCGAGTATTGAAGAGGTCTCTTTGGGCCCTCTCAGTAATGCACATCATAAGAAGCCTTGCAAGCAAAGTGACTAATGAGTTAGGTACAAGATAATGTATTAAGGAATGAGTAAAGAGTCTAGCCTGTAACGAGATTGAACTTGGTATGAAGATACCGACATTCGAAACTCGGGCAAGTAACATACCGATGACAAAGGGAATAACGTATGTTGTCATAACGGTTCGACCGATAAAGATCTTCATACAATATGTAGGAGCCAATATGAGCATCCAGGTTCCACTATTGGTAATTGACCGAAGAGGTGTCTCGGTCATGTCTACATAGTTCTTGAACCCGTAGGGTCCGCACGCTTAACATTCGATGACGATTTTGTTTTATATGAGTTATGTGATTTGGTGACCGAATGGTGTTCGGAGTCCCAAATGAGATCACGGACCTGACGAGGAGTATTGAAATGGTCGAGAGGTAAAGATTGATTTATAGGATGATAGTATTAAGACACCGGAAGTGTTCCAGATAGTATCAGGTATTTATCAAAGTACCGGGGGGTTACCGGAACCCCCGGGGGGAACAATGGGCCATATGGGCCATAAGAGGGGAGCAGATGAGCCCACAAGGGGTGGCAACCCCTATGGAAGGAGGCCGATTGGGAGAAGGAAGAGGTGGTTTGCCCCCCCCTTCCTTCCTCCCTCGTTGCTATGCATCACCTAGGGTACGTGGACACATCAACCGCGTTGTCAAACGCTTCCACTTTTGGTCTACGAGGGTACGTGGACACACTCTTCCCCCCTCGTTGCTATGCATCTCCTAGATAAATCTTGCATGAGCGTAGGAAATTTTTCGAAATTGCATGCTACGTTTCCCAACAGTGGTATCACAGCCAGGTTTATGCATAGATGATATGCACGAGTAGAACACAAAGAGGTGTGGGTGGTGATATTCATACTGCTTACAACCAACGTCTTATTTTGATTCGGCAATATTGTGGGAAGAAGCGGCCCAGACCAACCTTACATGTCCACGCACATGAGACCGGTTCCACCGACTGACATGCAACTAATTTTGCATATAGGTGGCTGGCCGATGTCTGTTTCTCCTACTTTAGTTGAATCGAATTTGACTACGACCGGTCCTTGAAGAAGGTTAAAACAGCAAACTTGGCAAAACACAGTTGTGGTTTTATGTGTAGGTAAGAACGATTCTTGCTAGAAGCCCATAGAAGCAACATCAAACTTACAACAACAAAGTAGAGGATGTCTAACTTGTTTTCACAGGGTATGTTGTGATGTGATATGGTCAAGACATGATGATATATGCGTTATTGTATGAGATGATCATGTTTTGTAAGATATCTAGCAACCGGCAGGAGCCGTATGGTTGTCTCTTTATTGTATGAAAATCATACGCCCTGTAATTGCTTTACTTTATCGCTATGAGTTAGCAATAGTTGGCGAGACGACCACGACGCAACGATGGAGATCAAGGTGTCAAGCCAGTGACGGTGGAGATCATGATGATGCTTTGGAGATAGAGATCAAAAGCACGAGATGATGATGGCCATATCATGTCACATATTTTGCTTGCATGTGATGTTTATATTTTATGCATCTTATTTTGCCTAGTACGGCGGTAGCATTATAAGATGATCCCTTCACTAAATTTCAAGGTAAAAGTGTTCTCCCTGAGTATGCACCATTGTGAAAGTTCGTCGTGTTGAGACACCACATGATGATCGGGTGTGATAGACTCTACGTTCACATACAATAGGTGCAAGATAGTTTTGCACATGCGGAATACTTGGGTTAAACTTGACGAGCCTAGCATGTACAGACATGGCCTTGGAACACTGGAGACTTAAAGGTCGAACGTGAATCATATAGTAGATATGATCAACATAGAGATGTTCACCATTGATGACTACCCCATCTCACGTGATGATCAGACAAGGGTTAGCTGATTTGGATCACGTATCATTTAGATGAATTGAGGGAAGTCTTTCTAAGTGGGAGTTGTTAAGTAATTTGATTAATTGAACTTAATTTATCATGAACTTAGTCCTGATAGTATTTGCATATCTATGTTGTAGATCAATAGCTCGTGTTTTAGCTCCCTTATTTTTTGATATGTTCCTAGAGAAAACTAAGTTGAAAGATGATAGTAGCAATGATGGAGACTGGGTCCATGATCTGAGGATTATCCTCATTGCTTCACAGAAGAATTATGTCCTCAATGCACCGCTAGGTGACAAACCTATTGCAGGAGCAGATATAGACATTATGAACATTTTGCAAGCTCGATATTATGACTACTTGATAGTTTAATGCACCATGCTTTACGGCTTAGAACCGGGACTTCAAAAAAATTGAACGCCACGAAGCATATGAGATGTTCCAAGAGCTGAAATTGGTATTTCCAACTCATGCCCGTGTCGAGAGGTATGAGACCTCTGACAAGTACTTTGCCTAAAGGATGGAAGAGAATAGCTCAACCAGTGAGCATGTGCTCAGAATGTCTAGGTACTACAATTACTTGAATCAAGTGGGAGTTAATCTTCTAGATAAGAGAGTGATTGACAGAGTTCTCTAGTCACTATCACCAAGCTACTAGAACTTCGTGATGAACTATAATGTGCAAGGGATAATGAAAAAGATTCTCGAGCTCTTCGCGATGCTGAAATCGGCGAAGGTAGAAATCCAGAAAGAGCATCAAGTGTTGATGGTAAACAAGACCACTAGTTTCAAGAAAAAAGGGCAAAGGAAAAGAAAGGGAACTTCAAGAAGAATGACAAGCAAGTTTCCACTTCCGTGAAGAAGCCCAAAGAAAGACCTAAGCTTGAAATTGAGTGCTTCTACTGCAAAGGGAATGGTCACTGGAAGCGAAACTACCCCAAATACTTGGCGGATAAGAAGGATGGCAAAGTGAACAACATTATATTTCATATACAAGTTATTGATGTGTACTTTACTAGTGTTCATAGTAACCCCAGGGTATTTGATACCGGTTCAGTTGCCAAGATTAGTAACTCAAAACAGGAGTTGCAAAATGAACAGAGACTAGTTAAGGGCGAGGTAACGATGTGTGTTGGAAGTGATTCCAAGGTTAATAAGATCACCATCGCACACTCCCTCTACCTTCGGGATTAGTGTTGAACCTAAATAAATTTTATTTGGTATTTGCGTTGAGCATGAATATGATAGGATCATGTTTATCGCAATATGGTTATTCATTTAAGTCAGAGATTAATTATTGTTCTGTTTACATGAATAATACCTTCTATGGTCATACATCAAATGTAAATTTTTTATTGAATCTCCATCGTAGTGATACACATATTCATAATACTGAAGCCAAAAGATGCAAAGTTGATAATGATAATGCAACATATTTGTGGCACTGCCGTTTAGGTCATATTGGTGTAAAGCGCATGAAGAAGCTCCATACGGATGGATTTTTTGAATCACTTGATTATGAATCAGTTGATACTTGTGAACCATGCCTCATGGGCAAGATGACTAAAACTACCTTCTCCGGAACAATGGAACGAGCCAATGAATTATTGGAAATAATACCTACCGATGTATGCGGTCCGATGAGTGTTGAGGCACACTGCGGGTATTGTTATTTTCTGACCTTCACAGATGATTTGAGCAGATATGGGTATATCTACTTAATGAAACACAAGTCTGAAACATTTGAAAAGTTCAAGGAATTTCAGAGTGAAGTGGAGAATCATCGTAACAAGAAAATAAAGTTTCTACGATCTGATCGCGGAGGTGAATATTTGAGTTACGAGTTTGGCGTTCATTTAAAACAATGTGGAATAGTTTCACAACTCACGCCACCTGGAACACCACAACGTAATGGTGTGTCCGAGCATCGTAACGTACTTTATTAGATATAGGGCGATCTATGATGTCTCTTACCGATTTACATCCATCGTTTTGGGGTTATGCATTAGAGACAGCTGCATTCACATTAAATAGGGCATGTCTAAATCCGTTGAGACGATACCGTATGAATTGTGGTTTGGCAAGAAGCCTAGGCTATCATTTCTTAAAGTTTGGGGTTGCGACACTTATGTCAAAAGGCTTCAGCCTGATAAGCTCAAACCCAAATCGGAAAAGTGCGTCTTCATAGGATACCCTAAGGAAACAATCGGGTACACCTTCTACCACATATCTGAAGGCAAAAACTTTGTTGCCAAGAATGGAACCTTTCTAGAGGATGAGTTTCTGTCGAAAGAAGTGAGTGGGAGGAAAGTAGAACTTGATGAGGTAATCGTACCTTCCGTCGAATTTGAAAGTAGCTCATCACAGAAAACCGTTCCCGTGATGACTATACCAACTAGAGAGGAAGCCAATGATGATGATCATGAAATTTCAGATCAAGTTACTACTGAACCTCGTAGGTCAACCAGAGCACGATCCGCACCAGAGTGGTACGGTAATCCTGTTCTGGAAGTCATGTTACTAGACCATGGTGAACCTACGAACTATGAAGAAGCTCTGATGAGCCCAGATTCCGATAAATGGCTTGAGGCCATGAAATCTAATATAGGATCCATGTATGAGAACAAAGTGTGGACTTTGGTGGACTTGCCCGATGATCAGCGAGCCATAGAGAATAAATGGATCCTCAAGAAGAAGACGGACACTGATGGTAATGTTACTGTCTACAAAGCTCGACTTGTCGCAAAAAAGTTTTCGACAAGTTCAAGGTGTTGACTAAGATGAGATTTTCTCACTCGTAGCGATGCTTAAGTCTGTCTGACTCATGTTAGCAATTGCCGCATTTTATGAAATCTAGGAAATGGATGTCAAAATTGCATTCCTTAATGGATTTCTTAAAGAAGAGTTGTATATGATGCAACCAGAAGGTTTTTTCGATCCTAAAGGTGCTAACAAAGTGTGCAAGATCTAGCGATCCATCTATGGACTGGTGCAAGCATCTCAGAGTGGGAATATATGCTTTGGTAAGATGATCAAAGCATATGGTTTTATACAGACTTTCGGTGAAGCCTGTATTTACAAGAAAGCGAGTGGAGCTCTGTAGCATTTCTGATAGTACATGTGGATGACATATTGTTGATCACAAATGATATAGAATTTCTGGTTAGCATAAAAGGATACCTGAATAAGAATTTTTCAATGAAAGACCTCAGTGAAGCTACTTATATATTGGGCATCAAGATCTATAGGGATAGATCGAGACACTTAATAGGACTTTTGCAAAGCACATACCTTGGAATTTTTTTAAGAAGTTCAAAATAGATCACTCAAAGAAAGGGTTCTTGTCTGTGTTGCAAGGTGTGAAGTTGAGTAAGACACAAAACCCGAACATAAAAGAAGATGGAGAGAGAATGAAAGTCATTCCCTGTGCATCATCCATAGGTTCTATAAAGTATGCCATGTTGTGTACCAGACCTATTGTATAACTTGCCATGAATTTGGCAAGGGGGTACAATAGTGATCTAGAAGTAGATCAATGGACAACGGTCAAAATTATCCTTAGGTGCCTAAAGAGGACTAAGGAAATGTTTCTCGATTATGGAGGTGATAAAGAGTTCGTCGTAAAGAGTTACATCGATGCAATCTTTGACACTGATCTAGATAACTCTAAGTCTAAATCTAGATACGTATTGAACATGGGAGCAATTAGCTAGAGTAACTCCATGCAGAGCACTGTAGACATAGAAATTTGCAAAATACATACAGATCTGAATGTGGCAGACCCGTTGACTAAACTCCTCTCACAAGCAAAACATGACCACACCTTAGTACTCTTTCGGTGTTAATCACATCGATGTGAAATAGATTATTGAGACTTAGAGTGAACTATGGGTGTTAATCACATAAATATGTGAAGTACTGGTGTAAATCACATGGTGATGTGAACTAGATTGTTGGCTCTAGTGCAAGTGGGAGACTGAAGGAAATATGCCCTAGAGGTAATAATAAAGTTGTTATTTTATATTTCCTTATATCATGATAAATGTTTATTATTCATGCTAGAATTGTATTAACTAGAAACTTGATACATGTGTGGATACATAGACAAAACACCGTGTCCCTAGTAAGCCTCTACTAGACTAGCTCGTTAATCAAAGATGGTTAAGTTTCCTAACCATAGACATCTGTTGTCGTTTGATGAATGGGATCACATCGTTAGGAGAATGATGTGATGGAGAGGACCCATCCGTTAGCTTAGCATATTGATCGTTCAGTTTTATTGCTATTGCTTTCTTCATGTCAAATACATATTCCTTCGACTATGAGATTATGAAACTCTCGGATAATGGAGGAATAGCTCGTGTGCTATCAAATGTTACAACATAACTAGGTGATTATAAAGATGCACTACAGGTATCTCCGAAGGTGTTTGTTGGGTTGGCATAGATCGAGATTAGGATTTTTCACTCCGAGTATCGGAGAGGTATCTCTGGGCCCTATCGATAATGCACATCATAATAAGCCTTGCAAGCAAAGTGACTAACGAGTTAGTTACAAGGTGATGTATTATGGAACGAGTAAATAGACTTGCCTGTAACGAGATTGAATGAGGTATGAAGATACCGATGATCGAATCTCAGGCAAGTAACATATCGATGATAAAGGGAATAATGTATGTTGTCAAAACAGTTCGACCGATAAAGATCTTGTAGAATATGTAGGAGCCAATATGAGCATCCAGGTCCCGCTATTGTTTATTGACCGGAGAGGTGTCTCGGTCATGTCTACATAGTTCTCGAACTCGTAGGGCCCACACGCTTAACGTTCGACGATGATTTTGTATTATATGAGTTATGTAATTTGGTGACCGAATGTTGTTCAGAGTCCCGGATGAGATCACGGACATGAAGAGGAGTCTCGAAAAGGTCGAGAGGTAAATATTGATGTAAATAAAGATAGTATTCAGACACCAGACGTGTTCCGGATAGTATCGGGTATATATCGGAGTACCGCGGGGTTACCGGAACCCCCGGGGGGAATAATGGGCCATATGGGCCATAAGAGGGGCGCACACCAGCCCACAAGGGGTGGCGCGCCCCTATGTTAAGAGGCCAATTGGGAGAAGGAAGAGTGGGTCCGGCCCCCCCTTTCCTTCCTCCCTTCCCTATTCCCTTTCCCCTCCCGTAAAATAACGAAAGGTGGGGCGAATTGGGAGAGGACCCAAAGTAGTATTCCTTATACTGGGGGCGCCCCATGGCTGCTCCCCACCCCCTCCCACCTATATATACGTGGGGAGGGGGCGCCTAGAACACACAAAAACAATAGTTAGCCGTGTGCGGCGCTCCCTTGACAGTTTACGCCTCCGGTCATATATTCGAAGTGCTTAGGCGAAGCCCTGCGCGGATCATATCACCACGCCATCATGCTGACGCAACTCATCTACTTCCTCGACACCTTTATAGATTAAGAGGGCGAGGGACATCATCGCGCTGAACCTGTGCAGAACTCGGAGGTGTCGTACGTTCGGTACTTGATCGGTCAGAGCTAGAAGAAGTTCGACTACATCAACCGCGTTGTCAAACGCTTCCGCTTTCAGTCTACGAGGGTATGTGGACACATTCTTCCCCCCTCGTTGCTATGATCTCCTAGATAGATCTTGCGCGAGCGTAGGAATTTTTTTGAAGTTGCATGCTACGTTTCCCAACACTAATGGCCCAATAGGCCCATCTTTCTTTAGGGGCTTCCCGGAACCCCTTCCGGTGATCCAATGTCCACCCGGCACCTCCCGAAACTCTTCCGATGTCTGAATAGTATCATCCTATATATCAATCGTTACCTCCGGAGCTCCTCGTCATGTCCATGATCTCATCCGGGAGTCCGAACAACATTCAGTCACCAATTTAATATAACTCATATAACACTATATCGTCAACGAACGTTAAGCGTGAGGAACCTACAGGTTTGAGAACTCTATAGACATGACCGAGACACCTCTCCGGTCAATAACCAATAGCAGAACCTGGATGCCCATATTGTCTCCTACATATTCTATGAAGATCTTTATCGTTCCAACCTTATGACAACATATGTAATTCCCTTTGTCCATCGGTATGTTACTTGCCCGAGATTCGATCGTGTGTATCTTCATACCTAGTTCAATCTCATTACCGGCAAGTCTCTTTACTCGTTCCGTAATACATCATCTTGTAACTAACTCCTTAGTCACTTTGCTTGCAAGGCTTCTTATTATGTATATTACCGAGAGGGCCCAGAGATACCTCTCCGATACATAGAGTGACAAATCCTAATCTCGATCCATGCCAACTCAACAAATACCTTCAGAGATACCTGTAAAGCATCTTAATGATCACCCAATTATGTTGTGATGTTTGATAGCACACAAGGTATTCCTCCAGTATCCGGGAGTTGCATAATCTCATAGTCGAAGGAATATGTATTTGACATTAAGAAAGCAACAACAATAAACTGAACGATCAATATGCTAAGCTAACAGATGGGTATTTTCCATCACATCATCCTCTTGATGACGTGATCCCGTTATCAAATGACAACACATGTCTATGGATAGGAAACCTTAACCATCTTTGATCAATGAGCTAGTCTATTAGAGGCTTACTAGGGACACGGTATTTGTTTATGTATTCACACATGTATTTAAGTTTCCGATCAATACAATTCTAGCATGAATAATAAACCTTTATCATGAATAAGGAAATATAAAAAAACTTTATTATTGCCTCTAGGGTATATTTCCTTCAAAAGCAACTTGGGGAAGGCTAGAAATCAAGAATCTTGTGATAGGATTGGAATATCTTGATTTCAACACATGTGTAGGTGGTTCTCTCTCTGAAAATGTATGTTGGAAGTCTAGGCACATTCTGATGGCTCTCCCACTTATGGAGAAGGGGGTGAAGGGGTATACAAAATCCAATCGTTATACAGACATTTGAGCCAACTCGGTCAGACCAAACAGAAGAACTCGGTGAGACCGATTCAGTTCAAAATGTGAACGTTAGGAATCTCGGTGGGACTGACTGTAACAACTCGGTGGGACCGATGTGCAAGGGATGAGGGCAAACGTCAACTCAGTGGCACCGATTGCATCAACTCGGTGAGACCGAAGTGAAGCAATAAGGCAACAGAGAGGATCTCAAGCCAACTCGGTGAGACCGATCGCTATTTCGGTGAGAGCGAAATAATTGCAACAGGAAACAGATACTTGGCAAGGGCGTCTTGGTGAGACCGAGATCCATATCTGTGTGACCGAAATGTTAGGATTTCTGGCAGTGGCTATGTCAAATGAACTCGGTGGCGCCAGATAGAAAGAATCGGTGGGGCCAAGTTGGAGTTTAGGGTTTTAACATATTTGGAATGAGAAAGGGGTTGAGGGCTTTGGAGCAATATCACTAAGCATTTTGAGAAAGCAACCATTAACCAACACCTCATCCCCTTTTAATAGCATTGGCTTTCCTATGGACTTAATTTGATCTTGGATCGCTAGAATATAAATGAAGAGTCTTGAGCTTTTTCCAATATGTTTCCTTAGCATTTCGAAGGGTTCCACGTCCTCTTGTCCTTTCCATGCCATTGTTGAACTTGTCTGAAATACACTAGATAAAAGCATTAGTCCAACAAGAGATATGTTGACATTAATTACCAAAATGACGCAGGGAGCACTGTCGTGGTTCTAAGCCTGACAGTAGAATGAGGGGTAGGTATGAGGAGGCAAGATCCTAGCTATGGTGAAGTTGTGCACGCAAGACTTACGAGTTCATGCCCTTCTCAATGGAAGTAACAGCCCTATGTCTTGGTGCTCGGGAGCTCAGTCGATTGGATTATGTGTGAAATTACACGGGGTGCGAACCCTTGTGCCTGAGTAGGGGGTGGCTTATATAGAGTTCGCCAGACCCCTCCGGCCCTCAGTTACACTTGGTTCAATGTACATAAAGAAAGGGAGTTACTGGTAATGCTAGCATTAATGTCATATAAATGATCATTAAGACTAAGGAGTGAACGTCTGACCGTTGTCATTCAGGGTGACCTTAGATCTTCTATACTCCGAGTGGTTCTTGATGCGGTCGAGTGGGCATACTTCTTGTCGAATGGAATTGGGTTGTCCGAGTGGAACTCTCAGTCGAATGGGTTGTATCATGTGGTGATTTTAGTCGGTAGAATCTGCTTTCCTTTGAACATCCTTGATTGTAGGGCAGTGTCCTTGGGTAGGGTACTTAGATCAGGTCGATTGCCCTACCCTAGGTACATGTTGTCGTCAAGAACTTGTGCTTTCACTGGCGCACGATCACATTGGGGAAGCTTTAGTTATTTGATCTTATATTATGTTAATTAATTATACCTCCAGAGCAGGAATCATCCTGCTCTGGAGGTATAAATGTAGAAGTGCATTCTCTAGCCAATGCAACCAAAAGACCGATCTGATGGAAGAGACTAGGATGCACATTATACGTCAACACTCCCCCTCACGTGTGGCTCCCTCAGGCCTAAACGTGGATCGAAAGTGGGCTACAATTTAATTGCAGCCAGCCGGTCTTGAACTCAGGACCTCTTGGCTCTGATACCATGTAAAAAGGGAGAGAGAGGATTGGTGGAATAGTACATTGTATTGCTTGAGCCTCGTGGGCATATATATAGGAGTACAATGATCTACTTGGAGTGCATGACAAGCCAGAACAAACCCTAGTCTATCTCATCTTTCCTAATAATCAATATACTCAACGTCCCCCTGCAGTAACAACGGTAGCGATGCAGAGGGTGAGACTGGAGAAGAATCTGAAGTTAAGCCGACAGACAACCCCTCATAGTCGTAACGGTCGATGCATCGCAGAGTCGTGGCTGGAGTGGAAACCGACGAGGTTGCTCAAGCAAGGCGGTAGCCCTTTGTGCCATTTGTAGTGGTAGCCGAGGGCATAGGTGGTGGAGCCGTGGTCGAGGTAGCCGTGCGAAGAATGCCGTGGTCCATGTCGAGTCGGGGTGGCCGGTGTCGAGGAAGTCGTCATGGAGCCGCGGGTGTAAGGGGGCGCCGAGTTAGCATGGGCGCAGTGGTGTCGAAGTAGTGGTGCGCCCGGGAGAAGACATTGTTAATGATGCATCGCGCTGGGGTTGCCAACCCCGGGGACACATCATAGAAGAAGGCACGCGTCGGTGTTGCCAGCACCGGGCATGCTTAGACGGACAAAGACGAAGTTGACGAAGCGCCGGCCAAGCTTGCCAGGCCCGGGGACACGTCGTGGATGAAGGCACGCATCGGTGTTGCCAGCACCGGGCATGCGTAGACGAGGGGCCTGCACGAGTTGTACACCATGTCAGAGAAGTCGGAGGGGCCAGCAAAGAAGAACTCGACGACGATTGCGTCGTCCATCGGCGCGGGGCCATTGTCACCAACGGTTGTCGGAGTAGACAAAGTGATCGGGGTAGATGACGGCAACGCTGGCGACAGGCTGGTGCTTGGACGAAGACGAAGGGGGTGGACGAGCGGCGGCGGCGGCTACGAAGGTAGCGGCGGTGACGGCCAAAGAAGAGAGGCGGCCTGACGGCGGCGGCGGCTAGGTTAGGAGTGCGTCGGCGGTGGTCGAAGTAGGCGAAGAACCCTGACAGCATGACGAAGACCGGCACGGACGATGGCGTTCCCGCGCCAAGGAAGATGGCACGGCGCATACCACGGGAGGCCGATGCACCGTGACGGCGGAGCGGACCGCGGGCCGCAGCGCTACGGCTCGAAGGGGCGATGCAACGGCGGCAGGCGGGTCGGGCGACGGCGGGAAGACCTATGGGCGGCAGCGGGGACCGTGGGGCACGACGCTGCGGCCCGAAGGGGCGACACAATGGCGGTTCGTGGGTCGGTGCAACCGCGGCGACGGCCTCGGGGCGGCGGCGGGGACCACGTAACTCGACACTACGGCCCAAAGGGACGACGCAACGGCGACGCATCAGTCGATGCAGCCGCGAGGAGAACCACGGGGCGGCGGTGCTGCGGCCCGACGGGACGATGCAGCGCAGCCCGATGCTCGATCGGTGGAGAGGTGCGCTGAACTCGGGGACGATCGTCACGGGACCTGCGGAGGCGCACGTAACCGACGGGCCAGGTCGGTCGCGCGACGTAGATGAGCCGGATCGCGGCGGCGAGCGGGTGATCAAGCCGATCACGCGCGAGGTCGGGGAAGCCGCTCGGTGGAGGCGTGGTGGCGGCGGAGTCCGAGATGAAGCCGGTGACGACGGACGGCGTGGGATGTCGTGCGGACAAGCTTGTCAGCACCGGCACCCGGGCTACCAAAGCAACGCGGGCGCCCGGGCAGCGAGGCCCGAGCGACCAACGGAGCAGCGGGGCCTGAGTTGAGGCAGCCAACAAGCCTACGGCAGCCGTCCCGACGCATCCGAGGACGAGGCCGGCGAGGTAGACCTCCGGGCCGCCGTGCAGACGCGACGGAGGCGGGTGATGTGGATTGATGGGCGGGCCGGCGCGTGACCGTCGACTATGATTGGCCGTCGCATGGCGCGAAGCCGCCGGGTCGGGGCGATGCAGGTGTCCCGATCGGAGCAGGGCGGTGACGGTCGGCACAAGGCTACAGGCAGACCGACGCACGAACGACGGCTGGCCCTGACAGGCCGCCTCCGCACGCGTGGCCTCCGGGTCGGAGGAGATGCCGGCTGGTCACGCCGGGGTCAGAGTAGAGGTGCTTGGGATCGACGGCGGTGGTGGGCGACGCAAACCGATCTAGAATAGATCAAAAAGCAAAAAGAAACTGCGCGATCAAGATGACCGGCGGGAGAGAGAAAACCCCGGAGCAAGGCTCGGGGAAAAGACTCTCTAGGGCAGCCGGCCAACACGACTAGCGGACGAACCCTAAGTACGGGTGGCACGGCCCCCGGCGGCGGTCATGGAGGCCGACCGCCCCGGGGGCGGTGCACGGGTGTGGAAGAGGAGGCGGTTAGGGCTTAGGATTGACTTGGCTCCGATACCATGTAAAAAGGGAGAGAGAGGATTTGTGGAATAGTCCATTGTATTGCTTGATCCTCGTGGGCAAATATATAGGAGTACAATGATCTACTTGGAGTACAGGACAAGCCAGAACAAACCCTAGTCTATCTCATCTTTCCTAATAATCAATATACTCAACATCCACCCGCAGTCACAACGGTAGAGACGCAGACAGTGAGACTGGAGAAGAATCCGAAGGCAAGCCGACGGGCAATAATTAATTAATCTAAACTATGTTCTCAGGTTCCTGTTCCCATCGCGCAACTCCATTGAGGGAGTCCTGGATTAGGGGGTGTCCGGATGGCCGGACTATGACCTTCGGCCGGACTCCTGGACTATGAAGATACAAGATTGAAGACTTCGTCCCGTGTCTGGATGGGACTTTCCTTGGCGTGGAAGGCAAGCTTGGCGATACGGATATGTAGATCTCCTCCCATTGTAACCGACTCTGTGTAACTCTATCCTTCTCCGGTGTCTATATAAACCGGAGGATTTTAGTCTGTAGGACGAACAACAATCATACCATAGGCTAGCTTCTAGGGTTTAGCCTCTCTGATCTCGTGGTAGATCTACTCTTGTACTACCCATATCATCAATATTAATCAAGTAGGAGTAGGGTTTTACCTCCATCGAGAGGGCCCGAACCTGGGTAAAAACATCGTGTCCCTTGTCTCCTGTTACCATCCGCCTAGATGCACAGTTCGGGACCCCCTACCCGAGATCCGCCGGTTTTGACACCGACATTGGTGCTTTCATTGAGAGTTCCTCTGTGTCGTCACCTTTAGGCCCGATGGCTCCTCCGATCATCAACAACGATGCGGTCCACGGTGAGACTTTTCTCCCCGGATAGATCTTCGAATTCGGCGGCTTTGTAGTGCGGGCCAATTCGCTTGGCCATCTGGAGCAGATTGAAAGCTACGCCCCTGGCCATCAGGTCAGATTTGGAAGTTTGAACTACACGGCCGACGTCCGCGGAGACTTGATCTTCGACGGGTTCGAGCCACAGCCAAGCGCGCCGCACTGTTACGATGGGCATGATCTAGCTCTGCCGCCGAACAGTGTCCTGGAGGCCGCACCAGTGTCCACTCCGACCCTTAGCTCGGAGCCGACTGCACCAATCGATGACGGGTGGCTGGACACCACCTCGGGGGCTGCAATCTCCCGAACACCATACCTGTCCTTTGCGAAGCTCGTGACTCCAAGGTGCCGGACTCCTTTCCGGATTCCGCACCTTCCGCGCCCCTGCCAATCGAATCTGATTGGGCGCCGATAATGGAGTTCACCACCGCGGACATCTTTCAGCACTCTCCTTTCGGCGACATTCTGAATTCACTAAAGTCTCTCTCTTTATCTGGAGAGCCCTGGCCGGACTATGGTCAGGAAGGTTGGGATGCGGACGACAAAGAAATTCAAAGCCCACCCACCACCCACTTTGTAGCCACTGTCGATGATTTAACCGACATGCTTAACTTCGACTCCGAAGACATCGACGGTATGGACGACGATGTAGGAGACGAACAGGAACCAGCGCCTATAGGCCACTGGACAACCACCCATCTCACGATGTATACATGGTTGATACACCTAAAGGAAACAACGACGAGGAACAAAGGGACGCAACGAGGGACCGTTCCCTCAAAAAGCAATCAAAGCGGCGGCGTAAGCGCCGCTCCAAACCCCACCTTGACAGATAAAACAGCCATCCAGACCCAGCCATAGAGCAGGGCGAACTAGCGGACGATGAACATGCCATCGAGCAACCGTCCGAACAGGGCAACTTGGATAAACAACCCCTGCCCGGCGAAGACAACAGTCCGGACAACGTCACGCCGGACAAGTTGCTTGACCAGAAGAACCTCCAAAAAAGGCTCGTCGCCACTGCGCATAGCCTAAAAATATCCGAACATCATGGTACGCCCAGATATAGGGGCGCCGCACACCCCTTATGTTTCATCGATGAGGTGTTGGATCATGAATTTCCAGCGGGATTCAAGCCCGTAAACATAGAGGCATACGACAGAACAACAGACCCTGGAGTATGGATTGAGGATTACATCCTCCACATACACATGGCTAGAGGAGATGATCTTCACGCCATAAAATACTTACCCCTCAAACTCAAAGGGCCAGCCCGGCATTGGCTTAAAAGCCTTCCCGAAAACACCATTGGAAGTTGGGAAGAGCTCGAGGATGCTTTTCGGGCAAATTTTCAAGGGACCTATGTCCGACCTCCGGATGCGGATGATTTAAGTCATATAACTCAACAACCCGGAGAGTCAGCCCGGAAACGCTGGAACAGATTTCTTACTAAAAAGAACCAGATAGTCGACTGTCCGGACACCGAAGCCTTAGCAGCTTTCAAACACAGTGTTCGAGACGAATGGCTTGCCAAACACCTCGGCCAAGAAAAGCCAAGAACAATGGCCACATTAACAAGCCTCATGACCCGCTTTTGCACAGGAGAGGATAGCTGGTTGGCAAGACGCAGTACCAGCGACCCAAGTACATCCGAAATTAGGGATGGAAACGAGAAACCGCGACATAGCTAGGACGAGCGCTGGACAAAGGGAAACAGCCCGAAGAGCACGACAGTCAACGCCGGATTCAAAAGCTCTCGGCAGAATCAGAAAAAGCTGCCCCCCAAGGATAACAGGGACGAGCTAGCTAACTTAAACAAAATCATGGACAAGATATGTCAAATCCACAGTACTCCCGGGAGGCCTGCAAACCATACCCACAGAGATTGTTGGGTCTTCAAGAAATCCGGTAAACTTATCGCCGAACACAAGGGGCTCGATAAACCAAGCGAGGACGATGATGAACCCCACAAGCAGAGCACCGGAAAACAAAAGAATTTCCCACAAGAAGTCAAAACAGTAAATTTACTTCATGTGACAAAAGGGGAGAACATAGTGGCGCCCACCGAGATACGCGCCATACGGCCTATCCTGCAGGAGTCCCGCCATCGTTGTTAAAACCAATCACCTTCAACCATCGAGATTACTCGAAGTATCCGAAATGCAGGCTGGACTGCCTTGGTATTAGATCTGATAATTGACGGACTCCACTTTACACAAGTCCTAATGGACGGCGGCAAGGATTTAAACCTGATATATCAGACACAATCCATAAACCGGGATAGACCCAACAACAATTCGCCAAAGCAACACTTCCTTTCAAGGGGTAACGCCAGCCCAGATGCCCATTATACGGGCTCTCTCCTGTTAGAAGTTATGTTCGCTCACCCGACAACTTCCGCCCGAAAAGCTAACCTTCCACATCGCCCCATTTACAAGCAGCTATCAAGCACTCTGGGGCGTGAAGCTTTACCGCTTTAACGCAATACCGCATTATGCATCCCTTTATACTTAAAATGCCCAGTCCACGAGGCATCATCTCATTAAAGGAAATATCGAGTGTTCCTCGAGCACGGAAGATTGTGCGGCTGCATTAACAGCCACACACTAAACCGGCTTCATTAGGCAAAGCACCTAAACAGGTCGTTCAGAACCCGGACATGGCTAGACGAGTCCGGCGTAAGGGCTTACTAGCCGCATACCCCCGTTCAAGGGGCTCCGCGCATGTACAACAAGAGACAATAAAGCTCAATTTTATTCATTTTTTAAAACGTACTTTGTTTATTTAATGTAACATATATTTTCGCACGATCTTCTTCAACTAAGTTCCTCTCTTTTACAGATGAACATCGTGCTACACCCGTCCAGGATACGGCACAACGGAGACACAGGCGCAGACGTGTAGTAGGGACCCGTTGCAAGGATTCTTTTCAGATTAAGACCCTGCGTAAACCTTTTTTACTATCTCTTGTTGATACACATCCCCCGGTTTCTTGCTATAACCGAGGTGGAGGCTGGCGTCTTGGCATTGGCCACGTCAGAACTTTGCGCATACCTGGACACCAGGGGCTTATTACTAAGGGCGTTGTTCAGCCCGTTTTCATAAAGACCGAATACCTTAGGGAGTGTTCGGAGTCGCGAGTTTGGCCTTATATGCATCAGCTCCGAATCATGTCTTTGGTCAAATGTTGGGTTTGCCCGGCTCCTGTGTTTTGCTGCCTTACTTTCCGCTCTATATATCGGCTAAGGCGGCACCAGGAGAACTACTGCGATTGTGCCCCGGTTCGGCCGGGCGAGCACCTCAGTAGAGAAAGCCGAAAACTGACTGTAATGATGTAGCGTGAGACTGGTCAACCACTCGATGACCCACCGGAATCTTTAGGATTCCTCCGCATTAACGAAGGGCCGTTTCTCGGTCACCACACGCCCCGAATTCGGGCGAGCGGCGCCCCTAGGGGCTATATAGTAGCCCCACTGTCAAACTCCTATGGCTAAGTGAAAGTGATAAAGCATTATAGTCCGGTTGCCTAGTTCGCTACGCTATCACCTCCTTTATAGGACCAAGACGTTGGATCAAGTGTGAAAATGCGCCTTAGGGGGTGTCCGGATGGCCGGACTATGACCTTCGGCCGGACTCCTAGACTATGAAGATACAAGATTGAAGACTTCGTCCCGTGTCCGGATGGGACTTTCCTTGGCGTGGAAGGCAAGCTTGGCGATACGGATATGTAGATCTCCTCCCATTGTAACCGACTCTGTGTAACCCTAGCCCTCTCTGGTGTCTATATAAACCGGAGGGTTTTAGTCCATAGGACGAACAACAATCATACCATAGGCTAGCTTCTAGGGTTTAGCCTCTCTGATCTCGTGGTAGATCTACTCTTGTACTACCAATATCATCAATATTAATCAAGCAGGAGTAGGGTTTTACCTCCATCGAGAGGGCCCAAACCTGGGTAAAAACATCGTGTCCCTTGTCTCCTGTTACCATCCGCCTAGACGCACAGTTCGGCCGTTGGGGGTATGCCAGTATGTGTGGGTAACTTGCTAGCAAGTGGATAAGTAGCGAGTCGCTGCCGACGGCCATTTTTGTGGTTATTTATAGCTAGTAGCTGGCTAGGGGATTGGACATTTTATAATTCTATCCTGTGGGAGCATGGGAAGCCTTCGCTGGAGCGCGGGAAGACTAAGTGGAGTCACGTATCACACACATCTTGCTTACAGGAATCGTTAGTGTTCTATTGGCTGACCGCAAAAAGTTCATCTATGTGAACTGTATGTCACGTACCACACAGATCTTGTTAAGTAGAACCGTTTATGGTGTGTTGCCTAATCGAAAACAGTTCATCCGAGTGAACTGTATGTCGTATATTGCACATACCTTGATCTCGCTGACCGTTTCTATTGAGTTCCCTAATCGCAAACAGTTCATGCGAGTGAACTGTATGCCGCATATCGCACGCACAACTTGATATGGCTGCCCGTTTCTGTTGTTCTGGCAAATCGCAAATAGTTCTTCTGGATTAACCGTATGCCGCGCATCGAACACACAACTAAAATCTAAATCATTTTTTATGTCTCCGCCATCACAAACTTTTTGTATCTTTTCTGATGGGTTTTTTTACAACAACATTTTCGATTAATGCATCACACACATTTTCATCGAAGGGTCTATGATTGTGGTGTCGCATTTGGACCATCCTGCAGTAGTGATTACAAGGATCATGATTCGCTAACCTAGCTTTCAAGAGGTTGCAACTTAGTCTTTTTCGTCCTAGGAGCTCCTCTTTATATAATAGGTGGAGTTCCTAGGTTTACAGAAGATTTCGGTTCATACTATTAACCCGTATCCTACTCCAACTCTGGCTCATCTTATCTCCCAAGTTAGGAAATCAGCCACCTCTTGGGCCTTCTATTCAAGCTGGCCTGCTGGTAGCTTATTCATGAGCCGGCCTTCTACCAGATGTCCTCCGAGGCCTTTGGGCCTTCTTGTCTCCTCTATGACCCTGGAAACGCGTTCCACGAAGCCTCCGTGCTCCTGGCTTGGTCTAGACTCTTGCCGGGTCATAGCCATGGGGAACATCCCCAACAACCGGGATTTTGAGGATACTTCAGGTTATCCCGAGGTTGAGGTCTTTCAACGTAGCTTGTGGTAATTTATGATGGACGGGTTGGAGCCCCCCTGCAGGGTTATATCTTTCGAAAAGTCGTGCCCACGGTTATGTGGCGACATGGAAATTTATAACCTCCGGTTGTAGAGAACTTGACAATAAATCTACTTAAAATACACCAACTATGTGCACAACCGTGATCGTCTCTTTTCGAGGAAGTTCGAGAAGAGAACACGGTGAGGTTATGTTCGACTCATAAGTAGGTGCTCTGAATCATTTCTTGATCATTACTAGTTCATGTCTATTTATACGCAGTTTACTCTTCTTATTCTTGTACTCGTAAGTTAGCCTGATATAAATGCTTAATGTTTGCTGCAACCTCACCACTTAACTATTCCTCACCCATTAAGCTTTGCTAGTTTTGACATCCATGTTAAGAGATTACTAAGTCCCATAAAGGCTCACAGATTACTAGAACAGGTGTAGGTACAGGTAAAGCGATGGTTTGACATGAGGGCGATGCTTATTCTATTTGCAGATTCCCAGTTGGCAACCTGGGATTAGCAGGGTGGACGTCGTTCTTCTTTCATTTGATTTCACCTGTAGTCGGATCCCGCTATTTTGTATGATGGTTGCTATGTAATGATATAATTGAGATATTCATGTTGTAGCTTGTGGGGAGTGTAAGCCTTTATCTGGTATTCTCATCCATTCAGTACATTGTATGTTGTAATAATATCCATCTTGGGAAGCGGCTCCGATATGTGGTTCTATCCTTAGCAGGACTTCCAAGTTCCTTGAGGATAGGACCGCATATTACGCATTATAGAGATGTGTCAACTGTTAATATAAATCGTGAAGCCAATATGTGTGTTATGTCTTAGTGAAACAGGTAGAGAGCACGTGATACGATAGTGTGGCTATGTAATTTCTTTGCCCCTGCCATGAATATGATTGTATTTATCTCTATTGCTAGCTAAAACTACCTCTGTCTAGATTTATTGGTCCCATTTGTATTTTGTGCAAATTCTGATCGTAGATTTGACTAGCAAAATATAAGTTGCATGAAACAAACTTATATCGTTAGATCTGTATTCAAAAGAAGTGGTACTGTTTTTGTTGTATGTAACCTTTTTCTAGTTAAATTAAAGGTTAAATGTTTAATCCAAAATATAATAGAACTAAGGGCATATACAATGGTGACGTATGGATACATATGCCCCATGACAAAATGTAGTTTATGGCATTTATATTGATTTTTTCTCTCCAATGCAAGCAACTACTAGTGGGTCTCATCAAAGAATAAAAAATGATTCTCACTAGACACCCATCCCTACTCTTCACTTCAACTTTCCAACTTTATGCACCGGACCTCACTTTTTATCTCCAAGCACCGGCCTCCTACAAAGGATCCCGCTTCCCATCTGAACCTACTTTTCTTGTCATCCGATTTTACATGGCATACGAGGTGTCATATTGAGGCATGCCCTAATAAATCAGGACCGTCGAGGTAGTATATTCAATTTTTTTCCTGAAAGGAAAAAACATTATAGGGGGCATGGACGGCGACGGTCCTCCCGGCCCGTACGGTCCACACTGCCGACGTCTTCCACTCAACGCAAAGGCAGAAGCTGGGACAACGCTAAAAAAAAGGCAGGCTGGGACAGAGCCTTAGAAGCCACTCGGTTTCCCATAAAGCCCCTCGTGTCACCTCAAATTGGCCAAATCACAACACCGAGTCCAAAAAAACCCCTGACTTTGTCTCAAAAAAAAACCTAAGCCCCGGCTGCACCAGCTCCCATTCCTCGCCAGCGAGCTCACCGGACACAGCCCAAAGCCAAGATGGTAAGCGGATCTAGACTTCTCCACCTAGTTTGAAAGGATGCCCCTTGTCGGGATGAGTTGGTGCTGATCGGTTAGCAGCGGATATTGATCAGGATCTGTGTATGGGATCCTCGCCTTGACACCTCTAGATATGATCCCTTTGTGTTCTCGATTCTGATTTAGTCCTGATGTTTGTGCTTGGTTAGGAGAAATAGGTTCTATCATTTTCGTGGATCCACGTGATACGTTGGTTTTGTGCAGTTCTGGGCTAGCAATGCTCGGATCATTGGATTTACCGTGAGCATCGAGCCTTTTACGGGAATCGGATGCTATTATTTTATTTCTCGCGACGAGGATGGATGAGGAATAGGTAGATACAGGGGTTATTTGAGTCGAATGGAAATGGAAATTAGGTATCTATGTTCTCCCTCAAGTCCTCATAATGGGGAGATTGGATGATTTGTCGCGATTTATTCCGTCTTGGAATGATTAGTACTAATGAATTAGTGATGACTCTTCACATAGAAATTGGATATTTGTATTTGCTATTGCCATCAGAATTCGTACTTTGGGATTGTGTGGTGGAATCAAGAGCATGGGTAGAAATCTCAGTGGTGACGTGCTAAATTGCATGGAGTCGTGCATTGTTTGATGTAATTCTCTAGTGTACACAAACCTTTGTAGCATGTTGCCGATGGAACAACTGCCGATCTTACATCCTGCCAAACATAGGTGTTGAATGCAAATTTTGCTCACAATATCATGTAAACATTTTCGTGTTTAGGTTTTGTACCCCTTTTGGTGGAGATGGTTATCCAACTTAAGCTGTCAACTCCTTAGCTTTGGTTATTGTAGTTTCATAGTAGTGTGTACATTTGGGGAAAAGGATGCACCTTTTCTCGGTAATGAAATATTGATGCCACCACAGAAAAGTAAGCATGTTGTGATGTAGTGGTGGCACTGTTGTGGGTTGTCCCTTGGTTAGTAAACTGCCTACTAGGCAGGAAAAAGTGTCGGTGAACTCACTATTATTTGCTGGAAGGTCAACTGACAACTGCATGTAACTGGCTAATATATTGATAGTTTTGCTATCATTTGAGCCCTGTATATGTGGAGTTAGCAGTTTGAGTGCTTATTTATATTGTTCAATGTATCTTTTTCGCTTAATGGTGGCCTTTCTCTTCCCGTATGCCAGACTACTTCCAGGCGCCTTGCTGACAGGAAAACAGTGAAGTTCCAGAAGAACAACACCAAGAGGGTTTCGGTGCCTGAAACTACTTTGAAGAAGGGGAATGGCTATCCTGTTGGACCTATAGTGCTTGGATTCTTCATCTTTGTGGTCATCGGATCATGTATGCATTCCAATCTTCTCTCAATCTCTTATGTTCAATCTAGTTTACTGCCACTTGTCACATGCTCACTTACATAGCATTTGGCATCAGCCACTTTGCTTTGGAAAGATATTTACTAGTGACTACATTTCTTTAATCTTAGCTGTTGTCATGAGTATGATTCCATGAACATTTTTATTATTCATGTCCTATGTAAATAGTGTATATTCTTCTTTAGAGTCCTGCGCTAGATAATCTTTGACATTGATCTTGTCTGTGCACTCCGGGAGCCATTGACCTATTTTCTATGAATGTAAGGCTATTACAAGATTCTAGCAAACCCTTCGACTCAAAAGCAACATAACTATGATTGTGCAGGAACCGAAAGGTTGCATCTATCTCATGATTTTCATGAACGTACGTTGTGTAGTTCTGCCATTTTTTCTTGATTGTCCATATGGAACTTGAGGGTTGTGTACGTTGTTGCTGTTTGCCTGTCTTTCAGCATAACTAAGATGAAATGTTTCATTTTAGTATCGCTTATTTTGTAATCTCAAAAGAAAGATCTTCCAGCTGATTTGCCTCTTTTAACATGCTACAACTCTGTCTGTGCAGCTCTGTTTCAGATAATCAGGACAGTGAGCAGTGGTGGGATGGCCTGAACACCCTCATACATTAATACAGTTGCAGCTAAATTTGTTTGATGTCGTCATAGTTTGTCTTCTTAAAAGTACCTGGTTTGAGTTGATGTTGTAAGAACTGTAAACAGAGTTATGAATTTTATACATATTAAACGGACAAGTTTGTCTCTGATCAATGTTTTTAGTCGCATTTGCATGTTGAAGCAATCTTTGTTTGCAACAAAGAGCCTATGATAAATAACCCAATATGAGCTAAATGTAGAACCGATGCTCACTGTTTTTGGCAGCAAATCCTTATGTCAGAGTCCCCTGCTGCTGCTGAGTCATCGCAACCAACGTCTAGTTGTGGTTATGTGCCGAGCTCGGTGCTTGGTCGAGGTGTTATTGCTAGATTTGTCCGCATCCCTTGCCCCTCCCCCTCCTAGCCATGGCGAGCTATTTTGGTCGATTCAGTTTGGTGCCCTCCAAGTGTTCACGAAGTTCCTCTATTTTTGCTGCTTTCTTATTTGCTGCGCGCTAGGGCTTGTGCCCTCCAAGTGTTCATGAAATTCCTCTATTTTTGCTATTTTCTTATTTGATGCAAGCTAGGTCTTGTAGCCCATGTTGCTACATATTGGGCCAATTCCTAGAGCTCGTGATTACTAATTATCCTGAAACACTGGAGCATGAGAAAAGGAGGTGACCTTCTGTTATGCTCTTTTTTTGCCGAATTAACTTGGTTCTCTTTCTCTCTCCACCTTTAGATCGACATAGTACCATCTTACACCATAATTGACGGTTTTCAACACCGTGGCACTGATCGCCCCCTCCCCCCTCACACACACCCGTAGGTGAGTTCTTTCTGATTGCTTCATTCTCCCTATCCTACCCATCAAATCCGAGTTATACTGATGTGCAACTAGATCTCCTTGTAGAATTTTAGTTTTTTGTTTTTTTATATTTATAACGGGGCATCGTATTATTAACTAACTTTTATTCTCTATACACTGAATGCAAACGAGGTATTTTGTGTTTTTTCTCTGTTTTGCACAAGTGGCGTGCAACTGTTTTCATGCCTTTTATTATCTGGAAGCAACAGCAAGGATATATCATACATGAGGGTACTTAAAGGCCAGCTAGGAAATAAAATAGCTTCAAATTGCAAAGTCGAGAACCTACTTTTGTAAGTACACTTTTAGTGCTGCCACTATCGTGAACTATATGCAGCATGGAACACTAATTATTCTTCTGCATTGTTCTCTATCTTGACAACTACTGTAGTGTTGGTTGAAGCAATGGCATGTATGACTGATGTAATTACATCTCAATAAGAACTATTTGGTGCATAGTATATTGGTCCCAGTCTACTTGCTGTAAATGCCTGATTTTGATGGATTTTTTTCATAGATTTGATTATACAATCTAGAATTTTTACCCTTTTGAGCCAAATTCAACAGAGTATATCATCCAGTACTAGCAATTTCAATTATCATGGTGTATTAAAGTCAAAGCTAAATCCACTATGAACTACTAGAAATCTGTACATTTACTAAAAGATTCACAGTTATATATATTTACTTTTCAGTTGTATTTTTTTGGAACAAGTGTTAGAATATGGGCTAATGGTACCTATGTACAGTAACTTAAGTATGTCCCAGGTACACTATATGCCCAGCAATTTTACAAAGTAAATGATGCATTTCCTTTCGCATGGATAGACAAAAAGTCGGCGGAGGGCTTCTATGCCACATCCATGGCTACTGCTGGAAGTTGATTGTCGGTCTTCATGTCCTGAAATGCTACTTTTATAGATTAGGCACGTATATTCCTCATTTTGTGTTGTTGTGTGTGCACAGTGCACATGTGAATTCTTCCTGCATTCAATTTCAAAATTAAATGAATATTCTTATAATGAAGACTTACTTAACTTTTGTAGGGCGCAAACATAAGGGTTGGACTCACAATGAACCATCATGAAGCCAGCGATCCGTGTCAACTGGATGTTCTAGTTCTCATTTTGTACATCTGATGTCTCATACTTTCATCTTTTTGTTGTCCTTCTGTAAATCTAGTGTATGGTGTCTTAATGCTTAGCACATACTAAAGTGTATGTATGTGATAATTAGTTAATGGAATAAAAACATGTTTGGTGGACCTGATGTATGTTGTCTTGGTGATTATGCTTTAGAACACATGAACTATATGTATGCAACAATTAGTATCATATGTTAACTAAGGTTGTGGTTTGCTAAACAAAATGTTGATTAACTGTTGGTTAGCAAAAGTAAACACTGTCTAATTGTTGGTCAGCAAAACAAACCCCGTCTAATAGTCGGTCAAGAAAGGCTAACACCAAGCCCAACAAAATGTTGGTCCGGAGAGAATCGCCCATCAAATGGTGTGTCAGGAAAGGCCCATGAATGCCCCCAACAGACTGTTGGTCGGGAAAGGCCCATGGCAGGCCCAACAGACTGTTGGTCGAGAAAAATACCCCTTAGACATCAAGCAATCAGTCGGGAAAGATATGTCGGTTGGGAAAGGGCTTTCGCATCTGGACTTTCCACAACAGACATTATCGGCCGGCAATAGTTTTTCCCGACCGACTGTTTGTTGGTGGAAGCTGTATTTCTGACCAACCCGGCTGTCGGGAATGTAGTGTTGTGGTGTAGTGTTGGATGCCAAGTTCGCTGAAGTGCTTGCGCTTCTACCTCCACCGGCTGCACCGCTGCAACAACAACAACAACAACAACAACAACAACAACAACAACAACAACAACAACAACAACAACAACAACAACAACAACAACAACAACAACAACAACAACAACAACAACAACAACAACAACAACAACAACAACAACAACAACAACAACAACAACAACAACAACAACAACAACAACAACAACAACAACAACAACAACAACAACAACAACAACAACAACAACAACAACAACAACAACAACAACAACAACAACAACAACAACAACAACAACAACAACAACAACAACAACAACAACAACAACAACAACAACAACAACAACAACAACAACAACAACAACAACAACAACAACAACAACAACAACAACAACAACAACAACAACAACAACAACAACAACAACAACAACAACAACAACAACAACAACAACCACCACCACCACCACCACCACCTCCACGTCGCGATCCAGCCCTCCATTGAGTGAGGCGTGTTCCTCTGGAGGAATGACAAAATTATGGTGCCGCCACCGCTGCTGCTATGGCTGAGGCGGAGGAAGTTTACGAGGGCGATTTCAAGGATGAGGTTGATCAGAATCAGAACTATGTGCAACCACGAGCACGACCACCAGGTCTTCCACATGCATATAATCGCAACGGCAGGGCTGCACCACTACCTCACGTACGAGATCCTGACCATCTCCCTAAACTAAAATTGAATATTCCACCATTTGAGGGTAGATATGTTCCTGATATATATCTTACTTGGGAGTTAGAAACTGAAGAATGTTTTACATGTTTACAATATCCCGAGGAGAGACGTGTTGCTGCTGCTCTCTGTGCATTAACTAGTTTTGCTTGTGTGTTGTGGTCTGAATATCTTAGATTATATACCAATAATATCCCAACTACTTGGACTGCTTTGAAAGCTACTATGCGTACTCATTGGGTTCCACCATATTATCAACGTGAATTACTATTAAAATTGCAGCATTTAAGACAAGGAAAAAATCCTGTAGAAGAATATTATCAGGAATTACAAACTGGCTTGATTAAATGTGGTATTGTTGAGGATAATGAAGCTATGCTTGCATATTTTATGGGTGGATGAAATAGAGAGATTCAGACCATTTGAGAGTATAAGGAGTATAATAATATCACTCGTTTATTCCATCTTGCTTGCAAAGCTGAACGTGAAGTGCAGGATCGACAGGCATTGGCGCGGACTAACTTTTCTGCAGGTCGACCTTCATCATGGACTCCGCGTGCATCCTCTACTTCCAGACATTTTGCTGCACCGGCACCTCCGCCAGCTGCCACCTCCAGCCGTGATACAAGAAAGCAGGAACAACCACCACTATCAGCCAAGAGCACACATGCTGGGTCTGCACATAGCTCTTCTTCATCCATGGCATCAACATTGCATACACATGATATTATTTGTCGTCGTTGTAAGGGAAGACGTCATTATGCGAGAGAATTCAAATCTCAACATGTGATGATTGCTACTGAGGATGGTGGGTATGAGTTCGCTAGTGATTATGATGAAGAGACTTTGGCTCTTATTACAAGTGAAGAACACGCTGGAGATGATTCTGAACATGAGACACAATACATGGCTGCTGAAGGCACTGACATGTATGAAAGTTTAGTTTCACAACATGTTTTGAGTGTGCAAGTCACACAAGCTAAGCATCAGAGGCATAATTTATTCCATACAAAGGGAGTTGTGAAGGAGCGTTTTGTTCGCGTCATCATAGATGGAGGGAGCTGCAATAACTTCCCTAGCATGGAGATAGTGGAGAAGCTATCTCTCACCACAAGACCACATCCACATCCTTACTACATCCAATGGTTCACAAACAGAGGCAGGGTTAAGGTAACACGTACTGTTCGTGTGCATTTTAGTATCGCTAGATATGTTGTTATGTTGATTGTGATGTGGTACCCACGCAAGCATGTTCCTTATTACTTGGTAGACCATGGAAATTCGATAAAAATTATGTACACCATGGTAGAAACAATCAGTATACTCTTGTTCATAAGGATAAACATATTAATTTGCGTCCTATGACTCCCGATTCCATGTTCAAAGATGATATTAATCGAGCTAGTAAAGCAAAACAGGAGCAAAATAAGAGTGAAAATCAGATAGTGGCAAAAGAATTTGAGCAACAAATGAAACCTAATAATAAACCTTCTAGTGTTGCTTCTGAAATTAAATTGAAAAGTGGATGTTTACTTGCCACCAAATATGATATTGATGTTCTAGATTGCAGCAAGTCTGTTTGCTATGCCTTTGTGTGCAAAGAGGCATTATTTTCATTCGAAGACGTGCCTTCCTCTTTGCCTCCTGCTGTCACTAACATTTTGCAGGATTTTGATGATGTCTTTCCACAAGACGAGCCACCCGGATTACCACCTATTCGAGGGATTGAGCATCAGATTGACTTAATTCCCGGTGCTTCACTACTAAACCGTGCACCATACCATACCAATCCAGAGAAGACGAAGAAGATTATGCGTCAAGTCCAGGAGCTGCTCGACAAAGGTTATATACGCGAATCCCTTAGTCCTTGTGTTGTTCCTATTATTCTAGTGCCGAAAAGGATGGTGCTAATTCTTGAGCTTGGATTGGCTTTTCCCTTGAAGAGGGAAGGGTGATGTAGAAAAGTAGAGATAAGTATTTCCCTCAGTTAAGAACCAAGGTATCAATCCAGTAGGAGATACAAGCAAGTCAACAATCTATGCACCTGCACAAACAATCAAACACTTGCACTCAACGCGATAAAGGGGTTGTCAATCCCTTCACGGTCACTTGCAAGGATGAGATCTAATAGAGCTAGATATAAAAGAGTACTAAAATGTAAAACAAAATAAAAGTAAATAAATTGCAGCAAGGTATTTTTGGGTTTTTCGGTTTATAGATCTGAAAATATATGATGGAAAATAGACCCGGGGGCCACAGGTTTCACTAGAGGCTTCTCTCTTGAAGGAAAATATTACGACGGGTGAACAAATTATTGTTGAGCAATTGATAGAAAAGTTATGACGATATCTAAGGCCATGCTTATGAATATAGGCATCACGTCCGTGTCAAGTAGACCGAATCCTGCCTGCATCTACTACTATTACTCCACACATCGACCGCTATCCAGCATGCATCTAGAGTATTAAGTTCATAAGAACGGAGTAACACCTTAAGTAAGATGACATGAGGTAGAGGGATAAACTCAAGCAATATGATGAAAACCCCATCTTTTTACCCTATGGCAACAATACAATACGTGCCTCGCTATCCCTACTTTGTCACTTGGTGAGGACACCGCAAGATTGAACCCAAAACTAAGCACCTCTCCCATTGCAAGAAAAACCAATATAGTTGGCCAAGCCAAACCGATAATTTGATGAGAGATACAAAGATATCAAATCATGCATATATGAATTCAGAAAAGACTCAAATAATAGTGTAGATAATGTGATCATAAATCCACAATTCATCGGATCTCGACAAACGCACAACAAAAGAATATTACATCGGATAGAACTCCAAGAACATCAAGGAGAACATTGTATTGAAGATCAAAGAGAGAGAATAAGCCACCTAGCTAGTAGCTATGGACCCGTAGGTCTGTGGTAAACTACTCACGCTTCATCGATAGAGCAATAGAGTTGATGTAGATACCCTCCATGATCGAATCCTCCTCCAACAAGATGCCGGAAAAGGCGCCAAGATGGTATCTCACAGAAACAGAGGCTTGCAGCAGCGGAAAAGTATTTTGGTGGACGCTTTTGTTGGTTTGGGCATTTTTTTGAATTTATAGGCAAAGAATTAGGGTTAGAGGAGTCCCGTGGAACCCAGAAGCCAGGGGGCGCCCCCTAGGGCGCGTCCTGAGGGCTTGTGGAGCCCTCGAGACTCTTCTTCCTTCCTCTCCAAGTCCTATGTGTGTCTTCTGGTCCAAGAAAAATCATTGTAAAGTTTTACTCCGTTCGGACTCCGTTTGATATTCCTTTTCTGTAAAACTCAAAAACAAGGAAAAAACAGAAACTGGCACTGGGCTCTAGGTTAATAAGTTTGTCCCAATAATAATATAAAATATCATAATAATGCATATAAAACATCAAAACCAGATAATATAATAACATGGAACAATAAAACATTATAGATACATTGGAGATGTATCAAGCATCCCCAAGCATAATTCCCACTCGTCCTAGAGTAGGTAAATGATAAAAACCGATTTTTTGATGTGGAATGCTACCTAACGTATTTATCCATGTAATTTTATTTATTGTGGCATGAATATTCAGATCCATAATATTCAAAACAAAATTTTAATATTGACATAAAAACAATAATACTTGAAGCATACCAATAAAGCAATCATGTCTTCTCAAAATAACATGGCCAAAGAAAGTTATCCCTACAAAATCATATAGTCTGGCTATGCTGCATCTTCATCACACAAAGTATTTTATCATGCACAACCCCGATGACAAGCCAAGCAATTGCTTCATACTTTTGGTGTTCTCAAACTTTTTCAACTTTCATGCAATACATGTGCGTGAGCCATGGATATAACACTATAGGTGAAATAGAATATGGTGGTTGTGGAGAAGACAAAAAGAAGGAGGTAGTCTCACATCAACTAGGCGAATTAACGGGCTATGAAGATGCCCATCAACAGGTATCAATGTGAGTGAGTAGGGATTGCCATGCAACGGATGCACTAGAGCTATAAGTGTATGAAAGCTCAAAAAGAAACTAAGTGGGTGTGCATCCAACCCACTTGCTCACGAATACCTATGGCAATTTGAGGAAGCCCATCATTGGAATATACAAGCCAAGTTCTATAATGAAATATTCCCACTAGTATATGAAAGTGACAACATAGGAGACTCTCTATCATTAAGATCATCGTGCTACTTTGAAGCACAAGTGTGGAAAAAGGATAGTAGCATTGTCCCTTCTCTCTTTTCTATCATTTTTTTGTTTGGGCTTCTTTGGCCTCTTTTATTTTTTGTAAAGTCCGAAGACTCATCCCAACTTGTCAGGGAACCATAGCTTCCATCATCCTTTCCTTACATGGGACAATGCTCCAATAATGATGATGATCACACTTTTATTTACTTACAACTCAAGAATTACAACTAGATACTAGAACAAAATATCACTCTATATATATGCCTCTGACAGTGTACCGGGATGTGCAATGATCAAGAGTGACACGTATAAAAATATATGAAGGTGGCCTTGCCACAAATATTAAGCCAACTACATGATCATGCAAAGCAATATGACATTTATGGTGTGTTTCATAATAAAACGGAACGGTGGAATTTGCATGGCAATATATCTCATAATGGCTACGAAAATGCCATAATAGGTAGGTATGGTGGCTGTTTTGAGGAAGGTAATGGTGGGTTTAATGCACCGGCGAAAATTGCGCGGTACTAGAGAGGCTAGCAAAGGTGGAAGGGTGAGAGTGCGTATAATCCATGGACTCAACATTAGTCATAAAGAACTCACATACCTAATGCAAAAATCTATTAGCCATCGAAACAAAGTACTACACACATGCTCCGAGGGGGGTAGATTGGTAGGAAAAGACCATCGCTCTTCCCCGACCGCCACTCATAAGGAAGACAATCAAAAAATAAATCATGCTCCGACTTCATCACATAACAGTTCACCATACATGCGTGCTATGGGAATCACAAACTTTAACGCAAGTATTTCTACCAATCCACAATTACCCACTAGCATGACTCTAATATCACCATATTTATATTTCAAAACAATCATAAGGAATCAAACTTCACGTAGTATTCAGTGCTCTTTATATGAAAGTTTTTATTATATCCCTCTTGGATGCCCATCATATTAGTACTAAATTCACAACCTAAGAAAATTACCATGCTGTTTAGAGACTCTCAAAATAATATAAGTGAAGCATGAGAGTTCAACAATTTCTATAAATAAAGCCACCACCGTGCTCTAAAAAGATATAAGTGAAGCACTAGAGCAAATGGCCTAGCTCAAAAAATATAAGTGAAGCACATAGAGTATTCTAATAAATTCGCAATTCATGTGTGACTCTTTCAAAAGGTGTGCATAGCAAGGATGATTGTGGCAAACTAAAAATCAAAGACTCATATCATACAAGACGCTCCAAGCAAAACACATATCATGTGGTGAATAAAAATATAGCCTTAAGTAAATTTACCGGTAGACAAAGACGAAAGAGGGGGTGCCATCCGGGGCATACCCAAGCTTAGATGTTTGGTTGTCCTTGAATATTAACTTGGGGTGCCTTGGGCATCCCCAAGCTTATGCTCTTTCCACTCCTTATTACATTGTCCATCCAATCTTCACCCAAAACTTGAAAACTTCACAACACAAAACTCAACAAGAATACTCATGAGATTTGTTAGTATAAGAAAGTAAATTACCACTTTTTGGTACTGTTTTGAACTCATTATTTATTTATAGTGGTGTAATATCTACTGTATTCCAACTTCTCCATGGTTCATACCCCCCGATAATACCCATAGAAAACAGAATCTGTCAAAAACAGAACAGTCTGTAGCAATCTGAAAACTTCATATACTTCTGTAACTCCAAAAATTCTGACATATTAGGACAACCTGGGCAATTTGTATATCAATCATGTCTAAAAAATTCAGAGTTTTTCCACGCTTCTGTGATTTTTAGAAATTCCGGCAATGAGCACAAAAGTTTTTGTTTTTTAGCAAGATCAAATCAACTATCACCGTAGACCATCCCAAAGGTCTTGCTTGGCTCAAACTCTAATTAAAAGACCAAAGCACAATTATTACGGAGGTAATAATGTGTATTTATTGCAAAACACCAAAAACCAAAAACATAAAAATAAAATTGGGTTGCCTCCCAACAAGCGCTATTGTTTAACGCCCCTAGCTAGGCATAAAACATAGATCTAGGTATTGTTATCTTTGGTATGCTTCTCCATAAATGTGTTCTTGTCAGAAGGTTTTGCAAAGATAACTGGGAACACATTATCCATAGAAATTTTAGCATTGTCAAGCTGCCCATCACTACTAGGGAAAAGCATAGCAGCAGCGCGGGACGATGCGCTACTAATAAGGCACTATGTCTAACGTGTAGCAATAGCGCCTGTCATCCCACGCTAATGCTATACATGGATAGCAGTAGCGCGCTTTGGTGAACAGTGCTGCTGATATTATCTGCGGCGCTTTTCTGAAGCGCCATCGCTAAGCGGCCATCGCTAACTTTGTTCCCCTCGCTACTACTATTTTTATTACTTTTTTTCTGCATATTTGTTTTGTATTTGAATAGGCTTTATACAATAATCTTAGCATATCATGCACATACAAATGTTATCATAGCACATACATACAACTAGTCTCATCAAATCATCTCATCATCATAATCATTATCCAACACAAAGTGGCCTTTTCTCATCATCTCGAAAATAGCGATACAAGTCTCGATTACTTGCAACTACATCATCATCCATCTAAACAATGATATACGCAACAAGAGCTATGACTTTGAGTGAGAGCGGAACTATGCAGTACATGAGTTTGTATCCCTCTCTCGCATTAGCGTGAACCTAAACTAACTACTGCCGCTTCTAAACCGGAAACCGGTACACCTAGGCCTGACACTCCGGCCACTCATCGTATATATACTCCTGGCGTAGTACTTCTTTGCCATCGATGATCTATGCACCTGCATCGTCACATGAGTCGATGATATGCAACATATATAGTTGAGAAACAGAAAGAGACAGACTTGGCAAAAATAGAAGCAACATATCATAAGCATAAATAACAAAGTTGATCATACCCAAAATGCCCTAACTAGAGTGATCGTCGCTAGTCGAGGAGGACGGTTTAATTACATCACAAATAAAGTTTCGTCGTGCATAACTCAAAGTTTGGTTATACAGAAAGTATGGACCAAACGGACACATTGTCATATATCGACAATCACTCCAACATGTCGTGCCATCCATCCAAGTGAGGGAGATAGTCCGTGAGCCTAGTGAAAGGCTTCAGTTCGAGACGCTGAGAGGCTACCCGTGTTAGGACGTCTTCCCGCGACATTTCTCCTTCTTCGTAGAACATCCCTGTTTTTCCGACGACTTCCTTCATGATGATTTGGGCAAGTTTGCGCTGGATGTGGTAGAACTCAGCTCTAAGTCAATGATCCTCGATATCTCCTACGTTCTTTGCCCATTGCAGAATATGGACATCGCCGGATGTAGCTGACATGCGAAGGTTTTGGTGATCCCATCTGTACTCCATCATGTGGTGTAGGACATAGAATCCAACATTAAGAGAATCACTCGGTTGCTGGATGCAGCAGAAGTCGGCCTTATGGCCGAAGGCGAGCCTGCCGCCCCTTCTCTTCTTATCCTTGACCTCTCCACCCCGTGCTTCGTAGTAAAACATAGCACTGTCAAGAACATCCTTGATGTGGGTGTAATCCTTTTTGTGAATGTTCTTCGAGGAGTCCAAGTAAAGAGCGTGGGAGTATCGGGGGTAGAGGATGATGAGGACGGCGCGCCCGCCGCTGTGCAAAATAAGTACACCTCAAATTAATTAGCCTCCACCGTGCAAATGAATGATTGAAATCGAAGGAAGGATATCCGCGCGGATGACTTACAAGTGATGATAGGGAACGAGAATCGCCTCCTTGTCCTTATTGGCGGGCATGAAACTGATGATGTATTCCCTCGCGTATTCACGGTGCTTTGCGCAGACTCCCAAGAAGCACTCATGCATGAAGTACGGGCCAGCGACACAGATATGAGGTATCTACTCAACCCCGATGATGTAGTTCATGTGCAAGGCATAAAGGCGGACAAACGTAAAATCTAGCTTCTTCACGTGGAACATGTCGAATATGTAAAACTTATCCGCAGGGAAGAAGTCGACGTACGACAATTGTCGCAGAACGTGAACCACATAGAGTGGGTATCCTGGATCTTTCGAGGCGATGAGGCCTTTCTCTATCCGCATCACATCATCATGAAGTCTCCTTAGATCGCCGAATCTAGCCCCTAGCGCTCTTGTCGGTAGGATTGGTTGATCGGGGATATGCCATTTATCCGCACCGGGGATATCTATACGGTCTTGAACCCGAGGCTGCTGAGGCGGCTGGATCATAGAATCAGCTTTTTTTTTCCTTTCCTTGCTCTCTTCCTAGACTTCTTTAATACCGGAAGGTCGTCCATAATACGTTCAGCCTCTAGAGGTGGCAATTCAGGCACTGACTCATGACGCTCAATCCCTGAGTAGGCACCAGTATAGACATACTGTTGAGTGCCATCGTCATCCTCATCCTCATCCATGGCAACGTCATCATCGACTAATGGAGCCTCTTCCTTACCCCGTCCGCTATCACCCAACCCGACACCCGACGCTAATTGGGTAGGTGGGGTGTTGATGTTCATACCTTGCTGAGGCTGCGTGCTCGTGGGTGTGCTCCCGGCCGCCTCCAGACGAAGCAGACTCTTTGGCCACAACAGGACCCACCCATTGCAACAATCACCAAGCCGCCGCGGGGTCTCGTCGTCATCCCCCTAGTACCAGAGGAGGCAAATTCCCGTGACCCAGTTCGACACTGGCCATGGAAACCTTGAAGATGTTCGGGGGGATCGGCCGGCTGTGGAACAATGGTTCCTTCGGCTTCATTATTGTCGCCTTCCCCACGTCCACCTTCTGGTCGCCGATGGTGTACGATATGGTGCACGAGGTTTCGTCGGCTTGTAAACAAAAGTCTGTGATGTGAGACATCCGAAAGGCAACGAAAACGGGAGATTGTACATTTATTGAAGGGGGCCGGTGTGACAGATATAGTGAGGGCATCGAGCTCAGCCAAAGACGAAGAACCACCGAGCACGTCCGGTGCGGGAGCCAGTGGGGGAGCAGGTGCAGCTGCAGGTGCTGGTGCAATGCTAGTCGAGCTGCTCCCCAAGAAGTCAGCAAGGGAAAACTCCGCTGCATTTTTTCTGGATTTTGCCTGGTCCAATTGAAAACGACTGGATCCAAGGAAGTAGACATATCTACAACCATCTGTTTTGCGGCAGCTACTGCATTGCTATGCCCGAGATGATTTCTTCTCAACCGCAATCTCAACCTTCTTGTCGATGTTTTCTTCGGGTAACCTCCGTCTTTCCTTTCTCTCCTCCATGGTCTCACTGTAGTACTTCTTCCACGTGGCGCCGTCTCCGACACCGTGCACGCGTCCATACGACGGTCGAGTATCCATCAGGAGTCGTTTCAATATGTTCAACGCCCGGTTGAATGGAGTGTCCCACTTGGGCCTCGCCAACACCTCATACGGTGAGTCTCTTTCGGCCGCAATCCTGTGCTGCTCTCTCTGCAAAAGGCACAAGGATTGATTACAAATATGCATGACTAACGTGTAGTCGAATTGATCAGAAACTAAAATTACCAGCAGTCTCATGAACTCCGTCGTGAGCGCGTTCGTCCCGAAAATCTTCTTCACTGGATCCCAACGGTGCCGGTCCCTGAGGACGTCACGCTCCTGCGGGACGGTGAACTCCGCCAAGGGGTCTGGGATGCCCAGACTCGCGGCTTCCGCGTCCTCCTTGGCCCATATGGACCACTTCCCGCCCTAACCACGGCTTCCGAGGTGGTGGCACCCAATGTTCCTCAGTTGAAGCCCCTTCATGTACTTCGACTTCTTTTTGGCATCTTCGGCCTCGCAAGCCGCCTTGAGTATTTCAAATTGCTCTGCCGTGATTGTCAGATTATCCTTTACAATCTCGGAGTAGGGTTCCTTTTTGTCGATCTTTGCTTTCACCCTTGTTTTCCAGGCAGCCAACAAATCGCTAAACTTGGACATGGCGTGTTTGTTTATCTTCTTCATTGTCGGGTCCTTATCTTGATCTTTATAATCCTTTTCATTTCGGCCCGGGAACAAGAATATCTGGTGCAGCTTCTTTAGGAGGGAGGGCCTCATATTATCTATCTTCTGTAGTTTCTCATCGTTGATGGTGGCGGTTGTCCATACGATGCATCATATTTGATTGCCGTAGCACGCGCGCGCTTCCTCGGGCGCGGTTGGCTCAAAATTGCCGTCGTCCACCGACGTGACCACCAGTCTAGTAGCCGTGAGTTTGTTAGGAAGCCATTGCCTCTTTGCTTTCAGTTCTACACCGGCTCCGCTCCTTGAGGCAGCGCCGATCTCGATGCCGGTCTCAGCGCCGGTCTCACTCTTAGCACCGGTCTGCGTGTCGGTCTCAGTCCCCGATGCGACCGGTGGGCCCAGCAACAACATCGGTTGATCGTCGACAAGGCTCAAAAATTTGTCTGCCGCCAGGTAGACGTCGTCGCAATTACCAGAACCCTGTCCTTCATCGTTGCTAGCCATGTTTCCTACGATTAAATCTAGTCAATTAATTCTAGACTTAATAAAATGAATAATGACATAAAAAAGGCCTATGTTTTGCAGGAAAGTTGACTCCATCCCGGTGCGGCAAATCCTGGGCACTCAATATGTCGTAGTTTGTAGCACAAGTCATGCTGAAATTCACGGAAAATTTTGGCATGACCTTTGCTAAAAAGTGGACAAATCAAGAACCTGAAATTTGCCGGAACGGAAATGAATCAACATTCCGGCAAAACATAGGGCACTCAGATCATTCCCTGGAAACAACAAAAGGCCACTTGGTCACAATTGAAACATGGGCAAACAGAATTGAGGAATTTGCATATATCCTGACCACTTCAAATTTGCATGTCCTAGTGTTTCACACTTCAAGAAAATCTACACAAATCTCGTGATCTCTCAAACTCAATTCAAAAACCAAATATAGATTATATTTAGTTAACTACTGAACTAAACTTTACTCTAAACTAAACCCTACTGCCCTAATTAACAACTAGTTAAACAAACTCAATTCAAAAACTAAACCCTACTGAAATAATTAACATCTATATTATCTACTACTTAACACTAACATCTATTAACTAAAAAGGATGGGTGGGGGGTTTACAGAGAGGGGAGAGACGGTGACGGGGAGGTGCTCGGCGACGGAGGTATGGGCGGCGAGGGAGGGCTCAGGATCGGGACGCGGCGGTCCTGTCGGGCTCGGGGGCGGTCAGGTCGAGGGCGCCGGCGATGAGGTCGAGGGCGGCCCGAGAGGCGGCGGCGGTGAGGCTGGGCGGCCTTGGGCGGCGGCCGTGAGGATGAGCACGGCATCGACACCGACAGGAGACGGCGGCGAAGTGGGGGTGACGGCGGCGAAGTGGGGCGAGGGATCGATTTTGGGGAGAAGTGGTGGCCGGGTGGAAACCGTTTTTGGTTAAGTCAAAAGTAATGGCAGCGCGTTACAAAAAACGCGCTATAGCTAAGTTAGCTATAGCGCATATCAGAGAACGCACTACTGCTACGTATTCATCATTTTTTCCCTTTTTCATTTATTTTTCTTTACATTTTATATTTTTCCTTGCTCCTTTTTCTATTTCTTTCATTTTTATTTACTTTTCTTGCCGGTGTACTAGAGTAGGGGTACCCTAGTATCTCGAACTTGTGCACGGGCAGTTGCAGCCCTCCGCGGCAAGGCTTACCGGGTGACCGCCAAGGTCCTCCGTGGTTCCTTTGGAGCCATTCAAGAACAAAGTATTCAAGCCAAGGAGACAAGGCCCGGCAAGAGGAGCTTGCCGAAGGCCACCCAAGGCACCTAGGAGACAAGGCCCGGCAAGAGGAGCTTGCCGGAAGGCCACCCAAGGCACCTAGGAGACAAGGCCCCAGCAAGAGGAGCTTGCCGGGAAGGCCCGATGAGCTACAAGCTTCCGGACGCGACAAGACAACAACCATGGCAAGGCGCTTGCCGCGGCAGACCACCACTCTGTACCTGCGCTCCAGCACGTCCACTAATGTGTCGCCAGGACCTTTCGAAGCGCCACAGTGGCAAGAGGCCGTCTTGACGGTGAGCGCCGGTGGCAAGCGGCGCCGACAAGATTGCCATCGTGGCAAGCGGTGGCGCCCGACGGTCCCTTTTCGCACCGTTAGGGCGGCGTGAGCGGGCATTTAATGCCTTTGTCCCCTGCCGTCAGGGTTAGGTATGATACACTGTACAAGTAGTTGTACCAACCACCCCCTTTCCATTTTTACCCTTGTCTACGTTGCCACCTGTCGGAGACCCCTTTAGCATATAAAAGGAGGCCCATGCGCAACGTAGGGGGGTCGAGAGGTTGAAGCCGAGAACACTCACGCCGGTCTCGTTAGCAGCTTGTGTGTCAGAGCACTCAAGACTTCTGAGCAAGAACTCAATACACTCGGACATGCAGCAGGAGTGTTATCTCTCCGGAGAGCTCGAAGTTGGGTAAACTGCTCGTGTGCCGCCTCGATCTGCTCTTCGTCTGAGCTCCGCCCCCGCCCGAACGAAAGGGCTCGGTCCGCCGGTCCCATAGGTGTTCGTGGGCCAGATCAGCCTCCCCGACATCTTTGGCGCACCAGGTAGGGGGAGAAGAGGGGCTGGAGAGGTTCGAAGCCAGAGAACACTCACGCTCGGTCTCGTTAGCAGCTTGTGTGTACTATAGCACTCAGCGCTCCTGAGCAAGAACTCAATACACTCAGACATGCAGAGGGAGTGTTATCTCCGGAGAGCTCCGGCTGGGTAACTGCTCGTGTGCTTCGCCTCGATCTGCTCTTCATGCGACCTCCGCCCCCCGCCGAACCGAAAGGGGCTCGGTCCGCCGGTCCCATAGGTGTTCGTGGGCCAGATCAGCCTCCCCGACATTTCTATTCATTTTTAATTAAATTTTATTTTCGTTAGCAGTAGTGCTTTATGCATAAACGCGTTGTTGTAAGTATATTAGCGGTAGCGCGGTTTTTGGAAGATCGCTACTACTATGTTTAGCCCATCGGCTAAGTGACTGGAATTTTAGTAGTAGCGAGTTCTCGGTGAGATGCGCTACTGATTTATGTCCATCTGCAGCGCGATTATTTTGCACGCGCTACTGCTGTCTAGCAGTAGCGTCCTTTTTTAACAAGCGCTACTTCTAAAGTTCTGTGTATAACGTTTTCCCTAGTAGTGCATCTAAGTATCCCCTTTGATTTCCGGCTACAATCCAGGAATACTGTTGATTAACATCATTGAAAACTTGTTGGATCATATCTAAAACGGGGATTTTATTTTTAAGATTATCATAAAAATTTGATTATTTCCAAATAAATGTCTCAAAGCAAAGTCACTATTGTAAAGAATCTCATATATCATCGGGTTTTCATGGCTCATACCATAATGATAAAAAAATCCCTAGCTTCCCGCACTATGTGATCAAATTCCTTAATAAGAACTTGGGTAGCTATTTTTTCAGCCTTAGGATCTTTCATAACGGGTAGCTCATAAAACAATCTTTGCAAGGTGGGATGATTACAGATAAATCTACTTTCAAATTTTAGAACTAGTGCTGAAATAGCTTCTGCATAAGTTTTAGTTCTTTTAAGTATGGGAGTATCATCGAGAGGCAGATTTTTTTTTGACAGGAAGACTGTGGGAACCCCCTACAGTATAATTGGTGCAACAAACCCAAATTGCAAGTACCATGCCTCGAACCTGGGTGGGTGGGAAGGCAACAGACCCTTCCCAACACTAGGCTATGCCTTAGTCTGCATCGAGAGGCAGATTGCCTACACAATTGAAAAATTCTTGTATATGTTCTTTTCCCATAAAATTCCCTTTCCCCAAAACAAATTTTTTAGCATCCAGATTGCCGGTTTGTCCAATTGTAGGAGATAGGCCATCATCTGTTTCTTCCATACCGAAGTCACTCATGATGATGAGTTCAAGAGAACAAAAGATCAGACAAAAAGAGGGCGAGTAAAAAGGAAAATATTTTTGTGTTTTTCTGAAAACATTTTAGAAGTGGGGGAGGGGAAAACAAGACGCAAATGGCAAATAATGTAATGTAAGAGATGAGAATTTATGGTGGGTACTTGGTAGGCTTGATGTAGATCTCCCCGGCAACGGCGCCAGAAATTCTTCCTGCTACTTCCTGCTAATTCTTCCTGCTAGGGGCGTTAAACGATAGCGCTTGTTGGGAGGCAACCCAATTTTATTTTTAGTTTTTTTCTTTTTGCTTCTGTTTAGGAATAATTATTTGTTCTAGCCTCTGGTTAGATGTTTTTTTATGTTTTAATTAGTGTTTGTGCCAAGTTAAACCTATAGGATCTTCTTGGATGATAGTTATTTGATCTTGCTGTAATTTCCAGAAACTTTGTGTTCACGAAAACAATTGTTAAAAATAACCAGAAAGTGATAAAATAGTTATTCCAGTTGTTGCTGATCAATAAACAAATTGCCTAGGTCTTCCTATTTTGGCTGATTTTTTGGAGTTCCAGAACTTTGCGTTATTTACAGATTACTACAGACTCTTCTGTTTTGGACAGATTCTGTTTTTCGTGCGTTGTTTGCTTATTTTGATGAATCTATGGCTAGTAAAAGATTTTATAAAATATAGAGAAGTTGGAAAACAGTAGGCTTAACACCAATATAAATATAGAATGAGTTCATTACTGTACCTTGAAGTGGTCTTTTGTTTTCTTTCGCTAACGGAGCTCACGAGATTTTCTGTTAAGTTTTGTGTTGTGAAGTTTTCATGTTTTGGGTGAAAGATTTGATGGATTATGGAACAAGGAGTGGAAAGAGCCTAAGCTTGGGGATACCCATGACACCCCCAAGATAATCTAAGGACACCATAAAGCCAAAGCTTGGGGATGCCCCGGAAGGCATCCCCTCTTTAAATCTACTTCCATCGGTAACTTTACTTGGAGCTATATTTTTATTCACCACATGATATGTGTTTTGCTTGGAGCGTCTTATATGATATGAGTCTTTGCTTTTTAGTTTACCACAATCATCCTTGCTGTACACACCTTTTGAAAGAGCCATACATGATTTGGAATTTGTTAGAATACTCTATGTGCTTCGCTTATATCTTTTGAGTTATATAGTTTTGCTCTAGTACTTCACTTATATCTTTTAGAGCACGGTGGTGGATTTGTTTTATAGAAACTATTGATCTCTCATGCTTCACTTATATTATTTTGAGAGTCTTATATAGCATGGTAATTTTCTTAAATAATCCTAATATGCTTGGTATTCAAGATTAGTAAAAAGTTTCTTATGAGTGTGTTGAATACTAAGAAAAGTGTGATGCTTGATAATTGTTTTGAGATATAAAGATGGTGATATTAGAGTCATGCTAGTTGAGTAGTTGTGAATTTGAGAGATACTTGTGTTAAAGTTTGTGATTCCCGTAGCATGCACATATGGTGAACCGTTATGCGATGAAGTCGGAGCATAATTTATTTATTGATTGTCTTCCTTTTGAGTGGCGGTCGGGGACGACCGATGGTATTTTCCTACCAATCTATTCCCCTAGGAGCATGCGCGTAATACTTTTCTTTGATAACTTGTAGGTTTTTGCAATAAGTATATGAGTTCTTTATGACTAATGTTGAGTCCATGGATTATACGCACTTTTCTTCCTCCCACCATTGCTAGCCTCTCTAATACCGCGCACTTTTCGCAGGTATCATACACCCACCATATACCTTCCTCAAAACAGCCACCATACCTACCTATCATGGCATTTCCATAGCCATTCCGAGATATATTGTCATGCAACTTTCCACCGTTCCATTTATTATGACACGACCCATCATTGTCATATTGCTTTGCATGATCATGTAGTTGACATCGTATTTGTGACAAAGCCACCGGTCATAATTCTTTCATACATGTCACTCTTGATTCATTGCATATCCCGGTACACCGTCGGAGGCATTCATATAAAGTCATATTTTGTTCTAAGTATCGAGTTGTAATTGTTGAGTTGTAAGAAAATAAAAGTGTGATGATCATCATTTTTAGAGCATTGTCCCAAGTGAGGAAAGGATGACAGATACTATGATTCCCCCCACAAGTCGGGATGAGACTTCGGACTAAATAAAAAAACAGGAGAAAAGAGGCCATAAAAAAAGAGAAAAGGCCCAAAAAAATGAAATGAGAGAAAAAGAGAGAAGGGACAATGTTACTATCCTTTTACCACACTTGTGCTTCAAAGTAGCACCATGATCTTCATGATAGAGAGTCTCCCATTTTGTCACTTTCATATACTAGTGGGAATTTTTCATTATGGAACTTGGCTTGTATATTCCAATGGTGGGCTTCCTCAAAATGCCCTAGGTCTTCGTGAGGAAGCGAGTTGGATGCGCACCCACTTAGTTTCTTTTGTTGAGCTTTCATATACTTATAGCTCTAGTGCATCCATTGCATGGCAATCCCTACTCACTCACATTGATATCTGTTGATGGGCATCTCCATAGCCCGTTGATACGCCTAGTTGATGTGAGACTATCTTCTCCTTTTTGTCTTCTCCACAACCACCATTCTATTTCACATATAGTGCTATGTCCATGGCTCACGCTCATGTATTGCGTGAAGATTGAAAATGTTTGAGAACATCAAAAGTATGAAACAATTGCTTGGCTTGTCATCGGGGTTGTGCATGATTTAAGTACTTTGTGTGGTGAAGATAGAGCATAGAAAGACTATATGACTTTGTAGGGATAACTTTCTTTGGCCATGTTATTTTGAGAAGACATAATTGCTTTGTTAGTATGCTTGAAGTATTATTATTTTTATGTAAATATTAAACTTTTGTCTTGAATCTTTCGGATCTGAATATTCATACCACAATTAAGAAGAATTACATTGAAATTATGCCAAGTAGCACTCCGCATCAAAAAATCTGTTTTTATCATTTACCTACTCGAGGACGAAAGGTGAATTAAGCTTGGGGATGCTTGATACGTCTCCAACGTATCTATAATTTTTGATTGCTCCATGCTATATTATCTACTGTTTTGGACATTATTGGGCTTTATTATTCACTTTTATATTATTTTTGTGACTAACCTATTAACCGGAGGCCCAGCCCAGAATTGCTGTTTTTTGCCTATATCAGAGTTTCGCAGAAAAAGAATATCAAACGGAGTCCAAAAGGAATGAAACCTTCGGGAACGTGATTTTTAGGAAGAATATGATCCAGGAGACTTGGACCCTACGTCAAGAAATAAAGGAGGAGGCCACGAGGTAGGGGGCGCGCCTACCACCCAGGGCGCGCCCTGCACCCTCGTGGGTCCCCTGTTGCTCCACCGACGTACTCCTTCCTCCTATATATACCTACGTACCCCCAAACGATCAGATACGGAGCCAAAAACCTAATTCAACAGCCGCAACCTTCTGTACCCACGAGATCCCATCTTGTGGCCTGTTCCGGAGCTCGGCCGGAGGGGGCATCGATCACGGAGGGCTTCTACATCAACACCATAGCCCCTCCGATGAAGTGTGAGTAGTTTTCCTCAGACCTTCGGTCCATAGTTAGTAGCTAGATGGCTTCTTCTCTCTTTTTGGATCTTAATACAATGTTTTCCCCCTCTCTTGTGGAGATCTATTTGATGTAATCTTCTTTTGTGGTGTGTTTGTTGAGACCGATGAATTGTGGGTTTATGATCAAGTTTATCTATGAACAATATTTTAATCTTATGAATTATTTTATGTATGATAGGTTATCTTTGCAAGTCTCTTCGAATTATCAATTTGGTTTGGCCTACTAGATTGATCTTTCTTGCAATGGGAGAAGTGCTTAGCTTTGGGTTCAATCTTGCAGTGCCCTTTCCCAAAGGATGATGGGCAGCAAGGCACGTATTGTATTGTTGCCATCGAGGATAACAAGATGGGTTTTTTTTTACCATATTGCATGAATTTATCCCTCTACATCATGTCATTTTGCTTAAGGCATTACTCTGTTCTTATGAACTTAATACTCTAGATGCATGCTGGATAGCGGTCGATGTGTGGAGTAATAGTAGTAGATGCAGGCAGGAGTCGGTCTACTTGTCTCAAACGTGATGCCTATATACATGATCATACCTAGATATTCTCATAACTATGCTCAATTCTGTCAATTGCTCAACAGTAATTTGTTCACCCATCGTAAAATACTTATGCTCTTGAGAGAAGCCACTAGTGAAACCTATGGCCCCCAGGTCTATCTTCATCATATTAATATTCCAAACACTTAGTTATTTCCTTTGCTTTTAACTTTGGTTTTATTTTACTTTGCATCTTTATCATAAAAATACCAAAAATATTATCCTATCATATCTATCAGATCTCACTCTTGTAAGTGATCGTGAAGGGATTGACAACCCCTTATCGCGTTGGTTGCGAGGATTTATTTGTTTTGTGTAGGTGCGAGGGACTCGCGCGTAGCCTCCTACTGGATTGATACCTTGGTTCTCAAAAACTGAGGGAAATACTTACGCTACTTTGCTGCATCACCCTTTCCTCTTCAAGGGAAAACCAATGCAGTGCTCAAGAGGTAGCATGTAACTCTACTAATTGGCTGTGGGGGACGGAACACTTCTCCCAAATGCCTGGCATAGTGCTACTGGAGCGAGAGGATGAGTTGCGGTGGCCGGCCATGATGGGATGGACTTTCCCGGGCGCGCTCCGATCGATACTCGCTGTGGGAGGATGGTGTGATATGGATCTGAGGATCCCCGACTCTTTAAATAGACGATTTACTCACATGGTTATGGTGGAAAATGTAAAAATGCCCCGGCTTCTCGCATTCGCTCGACACGTGGAAGATAGCAATTATTAGGCGCAGAAGCCGAGGAGTGCAACATTCATGGGAAGCCGGACACTACTCGACAGGTACTCAGGATTTGGAGAAGAACCCGCCTTGCAATGCCGAACACAATCTGCGCGCCGGAATCATCGTCATTGAAGCCTGGTTCAGGGGCAACTGAGGGAGTCCTGTATTAGGGGGTCCTCGGATAGCCGGACTATATACTTTGGCCGGATTTTTGGACTATGAGGATACAAGATTGAAGACTTCGTCCCGTGTCCGGGTGGGACTCTCCTTTGCGTGGAAGGCAAGCTTGGCAATTCGGATATGTAGATCTCCTCCCTTGTAACCGACTCTGTGTAACCTTAGCCCCCTCTGGTGTCTATATAAAATGGAGGTCTTAGTCTGTAGGACAACAACAATCATAATCATAGGCTAGCTTCTAGGGTTTAGCCTCTACGATCTCGTGGTAGATCAACTCTTGTAATACTCATATCATCAAGATCAATCAAGCAGGAAGTAGGGTATTACCTCCATCGAGAGGGCCCGATCCTGGGTAAACATTGTGTCCCCCGCCTCCTATCACCATCCGCCATAGACGCACAGTTCGGAAACCACTACCCAGATCCGCCGGTTTTGACACCGACAGTCGTTATTTTAATCTTGTCTTTTGTTGACCCGACAGGGATGAGGAACCCCTTGCCCAGCGGGCCAAATGGGCCAAACATGTGGTGTTGCCGGGCCATTCGGCGAGTGTGGGTCTGGGGGTATGACAGGAGATCTTGTGTCTAGCCCCTAGTCCTGCCCAGTGCGAAGGCGTGGGGTAGTCTTCGCCTACTCCTGGAGGCGCGAAAGAACACCTCTCAACACCCGCTAAAGGGTCAATTGAGGGCCAGCCAAGTGGAGCGCACCAGGAGGGGCCCACTATGGCCCAAACCCAAGCAGAAGAATCACCGGCAAGGGTCTCCACCGAGGGGTCCGCTCGCGCTGAGGTCACAGCCACCGAAGGGGCGGACGTGGACTGTGCGCCAGCAACTGATGTTGTCAAGAAGGGAGATATCTCCCCACAGCAGCGACCATCGGGTAATCCAGTCGTCTTTGTTTCTTCTTGCTTGAATTACTTAACTTCTTGGTCTTTGAATTAGCAGTGCCGGCCTCTTATCATCCCATTTTTCCATTTTGTTTGTAGCCCCATCAACCGATGAACCTGAGCTCCTGGAGGAGGTGGCCAGTATTGGGAAGGATGCCGCCGAGGAAACGGCCAGGATCGCTACCACAGAAGGCCAGGAACAGACTGCCGGGGATATCCAGGAGTCCCCTAAAGAGACGAAAAAATCCCCGGCAGTACATTCGGCCCAGGTGCGGTCATTGAGGAGAAAACCCCTCTCCAATCCATGGGGCCTTTGCCTCCGAACTACCCTCTGGCCACAGCTCGACTATCCTCTCCAAGCAAGTTGGAGCTCATCCTCACTCAACCTGGGCACGCACATCCCAGCTCATCTGTCTCAGCAGGCACGGACTTTGACAAAGAAATCAGACGCATACTTGCGCCGCTGTCCCAGAAGGATTGAAGAAGCGGGTGATTCTATTGACAGCTGTGAGGATCTATCTTTCTTGGAATCCATGGTGGCCGGGCTCAAAGATGTGCATCATAGGTACAGTCTCAGATAGCAGGCAGTCAAGGAGAAGCGCGATTCCCTGATCTTATGGATAAGAAGCTGGTGGAGAAAGGCAATGAGCCACGCGAGTGGTATAAGAAGTAGTCCCACTGCATCATGTGGCAGGAGGAGGTGCTGACCATGGCCAAGGAAGATATTGCTTCCCGGGAGGTTCGCTTGGCGGAACGCAAAGCGCTTTTGAACACCAAAGAGAAGGACATGGAAGGGAACTTCAAAGCCACCCTCCGCGGCAAGAATGAGGAGCTGGAGTCCCTTGTACAATAGCGTACCAAGGATCTGGAAGACAGCCACAAACCCACTCTCAGCGCACTCGCTCTTGAATCCTCAGCCCAATTGAAGAAGGTTACCGATGAGCCAGCTGCCACATCTGCCATGAAGACTGATCTTGACAACCAATTGAGCAAGCTGTCAGAGGATCTTGTGTAATGCCCCGGACACACTCGCCGGTGGTCGTTACTCCTGGCGGGATCTAGACTGGCCCCACATATCAATACTGGTCTTCTCTACGCAACTTTGTCCTCACTCGTGCGCACCCAGGAGCAACTTCCCGGTCGGTCACCCATCCTGAAATTATTCCAAGCTGAGAACGCTTAACTTTGGAGTTTTGTCCGAATGGGCTTCCGGAAAAGAAGGAATTCCTTATTGATATGAGTAGTCTATTATCCCTATTAAGCCAGGCTATCACATACACCCCAACGCCGAGGAACCAACATCCTCGTCAGGCCACAAGAACGTTCCCTCTTGGCACATACGTCTGTGCTTTCAGTCCGGCACATGTGCCATGCCGTGTGCCATGACGGGTCACAAACATCATGCACAACATGACTGTGTACCTGTCTGCAAACATCCGTGTAACCGCGAGCGTCGGCTTTGATACCAACGTGTAACGCCCTGGACACACTCGCCGGTGGTCGTTACTCCCGACGGTATCTAGACTGGCCCCACAGATCAATACTAGTCTTTTCTGCGCACTTTGACCTCACTCCTGTGCACCCAGGAACAACTTCCCGGTCGGCCACTCATCCTAGAATTACTCCAAGCTGAGCACGCTTAACTTTGGAGTTCTGTCCGAATGGGCTTCCAAAAAAGAAGGAATTCCTTATTGATATGAGTAGTCTATCATCCCTATTAAGCCAGGCTATCACATCTTGCCGGGAGTAGCAAGGAGACCATGGCCCTCAAAGAGGAAGCGCAAAAAGCACAGGCTATTCTGGAGGAAGCGCGATCACATCTTTCCTCCAAGAGCCAAGACCTCAATGTTGCTAATGATACCATCTCCACTACGAAAGACATGCTTGCTTCTCTGGAGAAGGATCTCGAATCTGCCAGCTGCCGTGAGAAAGTGCTGATAACGGATGTCACCAATGCCAAGACTCTCCAAAAAGATGCATAGGGAAAGCTTGAGAACCAGATTCAGCAGCGTGACCTCTAGATCAAGAGCATGACTGATATTGCTGAACGCCTCACTGCTCAGATCGCAAAAATGAACATGAAGAGCTGGGCCTTCTCCGTTAGCAAGCACGAAGTTCCAAGTGTCAAGCTGAAACTTTTCTTTGAAGGCTTGATCGAAGGATTGAAAATGTATGAAGACGACAGGGCCGCTTGCCTTGCTGACGAATCCCTGAACCTTGCTCGCGACACCCTCTTCTTGGTCTTGAGCAACCTCGCCTTCTTCCACCTAGACCACAACCTCGCCGATGGCTTCAAGAAACTGCCGCCAGGTGCAGATACTTCTGCCGTTGTGGAGAAGGCCGGCCCCTTGTCGACAGGGTCCTATAAGTCTCAAGGGCTCAGGGAGGTCGCCGGGCCTAGCCTTAAGCCATTCTTGCTGCCGTGTTGCCCTGTAATAAGACACAACATGTACCTCTTTTTAGGCTCTGTACTGTTCTCGCTTTAATGCTCGTTGAACCAATACTTGTATGCGAATGCATGCCATCCCTCTTATCTTTATCCATTGGTTTTCTTATGGTTAGTTTCCTCGCTTACTTTGGTTGCCCGCCAGCAGCGTGCTGCCACAAATGCTTTGAGGAACTGGTCCTTAACATTCTGCTGGCAAAGACATGCTGCCGGTGGGTTTTTTCTTAACAGTCCTTGACGCTGCCACCAACTTTGTTGAGCAGGCTGGAAACAAAGTAAGGGCGTAGAAAAATACAGTAAGGTTCCATTATACGGAGGACTTGCCATACGAAACCTTGGTTGTTCGAGGGACGCGCGAGTGCAAGTCCTGAAGAAATGTTAACAAGCATGCCAACTTAGCTTTTGTCTATGCTCCCCTCTTGCCGGGGTGCATATTTTGTTATGCACATCATCTCCTTCATGCGTGGCCGTCCCTCTCCTCCATGTTTCCTGGGGAGACCGTGCATGTATTCCCATTATCACCCTGAAAAGAGGGGATTCGAGAAGGACCAAAATGGGAGGACTAGGTGGTCCGTTTGTCATGCGCCCAGCCCCGTCATGGGCTTGAGGGATCATCAGAAGCATTTGTAATTAACAATACGTCATGGGGAAGGGAATGAGCTGGCTCCTCCCTCCCTTTCCTTTGCCTAAAATGATCCCTTAGCAGCTGGTGTGATGGACATGTTGGCGCATAAGGTTTTGTCGGGGTTCGCTTGCCGAGGGTGCCACCCAACGGATTCGCACCAGTGTTTAACTCAGGATTTACCCTTGTCGGGATAAATGCAGGACCGAGCTCCGCGTGGGCTCATCGACGCTGGTGGCATAACCACTGTGCTACCCAATCATTGGCGAGCGATAAGGGGGAGAGGGGCTGAGGGCGTACCATTTTCTTGTTTTCCTGAACAAGCGGTGTTTCTTGGGATCAGATGCGCTCAACAGGGGGCCAAAAGAAGGCGGTGCCATTGTACGACCCGCTTTTCCTTCTAGCCATGGGCGGCATGAGGGTCACGTTATCCGTACCAACCCCGCCTGTCGTAGCACCATCGTCCATTGCTCCCGTCATCACCGCCGTTGCAGGAGATACGAGTGATAGAGACTAGAAAGGATGAAGCTAGGGAGTAGCATCGCTTCTCCTTTTCGAAGCCATGGAACAAGAAGCTGAGGATGAAGAAGATGCTGATGAAGATCGATGAGCTGTTCACAAATTCGGGTTCGCCCCAGCGATCTCCCTACCTGGCGTGCCAAAGATGTCGTGGGTGGACACAATCACCTATGGGGCCATGAGCCCCTTGTGGTTCGGCAAGGGGTAGATCACGTTGCACAAAGAGCGGAAGCCATGGGGCACGACGACGATGATGACACTAGTGGTTTTTACTCAGGTTCGGGCTGCTGGGAAGCGTAAAACCCTACTCCTGCTTTTGGTGAATTGGATGGAGGGATCACAACAACACGCAACGCTCAACCCTGGCAAGGCGGCCTCGGGGGAGCAGCGACGCGTGTACAAGTGTGAGGGGGTCCGAATCCCTCTCTAGGTTGCCTTGGGCCTCCTTTTATAGTTTAAGGGGTGACCACAGAGGCAAAACAGACATTATCTTATGATTAGATGGCTAACAGTGCTATCATACCTAACTCTAGCAGTTAGGACAAAGTGCATTAATTGCACTGCTAGGTGGCATGTGATACCTCTCCAACGTATCTATAATTTTTTATTGTTCCATGCTATTATATATTCTATTTTGTATGTTTAATGGACTTTATTATACACTTTTATGTTATTTTTGGGACTAACCTACTAACCCAAGGCCCAGTGCAAATTGTTATTTTTTTGCCTATTTCAGTGTTTCACAGAAAAGGAATATCAAACAGAGTCCAAACAGAATGAAACCTTCATGAGAGTTATTTTTGGAACAAACGTGATCCAGGGGACTTGGAGTGGACGTCAACAAGTCAACGAGGAGGCCACGAGGCAGGGAGGCGCGCCCCCACCCTCGTGGGCCCATCGTGGCTCCACCGACCTACTTCTTCTACCTATATATATCTACGGACCCTGAAAACATCCAGGAGCACCACGAAACCCTATTTCCACCGCCACAACCTTCTGTACCTGTGAGATCCCATCTTGGGGCCTTTTCCGGCGCTCCGCCGGAGGGGGAATTGATCACGGAGGGCTTCTACATCAACACCATAGCCTCTTCGATGATGTGTGAGTAGTTTACCTCAGACCTTCAGGTCCATAGTTATTAGCTAGATGGCTTCTTCTCTCTCTCTCTTTGGATCTCAATACAAAGTTCTCCTCGATCTTCTTCGAGATCTATTCGATGTAACTCTTTTAGCGGTGTGTTTGTCGAGATCCAATGAATTGTGGGTTTATGATCAAGATTAGGTATGAACAATATTTAAATCTCCTCTGAATTCTTTATGTACGTTTGGTTATCTTTGCAAGTCTCTTCGAATTATCTGTTTGGTTTGGCCTACTAGATTGATCTTTCTTGCAATGGGAGAAGTGCTTAGCTTTGGGTTCAATCTTATGCTGTTCGATCCCAAAGGATGTAATGGGAAACGACACGTATTGTATTGTTGCCATCGAGGATAAAAAGATGGGGTTTATATCATATTGCTTGAGTTTATCCCTCTACATCATGTCACCTTTCCTAATATATTACTCTGTTCTTATGAAGTTAATACTCTAGACGCATGCTGGATAGCGGTCGATGTGTGGAGTAATAGTAGTAGATACAGGCAGGAGTCGGTCTACTTTTTGCGGACGTGATTCCTATATACATGATCATGCCTAGATATTCTCATAACTATGCACTATTCTATAAATTGCTCGACAGTAATTTGTTCACCCACCGTAATACTTATTCTATCTTGAGAGAAGCCGCTAGTGAAACCTATGGCCGCCGGGTCTAAGTTCCCAATCTATTTTTACTTTGCAATCTTTACTTTCAATCTTTATCATAAAAATACCAAAAATATTGTCTTATCATCTCTATCAGATCTCACTTTTGCAAGTGGCTGTGAAGGGATTGACACCCCCTTTATCGTGTTGGTTGCAAGGTTCTTATTTGTTTGTGTATGTACGAGGGACTTGTGTGTGGCCTACTACTGGATTGATACCTTGGTTCTCAAAAACTGAAGGAAATACTTACGCTACTTTGCTGCATCACCCTTTCCTCTTCAAGGGAAAACCAACGCATGCTCAAGAGGTAGCAAGAAGGATTTGTGGCTCCGTTGCCGGGGAGTCTACGCACAAGTCAAGACATACCAAGTACCCATCACAAACTCTTGTCCCCCAAATTACATTATTTGCCATTTGCCTCTCGTTTTGCTCTGCCCCACTTCACCCTTGCCATTTTTTTCGACCCTCTCTTTCCGTTCACCTCTTTTTCGCTTGCCTCTTGTTTGCTTGTGTGCTGGATTGCGTGCTTGTCACGATGGCTCTAGATAATACTAAATTATGTAACTTTGCCAATACCAACAACAATGATTTTATTAGCACTCCGATTGCTCCTCTTACCGATGCTGAATCTTGTGAAATCAATGCTGCTTTGCTGAATCTTGTCATGAAAGATTAATTCGATGGCCTTCCTAGTGAAGATGCCGCTACCCATCTAAATAGCTTCGTTGATTTGTGTGATATGCAAAAGAAGAAAGATGTGGATAATGATATACTAAAACTTGGTTTTCGTCTTTGCCTAAAAATAGTATTGATTCTTCGAATAAGTGCAAAGACGCTTTTATCTCTAATATTTTCCTCCCACTAAGATCATCTCTCTTAGAAACGATATTATGAATTTTAAGCAACTTGTCGGGGCAGGCTGATCTGGCCCACGAACACCTATGGGGCCGGCGGACCGAGCCCCTTTCGGTTCGGCGGGGAGCAGAGGTCGCACGAAGAGCAGATCGAGGCGAAGCACGCGAGAGGTTTACCCAGCTTCTTAGCTCTCCGGAGAGATAACACTCCAACTGCTGCATGTCTAGGTGTATTGCGTTCTTGCTCAGGAGCGCTGAGTGCTACAGTACACACGAGCTGCTAACGAGACTGAGCATGGAGGGAACTGATCGACCAACCAACCCCCTTCTACGTTGTGCCTGGGCCTCCTTTTATATGCTCAAGGGGCTCCGACAGGTGGCAACGTAGACGGGGGTACAAATGGAAAAATAGTGGTTGGTACACCTACTTGTACAAAGGTACGATGTACTATACCTAACCCTCGACGGCAGGGGACAAAGGCATTAAATGCCCGTCTAGTCGCCCTAACAAAGGCAAACAGGGACCGTCGAGGCGCCACCGTTCGCAACGATGGCAAACTTGTCGGCCATTGCCGCCACCTCGCACCGGCCGGGCTGCACAGCCTCGCCACGCTGCGCGAAAGGCCCCAGAGCGACACGTTAGTGGATGCGCTGGAGCGTAGGTACAGAGAGGTGGTGCGCATGCAAGTGCCTTGCCGGTTGTTGCCTTGTCGCGCCGGAAGCTTGTCGCCACCGGGCCTTCCCTGCAAGCTCCTCTTGTCGGGGCCTTGTCTTGTAAGTGCACAGGGTGGCCTTCCCAAAGAAGCTCCTCTTGCCGGGCCTTGTCTCCTACGTGCCTTGGGTGGCCTTCCCGGCAAGCTCCTCTTGCCGGGGCCTTGTCTCCCTGGCTTGAATACTTTGTTCTTGAATGGCTCCAAAGGAACCACGGAGGACCTTGGCGGTCACCCGGTAAGCCTTGTCGCGGAGGGCTGCAACTGCCCGTGCACAAGTTCGGGATACTAGGGTACCCCTACTCTTGTACACCGACACAACTTGATCATGAACATGTTGCACAAGCTTGGGAGAGGGTGAAATTAATGATATGTAATTTCCCTACACATGGATTAAACTTATGGATGATTATACAAAAAAATTATGACTGATTGAATTTTGCTTCTAGGAATCTTTTATATTCGGCCGCGGTAGGCACTTTTATGGAAATCACTTTAGGGGAAGCTACTAAACTCCTAGATAATATTATGGTTAATTATTCTCAATGGCACACTGAAAGATCTACTAGTAAAAAGGTGCATGCAATTGAAGAGATTAATGTTTTGAGTGGAAAGATGGATGAACTTATGAAATTGTTTGCTAATAAGAGTGTTTCTTCTGATCCCAATGATATTCCTTGGTCTACTTTGATTGAGAATAATAATGAATCTATGGATGTGAATTTTGTTGGTTGGAACAATTTTGGTAACAAGGCTTATAGAGGATACTTTAATCCTAGGCCGTATCCTAGTAATTCCTCTAATAATTATGGTAATTCCTACAACAACCCTTATGGAAATTTTAATAAGACGCCCTCTGATTTTGATAATAGTGTCAAAGAATTTATGATTTCTCAAAAGAATTTCAATGCTTTGCTTGAAGAAAAGTTGCCTAAGATTGATGAGTTGGCTAGGAACGTGGATAGAATTTCTCTTTATGTTGATTCTTCGAAACTTATATCTATTCCTCCTAAGCATGATATAAATGAGTCTCTCAAAACTATGAGAATTTCCATTGATAAGTGCAAAGAAAGAACCGCTAGGATGCATGCTAAAAAAGATTTCTTTATGAAAGCGTGTTCTTCTAGTTTTCATGACAATAAGGATGAATATCTAAAAGTGATTGATGTGTCTCCTATAAAATATATGTTTTGCAATATGAATCTTGATAATGATGGAACTAGAGATGAGTCAACTTTAGTTAAAAGGCGTCACAATGATTCGGAGTTCTTAGACCTTGATGCAAAAATTGGTAAAAGTGGGATTGAAGAGGTCAAAACTTTACGTAGCAATGAACTCACTATTTTGGATTTCAAGGAATTTAATTATGATAAATTGTTCTTTAATATATTGTATTTCCTTGTTGCAATCCGCGCTAAATTCTCCGCATGCTTATAGTCAAAACAAGGCTTTTACCAAACATATCATTGTTGCTTTAATGCAATCTTATGAAGAAAAGCTTGAATTGGAAGTTTCTATCCCTAGAAAACTTTATGATGAGTGGGAACCTACTATTATAATTAAAATTAAAGATCATGAATGCTATGCTTTGTGTGATTTTTGGTTCTAGTGTTTCAAATGATTCCAAAAATTTGGTGTGATATGTTAGGTTTCCGTGAATTTGATGATTGTTCTTTAAACTTGCACCTCGCGGATTCCACCATTAAGAAAACTATGGGAAGGATTAATGATGTTCTTACTGTTGCAAATAGGAATTATGTTCCCGTAGATTTCATTGTTCTTGATATAGATTGAAATCCTTCATGTCCTATTATTCTTGGTAGACCTTTCCTCAGAACGATTGGTGCAATTATTGATATGAAAGAAGGAAATATTAGATTCCAATTTCCTTTAAGGAAAGGCATGGAACACTTTCCTAGAAAGAAAATTAAATTACCTTATGAATCTATTATGAGGGCCACTTATGTATTGCATGCCAAAGATGATAATACCTATATCTATCCTTACCTTTATGCCTAGCTAGGGGCGTTAAACGATAGCGCTTGTTGGGAGGCAACCCAATTTTATTTTTGTTTCTTGATTTTTGGTTCTGTTTAGTAATAAATAATTGATCTAGCCTCTGGTTAGATGTGGTTTTATGTTTTAATTATTGATTGTGCCAAGTAAAACCTATAGGATCTTCTTGGATGATAGTTATTTGATCTTGCTGAAAAAGTCAGAAACTTTCTCTTTGCGAAAACAATTATTAAAAATCACCAGAACGCGATAAAATACTGATTCCAATTGCAGTAATTCAATAAGCAAATTATCCAGGTCTTCCTATTTTGGTAGATTTTTCTGGTTCCAGAAGTTTGCGTTAGATACAGATTACTAAAGACTGTTCTGTTTTTGACAGATTCTGTTTTTCGTGTGTTGTTTGCTTATTTTGATGAATCTATGGCTAGTATAGGAAGTTATGAACCATAGAGAATTTGGAATACATTAGGTTTAACACCAATATAGATAAAGAATGAGTTCATTACAGTACCTTGAAGTGGTGTTTTGTTTTCTTTCGCTAACGGAGCTCATGAGATTTTTTGTTGAGTTTTGTGTTGTGAAGTTTTCAAGTTTTGGGTAAAGATTTGATGGATTATGGAACAAGGAGTGGAAAGAGCCTAATCTTGGGGATGCCCAAGGCACCCCAAGGTAAAATCTAAGGACAAACAAAAGCCTAAGCTTGGGGATGCCCCGGAAGGCATCCCCTCTTTCGTCTTCGTCCATCGGTAACTTTACTTGGAGCTATATTTTTATTCACCACATGATATGTGTTTTGCTTGGAGCGTCTTGTATGATTTGAGTATTTGATATCTAGTTTACCACAATCATCCATTCTGTACACACCTTTTGGGAGAGACGCACAAGAATCGGAATTTATTAGAATACTATATGTGCTTCACTTATATCTTTTGAGCTAGAAATTTTGATCTAGTACTTCACTTATATCTTTTAGAGCACGGCGGTGGTTTTATTTTAGAAATAAGTGACCTCTCATGCTTCACTTATATTATTTTGGGAGTCCTTTAGAACAGCATGGTAATTTGCTTTGGTTAAAATTTTAGTCCTAAAGTGATAGGCATCCAAGATGGATATAATAAAAACTTTCATATAAGTGCATTGAATATTAAGGGAAGTTTGATACTTGATGATTGTTTTGAGATATGAAGATGGTGATATTAGAGTTATGCTAGTTGAGTAGTTGTGAATTTGAGAAATACTTGTTCTAAAGTTTGTGATTCCCGTAGCATGCAAATATGGTGAACTGTTATGTGATGAAGTCAGAGCATGATTTATTTATTGATTGACTTCCTTATGTGTGGCGGTCAGGGACGAGCGATGGTCTTTTACTACCAATCTATCCCCCTAGGAGCATGCTCATATTACTTTGTTTCAATAACTAATAGACTTTTGCAATAAGTATGTGAGTTCTTTAAGACTAATTTTGAGTCCATGGATCATACGCAGTCTCATCCTTCCACCATTGCTGGCCTCTCTAATACCGCGCACCTTTCGCCGGTACCATACACCCACCATATACCTTCCTCAAAACAGCCACCATACCTACCTATTATGGCATTTTCATAGCCATTCTGAGATATATTGCCATGCAACTTACCACCGTTCCGTTTATTATGACACGCTTCATCATTGTCATATTGCTTTGCATGATCATGTAGTTGTCATCGTATTTGTGGCAAAGCCACCTTTCATAATTCTTTCATACATGTCACTATTGATTCTTGTGTATCCCGGTACCCCGCCCGAGGCATTCACATAGAGTCATATTTTGTTCTAGTATTGAGTTGTAATTTTTGAGTTGTAAGTAAATAAAAGTGTGATGATCATCCTTATTAGATCATTGTCCCAAGTGAGGAAAGGATGATGGAGACTATGATTCCCCCACAAGTCGGGATGAGACTCCGGAAAAAAAGAGAAAAGAGGCCATAAAAAAAGAGAAGAAGGCCCAAACAAAAAAAATGATGAGAGAAAAAGAGAGAAGGGACAATGTTACTATCCTTTTACCACACTTGTGCTTCAAAGTAGCACCATGATCTTCATGATGGAGAGTCTCCTATGTTGTCACTTTCATATACTAGTTGGAATTTTACATTATAGAACTCGGCTTGTATATTCCAATGATGGGCTTCCTCAAAATGCCCTAGGTCTTCGTGAGCAAGCGAGTTGGATGCACACCCACTTAGTTTCTTTTGTTGAGCTTTCATACACTTATATCTCTAGTGCATTTGTTGCATGGCAATCCCTACTCACTAACATTGATATCTATTGATGGGAATCTCCATAGCCCGTTGATACGCCTAGTTGATGTGAGACTATCTTCTCCTTTTTTTCTTCTCCACAACCACCATTCTATTACACATATAGTGCTATATCCATGGCTCACGCTCATGTATTGCGTGAAGATTGAAAAAGTTTGAGAACATCAAAAGTATGAAACAATTGCTTGGCTCATCGGGGTTGTGCATGATTAAATACTTTGTGTGATGAAGATAGAGCATAGCCAGACTATATGATTTTATAGGGATAACTTTCTTTGGCCATGTTATTTTGAGAAGACATGATTGCTTTGTTAGTATGCGTGAAGTATTATTATTTTTATGTCAATATTAAACTTTTGTCTTGAATCTTTCGGATCCGAACATTCATGCCATAATGAAGAATATTACATTGAGAAATATGCTAGGAAGCATTCCACATCAAAATTATGTTTTTATCATGTACCTACTCGAGGACGAGCAGGAATTAAGCTTGGGGATGCTTGATACGTCTCCAACGTATCTATAATTTTTTATTGTACCAGGCTATTATATATTTTGTTTTGGATGTTTAATGGGCTTTATTATACACTTTTATATTATTTTTGGGACTAACCTACTAACCCAAGGCCTAGTGCAAATTGCAGTTTTTTTTGCCTATTTCAGTGTTTCACAGAAAAGGAATATCAAACGGAGTCCAAATGGAATGAAACCTTCGGGAGACTTATTTTTGGAACAAACGTGATCCAAGGTACTTGGAGTGGACGTCAAGAAATCAATGGGGAGGCAACGAGGCGCGCCTGCCCCCTGGGCACGCCCCCACCCTCGTGGGCCCCTCGTGGCTCCACCGACCTACTTATTCCTCCTATATATATCCACGGACCCCGAAAACATCCAGGAGCACCACGAAACCCTATTTCCACCGCCGCAACCTTCTGTACCCGCGAGATCCCATCTTGGGGCCTTTTCCGGCGCTCCGTTGAAGGGGGAATCGATCATGGAGGACTTCTACATCAACACCATAGCCTCTCCGATGATGTGTGAGTAGTTTACCTCAGACCTTCGGGTCCATAGTTATTAGCTAGATGGCTTCTTCTCTCTCTTTGGATCTCAATACAAAGTTCTCCTCGATCTTCTTGGAGATCCGATGTGTTTGTCGAGATCCGATGAATTGTGGGTTTATGATCAAGATTAGCTATGAAGAATATTTGAATCTCCTCTGAATTCTTTATGTATGATTTGTTATCTTTGCAAGTCTCTTCGAATTATCAGTTTTGTTTGGCCTACTAGATTGATCTTTCTTGCAATGGGAGAAGTGCTTAGCTTTGGGTTCAATCTTGCAGTGTCCTTTCCCAGAGGGAGTAGGGGCAGCAAGGCACGTATTGTATTGTTGCCATCGAGGATAAAAAGATGGGGTTTATATCATATTGCTTGAGTTTATCCCTCTACATCATGTCACCTTGCCTAATGCGTTACTCTCTTATTATGAACTTAATACTCTAGATGCATGCTGGATAGTGGTCGATATGTGGAGTAATAGTAGTAGATGCAGGCAGGAGTCGGTCTACTTGTTGCGGACGTGATGCCTATATACATGATCATGCCTAGATATTCTCATAACTATGCACTATTCTATCAATTGCTCGACGGTAATTTGTTCACCCATCGTGAAACCTATGGCCCCCGGGTCTATTTTCCATCATATAAGTTTCCAATCTATTTTTACTTTGCAATATTTACTTTCAATATTTATCATAAAAATCCCAAAAATATTATCTTATCATCTCTATCAGATCTCACTTTTCAAGTGCCCGTGAAGGGATTGACAACCCCTTTATCGCGTTGGTTGCAAGGCTCTTATTTATTTGTGTAGGTACGAGGGACTTGTGTGTGGCCTCCTACTGGATTGATACCTTGGTTCTCAAAATCTGAGGGAAATACTTATGCTACTTTGCTGCATCACCCTTTCCTCTTCAAGGGAAAACCAACGCATGCTCAAGAGGTAGCAGCGTGCGAGGGCGCATCCCCGTCAAGCTTATGCCACTCCTTAATCCCCTTTTGCTTATCATTTTAACACGCCCTTGGACAGGTGTCGAATGAGCATGATCTGTCTTACATTATAATGCCACGTGCTTAGTGAGAGCCGCTTATCTCTCTCGGGGCTCAACACCGAATCTATAAGTGATTCGCATTGTGATGCGGTGGAGTGGTGACAATCTAGCATGTTCCTGTTGGGGGTAGGGCTTGCCTGGTCTTCTTGGAGGGGGGTGCGCGCTTCGGCCCCCGGTCAACCCGGAGGCGTGGCTGGTGCGGTTTTGGCTCCGCGGCTGCTTGCTGCATCAACCTTTATGTCCTCGCCCAGCCAGCAAGGGACACTTCTCTTGGAGTCCTTGGCTTGGTCTTCTTGATTCACTCCTCGATTTCACGAAGAGCGGCTTCTCTAGCTTGGCCTTGTATTGTATATTGGTGCTGATTGTGCCGTGACGGGCTCGACTGCATTGAGGCAGCCACTACCCTGGTAGGCCCTGGCCATCGGAGCGGAGGCCTTCTGTCCCTGCAGAAGTCAGGGAAAATACACACCCTTGTTTGTGTACCCTGACTGTCGGTGTACTAGAGTAGGGGTACCCTAGTATCCCGAACTTGTGCACGGGCAGTTGCAGCCCTCCCTGGCAAGGCTTGCCGGGTGACCGCCAAGGTCCTCCGTGGTTCCTTTGGAGCCATTCAAGAACAAAGTATTCAAGCCAAGGAGACAAGTCCCCGGCAAGAGGAGCTTGCCGGAAGGCCACCCAAGGCACCTAGGAGACAAGGCCCCGCAAGAGGAGCTTGCCGGAAGGCCCGATGAGCAACAAGCTTCCGGACGCGACAAGACAATAATCATGCAAAGGCGCTTGCCGCGCAGACCACCACTCAGACTGCGCTTCCAAAGCACATCCACTAACGTGTCGCCTCGACCTTTCCAGCGCTAGCTGCGTGGCAAGAGGCCGTGCAGCCAGCGGTGCGAGGTGGCAAGCGGCGCTGAAAAGATTGCCATCGTGGCAAGCGGTGGCGCCCCTGACGGTCCCTGCTTGCACTGTTAGGGTGACGTAGACGGGCATTTAATGCCTTTGTCCCCTGCCGTCAGGGTTAGGTATGATACACTATACAATGTACAAGTAGCTGTACCAACCACTCCTTTTCCATTTCTACCCTTGTCTACGTTGCCACCTGTCGGAGACCCCTTTAGCATATAAAAGGAGGCCCATGCGCAACGTAGAGGGGGGTTCGGAAGGTTCGAAGCCGGACATGCTCACCTCGTTAGCAGCTTGTGTGTCTTTGTAGCACTCAGCGCTCCCGAGCAAGAACTCAATACACTCGGACATGCAGCAAGGGAGTGTTCTCTCTCCGGAGAGCTCCGAAGCTGGGTAAACCGCTCGTGTGCCTCGCCTCGATCTGCTCTTCGTGCGACCTCCGCCCCCCGCCGAACCGAAAGGGGCTCGGTCCGCCGGTCCCATAGGTGTTCGTGGGCCAGATCAGCCTGCCCCGACATCTTTGGCGCGCCAGGTAGGGGGGCGTCGAGATTGTGTGAACCTGATCCGGCGTCCACACGAGATAGATCTTCATCATATTCATCGACATGCCACCGAAGAAGAAGGCTTCGGCGGCAGATGTTCCGTCCGTGTTGAACCCACCGCCACCGGAGCAAACGGGTGGTGGGGTAGACGCCGGCGGAAGAATGGACGTTGACGGGGGAGCCCACGGTGCTGCCAAGTCCAAGGACAAGGCTGCGCAGACCTCGGCGTCCGTACATGCACCGCGCCCGTCTCAGGAGGCGCGGGACCGACAACGTCATGGTATTCACAACGCCATATGCTTGTTGGACCAAGATCGAGCTGGTGGATCTCGGGATGCTCAAGACCAGCATGCACGCCAACATGTTGGCGCGAGCGAGGCACGGTCGCCTGGACGGGATACTGCTCCTTCTAACATAGTTACAAGTCCGAGCATATCCCGCTCCTCACGCCGTTCACCGCTACCACCCACCACTCCAGCAGAAGCTTTGGCGAGAGCTCAACTGCTCCTAGATTACCCTCCAACAGCCGACAAGGTCGATGAATGGAGGGCCACCATTCAGAGTCTCATCGGCTTTGCCAACGGCGACACTCCACGGCAGCCGAGTGCATCGCTGCCACGGCAGGACCGCCAAACACGAGCCGGTGGCGACGAAACCAGAGGGGGTGCAACCACCATGCACTCCCCGCCCCGAAGGCCAAGATCGCCGACTCGCCGGATCCACCTCGACAGCGACTCCACCGCATCATCGGATCCACGAGCTCGTCGCGATCAGCGCCAAGTTCTTCACGAACGACAGCAAGAAGACGCTCGAACTCGCATCGAGCGCCGAAGAGAAGCGCGGCGTCAATCCGACCAGCGCGTTGGGCCCTCTGTCGACATGCATGCGCCAGGGGAACCAGGCGACTTGCCGTACGCGGTAGGTTGCCCTGCGTTCACTCGTGAGCTGCGGCAAGTCCAGTGGCCCAGCAAGAAAAAATTCAAGCCAGACATACCAGAGAAGTACGACGGCAAGAACCATCCGTCGGAGTTCCTCAGCATCTACACCATCGCGGTGCAAGCTGCCGGGGGGCGAGACGACAAGATCCTGGCCAACTACTTCCCGCTAGTGCTCAAGCCCAATGTCAGATCCTGGCTCATGCACTTGCCGGACAACTCCATATCCTCTTGGGCAGATCTATGCCATCAGTTTGTCGGCGCCTTTACAGGTGGCCACAAGCCCCATGGCCAAGAAAGCGACCTTCATCTGCTCACCCAGAAGGAAGGAGATCCCCTGCGCAAATACATTCAGCGATTCAGCCGCGTACAGCACAACATCCCAGATGTCCACTCCGCCGCGGTAATCAGCGCATTCCATCAGAACGTGCGAAACCGCAGGATGCGGGAGGAGATGGCGATGTGCAAGATCAGAGACGTCAGTGAGCTATATGCCCTAGCCGACAAGTGTGCACGTCTTTGAGGAAGGAGGAGACTCCCGGAGAGAATACTGAAGCAGGAGGATCTGATAGTGAGGAGACCGCCCCGGCAAAGAAAAACCGGCGGCGGAACAACAGGAAGAAGAAAGGCAAAGATGTGCTAGTTGTTGAGTAGTCCGGCAACGGAGGTGGCGCCATGAAAGACAAAGCTGGTAGCTCCGGCAAGGAGGTTGCCGTTGGCACCAACTGCCAGGCTGTGGCGGTCGCCGACAAGCAGGACGGCTCCAACAAATAGTACTGCAAGATCCACCGCACCAAGGGCCATGACCTCCAAAGCTGCAAAAAGGTCAAGCAGCTTGTCGAGCAGCAGAAGGCTGAATACGAACGACGCGACAATGAGAAGGCCTGTGAAGGTCCGGAGGAGCTAGCAAGAAACATCCCAGCCGAGGAGGACGCCGCGGCAAGGCCAAGCAGCGGCAAGGAGACAGACCTCCCCGCGGCCGCGACAAGGATGAAGACGACGACGATGATGAAGACATGGATGATGACGAGACCGATGAGCAGGAGTTCCAGAAAGCCACAGAGGTCCTGTGCATTGACGGCGGTGCTTCTCTGCATACTTCACACCGCCAGCTCAAGCAGTGGATGCGGGAAGTCAATGCGGCAGAACCATCCGTCGAGTCACGCAAACCTCTGAAATGGTCCAGCACGCCTATCATCTTTGATATTGACGACCACCCCGATCGGCGTAACTGCGGTCGGGTGCTTGCCGATGTTGGTTTCACCAACTATCAGCAAACTCAAGGTCACTAAGATGATAGTTGGCCGGCGGGCCGGCTTGAACCTGATCTCCTCCGCGGTGCTCCGAAACTCCGGATCCACGATGGCGAGCTCGAAGAGACCGACACATTCCAAGGAATCAATCTGGGAAGGAGCAAGCCGAAGGGAAAGATCACGTTGCCGGTGACATTTGGCAGCGAGTTGAACTTCAGGACTGAGAGGGTCACTTTTGACGTTGCTGACTTTCCATTGCCTTACAATGGGATACTTGGCCGCCCAAAGACTCGCCAAATTCATGGCAGCCTCTCACTATGCATACAACATCTTTGAAGATGCGAGGCCCGATAAGTGGCATCTCTGTCCCTGGCGACAAGAAGGATGCTCTTATCTGCGCCGACAAGATCTACCGGGAAGCAGCAGCTGCAGCAGATTGCAAGCCACTTGTCGTTGAAGCTCCCGGGAAGAAGAAGAAGACCAAGTCCGGCAAGAGCTCTGATGCCCACTCCGGCGAGCGCACCTCTTCGGAGTGCTGCGCTACCGTCGAGGACGCACCATCGAGCTCCACCGGCAAGTGTAAGAAGACGATGGCAGCTCCACCAGAGAACAAGAAGGTGTCCTCCAAGGAGGACGGCACTGGTGGTACCTTCACCATCAGTGCCACTCTCGACCCTAATTAGGAAAGGCGGCGCTCGTTGCTTTCCTGCGGCGAAACGTCGGCGTGTTTGCATGGCAGCCGTCGACATCCCCGGTGTTTCCGGAAAGTAATTGAGCACCATCTTGCCGCTTGTCCTCATGCGCGCCCCGTCAAGCGAAAGTCGAAGCGAGCGTTGGGCGCCAAGAGTTCATCGCAGAAGAAATCAAGAAATTGGAAGCAGCAGGCCTTGTCAAAGGAGTGCTCCATCCTACGTGGTTGGCCAATCCCGTTGTCGGGGCAGGCAGATCTGGCCCACGAACACGTATGGGGCCAGCGGACCGAGCCCCTTTCGGTTCGGGGGGAGCGGAGGTCGCACGAAGAGCAGATCGAGGCGAAGCACGCGAGAGGTTTTACCCAGCTTCGGAGCTCTCCGGAGAGATAATACTCCTACTGCTGCATGTCTAGGTGTATTGCGTTCTTGCTCGGGGCGCTCGAGAGCTACTGATGCAGACGAGCTGCTAACGACATCGAGCACGGAGGGAACTGATCGACCAACCAACCCTTTCTACGTTGCGCATGGGCCTCCTTTTATATGCTCAAAGGGGCTCCGACAGGTGGCAACGTGACGGGGTACAAATGTAAAACTAGTGGTTGGTACACCTACTTATGCGATTATGCGATGTAATATACCTAACCACGACGGCGGGGACAAAGGCATTAAATGCCCGTCTAGTCGCCCCTAACGGTGCAAACAGGGACCGTCGGCGCCACCGTTCGCCACGATGGCAAACTTGTCGCTGCTTGCCACCTCGCACCGCTGGCTGCACAGCCTCTCGCCACGCCGCTGGAAAGGCCCTGTATGCGACACGTTAGTGGATCTTGTTGGAAGCGTAAATCTGAGAGGTGGTCTGCGCATGACAAGCGCCTTTGTCGGTTGTTATCTTGTCGCGCCGGAAGCTTGTCGCTCACGGGCCTTCCGCAAGCTCCTCTTGCCGGGTCTTGTCTTGTAAGTGCACAGGGTGGCCTTCCGGCAAGCTCCTCTTCTTTGGGGCCTTGTCTCCTATGTGCCTTGGGTGACCTTCCCGGCAAGCTCCTCTTGCCGGGGTCTTGTCTCCCTGGCTTGAATACTTTGTTCTTGAATGGCTCCAAAGGAACCACGGAGGACTTTGGCGGTCACCCGGTAAGCCTTGCCGCGGAGGGCTGCAATCGCCCGTGCACAAGTTCGGGATACTAGGGTACCCCTACTCTAGTACACCGGCAGAGCCCCGGGCTCTGGGCCACACACGTGCCGAGCGCTGTTGGGCCAGGCCCAAACAGGCTGCACGGGCACACGCGCCCGGGTCACACCATAACTCACCCCGGACCCACCACGCCCACTTAACGGCACGCATCGAACGTGGCGTCGTGTGAGAGAACGTGGGCGAGATCGTGGGGGTTTCTTTATTCGGGAAATCGGAACGTCCGCCCCCTCCCTCTTTATAAGCAGGGGAAACAGGGGCACGTCGCCTACCTTGCCAGTTGCTGTCCCATCGAAAAACCACCGCTGCTCCCCCCTTCTTCTCAAGGCTGAAAAGAGAGCAGCGCTCCGCCCCCCATCACCACCAGCACACTCAGCGTCGTCGATCTCCTCCACCGCCTCCGCCATGGGCCCGAAGGCCAACAAGGGGAAGACCGTGAAGTCGGCCGAGGCGCTGCGGCTTGCGGCGCTGCGGAAGGAGCGGGCCGTCTTCCCCCCTCAGCTCACCGCGAGGGAGCTGAGGGAGAACTACCTCTTCTGGTCGACGGAGACGCGCTCATCCAGCGCGAAGGTACTCCCCGCTAACTGCAGAACTGGCCCGACGGGTATCCCTTCTTTGCGCTCTTCTTCTCTGCGCGGGCTCTGCCCGCCTTCATCGAAGTTCTTTTGTGACATCATGAACACCTACGGGTTCCGCCTCCTTGATTTCACCCCCAACGCCGTTCTGACCATGGCAGTTTTCGCACATCTCTGCGAAAACTTTGTCGGAGTCCATCCAAATGTGGCTCTTTTCCGTCACTTCTTTTTACCCCGAGCCGAGAGAGGAGAGCCCCTTGCCGGAGGAATTGCTTGGGTCTCCAGGGTCGGCAAGAAGGAGGCCTATCTAGAGGGAGAGCTCCGTACAAATGGGAGGAGTGGAGGGCAGATTGGTGCTGGATTGTTGAGGAGAACCCGCAGCCTTTTACCGCCCAAATACCAAACCCCAAGAGTACGCAGCAATGATTGGAGCAATCGGCCCCGGAAGGACGCTTAGGCTGAAGATCGCGATTACCCGAATCATCCGCCTCGGACTTGCCGGACTCACTTGAGCCTTTGTTGGCGCGGACTTTCTTCGCCGCCCGCATCGCCCCTTTGCGGAGAGAAGGAGACCTGCCTGGGAATTTCAGAGCATAGCAGACATCATGAGGCTGCGCCCAGGCCTCAACTTCAACTTCACTGTCTTGGAGCTTGACGCAATGCTCTTAGAGCTGTTCAAGCCTGATCCTGATCACCAGAGATGTTTAGGTTGCCGAGGGGCGTCGTTCCACTGTGCAACAACTCGTCGCTTGACCGCATCCGTGCAATGATGTCGTTGCGACTCCCGCGAATTGTCCCCACTTGGCAAGAGCCGGCCCGACGGCGTCGTCGCGGCAGTTCTTCGACAATCTAGTGGAGATGCCGGTCCGCCCCAATGAGCAGAGGGGCCTCACCGCGACACATCGACGCATTTAGATGCAGCGCATCGCCACCAGGCTAGAAGAGGCGGTAGAAGCCGGTGCCGCGGGCAAGTTTGGCTTCACTGTGGAGGAGGCCGAGGCAGCCGAGGCGGCAAGCCTTATCGAGCGAAAGGAGTTCGTCGGCGAGGAAGAGCTTGCCGAGCCTGAAGCCGAGTCGAGCGAGCCCGCCGAGGGCGCATCCTCCCCACCTCCAAGCAGCTTGCCGCGAGCGGAGCCACCGGCTCCACCAAGAAGGCGTCTTCGCAGGGCCGGAGACGCAGCGGGGCGGCAGACGGGCCAACAGCCACAGCGTCGCGGGACGCGCTCCACCGTGGCAAGCACTGTTGCCGCGGGAGCACCTCACACCGCTGCGGCAACTAGAGCGGGGCCCTCGCAGGCCACCGGTCCCGCTCCCGCCAAGCGTCCAAGGGAGCCCACTCCTCCGCCTCGTCGTGCAGGCGGGCCAGAGTCGACCTCTCCGCGCTCAGCTCCGGCGAGGAAGAGGAAGAGTAAGATTCCTTGCTGTACTTGTAATTCTTCGATTTGTTGCTTTGTCTTGTATCGATCTGCTTTACTCTGAATCCATTCCTTTTCGTGACGCTGGCCCGGAGGATGTCGAAGAGGGCCAAGACCCGGTGATTGTCGTCAGGGCGAACCTACTGCTGACGGCAGGAGGCGCGTCTGAGACAACCTTGCGGATGAGGCAACTCTCCTTCAAAGCAGCCCCCCGGTAAGTATATGGTCTACTTCTTGCTATTGGCGTGCATGGGTGCTTTTCCCTTTGCGATATCATTTGTTGACTTGTGTAGGAGCAGAGCAGCCTCCTTCTGCTTCGACTACGCCGCCAAGCGTGGATTCCCCGGCAAGGGAGCATTCCCCGGCAAGGGAGCCTTCTCCGGCAAGGGAGCCTTCTCTGGCAAGGGAGCCTTCTCCGGCAAGGGGCAGCTCTCCGGCAAGGGACGGCACCAGAAATCCCTTGGCGGCGGAGACCATGACCGCAGCCCCCGGCGCCGGTAACCTTTTTGCCTGAGTACTTCCCTTGTGTTTTTCTTCTTCTGATTTTGTCTTTGAATATTTGCTTGACTTTCTTCGTCCGTCCGCCACAGAGCCAATGGAGACAGAGGTCGCCGGTGAGGAGGACGTGCGCGACAATACTGACGAAGCCGCCGCCGTGGAGGAAGAAGCCGGCGCGCCGACGAGCTCGCCGCGAAGAGGCCACTGAAGCTGCCGCCGCAGAAGCCGGGCGAGGGGTCCGCGATCGCAGTGACGACCCCGAGGTCAGCAGGAGCGCCAGCGCTACACCGACCGCCCGATCCCTCCGCCACAGCTGCAGCTGCCAGTTCGAAGAGCCCCAGCCCGGCACCTACTTGAAGGCCGGTGACGGCGTCTTCATCAAGCTCCCATGGGAGTCGAGTTCCAGGGTGCCGGCCGAAGGAGAAACCTTCGATGAAGAGCTGCTCGCCTCTGCTGGGCTGACGCTAGTTGACGCGCCAAGCAGCAGCAGCGGCGAGCCTGAGGAGGAGCAGCTGCTACGGAAGCTGCTGCCGCTCTACCGCGCCCGACAAGCCAAACTGGCATCCCGGGAGGCGCTTGTCGCGAAGGCGGGAGCAGACATCGAGAAGCGCGCGGAGGAGCTCCGGGGCCGCAACCAGGAAGCTCTCCGGTCCTTGGCGGAGGAGTGGGAGCAACTCGCCGAGGAGCGCAAGGCCTTCATCCTCGAGAAGGCTGCAATGAGGAGGAACAGCTTGCCGCCGAGAAGCCGCTCTGGCAGGAAAGCGAGCTGGCACAGCGGAAGGTCAACCTGGACAGCCACGAGGAGGATCTCGCCAGGCGCGAGGAAACATTTGGCGGGGCTCTCAAGGAGGCAAAGGACGCTGCCGCGGCCGCCGAGGCCGCCAAGAAGGAGCTGGAGACGAAGGTGGCGCAATTGGAGGCCAGCCTCAAGAAGAGCGGCGAGGAGCTGGCTGCACTCAAGCATGAGCGCGAGAAGGACGCCTACACTCTTGGCGAGCTGCAGGGCCGTCTCGCCGAGAGGAGCAAGGAGCTCAGCGCCGCCATGGACTCCAATGAAGATCTCGAGTTGAAGATGACTACTTTGACTCGGGACTGGGCCAGCGCCAAAGAGCGGGAGGTGGCCTTGAAGGAGAAGATCAAGGCCGACGAGGAGCTGCTGGCGAATGCTGTTGCCGCCCAGGGTGCCTTGAGGGAGAGTGTGGAGCACTTGACCAAAGGTCTCGTGGATACTGCTGCCGCCATCCACAGCGAGCTGATGGAGCTGGGGATGGTGGAACTTGGATACTCCTCCGACGAGCACCTCCAACCCAGCGCCAAGCTTAGCTTATTCTTCAAGGCGTGGTGACGGGCCTCCAGCGACTCGGGAAGAGGTCCCAAAACAGCTGGCCGAGGAGTCGCGCCAGATCTGCGGGAGCCCTCCAAAAGGTGCCGATGAAGGTGGCCTTCCGCAACCCAGGCCTCAACCTCACCAACGCCCTCAAGTCCCCGCCACGGATGTCGATGTGGAGGCGCTCAAGACCCTTGTCGCACCCATTGTGGACAGGCTGAGCGGAATCAAGAGGGTTGAGGGTGGTCGCGTAGATTAGGCCGCCCGTTTTCTCTCTCTCTTGCCGCTGCTAGTCATGTCATAGGAACAATCCATTAGAGCTGCGGCAGGCTATATTGTAATATAACTTTATTTTGGATATCAATTGCTATGCTATTTCCTTTACTTGATTCCTTCCTTTGTATGTTTTTGCCTTACGCTTTTAGGGGACTTGTCGGCGTGGGCACCTGAGCCATGAAGGCTGAGTGCGAACGTCAAGAATTTGGCGGTGCCGCTTCCGACAAGCAACCTTGTCGCAACTAGTCGCAGCTCACTTAAGTTGTTGAGCGGACTCGAAACAAAGTAAGGGCGCAACTAGCTACGAATTGGTTCCTCTGCGCATGTGTTTTCCATACAAAGTTCGGTCGTTCAAGGAAAATAACTTAAAAATGTTAAAACTGATTGCTCAAACTTTGGCAACTTAGCTTTTCTGTCGTTTGCTTCCCGGTAAGGTTAGACTTCCTTGAGCGACGCTTGGTCCACACCATTAACTTCCCCTTCCCCCCGGCAAACTTGTGTGCGAGGGAACCTTCCTTTCTTTGAGAAAGAGAAAGAAGAGAAAATAAAGATATGGAGCCTTGTGGCTCATTATCACTTACCAGGGGTAGGTGCTGCACAAAGTGTCAGACAGCGCATGCAAAAATAGAAGTAAAAAGCATGAAATTGACAAGGTGTGCGAAGCACGCTAGCTTTACTGATGCACGGGGTCTGCGCCCGGCTTTGTACAAAGGATTACATGCATCAGCGGCAAGACTTGTACAAAAGGTGGTTGCCGGAACAGGTTCCGGCAACCGCGCTTCTGAGTAAAACTTACGAAGATGCTCAATATTCCAGGAGTTGCTCACGGAATGCCATCTTCGGTCTCAAAGCGGACAGCGCCAGGCCTAGTGACCTCGTTTCACCCGATAAGGGCCTTCCCACTTCAAGGCGTCAACTTGTTGGAATTCTTGGCGGACTGAACGCGCCCGAAGAACAAGGTCGGCTTCCTCGAGACTTCTGGCATTGACTTTTGCGGCTATGGTAGCGGCGCAAAGATTCTTGGTACCGAGCAGCTCGTCTGACAGCTGAAGACGATCTTCCTCAAGGAGCAGCGTCATCTTGTCGCAGCTGCTCTTGCTCAAGCTCATCATAAGCGAGCACTCGAGGTGATCCGAATACGAGTTCCGTGGGGAGAACTGCCTCTGCTCCATAGACTAGAGCGAAAGGTGTCTGGCGTCGTCCTGATCGACCAAGGAACCACCGGCAGCTCCTCAATCCAGTTTCTTCCGCACTTGTACAGCCTGTTGAAAGTTCTGGTCTTGAGCCCGCACAGCACTTCAGCATTTGCCCTCTCCGCTTGACCGTTGCTTTTCGGATGAGCAACAGAAGTGAAGCAGACCTTGGCGTCAAGATCTTGGACGTACTGCATGAAGGTGCGGCTCGTGAATTGCGTGCCGTTGTCGGTGATGATCTTGTTAGGGATTCCGAAACGGCAAACAATCGACCTGAAGAACTTGATCACTGATCAGGTTGTCACCTTCCTCACTGCTTCCACTTCCGGCCACTTTGTGAACTTGTCGATGGCAACGCGTACAAGTACTCAAAGCCCCGACAGCTTCGGGAAGGGGCCGAGAATGTCGAGCCCCAGACCGAAAATGGGCAGGATAAAGGGATCTTCCGAGAGCTTGAGCTGGCTGGTGTATCTGCTTGGAATGGAACTGCACGCTTCACACTTGGTTACTTGTGCGGTTGCATCCGGAGGGCTGTCGGCCAAAAGAGACCTTGCTTAACGCTTTGCGGCAAGTGCTCTGGCGCCAATGTGGTGACCACATATGCCTCCATGTATCTCTCGCCAACAGCTTTTGTCCGTCTTCCGGTGCATACACTTCAATTTCACACCGTTGAGTCTTCTTCATGCAGTGTCTTTGTCGACAAACTAGTACATACTTGACTGTCGGGCTACTCTTTCCGCTTCTTCTTGCTCTTGGGAAGTTCTCCGTCTGAAGGAAATGGACAATCTGCTGCGCCCATGCTGGAGCTTGCGGCTCGACAACAAGGACTAAAGGCACATCTGCTGCTGCGGGAACATCGGCTTCCACGGCAAGAATCTGCGGCTCAGCCAGAGCTTGACGTTCCCTGGCAAGCTTGCTGGAGCAAAACTTGTCGGGAGCGTCTGCTTAAACGAAACAAACCCTGGGGCTTGTCGGAGCAGACTGCACCTCAGCACTGTTGGTGTCGATCTTGGGGACCTTCTTGGCGGCAGCTTCGGGAAGCTCTGCCGGAAAGTAGTCACCAGAGATCAACCTTCTCTTCTTGCTCTGTCCAGTCAGTGGTGTTACAGACGGTTGAGTCAGCTTGAGCACAAAAATCCCTGGTTCCACAGGTAACTTAAGTGCGGCACACTTTGACAGGCCATCAGCAATGTCGTTCTGAGCTCTCGGAATATATTCCATTTGCAGGTCGTCAAAGTGCTCTTCTAGCTTCCTCACTTCATCAACATAAGCTTCCATCAACGGACTCTGATAATTTTTGTTCACTTGGCGGATAACAAGTTGTGAGTCACCCCTGACAATGAGCTTCTTGATCCCAAGGTCCACTATGATCCTGAGACCGGCAAGCAAACCTTCATACTCTGCAGTATTGTTTGTTGCTTGCTCCTTGGGAAAGTGCATCTGGACTATGTACTTGAGGTGCTCTCGGTGGGTGCGACAAGCAGCACGCCGGCACCGGCACCTTACAGCAAGAAGGCACCATCAAAGTACATCAGCCACTCTTTGCTTGTTTCCTTGACGGGGATGCTCGTTTCTGGAATTTCTTCATCTGGCGTTGGTGTCCATTCTGCTATGAACTCCGCCAATGCCCTGCTTTGGATAGTTGAAGTGCTCTCAAACTTGAGGCCAAAGCTTGACAGTTCCAGTGCCCACTCAACAATCCTGCCTGTTGCCTCTGGATTTTGCAGTATCCTCTTCAGCGGAAAGCGAGTGACAACTGTGATCTCATGTGCCTGAAAGTAATGGCGCAGCTTTCTCGAGGCCATGAGAAGGGAACTGACAAAGTAAACTGGGCGCTGCACCATCCTTTTATGCATCTTGTCATGCGTCTGCGCAGATTCGTCCTTGTCGGGACCAGAGCTTGCCGGCGAAGCCCCTTGCTTGTCGCTGGATGTGTCTGCCGTGGTTGCTAGCTCATCATCCGCCTCCCTCTCCGCTACTAACGCAGCACTAACCACTTGATTGGTTGCCGCTATATATAGCAGCAACTTCTCTTGTGGCCTAGGTGCAACAAGTGTTGGAGTGGAGGACAGGTATCTCTTCAGGTCCTGCAGCGCAGCCTCCGCTTCCGGAGTCCATTGCATCGGACCTGCCTTTTTCAGAATTTCGAAAAATGGCAGGGCGCGCTCAACAGATCTAGAGATAACCTGCTGAGAGCAGCTACGCAACCGGCAAGTCTTCGTACATCCTTGACGCGCTTTGGTGTTTCAATCTGCTCAATGGCCTTGATCTTGTCGGGATTGGCTTCAATTCCCGCCGAGACCACGAAGAACCGAGAAGCTTGCCGGAAGGGACTCCAAACACGCACTTCTCGGGGTTGAGCTTGAGGTTGATCTTGCGCAGATTTGTAGAAGTTTCATCTAAATCTTGAACTAGGGTCGCCTTGTCCTTTCTTTTGACCACTATGTCATCCATGTAGGCTTCCACATTTCTATGCATTTGCGGCTCAAAAGCATCATGAACTACTCTTGCAAACGTTGAACCAGCATTCTTTAACCCGAAGGGCATCCGTTCAAAACAGTAGGTGCCACATGGGGTGATGAATGCGGGCTTCTCCTCATCCTCTTCTGCCCTGAAGATCTGATGATATCCTGAATATGCATCCAGAAATGAAAGCAAATCACATCCGGCCATGGAGTCAACAATTTGGTCGATGCGCGGCAAGGGAAATGGATCTTTGGGACAAGCTTTATTGACATTGGTGAAGTCGATACAAAGCCTCCATTTCCCGTTAGCCTTGCCTACAACTACAGGATTGGCCAACCACGTAGGATGGAGCACTCCTCTGACAAGGCCTGCTGCTTCCAGTTTCTTGATTTCTTCCGCGATGAACTCTTGATGCTCCACTGCTTGCTTCCTGACTTTCTGCTTGACGGGCCGCGCATGAGGACAAACGGCAAGATGGTGCTCAATTACTTTCCTGGGAACACCGGGGATGTCAGACGGCTGCCATGCAAACACGTCGACGTTCACCCGCAAGAAAGCAACGAGCGCGTCTTCCTATTTAGGGTCGAGAGAGGCACTGATGGTGAAGGTACCACCAGTGCCGTCCTCCTTGGCGGACACCTTCTTGGTCTCTGGTGGAGCTGCCATCGTCTTCTTATACTTGCCGGTGGAGCTCGATGGTGCGTCCTCGACGGTAGCGCAGCACTCCGAAGAGTTGCGCTTGCCGGAGTGGGCATCAGAGCTCTTGCCGGACTTGGTCTTCTTCTTCCCTCTGTGAGCTTCAGCGGCAAGTGGCTTGCAATCTGTCGCGGCTGCTGCTTCCCGGTAGATCTTGTCGGCGCAGATAAGAGCATCCTTCTTGTCGCCAGGGACAGAGATGACACTTATCGGGCCCGGCATCTTCAGGAGGTTGTAGGCATAGTGAGAGGCCGCCATGAATTTGGCGAGTGCTGGACGGCCAAGTATTCCATTGTAAGGCAATGGAAAGTCAGCAACATCAAAGGTGACCTTCTCAGTCCTGAAGTTCAACTCGCTGCCGAATGTTACCGGCAACGTGATCTTTCCCTTCGGCTTGCTCCTTCCCGGATTAATTCCTCGAAAAGTGCGGTCTCTTCGAGCTCGCCATCGTGGATCTGGAGTTTTTGAGCACCGCGAGGAGATCAGATTCAAGCCCGGCCCGCCGTCAACTAGCATCTTGGTGACCTTGAGGTTGCCGATAGTTGGTGAAACCAACATCGGCAAGCACCCGACAAAGAGTTACGCGATCGTGGTGGTCCTCAATGTCAAAGATGATAGGCGTCTGGACCATTTCAGAGGTTTGCGTGACTCGATGGATGGTTCACCGCATTGACCTCCCGCATCCACCGCTTTGAGCCGGGCGGTTGGAGGTATGCAGAGAAGCACCGCCGCCAACGCACAGACCTCTGTGGCTTTCTCGAACTCCTGCTCATCGGTCTCGTCATCATCCATGTCTTCATCATCGCCTTCGTCTTCATCCTTGTCGCGCCACGGGAGGTCTGTCTCCTTGCCGCCGCTTGCCTTGCCGCGGCGCCCTCCCGGCGGGGACGTTTCTTGATGGGTCCTCCTGCACCCTCCTGGCCTTCTCCTTGTCGCGTCGTTTGTATTCAGCCTTCGCTGCTCGACAAGCTGCTCCACCTTCTTGCAGCTCACGGAGGTCATGGCCCTTGGTGCGGTGGATCTTGCAAGATCGCTTGCCGGAGCCGTCTGCTTGTCGGCGGCCGCCACAGATCGGCAGTTGGTGCGCGGCAACCTCCTTGCCGGAGCTACCAGCCTTGGCTTTTTTGTCGCCACCTCCGCTGCGGACTTCTCAACAACTAGCACATCTCGCCTTTCTTTTTCCTGTTGCCCGCCGCCGGCTCTTCTTGTCGGGCGGTCTCTTCACCGCCGATCCTCCCGCTTCGGTATTCTCTCCGAGTCTCCTCCTTCTTCAAAGACGTGCACACTTGTCGGCCAGGCATATAGCTCATCGACATCTCTCGATCTTGCACATTGCCATCTCCTTCAGATTCTGCGGTTTCGCGACGTTTCGATGGAACGCGCTGATCACCGCGGCAAGGTGGACGTCACCGATGTTGTGCCGTACATGGCTGAATCTTTGAATATATTTATGCGAGGGCTCTCCTTCCTTCTGGGCGAGCAGATGAAGGCCGCTTTCTTGGTCATGGGGCTTGTGGCCGCCTGTAAAGGCGCCGACAAACTGATGGCATAAATCTGCCCAAGAAGATATGGAGTTGTCCGGCAAGTGCATGAGCCAGGATCTGACATTGGGCTTGAGCACCAGCCGGGAAGTAGTTGGCAAGGATCTTGTCGTCTCGCCCCGCAGCCTGCACCGCGATGGTGTAGATGCTGAGGAACTCCGAGGGATGCGTCTTGCCGTCGTACTTCTCCGGTACGTCCGGCTTGAAGTTTTTCTTGCTGGGCCACTGGACTTGCCGCAGCTCACGAGTGAACGCAGGGCAACCTACCGCGTACGGCAAGTCGCCTGGTTCCTCTGGCGCGTGCATGTCGACAGAGGGCCCAGCGCGCTTGTCGGGTTGACATCGCGCTTCTCTTCGGCGCTCGATGCGAGTTCGAGCGTCCTCTTGCTGTCGTTCGTGAAGAACTTGGCGCTGATCGCGATGAGCTCGCAGATCTGATGACGCAGTGGAGTCGCTGACGAGGTGGATCCGGCGAGTCGGCGATCTTGGTCTTCGGGGCGGAGAGTGCATGGTGGTTGCACCCCCACCGGTCTCATCGCCACCGGCTCGTGTTTGGCAGTCCTGCCGTGGCAGCGACGCACTCGGTTGCCGCGGAGCGTCGCTGTTGGCGAAGTCGATGAGACTTTGTATGGTGGCCCTCCACTCATCGACCTTGTCTGCCGTTGGAGGGTAATCCAGGAGCAGTTGAGCTCTCGCCAGAGCTTCTGCTGGAGTAGTGGGTGGCGATGGCGAGCGACACGAGGAGCGGATATGCTCGGACTTCTAACTATGTTAGAAGGAGCGATATCCCGTCCGGCGATCGATGTTTCGCTTCGCGCCCGGCATGTTGGCGTGCATGCTGGTCTTGAGCATCCCGAGATCCTCCAGGTCGATCCGGTCCAACGAGCGTATGGCATTGTGAATGCCATGACGCTGTCGATCCAGCGCCTCTGAGGCAGAGACGCGGTGCATGTACGGACGTCGAGGTCTGCGCAGCCTTGTCCTTGGACTTGGCAGCAGCATGAGCTCCCCCGTCGCCGTCCATTCTTCCGCCGGCGTCTACCCCACCACCTATTTGCTCCGGTGGTGGTGGGTTCGACGCGGACGGGGCTTCTGCCGCCGAAGCCTTCTTCTTCGGTTGCATGTTGACGAAGATGATGAAGATCTAGCTCGCGTGGACGCCGGATCAGGTTCACACAACCTCGATGCCCCCTACCTGGCGCGCCAAAGATGTCGGGGCAGGCTGATCTGGCCCATGAACACCTATGGGGCCGGCGGACCGAGCCCCTTTCGGTTCAAGGGGAGCGGAGGTCGCACGAAGAGCAGATCGAGGCGAAGCACACGAGAGGTTTTACCCAGCTTCGGAGCTCTCCGGAGAGATAATACTCCTACTGCTGCATGTCTAGGTGTATTGCGTTCTTGCTCAGGAGCGCTCGAGAGCTACAGTACAGACGAGCTACTAATGAGACTGAGCCTGGAGGGAACTGATCGACCAACCAACCGTTTCTATGTTGCGCATGGGCCTCCTTTTATATGCTCAAAGGGGCTCCGACAGGTGGCAACGTAGACGGGGGTACAAATGTAAAACTAGTGGTTGGTACACCTACTTGTACAAAGGTATGCAGTAATATACCTAACCCTCGACGGCGGGGACAAAGGCATTAAATGCCCGTCTAGTCGCCCCTAATAAAGGCAAACAGGGACCGTCCGTGGGCGCCACCGTTCGCCACAATGGCAAACTTGTCAATGCTGCTTGCCACCGCACCGGGCTGCACAGACCTCTCGCCACGCTACCTGGAAAGGCCCTGTGGCGACACGTTAGTGGATGCGCTGGAGCGTAGGGTACAGAGAGGTGGTCTGCATGACAAGCGCCTTTGTCGCGGTTGTTATCTTGTCGCGCCCGGAAGCTTGTCGCTCATCACCTTCCCGGCAAGCTCCTCTTGCCGGGGTCTTGTCTTGTAAGTGCCTGGGGTGGCCTTCCCGGCAAGCTCCTCTTGTCGGGGCCTTGTCTCCTATGTGCCTTGGGTGACCTTCCCGGCAAGCTCCTCTTGCCGGGGTCTTGTCTCCCTAGCTTGAATACTTTGTTCTTGAATGGCTCCAAAGGAACCACAGAGGATCTTGGCGGTCACCCGGTAAGCCTTGCCGCGGAGGGCTGCAACTGCCCGTGCACAACTTCGGGATACTAGGGTACCCCTACTCTAGTACACCGACACCCGTAGTTGTACGCAAGGCTAACGGGAAATGGAGGCTTTGTATCGACTTTACCGATGTCAATAAAGCTTGTCCCAAAGACCCATTTCCCTTGCCGCGCATCGACCAGATTGTTGACTCCATGGCCGGATGTGATTTGCTTTCATTTCGGATGCATACTCAGGATATCATCAGATCTTCATGGCGTAAGAGGATGAGGAGAAGACCGCATTCATCACCCCATGTGGCACATACTGTTTCGTACGGATGCCTTTCGGATTAAAGAATGCTGGTTCAACATTTGCAAGAGTAGTCCATGACGCTTTTGAGCCACAAATGCACAGAAATGTGGAAGTCAACATGGATGACATAGTGGTCAAAAGCAAGGACAAGGCGACCCTGATTCAAGATTTAGATGAAACCTTTATAAATCTGCGCAAGATCAACCTCAAGCTCAACCCTGAGAAGTGTCTATTTGGAGTCCCTTCCGGCAAGCTTCTCGGGTTCTTCGTGTCTCAGCGGGGAATTGAAGCCAATCCCGACAAGATCAAGGCCATTGAGCAGATTGAAGCACCAAAGCGCGTCAAGGATGTACGAAGACTTGCCGGTTGCGTAGCTGCTCTCAGCAGGTTTATCTCTAGGTTTGCTGAGCGTGCCCTGCCATTTTTCAAAATTTTGAAAAGGGCAGGTCCGATGAAATGGACTCCGGAAGCGGAGGCTGCGCTGCAGGACTTGAAGAGATACCTGTCCTCCACTCCAACACTTGTCGCACCTAAGCCACAAGAGAAGTTGCTGCTATATATAGCGGCAACCAATCAAGTGGTTAGTGCTGCGTTAATAGCGGAGAGGAGGCGGATGATGAGCTAGCAACCATGGAAGATGCATCCAAAGAACGGCAGGGGCTTCACCGGCAAGCTCTGGTCCCGACAAGGACGGATCAACGCGGACGCATGAGAAGATGCAGAAAAGAATGGTGCAGCGCCCAGTTTACTTTGTCAGTTCCCTTCTGCAGGGGGCTAGGTCAAGATACTCCGTGTGCAGAAATTGCTTTTCGGCCTCCTCATGGCCTCGAAAGCTGCGCCATTACTTCCGGGCACATGAGATCACAATCGTCACTGCTTTCCGCTGAAGAGGATACTGCAAAATCCAGAGGCAACAGGCATAATTGTCGAGTGGGCACTGGAACTGTCAAGCTTTGGCCTCAAGTTTGAGAGCACTTCAACTATCCAAAGCAGAGCATTGGCGGAGTTCATAGCAGAATGGACGCCGACACAAGATGAAGAAATTCCAGAAACGAGCATCCCCGTCAAGGAAGCAAGCAAAGAGTGGCTAATGTACTCGATGGTGCATTCTCGCTGCAAAGGCGCCGGTCTTGGGCGTGCTACTTGTTGCACCCACCGGAGAGCACCTCAAGCACGTAGTCCGATGCACTTTCCCAAGGAGCAAGCAACAAACAATACCGCAGAGTATGAAGGTTTGCTTGCCGGTCTCGAGATCGCAGTAGACCTTGGGATCAAGAAGCTCATTGTCGTGGGTGACTCACAGCTTGTCATCCGCCAAGTGAACAAGAGTTATCAGAGTCCGTTGATGGAAGCTTATGTTGATGAAGTGAGAAAACTAGAAGAGCACTTTGACGGCCTACAGATGGAATATATTCCAAGAGCTCAGAACGACATTGCCGATAGCCTGTCAAAGTATGCTGCGCTTAAGTTACCTGTGGAACCAGGGATTTTTGTGCTCAAGCTGACTCAACCATCTGTAACGCCATCAACCGGACAAAGCAAGAAGAGGAAGTTGACCTCTGGTGACTATTTTCCGGCAGAGCTACCCGAAGCCGCCGCCAAGAAGGTCCCCAAGATCAACACCAACAGTGCTGAGGAGCAATCTGCTCCGACAAGCCCTAGGGTTTGTTTCGTTGAAGCAGACGCTCCCGAAAACTTTTGCTCCGGCAAGCTTGCCGGGGAACGTCAAGCTCCGGCGGAGCCGCAGGTTCTCGCCAGAGAAGCGGATGTTCCCAAGCAGCGAGATGTGCCTTTAGTCCTTGTTGTCGAGCCGCAAGCTCCAGCATGGGCACAGCAGATTGTCCATTTCCTTCAGACAGGAGAACTTCCCGAAGAGCAAGAAGAAGCGGAAAGAGTAGCCCAGCAATCAAGTATGTACCAGTTCGTCGACAACACACTGTAAAGAAGAAGACTCAACGGTGTGAAATTGAAGTGTATTCACCGGGAAGACGGACAAAAGCTGTTGGCAGAGATACATGGAGGCATATGTGGTCACCACATTGGCGCCCGGAAAGCACTGCCCGCAAAGCGTTCCCAAGAAGGTTTCTTTTGGCCGACAGCCCTCCAGGATGCAAGTGCACAAGCACTCAAGTGTGAAGCGTGCCAGTTCCATTCCAAGCAGATACACCAGCCAGCTCAAGCTCTCCAGACGATCCCTTTATCCTGGCCATTTTTGGTCTGGGCGCTCGACATCCTCGGCCCCTTTCCCTCGAAGCCGGGGCTTTGAGTACTTGTACGTTGCAATCGACAAGTTCACAAAGTGGCCGGAAGTGGAAGCAGTGAGGAAGGTGACAAAGACAACAAGATCAAGTTCTCTAGGTCGATTGTTTGCCGCTTCGAATCCCTAACAGGATCATCACCGACAACGGCACGCAATTCACGAGCCGCACCTTCATGCAAGACGTCCAAGATCTTGGCGCCAAGGTCTGCTTTGCTTCATTGCTCATCCGAGAAGTAATCGCTGCGGAGAGGGCAAATGTCTGAAGTGCTGTCGGGCTCAAGACCAGAACTTTCGACGTGCTGCACAAGTGCGGAAGAAACTGGATTGAGGAGCTACCGGTGGTTCTTTGGTCGATCAGACGACGCCAAATAGAGCCATCGGCCGTACACCTTCGCTCTAGTCTATGGAGCAGAGGTAGTTCTCCCCACGGAACTCAGATACGGATCACCTCGAGTGCTCGCTTATGATGAGCTTGAGCAAGAGCAGCGATGCGACAAGATGACGCTACCGCTCCTTTAGGAGAATCGTCTTCGTGCTGCAGACGAGTTGCTCGATACCAGCAAGCTTTGCGCCGCTACCATAGCCGCAGTTAATGCCGAAGTCTCAAGGAAGGCGACCTTGTTCTTCGGCGTTCAGTCCGCCAAGAATTCCAACAAGTTGACGCCAAAGTGGGAAGGCCCTTACCGGGTGAAACGAGTCACTAGGCTCTGGCGCTGTCCGCCTTTGAGACCGAAGATGGCATTCAGGTGAGCAACTCCTAGAACATTGAGCATCTTCGTAAGTTTTACTCAGAGGCGTGGTTGCGGAACCTGTTCCGCAACCACCTTTTGTACAAGTCTTGTCGATGTTGCATGTAATCCTTTGTACAAAGCCGGGCGCAGACCGTGCATAAGTAAAGCTAATGTGCTTCGCACATCTTGTCAATTTCATGCTTTCTACTTCTATTTTGCATGCATTATCGACACTTTGTGCAGCACCTACCCCGGTAAGCAATAACGAGCCATAAGGCTCCATATATTTATTTTCTCTTCTTTCTCTTTCTCAAAGAAAGGAAGGTTCCCTCGCCCACAAGTTTGCCGGGGAAAGGAGAAGATAATGGTGTGGACCAAGCGCCGCTCAAGGAAGTCTAGCCTTACCGGGAAGCAAACGACAGAAAAGCTAAGTTGCTAATGTTTGAGCAATCAGTTTTAAGATTTTTAAGTTATCTTCCTCGAACGACCGTACTTTGTATTTAAAACCTGTGCGCGGAGGAACCAACTCGTAGCTAGTTGCGCCCTTACTTTGTTTCAAGTCCGCTCAACAACTTAAGTGAGCTGCGACTAGTTGCGACAAGGTTTCTTGTCGGTAGCGGCACCGCCGCCAGGTCTTGCACGTCCCTTTTCGGTAGCCTATGACCCAGTGCCTACCGACAAGTTCCCTAAAAGCGTAGGGCAAAAACATACAAAGTTATATTACAAGATAGCTTGTCGCAGCTCTAATAGATTGTTCTCATAACATGACCAGCAGCGGCAAGGAAAAGAGAAAGCGGGCGGCCTAATCTACGCGATCGCCCTCAACCCTCTTGATCCCGCTCACCCTGTCCACAATGGGTGCGACAAGGGTCTTGAGCGCTTCCACATCAGCATCCGGCGGCAAGGACTTGAGGACGTTGGTGAGGTTGAGGCCTGGGTTGCGGAAAGCCACCTTCATCAGCACCTTTTGAAGAGCTCCCGCGCAGATCTGGCACGACTCCTCGGCCAGCTGCTTTGGGACTTCTTCCCGGAGTCGCTGGAGGGCCGTCACCACGCTCTTGAAGAACAAGCTGAGCTTGGCGCTGGGTTGGAGGTGCTCATCGGAGGAATATCCAAGATCCACCATCCCCAGCTCCGCCAGCTCCCTGTCGATGGCTGCAGCAACATCCACGAGACCCTCGGTCCAGTGCTCCACATTCTCCCTAAAGGTATTCTGGGCGGCGGCTTCGCTGCCAGCGGCGCCTCGTCGGCATTGATCTTCTCCTTCAAGGCCACCTCCTGCTCCCTGGCGCCGTCCAGCGTCTGAGTCAAAGTAGTTACCTTCAACTCAAGATCTGCGTTGGAGTCCTGGCGGTGCTGAGCTCCTTGCTCCTCTCGGCGAGACGGCCCTGCAGCTCGCCAAGAGTGTAGGCGTCCTTCTCGCGCTCATGCTTGAGTGCAGCATGCTCCTCGCCGCTCTCCTTGAGATTGGCCTCCAGCTGCATCACCTTCGTCTCCAGCTCCTTCTTGGTGGCCTCGGCAGCTGCGGCTGCATCCTTTGCTTCCTTGAGAGCCCCGCCAAATGTTTGCTCGTGCGCGGCTAGATCCTCCTCATGGCTGTCAAGACTAACCTTCCTCTGCGCCAACTCGACTTCCTGCGCAGATAGCTTCTCGGCGGCAAGCCGCTGTTGCTCCTCAGCTTCAGCCTTCTCGAGGAGGAAAGCTTTGCGCTCCTCGGCGAGTTGCTCCCGCTCCTCTGCCTGGTTGAGGCCCCGGAGCTCCTCCACGCGCTTCTCGATGTCTGCTCCCGCCTTCGCGACAAGCGCTTCCCGGGATTCCAACTTGGCTTGTCGGGCGCGGTAGAGCGACAACAGCTTCCGCAGCAGCTGCTCCTCCTCAGACTCGCCGTTGCTGCTGCTCGGCGTGTCGACTAGCGTCAGTCCAGCGGAGGCGAGCAGCTCTTCATCAAAAATTTCTCCTTCGGTCGGCGCCCTGGAGCTCGACGCCCATGGGAGCTTAATGAAGACGCCATCACCGGCCTTCAAATAGGCGCTGGGCTGGGGCTCTTGAACTAAGCTGCCGCCAGCGGCGGAGGGATCGGCCCGGTCGGCGTGGCGCTGGCGCTCCTGCGGCCTCGAAGTGCGTCGGTCGATCGCGGACCCTCGCCCGGCTTCTGGCGGCAGCTTTGGCGGCCTCTTCGCCCGGCGGGCTCGGCAGCGCCCGGCTTCTTCTTCGGTGGCGTGGCGTCGTCGGTATTGCAGCGCGTCCTCCTCGCCCGCTGACCTCGGTCTCCATTGGCTCCGTGGCGGATGGATCGGCGACCGAAAAATGAAGAGAAGTCAAGCAAATATTCAAAAAGAAAATCAGAAGAAGAACACAAGGAAAGTTTTCAAGCAAGAGGATTACCTGCGCTAGGGTCTGCAGTCATGGTCTCCGCCGCCAGGGGATCGCTGGTGATGTCCCTCGCCGGAGAGCTGTCCCTTGCCGGAGAACTGCCCCTTGCCGGAGAACTGCCCCTTGCCGGAGAACGCTCCCTTGCCGGGGAATCCTCCCTTGGCGGTGTAGTCGAAGCATAAGGCATGTCAGGAGCGGCTTGTGGCACTCTGGTAAGGCTGCTCTGCTCCTACACAAATCAGCGGTCGGATATCAAGAAGAAAGGACACCCATGCACGCCCAACAGTAAGAAGTAAACCATATACTTACGCTGGGGGCTGTGCTGGGGGCTGCTTTGAGGAAGAGTTGCCGCGTCCGGCAAGGTGGTCTCGGACGCGCCTCCTGCTGCCGCGGGGGGATCGTCCTCGGCGACAATCACCGGGCCTTGGCCCTCTTCGGCGCTCTTCGGGCCAGCGTCACGAAAAGGAATGGGTTCAGAATGAAGCAAATCAGATACAAGACAAAGCAACAAGCCAAAGAACTACAAATGCTGCAAAGAATCTTACTCTTCTTCTTCCTCGTCGGAGCTAAGCGCGGAGAGATCAAATTCTGGCCCGCCTCCAGTACGACGAGGCGTGGCGGGAGCAGAAGCGGTGGTCTGCGACGGGCCCGCTCCAGTTGCCGTAGCGGCATGAGGTGCTCCCGCGGCAACAGTGCTTGCCGCGGTGGAGCGCGTCGCGCGGCGCGGCGGCTGTTGACCCGTCTGCCGCCCCGCTACTTCTCCGGCTTTGCGGAGACGCCTTCTTGGTGGAGCTGGGGACTCCTCTCGCGGCAAGCTGTCTGAAGGAGGGGAGGAGGCGCCCTCTGCAGGCTCGCTCGACTCAGCTTCAGGCCCGACAAGCTCTTCCTCGCCGGCAAACTCCTTTCGCTCGACAAGGCTTGCCGCCTCTGCTGCCTCTGCCTCCTCCACGGTGAACCCGAATTCGCCAGCGGCAGCAGCTGCTGCCGCCTCTTCCAACCTGGTGGCGATGCGCTGCATCTCGTCATCAGTGGTGTCGCGGGTGAGGCCCCTCTGTTCATCGGGTGGACCGGCACTTCTACCAGCTGTCAAAGAACACTCGCCGCGACGTCATCTGCAGGCTCTTGCCAGGTTGGAACGATTCCATGCGAGTCGCACAACGGCATCATTGCACGGATGTGGTCGAGTGAGGAATTGTTGCACAGCGAAACGACACCCTTCGGCAACCTAAACATTTCTGGATGATCAGGATCGGGCTTGAACAGCTCCAAGAGCATCGCGTCAAGTTCCAAGACGGTGAAGTTGAAGTTGAGGCCTGGGCGTAGCCTCATGATATCTGCCGCGTTCTGAAACTCCCAGGCGGGTCTCCTCCTCTCCTGCAAGGGGGCGATGCGGCGGCGAAGAAAGTCTGCGCCAACGGTGCCTACGGTGAGCCCGGCAAGTCTAAGGCGAAGGATTTGGGTGACTGCAATCTTCAGCCTAGCATCTTCCGGGGCCATGTTGCTCCAATCGTTGCCGCGCACTATTGGGGTTTGGTGCTGGGCGGTAAACGGCTGCGGGTTCTCCTCGACAATCCAGCACCAATCCGCCCTCCATTCCTCCCATTTGCTACGGAGCTCTCCCTCCAGATAGGCTTCCTTCTTGCCGATCCTCGAGATCCAAGCGAATCCTCCCAAGAAGAGGCTCCCCTCTCTCAACTCGGGGCATAAAGAAGTGGCGGAAAAGGGCTACGTTTGGATGGACTCCGACAAAGTTTTCACAGAGATGTGCGAAAACTGCCATGGTCAGAACAGCATTGGCGGTGAAATCAAGGAGGCGGAACCCGTAGGTGTTCATGATGTCACAGAAAAATTCAGAGAAAGGCGGGCAGAGCCCGCAGTAGAAGAAGAGCTGAAGAAGGGATATCCGTTCGGAGCTAGTTCCGAAGCAGCAGCTGGAAGTACCTTCGTGCGCGGATGCGCTCGCGTCTCCGTCGACCAGAAGAGGTATTAGTTCTCCCTCAGCTCCCTCGCGGCGAGCTGGGGGGGAAAGATTGCCCGCTCCTTCCGCAGCGCCACAAGCCGCTGCGCCTCGACCGACTTCACGGCCTTCCCCTTGTCGGCTTTCGGAGCCATGGCGGAGGTGGTGAGGGAGATTGACGGTGTTGGTGATGCTGGTGGCGATGGGGGGCGGAGCGCTGCTCTCTTTTCAGCCTTGGGAAGAAGGGGGGAGCAGCGGAGGTTTTTCGAGATTGGACAGCAACTGGCGAGATGGGCGGACTGCCCCTGTTTCCCCTGCTTATAAAGAGGGAGGGGGCGGACGTTCCGTTTTTCCGAATAAAGAAACCACCCACGATCTCACCCACGATCTCTCACACGACGCCGCATTCGACGCGTGCCGTTCGTGGAGGGCGTGGTGGGTCCAGGGTGAGTTATGGTGTGTCCCAGGCCGCGCGTGCCCGTGCCTTGTTTTGGGCCTGGCCCAACAGCGCTCGGCACCGTGTGTGGCCCAGGCCCGAGGCTCTGTCGGTGTACTAGAGTAGGGGTACCCTAGTAGCCCGAACTTGTGCACTGGTAGTTCTGCATCCTCCTCGGCAAGGCTTGCCGGGTGACCGCCAAGGTCCTCCGTGGTTCCTTTGGAGCCATTCAAGAACAAAGTATTCAAGCCAAGGAGACAAGGCCCGGCAAGAGGAGCTTGCCGGGAAGGCCAGCCAAGGCACCTAGGAGACAAGGCCCGGCATGAGGAGCTTGCCGGGAAGGCCCGGTGAGCGACAAGCTTCCGGACGCGACAAGACAACAACCGCGGCAAGGCGCTTGCTGCGGCAGACCACCACTCTGTACCTGCGCTCCAGCACATCCACTAAGAGGCCGTGCAGCCAGCGGTGCAAGGTGGCAAGCGGCTCTGACAAGATTGCCATCGTGGCAAGCGGTGGCGCCCCTGACGGTCCCTGTTTGCACTGTTAGGGCGACATAGACGGGCATTTAATGCCTTTGTCCCCTGTCGTCAGGGTTAGGTATGATACACTGTACATTGTACAAGTAGCTGTACTAACCACTCCTTTTCCATTTTTTCTACCCTTGTCTACGTTGCCACCTGTCGGAGACCCCTTTAGCATATAAAAGGAGGCCCATGCGGAACGTAGAGGGGGGTTCGGAAGGTTCGAAGCCAGACACGCTCGGTCTCGTTAGCAGCTTGTGTGTACTGTAGCACTCAGCGCTCCCGAGCAAGAACTCAATACACTCAGACATGCAACAGTAGGAGTGTTATCTCTCTGAAGAGCTCCGAAGCTGGGTAAACCGCTCGTGTGCCTCGCCTCGATCTGCTCTTCGTGCGACCTCCGCCCCCCGCAGAACCGAAAGGGGCTCGGTCCGCCGGTCCCATAGGTGTTCGTGGGCCAGATCAGCCTGCCCCGACACCGACATTACTCCACAGGGAATTGAAGTTGATAAAGCAAAGATTGAAGCTATTGAGAGTTGGACGCGGCCCAAAACAGTCACACAAGTGAGGAGTTTTCTTGGCCTCACTAGTTTCTATAGGCGTTTTGTGAGAGATTTCAGCACCATTGCTGCACCTCTCAATGAGCTACAAAGAAGATGTGCCTTCTTTTTGGGGTAACGCACAGGAAGAAGGCTTCATGATATTGAAAGATAAGTTGACACATGCTCCTTTACTCCAACTTCCTGATTTTAATAAGATTTTTGAGCTTGAATGTGATGCTAGTGGAATTGGATTAGGAGGTGAGTTATTACAAGATGGAAAACATGTTGCATACTTTTCTGAAAAATTGAGTGGGCCTAGTCTGAACTATTCTACTTATGATAAAGAATTATATGCTCTTTTTCGGACCTTAGAAACATGGCAACATTGTTTATGGCCCAAAGAATTTGTTATACATTCCGATAATGAATCTTTGAAACACATTAAAAGTCAAGCAAAACTGAACCGTAGACATGCTAAATGGGTTGAATCCATTGAGACTTTCCCTTATGTCATTAAACACAAGAAGGGTAAAGAAAATGTTATTTCTGATGCATTGTCTCGTCATTATACTATGCTTTCACAACTTGACTTTAATATATTTGGTTTGGAGACCATTGATACGTCTCCAACATATCTATAATTTATGAAGTATCCATGCTATATTTCTATGTGTTTTGAATGATTATGGGCTTTATTACAACTTTTTTATTACTTTTGGGACTAAGCTATTAACCGGAGGCCCAGCCCATATTGCTGTTTTATTGCCTGTTTCAGTATTTCGAAGAAAAGGAATGTCAAACGGAGTCCAAACGGAATGAAATCTTCGGCATCATGATTTTTTGGAAGAATATCATCCTAGAGGCTTGGAGATCAAGTTAGGAGACCCTCGAGGAGTCCAGGAGATAGGGGGGCGCCCCTCCCCCCTACAGGGCGCGGCCCCCTGTCTCGTGGACCCTTCGAGCACCCCCCGACCGACTCCTTTCGCCTATATATTCCCTTGTACCATAAAACCATCGAATATCAAGATAGATCGGGAGTTCCGCCGCCGCAAGCCTCTGTAGCCACCAAAAACCTTTCGGGAGCCCGTTTCGGCACCCTGCCGGAGGGGGAACCCATCACCGGTGGCCATCTTCATCATCCCAGCACTCTCCATGGCGAGGAGGGAGTAGTTCACCCTTGGGGTTGAGGGTATGTACCAGTAGCTATGTGTTTGATCTCTCTCTCTCGTGTTCTCTCTATGGCATGATCTTGATGTATTGCGAGCTTTGTTATTATAGTTGGATCTTATGATGTTTTTCCCCCTCTACTCTCTTGTGATGAATTGAGTTTCCCTCTTGAAGTTATCTTATCGGATTGAGTCTTTATTTGAGAACACTTGATGTATGTCTTGCCATGTTTATCTGTGGTGCCAATGGGATATCACGTGCCTCTTGATGTATGTTTTGGTGACCAACTTGCGGGTTCCACCCATGAACCTATACATAGGGGTTGGCACACGTTCTTGACTCTCCGGTAGAAACTTTGGGGCACTCTTTGAAGTACTTTGTGTTGGTTGGATGAATCTGAGATTGTGTGATGCATATCGTATAATCATGACCACGGATACTTGAGGTGACAATGGAGTATCTAGGTGACATTAGGGTTTTGGTTGATTTGTGTCTTAAGGTGTTATTCTAGTATGAACTCTTTAATAGATCGATCCGAAAGAATAACTTTGAGGTGGTTTCGTACCTTACCATAATCTCTACGTTTGTTCTCCGCTATTAGTGGCTTTGGAGTGACTCTTTGTTGCATGTTTAGGGATCGTTATATGATCTATCTATGTTATTATTGTTGAGAGAAGTTGCACTAGTGAACGTATGAACCCTAGGCCTTGTTTTCTTTCATTGCAATACCGTTTGTGCTCACTTTTACCATTAGTTACCTTGCTATTTTTATTATTTCAGATTACAAATACCTATATCTACCATCCATATTGCACTTGTATCACCATCTCTTCACCGAACTAGTGCACCTATACAATTTACCATTGTATTGGGTGTGTTGGGGACACAAGAGACTCTTTGTTATTTTGTTGCAAGGTTGTTTGAGAGAGACCATCTTCATCCTACGCCTCCCACGGATTGATAAACCTTAGGTCATCCACTTGAGGAAAATTTGCTACTGTCTTACGAACCTGTGCACTTGCAGGCCCAACAACGTCTACAAGAAGAAGGTTGTGCAGTAGACATCAACCATCAAGGATCAATATGTGCATGATGATGAATTTAAAGATGTATTGCAGAATTGTAAAGAATTTAAATATGTGCATGATGATGACGAACCTGTGCACTTGAGGAAAAGGTTGTGTAGTAGACATCAAGCTCTTTTCTGGCGCCGTTGCCGGGGAGGTGAGTGCTTGAAGGTATATCTTTAGATCTTGCAATCGAATCTTTTTGTTTCTTGTTTTATCACTAGTTTAGTTTATAAAAGAAAATTACAAAAAAAATGGAGTTAAGCTTGTCTCATACGCTTCATCTTTTTAATATCTTTCGTGAAAATGATGGGAAGGAAAATTGTGCTCAAGTGCTAGAAGAAGAATGCGTTAGAATGTTTGTCACTAAATATGTGAATGATGAGCATGATTGCAATGTTGTTAGTATGAATTCTTTGAATACCCATGATGCTAATGATATGCAAAGCCACAAGCTTGGGGATGCTATGTTTGATGAAGATGATATGTTTTGTCCCCCAAGTTTTGATGAGCAAATTTATTATGATAATAGCATGCCTCCTATTTATGATGATTATATTTATGAAAGTGGATCGGGAGAGGTCATGACTTTATTTAGTGATGAATCCACTATTTCGGAAGAGGTTCCAATTGATTATGAGAACAAATTTGCTATCTATCATGATTATTGTGATGACTTGTATGCTATTAAGAATAATGATAACCATGAAACTTGTCATCGTGATTTTAGTTTTCAATTGGATTATGCCTCACATGATAGTTATTTTGTTGAGTTTGCTCCCACTACTATTCATGAGAAGAAATTTGTTTATGTGGAGAGTAATAAAAATTCTATGCTTGTAGATCACGAAAAGAATGCTTTAGGTGCTGGTTATATTGTTGAATTAATTCATGATGCTACTGAAAATTATTATGAGGGAGGAATATATAGTTGTAGGAATTGCAATAATATCAAGTTTCCTCTCTATGTGCTTAAAATCTTGAAGTTATGCTTGTTTTACCTTCCTATGCAAGTTGATTATTGTTCCCATAAGTTGTTTGCTCACAAAATGCCTATGCATAGGAAGTGGGTTAGGCTTTAATGTGCTAGTCATATTCTTCATGATGCTCTCTTTATGTTTCAATTCTTATCTTTTATATGAGCATCATTGAAATCATCATGCCTAGCTAGTGACATTAAACGATAGCGCTTGTTGGGAGGCAACCCAAATTTATTTTAGTTTCTTATTTTTTGGTTCTGTTTAGTAATAAATAATCCATATAGCATTTGTTTAGATGTGGATTTATGTTTTAGTTAGTGTTTGCGCCGAGTAGAACCTTTGGGAAGACTTGGGTGAAGTCTTTATGATCATGCTGTGAAAAACAGAAACTTTAGCGCTCACGAGATTAGCTTCAACTTTTTACTGGAGAGTGCTATTTAATTGATTCTTTTTGCAGATGATTACTAGACAAATTCCTCAGGTCCACCAATTTATTTTAGAATTTATGGAGTTCCAGAAGTTGGCGTTAGTTACAGATTACTACAGACTGTTCTCTTTTTGACAGATTCTGTTTTTCGTGTGTTGTTTGCTTATTTTGATGACTCTATGGCTAGTAAAATAGTTTATAAACCATAGAGATGTTTGACTACAGTAGGTTTAACACCAATATAAATAAAGAATGAGTTTGTTACAGTACCTTGAAGTGGTGTTTTGTCTTCTTTCGCTAACGGAGCTTACGAGTTTTCTGTTAAGTTTTGTGTTGTGAAGTTTTCAAGTTTTGGGTAAAGATTAGATGGACTATGGAATAAGGAGTGGCAAGATCCTAAGCTTGGGGATGTCCAAGGCACCCCAAGGAAATATTCAAGGACAACCAAGAGCCTAAGCTTGGGGATGCCCCGGATGGCATCCCCTCTTTCGTCTTCGTTCATCGGTAACTTTACTTGGAGCTATATTTTTATTCACCACATGATATGTGTTTTGCTTGGAGCGTCATTTTATTTTGTTAGTATTTGCTTTATGTTATTTAGGATAATTTTTTGAATCTTTAGTTTCAATAAAAAAGTTAAGGATAGCCTTTGCCATGCTTATTTTGCTACTATACATATTGCTGTTTGAAAACAGAAAGTTCACCGCTGTTGCAAAAATTCCCTAGAAAATTCAGAGAATTATATAATGATGAAACCTTTTGCGTAATGAGGTCTGATAAATTCACTACAGTGGGAATTTTATTTCATAAATTTTGGAGTTATGGAAGTATTGATACTCTTGCATTCTTTACAGACTATACTGTTTTAACAGATTGCTGTTATGGTTGCATTGTTTGCATATGTTTGCTTGTCTAATGATTCTATTTGAGGATAGGAGTGTTAAATATGCATAGGCATTTAGTATGCAATGTTGAATAATAATTTTAGTGATTTGTTACATTAGAAAATGATAAGGTTTTGCATTGGTTTATACTAACCTATCTCACGAGTTCTTGTTGAGTTTGGTGTGGATGAAGCTTTTGATAAAAAGAGAAACCATGATATGAGAGGAATTAAAGAGACACAAAAGTTCAAGCTTGGGGATGCCCAAGGCACCCCAAGATAATATTTCAAGAAGTCTCAAGCATCTAAGCTTGGGGATGCCCTGATTAGGCATCCCACCTTTCTTCTTCAACAACTATCGGTTAGTATCGGTTGAGACTAAGTTTTTGCTTCTTCACATGAGTTGTGCTATCCTTGCAATGTCATTTTGTTTTGTTTTGCTTTATGTTTGAATACAATACCAAGATCTGAAATTCTTAAATGAGAGAGAGTCTTCGCATAGTTACATAATTATTTAGCTACTCATTGATCTTCACTTATATCTTTTTGGAGTAGTTTATCATTTACTCGTGTGCTTCACTTATATCCTATGAGTAAATGGTTGAATGAGTTGATTGTCATAAATCTGAAATCATATATGCCTCATTTTCTTATCCCATGGGGAGTAATGACTTCACATCTAAGAAGTAGAGGTTGTAAATTTATTGAAGGTTAGCAAGCATTGTATTGGTCATTTGAACAATTCATAAAATAATATTGAAGGAAGAGAGATTTCACATATAAATATACTATCCTAGACGTCTTTTATAATTGGGAGCACTCATTAAGTATGACATGCTAAAGAGTTGATGTTGGACAAGGAAGACAATGTAATGGTTTATGTTTTCCGACATCTTAGTTAAAGTATATTGTCATGGATCATTCAAACATGTTGAGCTTGCCTTTCCCCCTCATGCTAGCCAAAATTCCTTGCACCAAGTAGAGATACTACTTGTGCTTCCAAATATCCTTAAACCCAGTTTTTCCATGAGAGTCCACCATACCTACCTATGGATTGAGTAAGATCCTTCAAGTAAGTTGCCATCGGTGCAAGCAATAAAAATTGCTCTCTAAATATGCATGACTTATTAGTGCGGAGAAAATAAGCTTTGTACGAACTTGTTATGGAAACAATAAAAGCGAGGGACTGCATAATAAAGGTCTATATAAAAGGGGCAATATAAAGTGACGTTCTTTCGCGTTAAGATTTTGTGTATACAACCCTAAAAGCGCATGACAACCTCTGCTTCCCTCTGCGAAGGGCCTATCTTTTACTTTATGTCTTTTACCTTTATGCAAGAGTCAAGATGATCTTCACCTTTCCCTTTTTCATTTTATCCTTTGGCAAGCACTTTTTGTTTGGGTGATCCTGATATATATATCCAATTGGATGTAAGTTAGCATGAACTATTATTGTTGACACCACCCAAAGGTGAATACGTTTGGAGGCAACATTATAAGCCCCAATATTTCTCTGTGTCTGTTTAAAACTTCATAACCACAAGTGTTGCGTGAGTGTTAGCAATTGTAGAAGACTATATGATAGTTGAGTATGTGAAGTTTCCCAAATCAAATCTCTGACATAGACTCTTCCTGAAAGTAAGATGAATTGCAATTGTTTGAACGACTGAGAATGAAGTTTGCTAGTTTTCAAGAATGTTTATGGTTTATGCTTTGACATGTGAATTGCTTGTTACTTTACCGTGAGAAGTTTTATGAGATGAACTACTATTATGACATATTATCATGCTAGAAAAGGTGATTGAAATTATCATTGATCAAACTTTTGCACCTTCTAGCATTCACACTTCATAAATTCTTTCTTTTATCATTTACCTACTCGAGGACGAGTAGGAATTAAGCTTGGGGATGCTGACACGTCTCCAACGTATTTCTAATTTATGAATTATTCATGCTATATTACTATGTGTTTTGAATGATTATGGGCTTTATTATACACTTTTGTATTACTTTTGGGACTAACGATAACCAAGGCCCAAATTTATATTGCTGTTTTATTGCATGTTTCAAAGATTTCAAAGAAAAGGAATATCAAACGGAGTCCAAAGGGAATGAAACCTTCGACATCGTGATTTTTGGAAGAATATCATCCTGGAGGCTTGGAGATCAAGTCAAGACCCTCGAGGACCCGAGGAGATAGGGGCGCCCCCCTACTGTATGCGCTGCCCCTATCTCGTGGACCCCTCCAGCACCCCCCGACCGACTACTTTCGCCTATATATTCCATCGTACCCTAAAACCATCGAATACCAAGATAGATCGGGAGTTCCGCCGCAAGCCTCTCAGAGCCACCAAAAACCTCACGGAGCCTGCTCAAGCACCTGCCGGAGGGGGAACCCATCACCGGTGGTCATCTTCATCATCCCGACGCTCTCCATGGCGAGGAGGGAGTAGTTCACCCTCGGGGCTGAGGGTATGTACCGGTAGCTATGTGTTTGATCTCTCTCTCTCTCTTGTGTTCTCTCTATGGCACGATCTTGATGTATCGCGAGCTTTGTTATTATAGTTGGATCTTATGATGTTTCTCCCCCTCTACTCTCTTGTGATGAATAGAGTTTCCCTCTTGAAGTTATCTTATTGGATTGAGTCTTTATTTGAGAACACTTGATGTATGTCTTGCCGTGTTTATCTGTGGTGACAATGGGATATCACGTGCCTCTTGATGTATGTTTTGGTGACCAACTTGCGGGTTCCGCCCATGAACCTATGCATAGGGGTTGGCACACGTTCTTGACTCTCCGGTAGAAACTTTGGGGCACTCTTTGAAGTACTTTGTGTTGGTTGGATGAATCTGAGATTGTGTGATGCATATCGTATAATCATGCCCACGGATACATGAGATGAAAATGGAATATCTAGGCGACATTAGGATTTTGGTTGATTTGTGTCTTAAGGTGTTATTCTAGTACGAACTCTTTCATAGATCGATCCGAAAGAATAACTTTGAGGTGGTTTCATACCCTACCATAATCTCTACGTTTGTTCTCCGCTATTAGTGGCTTTGGAGTGACTCTTTGTTGCATGTTGAGGGATTGTTATATGATCTATCTATGTTATTATTGTTGAGAGAACTTGCACTAGTGAAAGTATGAACCCAAGGCCTTATTTCCTATCATTGCAATACCGTTTGTGCTCACTTTTACCATTAGTTACCTTTCTGTTTTTATTACTTCAGATTACAAATACCTATATCTACCATCCATACTGCACTTGTATCACCATCTCTTCGCCGAACTAGTGCGCCTATACAATTTACCATTGTATTGGGTGTGTTGGGGATACAAGAGACTCTTTGTTATTTGGTTGCAGGGTTGTTTGAGAGAGACCATCTTCATCCTACGCCTCCCACGGATTGATAAACCTTAGGTCATCCACTTGAGGGAAATTTGCTACTGTCCTACGAACCTATGCACTTGCAGGCCCAACAACGTCTACAAGAAGAAGGTTGTGCAGTAGACATCAACCATCAAGGATCAATATGTGCATGATGATGAATTTAAAGATGTATTGCAGAATTGTAAAGAAGGGAGAACATGGAACAAGTTCGTCGTTAATGATGGATTTTTGTTTCATGCTATCAAGCTATGCATTCTAGCTAGCTCCATTCATCTTTTGTTGTTGCAGGAGGCGCATGGAGGAGGATTAATGGGACACTTTTGCGTCAAGAAGACGGAGGACGTACATGCTACACATTTCTTTTGGCCAAATATGAGATGGGATGGTGAGAATTTTGTTGGTCGCTGCACTACATGTCAAAAAGCTAAGTCACGACTCAATCCTCATGGTTTATAAATGCATTTGCCTGTACCTAGTGTTCCATGGGAGGATATATCTATGGACTTTGTTTTAGGTTTACCTCGAACAAACAAGGCAAGGGATAGCATATATGTTTTCGTGGATAGATTTTTGAATATGGCACACTTTATACCATGTCATAAAAGCAATGATGCTGCTAATGTTGTTGATTTGTTGTTTTGTCAAATTATTCGCTTGCATGGTGTGCCAAATACAATTTTTTTGGATCGTGATTATCGGGACCCCGATCCTAAGTCACAACGATCTAGCATGTAACACATCATATCACTTTGCGGCCTCACGCACGGTTACACGGGTGCCACCTTACCCGGCCTAGGACCGTTTGCGCCTTTTGGCTCATGTATATGATAGTGTCGTTCGCATCCATATGACAGAGAACCCAGGCCGGCATGACTAGTCGTAAACCCAAGGTGGCACAGACTTACAAGAACAGGCATACATGACCAAGCAATGCTCGTGCCGGTCAGCAGCGAGTCAAACTGGGCTGTAGGAAGCTAGCAGGACTCCGGTAAGCAGTGCGTGACATTTCCCCTTAGGGACAGACACACGAGCAAAGAAGGACACATGACGATCATCCAATGTGTTCCGGAGCAATGGCAAGCTACCATGGCTTAGTGGAAGCACTAGGAAACATTTCCCCATAAGAGAGGCTACAAAGAATAAACACCTAGGTGTCAGATCCCACACATAGCAATACACGTTACACGTACGCATAACATGCAAGTATGTGCTGTACAACACGACATCACAACATAACTCAGAAACTCATATAGATAAAAGTCCAGAAGAGCCACATAGCATTTATTACAAACGGGGGTCACATGACCCAACATACAGAGCATACAAGCAAGGGAAGCATAACATTTCTGAGTACAGACAACTATAAATGAAAAAGACTGAGAAGCCTAATTGTCTACAAGACCCTACCAAGGGTACAAGATCGTAGCTGAGGTAACAAGCTAAGCATCGAAGTCCACACAGATCTACTAGTGAGACTAAAGTCTCCTCTGCAAAACACAAATTAAGCAAACATGAGTACAAATGTACCTAGCAAGACTTACATCAGAACTAGCTACATATGCATCAGTATCAACAAAGGGGTGGTGGAGTTTAACTGCAACAAGCCAGCTTTGACTCGGTGGCTATCTTGTACTACGACTGCAAATAACTTCTTTGAGGTGGCGCACACGAGTCCACATATTCACCATAACAATACACCACTATGGATCCGCTCCCGTCTCCCTACGAGAAGGCCCACTCACGCTTATCTTGCGCATTTTAGAGTATCCACTTTCACTTGTCTATGAACTGCATAAGCAACCCAGTAGTCCATTACCATGGATGCGGCTATTCGAATAGATCGTATTACCCTGCAGGGGTGTACTTCTTCACACACGCTCTCACCATGTATCACCGTTTACACGACATGTACTCGGCAACCTTCAAGCGGAAGCCCAACGAGGGTGCCGGCCATGACCTGACTAACCACACAAGTCTCTAGTCCAAGTTTATCGCCTATCCGAGGCTGAACCCGCAAAGGAAGTTCGGCTGAAGTTTCCATCATGGCCCCAAATGATGTGAGCAGGGTTCCCAAGCCTACCATCCGAGTGCCACTTGGTACATCGTGCCACTATGCCTAGTCTATCCCAAGCCCACCTGGCCGGGTGCCACTTGGTAGACTACTAACACAACGTACAAACACCAGAAACTAGTTGCAACTCCTAGACAGAGATCATGGTGATTAATAAGCCGAGAGGGGCCGAGTTATCGGAGCCCAATGCATGGTAGTAACTGTCTTGGATCACAAACACAGAACTCAGTTCCTAAGGACAGTTTCAATGAGTCAACCCACCATGTACTCCTACATGGCCTCTCACCGCTACCTTTACCAAATCGTGTTCACACACTTAGCTCTCAACAGTAGGACATGTTCACGACATTCCAATTCATTCCCGATGAATCAGGCCTGACACAACTCTAAGCAATAGCAGGCATGACAAACAAGCATGAATGAGTAGGCATATCATGGCTCAAACTACTCCTACTCATGCTAGTGGGTTTCAACTATTTACTGTGGCAAAGACAAGTCATGCAAAGGAATGGGTGTTCAGCTACCGCAACATGTAACCATTGAATCGTTGTTGTCCTAATGCAATAAAAGGGAGCAGGAGCAAGAGATTTGGATTGTATCGGGATGCTTAAGGGGGGTTTGCTTGCCTGGCACTTCTGAAGATAGTATAGCTCTTCATCGGTATCATCGATCTCAACACTAGAACAATGTCTACTGAGAGGGGACAAACACGGTCAAACAAGAGGGAGCACCATCAATGCAATGCAACAGTATGATGCATGATCATGACATGGCCATATGATGTGATTTAAGCAAATGTAGCTAGCAGCAGTTTAAAAGTAGTTGGTTTGAACCAAAGGTTCAAATTCAAACTCCATATGTGATTATTTAAATGCCAAACATTTGATTTTCCCTATTCAGCAGCTATAAGTTGTTCCAACGTGTATTAAAATGCCATAAGAAGATTCTTTGGATTTTTCTGGTCATTTTTCATATATAAATTATTGCATTTGGTGTTACAGTTATTTTTCCATGAATTTTTGAAGTTTAAACTAATTTGTGGAATTTCATGACTTATTTTAAACCCAGAAAGTCAAAAATTGCATCAGCACTGCTTCATGCTTGCGTCAGCAAGTCAACAACACTGACTGCAATCAAACCTAACATGTGGGGTCCACACATCAGTGACATAGTGACTTAACATGTTAACTAACAGTAAGATTAATCCTAAACTAAAAGCGTCAGCGGGCAGGGCCCACATGTCAGCGACTCACTAAGAGTCGAAACTGGTCAAACTAACCGGCGGTTAGCCGCCGCCGACGTCCAGATGCGGCGGAGGCGTCGGAAATGTCGCTCTGGTGACCATTTGGACGGCGGAGGCCATAGGCGAGGAGCTGGGGCTCGTCCACGTTGTTAGGAGCAAACATGAGTGGCAGGGGTGGCCTGAGCTCGCCGTAAACAAGCTCGCGGTGGCACTGTTACTACGGTGGCGATGGAGTCGGGCGCTACAGAGCGCGGACGAGCGAGTTCAGGGGCTCTACGGCCTCCTGGCGTCACCACGAGCATGAACGAGTACTCGGGCGTGAAGGAAATATGCCCTAGAGGCAATAATAAAGTTATTATTTATTTCCTTATATCATGATAAATGTTTATTATTCAGGCTAGAATTGTATTAACCGGAAACATGATATATGTGTGAATACATAGACAAACAGAGTGTCACTAGTAGGCCTCTACTTGACTAGCTCCTTAATCAAAGATGGTTATGTTTCCTAGCCATTGACATGGGTTGTCATTTGATTAACGGAATCACATCATTAGGATGATGATGTGATTGACATGACTCATTCCGTTAGCTTAGCACACGATCGTTTAGTATGTTGCTATTGCTTTCTTCATGACTTATACATGTTCCTATGACTATGAGATTATGCAACTCCCATTTACCGGAGGAACACTTTGTTTGCTACCAAACATCACAACGTCACTGGGTGATTATAAAGGTGCTCTACGGGTGTCTCCGAAGGTACATGTTGGGTTGGCGTATTTCGAGATTAGGATTTGTCACTCCGATTGTCAGAGAGGTATCTCTGGGCCCTCTCGGTAATGCACATCACTTAAGACTTGCAAGCATTGAAACTAATGAGTTAGTTGCGGGATGATGTATTACGCAACGAGTAAAGAGACTTGACGGTAAAGAGATTGAACTAGGTATTGAGATACCGACGATCGAATCTCGGGCAAGTAACATACTGATGACAAAGGGAACAACGTATGTTGTTATGCGGTCTGACCGATAAATATCTTCGTAGAATATGTGGGAGCCAATATGAGCATCCAGGTTCCGCTATTAGTTATTGACCGGAAACGTGTCTCGGTCATGTCTACATAGTTCCCGAACCCGTAGGGTCCGCACGCTTAATGTTACGATGATAATTATATTATGAGTTTATATGTTTTGATGTATCGAAGGTTGTTCGGAGTCCCGTATGTGATCACGGACATGACGAGGAGTCTCGAAATGGTCGAGACATGAAGATTGATATATTGGAAGCCTATGTTTGGATATCGGAAGTGTTCCGGGTGAAATCGGGATTTTTCCGGAGTACCGGGAGGTTACCGGAACCCCCCGGGAACTTAATGGGCCTTGGTGGAAGAGAGGAGAGGTGGCCAGGGCAGGGCCGCCCCCCCCCCCCTAGTCCGAATAGGACAAGGAGAGGGGGCGGCGCCCCCCCCCCCTTTCCTTCCTCCCCTCCACCTCTTCCCCCTCTCTCTCCTAGTCCAACATGGAAAAGGGGGGAGTCCTACTCCCGGTAGGAGTAGGACTCCTCCTGGCACGCCTCCTCCCTGGCCGGCCGCACCTCCCCCTTGCTCCTTTATATACGGGGGCAGGGGGCACCCTAAACACACAAGTTGATCAGTTGATCTCTCCCAACCGTGTGCGGTGCCCCCCTCCACCATAGTCCACCTCGATATCATCAGAGCGGTGCTTAGGCGAAGCCTGCGTGAGTAGAACATCAACATCGTCACCACGCCGTCGTGCTGACGAAACTCTCCCTCAACACTCGGCTGGATCGGAGTTCGAGGGACGTCATCGGGCTGAACGTGTGCTGAAATCGGAGGTGCCGTATGTACGGTACTTGATCGATCGGATCGTGAAGACGTACGACTACATCAACCGCATTGTGCTAACGCTTCCGCTTTCGGTCTACGATGGTACATGGACAACACTCTCCCCTCTCGTTGCTATGCATCACCATGATCTTGCGTATGCGTAGGAATATTTTTGAAATTACCCAACAGTGGCATCCGAGCCTGGTTTTATGCGTAGATGTCAGATGCACGAGTAGAACACAAGTGAGTTGTGGGCGATATAAGTCATACTGCTTACCAGCATGTCATACTTTGGTTCGGCGGTATTGTTGGACGAAGCGGCCCAGAACGACATTACGCGTACGCTTACGCGAGACCGGTTCTCCCGATGTGCTTTGCACAAAGGTCGCTAGCGGGTGTCAGTTTCTCCAACTTTAGTTGAACCGAGTGTGGCGACGATCGGTCCTTGCGAAGGTTAAAACAGCACTAACTTGACAAACTATCGTTGTGGTTTTGATGCGTAGGTAAGAACGGTTCTTGCTAAGCCCGTAGCAGCGACGTAAAATTTGCAACAACAAAGTAGAGGACGACTAACTAGTTTTTGCAGGGCTTGTTGTGATGTGATATGGTCAAGACGTGATGCAATATTTTATTGTATGAGATGATCATGTTTTGTAACCGAGTTATCGGCAAATGGCAGAAGCCATATGGTTGTCGCTTTATTGTATGCAATGCAATCGCCCTGTAATGCTTTACTTTATCACTAAGCATTAGCGATAGTCATAGAAGCATAAGATTGGCGAGACGACAACGATGATACGATGGAGATCAACGTGTCGCGCCGGTGACGATGGTGATCATGGAGGTGCTTCGGAGATGGAGATCACAAGCACAAGATGATGATGGCCATATCATATCAATTATATTGATTGCATGTGATGTTTATCTTTTATGCATCTTATCTTGCTTTGATTGACGGTAGCATTATAAGATGATCTCTCACTAAATTTCAAGATAAAAGTGTTCTCCCTGACTATGCACCGTTGCCAAAGTTCGTCGTGCCCAGACACCACGTGATGATCGGGTGTGATAAGCTCTACGTCCATCTACAACGGGTGCAAGCCAGTTTTGCACACGCAAAATTCTCAGGTTAAACTTGACGAGCCTAGCATATGCAGATATGGCCTCGGGACACTGAGACCGAAAGGTCGAGCGTGAATCATATAGTAGATATGATCAACATAGTGATGTTCACCATTGAAATCCATTTCAAGTGATGATCGGTTATGGTTTATTTGATTTGGATCACGTGATCACTTAGAGGATTAGAGGGATGTCTTTCTAAGTGGGAGTTCTTAAGTAATATGATTAATTGAACTTAAATTTATCATGAACTTAGTACCTGATAGTATCTTGCTTGTCTATGTTTGATTGTAGATAGATGGCCCGTGCTGTTGTTCCGTTGAATTTTAGTGCGTTCCTTGAGAAAGCAAAGTTGAAAGATGATGGTAGCAATTACACGGACTGGGTCCATAACTTGAGGATTATCCTCATTGCTGCACAGACGAATTACGTCCTGGAAGCACCACTAGGTGACAGGCCTACTGCTGGAGCAACACCAGATGTTATGAACGTTTGGCAGAGCAAAGCTGATGACTACTCGATAGTTCAGTGTGCCATGCTTTACGGCTTAGAACCAGGACTTCAACGACGTTTTGAACGTCATGGAGCATATGAGATGTCCCAGGAGTTGAAGTTGATATTTCAAGCAAATTCCCGGATTGAGAGATATGAAGTCTCCAATAAGTTCTATAGCTGCAAGATGGAGGAGAGTAGTTCTGTCAGTGAGCATATACTCAAGATGTCTGGGTATAATAATCACTTGATTCAACTGGGAGTTAATCCTCCGGATGATAGCTTCATTGACAGAATTCTCCAAACACTGCCACCAAGATACAAGAGCTTCGTGATGAACTATAACATGCAAGGGATGGAAAAGACGATTCCCGAGCTCTTCGCAATGCTAAAGACTGCGGAGGTAGAAATCAAGAAGGAGCATCAAGTGTTGATGGTCAACAAGACCACTAGTTTCAAGAAAAAGAGCAAAGGGAAGAAGAAGGGGAACTTCAAGAAGAACAACAAGCAAGTTGCTGCTCAGGAGAAGAAACCCAAGTCCGGACCTAAGCCTGAAATCGAGTGCTTCTACCGCAAGCGCATCGTCATGGAAGCGGAACTGCCCCAAGTATTTGGCGGATAAGAAGGATGGCAAGGTGAACAAAGGTATATATGATATACATGTTATTGATGTGTACCTTACTAGAGCTCGCAGTAGCACTGGTATTTGATAATCTGGTTACATTGCTAATATTTGCAACTCAAACAGGGACTACGGATTGCTTAACACCGCCAACGACGAGGTGACGATGCGCGTGGGAAATGGTTCCAAAGTCGATGTGATCGCAGTCGGCACACTACCTCTACGTCTACCTTCCGGAGTTTTAGACCTAAATAATTGTTATTTGGTGCCAGCGTTGAGCATGAACATTATATCTGGATCTTGTTTGATGCGAGACGGTTATTCATTTAAATAAGAAAATAATGGTTGTTCTGTTTATATGAGTAATATCTTTTATGGTCATGCGCCCTTGAAGAGTGGTCTATTTTTAATGAATCTCGATAGTAGTGATACACATATTCATAATGTTGAAACCAAAAGATGCAGAGTTGATAATGATAGTGCAACTTATTTGTGGCACTGCCATTTAAGTCATATCGGTGTAAAGCGCATGAAGAAACTCCATACTGATGGACTTTTGGAGCCACTTGATTATGAATCACTTGGTACTTGAGAACTGTTCCTCATGGGCAAGATGACTAAAACGCCGTTCTCCGGTACTATGGAGAGAGCAACAGATTTGTTGGAAATCAAACATACAGATATATGTGGTCCGATGAATGTTGAGGCTCGTGGCGGATATCATTATTTTCTCACCTTCACAGATGATTTAAGCAGATATGGGTATATCTACTTGATGAAGCATAAGTCTGAAACATTTGAAAAGTTCAAAGAATTTCAGAGTGAAGTTGAAAACCATCGTAACAAGAAAATAAAGTTTCTACGATATGATCGTGGCGGAGAATATTTGAGTTATGAGTTTGGTCTACATTTGAAACAATGCAGAATAGTTTCGCAACTCACGCCGCCCAGAACACCGCAGCGTAATGGTGTGTCCGAACGTCGTAATCGTACTTTACTAGATATGGTGTGATCTATGATGTCTCTTACTAATTTACCGCTATCGTTTTGGGGTTATGCTTTAGAGACGGCTGCGTTCACGTTAAATAGGGCACCATCGAAATCCGTTGAGACGACGCCTTATGAACTGTGGTTTGGCAAGAAACCAAAGTTGTCATTTCTGAAAGTTTGGGGCTGCGATGCTTATGTGAAAAAGCTTCAACCTGATAAGCTCGAACCCAAATCGGAGAAATTTGTCTTCATAGGATACCCAAAGGAGACTGTTGGGTACACCTTCTATCATAGATCCGAAGGCAAAACATTCGTTGCTAAGAATGGATCCTTTCTAGAGAAGGAGTTTCTCTCGAAAAAAGTGAGTGGGAGGAAAGTAGAACTTGATGAGGTAACTATACCTGCTCCCTTATTGGAAAATAATTCATCACAGAAACCGGTTTCTGTGACATCTACACCAATTAGTGAGGAAATTGATGATGATGATCATGGAATTTTAGATCAAGTTGTTACTGAACCTCGTAGATCAACCAGAGTAAGATCCGCACCAGAGTGGTACGGTAATCCTGTTATGGAAGTCATGCTACTAGATCATGATGAACCTACGAACTATGAAGAAGCGATGGTGAGCCCAGATTCCGCAAAATGGCTTGAAGCCATGAAATCTGTGATGGGATCCATGTATGAGAACAAAGTGTGGACTTTGGTTGACTTGCCCGATGATCGGCAAGCAATTGAGAATAAATGGATCTTCAAGAAGAAGACCGACGCCGACGGTAATATTATCGTCTACAAAGCTCGACTTGTTGCAAAAGGTTTTGACAAGTTCAAGGGGTTGACTATGATGAGACATTCTCACCCGCTATGATGCTTAAGTCTGTCCGAATCATGTTAGCGATTGCCGCATTTTATGATTATGAAATTTGGCGGATGGATGTCAAAACTGCATTCTGAATGGATTTACGGAAGAAGAGTTGTATATGATGCAACCGGAAGGTTTTGTCGATCCAAAGGGAGCTAACAAAGTGTGCAAGCTCCAAATGATCCATTTATGGACTGGTGCAAGCCTCTCGAGTTGGAATAAACGCTTTGATAGTGTGATCAAAGCATTTGGTTTTGTACAGACTTTTGGAGAAGGCTGTATTTACAAGAAAGTGAGTAGGAGCTCTGTAGCATTTCTGATATTATATGTGGATGACATATTACTAATTGGAAATGATATAGAATTTCCGGATAGCATAAAGGGATACTTGAATAAGAGTTTTTCGATGAAATACCTCGGTGAAGCTGCTTACATATTGGGCATTAAGATCTATAGAGATAGATCAAGACGCTTAATTGGACTTTCACAAAGCACATACCTTGACAAAGTTTTGAAGAAGTTCAAAATGGATCAAGCAAAGAAAGGGTTCTTAACTGTGTTACAAGGTGTGAAGTTGAGTAAGACTCAATGCCCGACACTGCAGAAGATAGAGAGAAGATGAAAGATGTTCCCTATGCTTCAGCCATAGGCTCTATCATGTATGCAATGTTGTGTACCAGACCTGATGTGTGCCTTGCAATAAGTCTAGCAGGGAGGTACCAGAGTAATCCAGGAGTGGATCACTGGACAGCGGTCAAGAACATCCTAAAATACCTGAAAAGGACTAATGATATGTTTCTCATTTATGGAGGTGACAAAGAGCTCATCGTAAATGGTTATGTTGATGCAAGCTTTGACACTGATCCGGACGATTCTCAATCGCAAACGGATACGTGTTTACATTGAATGGTGGAGCTGTCAGTTGGTGCAATTCTAAACAAAGCGTCGTGGCGGGATCTACGTGTGAAGCGGTGTACATAGCTGCTTCGGAAGCATCAAATGAAGGAGTCTGGATGAAGGAGTTCATATCCGATTTAGGTTTCATACCTAGTGCATCGGGTCCAATGAAAATCTTTTGTGACAATACTGGTGCAATTGCCTTGGCGAAGGAATCCAGATTTCACAAGAGAACCAAGCACATCAAGAGACGCTTCAATTCCATCCGGGATCTAGTCCAGGTGGGAGACATAGAAATTTGCAAGATACATATGGATCTGAATGTTGCAGACCCGTTGACTAAGCCTCTTCCACGAGCAAAACATGATCAGCACCAAGGCTCCATGGGTGTTAGAATCATTACTGTGTAATCTAGATTATTGACTCTAGTGCAAGTGGGAGACTGAAGGAAATATGCCCTAGAGGCAATAATAAAGTTATTATTTATTTCCTTATATCATGATATATGTTTATTATTCATGCTAGAATTGTATTAACCGGAAACATGATACATGTGTGAATACATAGACAAACAGAGTGTCACTAGTATGCCTCTACTTGATTAGCTCGTTAATCAAAAATGGTTATGTTTCCTAGCCATTGACATGGGTTGTCAATTGATTAACGGGATCACATCATTAGGAGAATGATGTGATTGACATGACCCATTCCGTTAGCTTAGCACACATCGTTTAGTATGTTGCTATTGCTTTCTTCATGACTTATACATGTTCATATGACTATGAGATTATGCAAGTCCCGTTTACCCTAGGAACACTTTGTGTGCTACCAAACGTCACAACATAACTGGGTGATAATAAAGGTGCTCTACAGGTGTCTCCGAAGGTACATGTTGGGTTGGCATATTTCGAGATTAGGATTTGTCACTCCGGTTGTCGGAGAGGTATATCTGGGCCCTCTCGGTAATGCACATCACTTAAGACTTGCAAGCATTGCAACTAATGAGTTAGTTGCAGCATGATGTATTACGGAATGAGAAAAGAGACTTGCCGATAACGAGATTGAACTAGGTATTGAGATACCGACGATCGAATCTCGGGCAAGTAACATACCAATGACAAAGGGAACAATGTATGTTGTTATGTGGTCTGACCGATAAAGATCTTCGTAGAATATGTGGGAACCAATATGAGCATCCAGGTTCCGCTATTGGTTATTGACCAGAGACGTGTCTTGGTCATGTCTACATAGTTCTCGGACCCATAGGGTCCGCACGCTTAACGTTACGATGACAGTTATATTATGAGTTTATATGTTTTGATGTACCGAAGGTTGTTCGGAGTCTCGGATGTGATCACGGACATGACGAGGAGCCTCGAAATAGTCGAGACATGAAGATCGATATATTGGAAGCCTATGTTTGGATATCGGAAGTGTTGCGGGTGTAATCAGGATTTTTCCGGAGTACCGGGAGGTTACCGGAACCCCCCAGGAACTTAATGGGCCTTAGTGGGCCTTGGTGGAAGAGAGGAGAGGAGGCCAGGGCAGGGCCGCCCTCCCCCCCAGTCTGAATAGGAAAGGAGAGGGGCAACACCCCCCCTTTCCTTCCTCCCTCCACCTCTTCCCCTCTCTCTCCTAGTCCAACATGGAAAGGGGAGTCCTACTCCCGGTAGGAGTAGGACTCCTCTGGCACGCCTCCTCCTCCACGGCCGGCCGCACCTCCCCTTGCTCCTTTATATACAAAGGGCAGGGGCACCCTAAACACACAAGTTGATCGGTTGATCTCTCCCAACCGTGCAGCGGTGCTCCCTCCACCATAGTCCACCTCGATAATACTGTAGCGGTGCTTAGGCCAAGCCCTACGTCGATAGAACATCAACATCTTCACCATGCCGTCGTGCTGACGAAACTCTCCCTCAACACTCGGCTGGATCGGAGTTCGAGGACGTCATCGGGCTGAACGTGTGCTGAACTTGGAGGTGCCGTACGTTCGGTACTTGATCGGTCGGATCGTGAAGGCGTACGACTACATCAACCGCGTTGTGCTAACGCTTCCGCTTTCGGTCTACGAGGGTACATGGACAACACTCTCCCCTCTCGTTGCTATGCGTCACCATGATCTTGCGTGTGCGTAGGAATATTTTTGAAATTACTATGTTCCCCAACATGGCGCCACTAACTTGAGCTAAAACGACGGTGGTGCCATGGTCGCCGACGATGAACTCACGGGCAATTGCGGCCGATGGCTACGATGGGAAAACAAGCACGAGGAAGGAGGGAAAACGGAGGATAGCTCACGCGGGTCGGCGGGCGTGCTCAGTGGGCTCGCAGAAGGACGAACAGCGACGGGGCGTTACGGCGATCTCAGGCGGCCGAGGTTGAAGATGGCGATGGAGACGGTGATGCAAGACGTCCCGGCTTGATTCCTTCGGCTTGGAGAAGCTGTGCGAGGATGTAGTGCTCAGGGGCACAACCGAGGGGTGAGGGGAGGGTTGTGGCTGCATCAGGAGACTGAGAGAGAGAGAGAGGCAGGGAGGTGTGTGGCGCCATTTGGGCGCGTCGGGAAGAAGGCGGCAAGCAGGACGTGGCCCTGCGTGTGCCAGCGCGTGGCGAGCACGCACCCCAGTCCACCTGGCGGGAGGTTGGGGATGACTGGCATTGTCCTGTGGGCTTGGCCTGTCTGCTGGGCTACTGCTATAGATAAGTGGCCTAGGTTAGTTCTCTCTCTGCCTATTTCTATTTCTTTCTGTTTTCCATTTCTGTTATTTGTTTTTATTTAGTTTCAGCACCAAACCATTTTATAAAATTCTGAAACTTCATCGAGGCACTTGTTGAATTATTTCAGATACCCTCACCAAGTTTCAAAATATTTGGAGCTATGAAATTATTCATATCATTTTAAAGCTCCAATTCAAAAACCTATTGAATTAATTCAAAGCCCAAATATGTCCTGCAAAAATGTGAACCATTTTTGGTAGATGCTTCCACCTTAATCCAGAAATGATGAACATTTTTAGAGGGCATTTTGAGTCCAATAAAAAAAATTAGTTGAACCTACTTGATTTGATTTCGTGCTAGGGTTTGGATCAATCCCCAATTCAAATTTCCATGAAAGTTAAACATGATGCAAGCAAGATGCATACACTAGGTAGTACCAGAAGCTATGGATGTGACAACTCGCCCCCACTAAACAAGAATCTCGTCCCGAGATTCAAGCATAGGGTAAAAGGAAGAGGGGACTCGAACTATCACAATCTTCATGACCCAACTGCCCTTCTCAAAGATGTTGATTATTGCATCATATTGATATTTGATGTCTTTGCTTTCGAGATCTCCATCCAATATGATGACGACAGAAAGAAACCCTACAGGAATCGATCTCCTCGAAGATCGAGCACTCAAGATCAATTCATGGTGTGAGACATAGGAACATCTCTTGATTTGAGACATAAGACACAAATCAGTGGCAATGGGAAGAAGTAGATGAAAAAGGTTCAATTGTGTAGGCAAAAATTCCACGCATAGATAAGGTGGTGAATGTTTTAAAGTAGCGGGGGGCTAATTTCCCTTTATACCATAACGGGCCACCTTAGAGAAGGTGACTCGTAGAATTATTCCCTTAAGTGGCAAGAAGAATTACTTTTGATACATATATCATTGGAAATCTACATACCATCCTAAGGCAATTTACAAACGTTTGTTTGACCGAGTTCGAGAGAATGGCATATTCGGGCTACAATGGATGATGTGAACTACCTTGTTAAAAATAACACAATGGATGATTTCTTCTCATCATTGAGAAAGGATAGGGCCCAGGGTAAGCCCACTTTTGAGGATGATTCTGAATAACAATTACTGAGAAGGCAGACCATAGTAAAATGGCACAATGGTGGGTGCAAGTAGGGAACAAAATGCAAATGCTGGGAATGATTCCAGCAACTCGAGAAAAGCTCAAAAGTCGGGAGTGATTCCACTATTTGAATGGTTATAGTATAATCGAGGAAACTGAGAGCACAAGGATCCCTACGGAACAACTTCTAGAAGAAGTCGCATGAAATCCTCATGGAGAAGATGGTCAAATAGCACAATCAAGATACTACAATGATAGATCTTCCGGCTAGGTGTGTCGGCCAGAACATCAACCTTGTCGGGACCTACATCATAGATCTTGGAGAAGTTCCAACCATCATATCTTCCTAAGATTCAGAACTGGTTGGTAACATGATATTTCAGGCTCAGCCTGTCTGAAAAAGAAGTTTGCAACACGAATCGACGAGACGATGTTGCGATATTCTTGGGTAATGAACCACGGAAGCAAGCTCCAAAACATGAGCTGGTTTGCAAGACAAGTATGACCACATAGAAGTCTCACAAAAAACACTACCGAGTTCTAGTTAGGAATCATCATTAATGATATCGAAGTCTCTACGCGGAAGTCCAAAGTATTAACCTTGGAACAGACTCCTTTATCTCAAACAAATCAGTCGGTGGCTTGGTGTGCTAGGAAATACATATGGAATGGAGGTAGCGAGCCTATCAAACCATAGAATACTTTGCACATGCATGACTGACTTGGGATGATTCTAAAGGAAGCAAAACAAACTTTCTCAAATTCACGGTGGCAACTTGCGTAAAATCCAAATATATGCTTCATGGGTTAGCACGAAGATAATGCCTATGTAAGTTTCCAACACTAGCTTGATGTTCAACAAGAATCATGGAAGATACAAAATGCTCCTGATGGGCTGAACAAGAATTCTTAGAGGTTTCCATACAGATGGGATTCCATAATTATGTGAACAAGGTGATAGCATTGGTCAGACCAAAATATATAATGGTGCATGCTCGAGGATCAACCACGAGTAAGACAACATTACGAAAATCATTGATTATGATTTTGATTTGACGATAACCCATACTCAAATAAAAGGATTGGGTAAGTCAATAAATCCAGCAACTGAACATGGAGGTCAATCGATAAAGATTTCATCGTGCTTGAACACAGACACACACACACACACACACACACACACAACAGATATCCCTTCGGAACGAACTAAGTTAGACAAGCTTTTATCTTCCAACTCTCCAAGTTGTTACTTAGCTTTACCAACTAGCTCAGGGGTATCCCACACAGATTCTTGGAGAAGGGTGGTTTAGGGGAAAACCAACTTGATCATGAGCTCAACATAACGGTCAGGTGACAACCTGATGATACTTCCGAGAAGATATTTTGAAAATCACGAACCACCGATATGTTACTAAGCTCGACAACAATCTTGCTTTTCAGGGCAAGACGGTGTGATCAAAAGAGCGAGGGATTGATACAATCCTAACTCATCGATCGAATAGTGCACCAGGAAAATGGACTAGGTAGCATGATCAATGTCAGGAAGGTGTTTCCGTAACCAGCACGCTAAGAATGAAATTATCGTCCTTTAACTACCAAGCAAAGGGTTGCTAGGAGTATTGATTTCACACGTCACGGTTCACTTGTCGGCATTCCAGCTTTAACAACACGGGACCAAGAAATGAACGATGATGATGAGAAGTATCACTACATCAAGAGTTCATAAGATAGTGTGCAATTCTTATGATATTCTTGACATAAATAGGGTAATACTCCAAGGTAGAGCAGGACAAAAGCTGGATTGGCATTTTGATCTGCGGAATGCAACTACTTTGACCCAATCCTAGATATAGATGACGTACTGGAGTTTCTTTCTACTAAGCCATTCTGAAATGGAACGACTTGACGGACCACAAGAGTAAAAGGCATTGATGAACACAAATGCACACATACCCATGACTATCAACAGATAGACAAAGGCCAAAATACCATTGAAGAGGGACAACTCAAAGGACATATGATTATCTGAGTTGTGGATGCATAGATTAACATGTCGAACAAAGCTTAACATTTCTTCCGGATAACCCATGCAGAAGAGGAAGGGCTGACAGATTCACTGTATAGAATTGAGAACTCATCAAGAGCACTCTCGTTGTGATCTTTTGGTTCAAAAGGACTTCTGCCATATTGGTTCATGGTATTGGAAGAACGATATACCATGGACCTCGAAGACTATCGCAAATGTTACTAATATCCTAAAGGTACGAGCAACACTATCAACTCGCGGTAAGTAGAGTGAATCTTGGGTTCAAGAACCCAGAAATAGAATGCCTACCAACTAAATGGCATCACGGGATGCTTTCGAGAATGATGGCCAGAATCATCACACTGGGAACACAAAACATGGCTAGATTACTAGTTGGTTCTCTAAGATACCCTTGTGTCATAAAATACTTCAACATATATGTCGAGGCAATGGAGTACCTCAACTAAACAATTAGTGTGGTAAATCTGACCCAAAAGGACATTGGGAACATGGAGGGAAGATTTGCAAGTGCATTAGACTATTTAGAAACCTGGGATGACTCAGACAGCATAACGGCTCTAAATGCTCAAAAAAAATTGAGACATCATGCAAAATGGTGGTGTAACCAATCAACAGAATAACAAGGTTCTGAGTCTAACTGTTAACACACGAAAGTACTAAGAACTGAACTAAGACTCGAATCCATCATACCTATAAGTCTGTAGCATAGTAAGTCGTCATCCTGATGGATAGATGAGAAGGCCTAGTTTCTTAACCCCGTAGAAAAGATGAGGGTGACTCAGATCAGAAGGACATAAGGTAAAGGATTTAAAAGAGCCTTGTGTTCCCTTCCACAATCAATTCCCTTATATAACTAAAGCACTTCTAGACTCGACTTCGACCAGTTTGGCTTTGTAATCCTACAGGCAATCAGGCTCTGATACCAAAGCTGTCGGGACCCCTATCCTAAGTCACACCGATCTAGCATGTAACACATCATATCACTTTGTGGCCTCATGCACGGTGTCCCCATGGGTGCCACCTTACCCGGTCAGGGAACGTTTGCACCTTTTGGCTCACATATATGATAGTGTCGCTAGCAAACATATGACAGAGAACCCGGGCCAGCATGACTAGTCGTAAACCCAAGGTGGCACAAACTTACAAGGACATGCATACATGACCCAGCAATGCATGTGTCGGTCAGCAGCGAGTGAAACCGGGCTGTAGCAAGCTAGGAGGATCCGGTAAGCACCGCATCACATTTCCCCATAGGGACAGACATAGGAGCAAAGAAGGACACATGCTCACATCTCATGTGTTTCGGAGCAGTAGCAAGCCACCATGGCTCAGTGGAAGCACTAGGAGACATTTCCCATAAGAGAGGCTACCAAGAATAAATAACTAGGCGTCGGATCCCACACATAGAAATACACGCTACACATAGGCATAACATGCAAGTATGTGTGGTACAACATGGCATCACAACATAACTCAACAACTCATATAGATAAATGCCCAGAAGAGCCACATACCATTCATTACGAATAGGGGTCACACGACCCAACATACAGAGCATAGAAGCAACAAAAGCATAACATGTCTGAGTACAAACAACTATAAATGAAAAAGGCCGAGAAGCCTGACTATCTACAAGACCCTCCCAAGGGTACAAGATCATAGCTGAGGTAACAAGCTAAACGTCGAAGTCCACGTGGAACTACTAGTGAGATTGAAATCTCCTCTGCAAAACATAGATTAAGCAAACGTGAGTACAAATGTACCCAACAAGATTTACATCAGAACTAGCTACATATGCATCAGTATCAACAAAGGGGTGGTGGAGTTTAACTACAGCAAGCTAGCCCACCATCCGGGTTCCACTTGGTACACCGTGCCACTGTGCCTAGTCTATCCCAAGCCCACCTGGCCGAGTGCCACTTGGTAGACTACTAACACAACCTACAAACACCAGACACTAGTTACAACTCCTGTACAGAGATCAAGGTGATTAATAAGCCGAGAGGGGCCGAGTTACTGGAACCCAATGCGTGGTAGTAACTGTCTTGGATCACAAACACAGAACTCAGTTCCTGAGGATGGTTTCAATGAGACAACCCACCATGTACTCATACATGGCCTCTCACCGCTACCTTTACCAAATCGTGTTCACACACTTAGCTCTGAACGGTAGGACATGTTCACGACATTCCAATTCATTACCGATGAATCAGACCCGACACAACTCTAAGCAATAGCAGGCATGAAAAACAAGCATGAATGAGTAGGCACATCATGGCTCAAACAACTCCTACTCATGCTAGTGGGTTTCAACTATTTACTGTGGCAAATACAAGTCATGCAAAGGAATGGGGGTTCAGCTACCGCACCATGTAATAGTCGAATCGTTGATGTCCTAATCAAATAAAAGAGAGCATGAACAAGAGAGTTGGATCGTATCAGGATGCTCAAGGGGGGTTTGCTTGCCTGGCACTTCTGAAGATAGTATAGCTCTTCACTGGTGTCATCGATCTCAATGCCGGAACAACATCTACTGAGATGGGACAAACACCAGCAAACAAGAGATTATGTGAACCTGATCCGGCGTCCACACGAGCTAGATCTTCATCATCTTCATCGACATGCCACCGAAGAAGAAGGCTTCGGCGGCAGATGTTCCGTCCACGTCGAACCCACCACCACCGGAGCAAACGGGTGGTGGGGTAGACGCCGGCGGAAGAATGGACGTCGACGGGGGAGCCCACGGTGCTGCCAAGTCCAAGGACAAGGCTGCGCAGACCTCGGCGTCCATACATGCACCGCGCCCGTCTCAGGAGGCGCGGGACCGACAGCGTCATGGTATTCACAACGCCATACACTCGTTGGACCAAGATCGAGCTGGTGGATCTCGGGATGCTCAAGACCAGCATGCACGCCAACATGCTGGCGCGAGCGAGGCATTTGCCGCTGGGCGGGATATCGCTCCTTCTAACATAGTTAGAAGTCCGAGCATATCCCGCTCCTCGCGCCGTTCGCCACTGCCACCCACCACTCCAGCAGAAGCTTTGGCGAGAGCTCAACTGCTCCTTGATTACCCTCCAACAGCCGACAAGGTCGATGTATGGAGGGCCACCATTCAGAGTCTCATCGGCTTTGCCAACGGCGACGCTCCGCGGCAGCCGAGTGCATCGCTGCCGCGGCAGGACTGCCAAACACGAGCCGGTGGCGACGAAACCGGTGGGGGTGCAACCACCATGCACACTCCGCCCCGAAGGCCAAGATCGACGACTCGCCGGATCCACCTCGACAGTGACTCCTCATGTCGGTGTATTAGAGTAGGGGTACCCTAGTATCCCGAACTTGTGCACGGGCAGTTGCAGCCCTCCGCGGCAAGGCTTACCGGGTGACCGCCAAGGTACTCCGTGGTTCCTTTGGAGCCATTCAAGAACAAAGTATTCAAGCCAAGGAGACAAGGCCCCGGCAAGAGGAGCTTGTCGGGAAGGCCCGGTGAGCGACAAGCTTCCGGACGCGACAAGACAACAACCGTGGCAAGGCGCTTGCCGCGGCAGACCACCACTCTGTACCTGCGCTCCAGCACATCCACTAACGTGTCGCCTCGACATTTCCAGCGCGTGTGGCAAAGAGGCCGTCTGGCCAGCGGAGCGCCTTGGCAAGCGGCCCCGACAAGATTGCCATCGTGGCAAGCGGTGGCGCCCGACGGTCCTTTCGCACTATTAGGGCGACGAGACGGGCATTTAATGCCTTTGTCCCCTGCCGTCGAGTTAGGTATGATACACTGTACAAGTAGCTGTACCAACCACTCCTTTTCCATTTTTACCCTTGTCTGCGTTGCCACCTGTCGGAGACCCGTTTAGCATATAAAAGGAGGCCCATGCGCAACGTAGGGGAGTGAGGCTCGAGAGGTTCGAAGCCAGAGAACACTCACGCTCGGTCTCGTTAGCAGCTTGTGTGTATCAGAAAGCACTCAGCGCTCCGAAAGCAAGAACTCAATACACTCGGACATGCAGCAAAGAAGAGTGTTATCTCTCCGGAGAGCTCCGAAGCTAGGTAAACTGCTCGTGTGCTTCGCCTCGATCTGCTCTTCGTGCGACCTCCGCCCCCCGCCGAACCGAAAGGGGCCCGGTCCGCCGGTCCCATAGGTGTTCGTGGGCCAGATCAGCTTCCCCGACATCTTTGGCGCGCCAGGTAGGGGGCGTCGAGATTGTGTGAACCTGATCCGGCGTCCACACGAAGCTAGATCTTCATCATCTTCATCGACATGCCACCAAGAAGAAGGCTTCGCGGCAGATGTTCCGTCGCGTCGAACCCACCACCACCGGAGCAAAGCGGGAGGTGGGTAGACGCCGGCGGAAGAATGGACGTCGACGGGGGAGCCCACGGTGCTGCCAAGTCCAAGGACAAGGCTGCGCAGACCTCGGCGTCCGTACATGCACCGCGCCCGTCTCAGGAGGCACGGGACCGACAGCGTCATGGTATTCACAACGCCATACGCTCGTTGGACCAAGATCGAGCTGGTGGATCTCGGGATGCTCAAGACCAGCATGCACGCCAACATGCTGGCGAGAGCGAGGCACGGTCGCCTGGACGGGATACTGCTCCTTCTAACATAGTTAGAAGTCCGAGCATATCCCGCTCCTCGCGCCATTCGCCACTACCACCCACCACTCCAGCAGAAGCTTTGGCGAGAGCTCAATCGCTCTGGATTACCCTCCAACAGCCGACAAGGTCGATGAATGGAGGCCACCATTCGTAGTCTCATCGGCTTTGCCAACAGCGATGCTCCACGGCAGCCAAGTGCATCGCTGCCGCGGCAGGACTGCCAAACACGAGCCGGTGGCGACGAAACCGGTGGGGGTGCAACCACCATGCACTCTCCGCCCTGAAGGCCAAGATCGTCGACTCACCGGATCCACCTCGACAGCGACTCCACCGCATCATCGGATCCCCGAGCTCGTCGCGATCAGCGCCAAGTTCTTCACGAACGACAGCAAGAAGACGCTCGAACTCGCATCGAGCGCCGAAGAGAAGCGCGGCGTCAATCTGACCAGCGCCGTGGGCCCTCTGTCGACATGCATGCGCCCGAAGGGAACCAGCAACTTGCCGTCTGTAGGTTGCCCTGCGTTCACTCGTGAGCTGCGGCAAGTCCAAAGGGCCCAAAGAAGAAGAATTTCAAGCCAGACGTACTAGAGAAGTACGACGGCAAGACGCATCCGTCGGAGTTCCTTAGCATCTACACCATCACGGTGCAAGCTGCCGGGGGGCGAGACGACAAGATCCTGGCCAACTACTTCCCGCTGGTGCTCAAGCCCAATGTCAGATCCTGGCTCACGCACTTGCCGGACAACTCCATATCCTCTTGGGCAGATCTATGCCATCAGTTTGTCGGCGCCTTTACAGCGCCACAAGCCCCATGGCCAAGAAAGCGACCTTCATCTGCTCGCCCGGAAGGAAGGAGAGCCCTAGAAATACATTCAGAGATTCAGCCGCATACAAGACAACATCCCAGATGTCCACCTGCTGCGGTAATCAGCTGCGTTCCATCGAGCGTGCGAAACCGCAGGATGCGGAGGAGATGGCGATGTGCAAGATCGAGACATCGATGAGCTATATGCCCTGGCCGACAAGTGTGCACGTCTTTGAGGAAGGGAGGAGACTCCCCGGAGAGAATACTGAAGCAGGAGGATCTGATAGTGAGGAGACCGCCCCGGCAAAGAAAAACTGGTGGCGGAACAACAGGAAGAAGAAAGGCAAAGATGAGCTAGTTGTTGAGCAGTCCGGCAACGGAGGTGGCGCCAAGAAAGCCAAAGCTGGTAGCTCCGGCAAGGAGGTTGCCGCTGGCACCAACTGCCAGGCTGTGGCGGTCGCCGACAAGCAGGACGGCTCCAACAAACAATACTGCAGAGTATGAAGGTTTGCTTGCCGGTCTCAGGATCGCAGTAGACCTTGGGATCAAGAAGCTCATTGTCAGGGGTGACTCACAGCTTGTCATCTGCCAAGTGAACAAGAGTTATCAGAGTCCGTTGATGGAAGCTTATGTTGATGAAGTGAGAAAGCTAGAAGAGCACTTTGACGGCCTACAAATGGAACATGTTCCAAGAGCTCAGAACGACATTGCCGATGGCTTCGTCAAGTGCAATCGCACTTAAGTTACCTGTGGAACCAGGGATTTTTGTGCTCAAGCTGACTCAACCGTCTGTAACGCCATCAACCGGACAGAGCAAGAAGAGGAAGTTGATCTTTGGTGACTATTTTTCGGCAGAGCTTCCCGAAGTCACCGTCAAGAAGGTCCTCAAGATCAACACCAAGGGTGCTGAGGAGCAGTCTGCTCCGGCAAGCCCTAGGGTTTGTTCCGTTGAAGCAGACGCTCCCGACAAGTTTTGCTCCGGCAAGCTTGCCGGGGAACGTCAAGCTCCTACCGAGCCGCAGGTTCTCGCCAGGAAGCAGATGTTCCCAGCAGCAGATGTGCCTTTAGTCCTTGTTGTCGAGCCGCAAGCTCCGGCATGTGCACAAAGCAGATTGTCCGTTTCCTTCAGACGGAGAACTTCCGAAGAGCAAGAAGAAGCGGAAAGAGTAGCCCGGCAGTCAAGTATGTACCAGTTTGTCGACAACACAATCGCATGTAAGAATACTCAATGGTGTGAAATTGAAGTGTATTCACCGGGAAGACGGACAAAAGCTGTTGGCGAGAGATACATGGAGGCATATGTGGTCACCACATTGGCGCCAGAGCACTTGCCGCAAAGCGTTCCAAGCAAGGTTTCTTTTGGCCGACAGCCCTCCGTGATGCAATCGCACAAGTAACCAAGTGTGAAGCGTGCGGCCCATTCCAAGCAGATACACCAGCCAGCTCAAGCTCTCAGACGATCCCTTTATCCTGGCCATTTTCGGTCTAGGGGCTCGACATCCTCGGCCCCTTTCCCCGAGCTGTCGGGGGCTTTGAGTACTTGTACGTTCCAATCGACAAGTTCACAAAGTGGCCGGAAGTGGAAGCAATGAGGAAGGTGACAGCACAGTCAGCAGTCAAGTTCTTTAGGTCGATTGTTTGCCATTTCGGAATCCCTAACAGGATCATCACCGACAACGGCACGCAATTCACGAGCCGCACCTTCATGCAGTACGTCCAAGATCTTGGCGCCAAGGTCTGCTTCACTTCTGTTGCTCATCCGAGAAGTAACGGTCAAGCGGAGAGGGCGAATCTTTGAAGTGCTGCGAGCTCAAGACCAGAACTTTCGACAGGCTGCACAAGTGCGGAAAGAACTGGATTGAGGAGCTGCTGGTGGTTCTTTGGTCGATCAGGACGACGCCAAATCGAGCCACTGGCCAGACACCTTTCGCTCTAGTCTATGGAGCAGAGGCAGTTCTCCCCACGGAACTCGTATACGGATCACCTCGAGTGCTCGCTTATGATGAGCTTGAGCAAGAGCAGCTTGCGACAAGATGACGCGCTGCTCCTTGAGGAGGATCGCCTTCGGTGTCAGACGAGCTGCTCGATACCAGCAAGCTTTGTGCCGCTACCATAGCCGCATAAAGTTAATGCGAAGTCTCGAGGAAGGCGACCTTGTTCTTCAGCGCGTTCAGTCCGCCAAGAATTCCAACAAGTTGACGCCAAAGTGGGAAGGCCCTTACCGGGTGAAACGAGTCACTAGGCCTGGCGCTGTCCGCCTTGAGACCGAAGATGGCATTCCGGTGAGCAACTCCTGGAACATTGAGCATCTTCGTAAGTTTTACCCGTGAAGCGGTTCGAACCTGTTCCGGCAACCACCTTTTTGTACAAGTCTTGCTGATGTTGCATGTAATCCTTTGTACAAAGCGAGCGCAGACCCGTGCATAAGTAAAGCTAAGCACCTACCCCGGTAAGCAATAACGAGCCATAAGGCTCCATCTTTATTTTCTCTTCTTTCTCTTTCTCAAAGAAAGGAAGGTTCCCTCGCCCACAAGTTTGCCGGGGAAAGGAGAAGATAATGGTGTGGACCAAGCGTCGCTCAAGGAAGTGGTGTGGACCAAGCGTCGCTCAAGGAAGTCTAGCCTTACCGGGAAGCAAACGACAGAAAAGCTAAGTTGCTAAAGTTTGAGCAATCAGTTTTAAAAAATTTAAGTTATCTTCCTCGAACGACCGTACTTTGTATGGAATACCTGTGCGCGGAGGAACCAACTCGTAGCTAGTTGCGCCCTTACTTTGTTTCGTGTCCGCTCAACAACTTAAGTGAGCTGCGACTAGTTGCGACAAGGTTTCTTGTCGGTAGCAGCACCGCCCAGAACTCTTGACGTCCGCTTTTCAGACTGGCGGCCCAGTGCCTGCTGACAAGTTCCCTAAAAGCGTGGGGCAAAAACATACAAAGGAAGGAACCAAGTAAAGGAAATAACAAAGCAATTGCTACCGAAATAGAATTATATTACAAGATAGCTTGTCGCAGCTCTAACAGATTGTTCTCATAACATGACCAAGCAGCGGCAAGAAAAGAGAAAGCGGGCGGCCTAATCTACGCCGATCACCTCAACCCTCTTGATCCTGCTCACCCCTGTCCCACGATGGAGTGCGACAAGGGTCTTGAGCGCTTCCACATCAGCATCCGGCGGCAAGGACTTGAGGGCGTTGGTGAGGTTGAGGCCTGGGTTGCGGAAGGCCAACTTCATCGGCACCTTTTGAAGAGCTCCAGCAGATCTGGCGCGACTCGTCGGCCAGCTGCTTTGGGATCTCTTCCCGGAGTCGCTGGAGGGCCGTCACCACGCCCTTGAAGAACAAGCTGAGCTTGGCGCTGGGTCGGAGGTGCTCATCGGAGAAATATCCAAGATCCTCCATCCCCAGCTACGCCAGCTCCCTGTCGATGGCTGCAGCAACATCCACGAGACCCTCGGAACCCAGGCCGCGCGTGCCCGTGCCCTGTTTTGGGCCTGGCCCAACAGCGCTCGGCACCGTGTGTGGCCCAGGCCCGGGGGCTCCTGTCGGTGTACTAGAGTAGGGGTACCCTAGTATCCCGAACTTGTGCACGGGTAGTTGCAGCCTCCGCGGCAAGGCTTACCGGGTGACCGCCAAGGTCCTCCATGGTTCCTTTGGAGCCATTCAAGAACAAAGTATTCAAGCCAAGGAGACAAGGCCCGAGCAAGAGGAGCTTGCCGGAAGGCCACCCAAGGCACCTAGGAGACAAGGCCCGGCAAGAGGAGCTTGCCGGAAGGCCCGATGAGCGACAAGCTTCCGGACGCGACAAGACAACAACCATGACAAAGGCGCTTGCCATGCGTAACACCACTCAGCACTGCGCCCAAAGCACATCCACTAACGTGTCGCCTCGGACCTTTCCAGCGCGTGTGGCAAGAGGCCGTCTTGGCCCGTGAGCGCCGGTGGCAAGTGGCGCCGACAAGATTGCCATCGTGGCAAGCGGTGGCGCCCTGGCGGTCCCTTTCTACGCCTGTTAGGGCGACGTGAGACGGGCATTTAATGCCTTTGTCCCCTGCCGTCAGGGTTAGGTATGATACACTGTACAAGTAGCTGTACCAACCAGTCCTTTTCCATTTTTACCCTTGTCTACGTTGCCACCTGTCGGAGACCCCTTTAGCATATAAAAGGAGGCCCATGCGCAATGTAGGGGAGTGAGTCTCGAGAGGTTCGAAGCCAGAGAACACTCACGCTCGGTCTCGTTAGCAGCTTGTGTGTACTGTAGCACTCAGCGCTCCTGAGCAAGAACTCAATACACTCAGACATGCAGGAGTAGGAGTGTTATCTCTCCGGAGAGCTCGAAGCTGGGTAAACTGCTCGTGCCGCCTCGATCTGCTCTTCGTGCGACCTCCGCCCCCCGCCGAACCGAAAGGGGCTCGGTCCGCCGGTCCCATAGGTGTTCGTGGGCCAGATCAGCTTCCCCGACATCTTTGTCGGTGTACTAGAGTAGGGGTACCCTAGTATCCCGAACTTGTGCACGGGCAGTTGCAGCCCTCCGCGGCAAGGCTTACCGGGTGACCGCCAAGGTCCTCCGTGGTTCCTTTGGAGCCATTCAAGAACAAAGTATTCAAGCCAAGGAGACAAGGCCCGGCAAGAGGAGCTTGCGGAAGGCCACCCAAGGCACCTAGGGAGACAAGGCCCGGCAAGAGGAGCTTGCCGGGAAGGCCCGATGAGTGACAAGCTTCCGGACGCGACAAGACAACAACCGCGGCAAAGGCGCTTGCATGCAGACCACCATTCTCATACATGCGCTCCAGCACATCCACTAACGTGTCGCCACAGGACCTTTCCAGCGCTGTGGCAAGAGGCCGTGCAACCAGCCGGAGCGCTGGTGGCAAGCGGCCGACAAGATTGCCATCGTGGCGGCGGTGGCGCCCACAGCGGTCCCCTTCGCATTGTTAGGGCGGCGTGAGCGGGTATTTAATGCCTTTTTCCCCTGCCGTCAGGGTTAGGTATGATACACTGTACAAGTAGCTGTACCAACCACTCCTTTTCCATTTTTACCTTTGTCTACGTTGCCACCTGTCGGAGACCCCTTTAGCATATAAAAGGAGGCCCATGCGCAACGTAGGGGGAGGCTCGGGAGGCTCGAAGCCAGAGAACACTCACGCTTGGTCTCGTTGGAACCTTTGTGTACCGTAGCACTCAGCGCTCTTGAGCAAGAACTCAATACACTCAGACATGCAGCAGTAGGAGTGTCATCTCTCCGGAGAGCTCCGAAGCTGGGTAAACTGCTCGTGTGCTTCGCCTCGATCTGCTCTTCGTGCGACCTCCGCCCCCCGCCGAACCGAAAGGGGCTCGGTCCGCCGGTCCCATAGGTGTTCGTGGGCCAGATCAGCCTCCCCGACATCTTTGGCGCGCCAGGTAGGGGGCGGTGAGATTGTGTGAACCTGATCCGGCGTCCACACGAGCTAGATCTTCATCATCTTCATCGACATGCCACCGAAGAAGAAGGCTTCGGCGACAGATGTTCCGTCCGCATAGAACCCACCACCACCGGAGCAAACGGGTGGTGGGGTAGACGCCGGCAGAAGAATGGACGTCGACGGGGGAGCCCACGGTGCTGCCAAGTCCAAGGACAAGGCTGCGCAGACCTCGGCGTCCGTACATGCACCGCGCCCGTCTCAGGAGGCGCGGGACCGACAACGTCATGGTATTCACAACGCCATACGCTCGTTGGACCAAGATCGAACTGGTGGATCTCGGGATGCTCAAGACCAGCATGCACGCCAACGTGCTGGCGCGAGCGAGGCACGGTCGCCTGGACGGGATACTGCTCCTTCTAACATAGTTAGAAGTCCGAGCATATCCCGCTCCTCGCGCCGTTCGCCACTACCACCCACCACTCCAGCAGAAGCTTTGGCGAGAGCTCAACTGCTCCTGGATTACCCTCCAATAGCCGACAAGGTCGATGAATGGAGGGCCACCATTCAGAGTCTCATCGGCTTTGCCAACGGCGATGCTCTGCGGCAGCCGAGTGCATCGCTGCCGCGGCAGGACTGCCAAACACGAGCCGGTGGCGACAAAACCGGTGGGGTGCAACCACCATGCACTCTCCGCCCCGAAGGCCAAGCTCGCCGACTCACCGGATCCACCTCGACAGCGACTCCACCGCATCATCGGATCCACGAGCTCGTCGCGATCAGCGCCAAGTTTTTCACGAACGACAACAAGAAGACGCTCGAACTCGCATCGAGCACCGAAGAGAAGCGCGGCGTCAATCCGACCAGCGCTGGGCCCTCTGTCGACATGCATGCGCCCGAAGAACCAGCGACTTGCCGTCTGTGAGGTTGCCCTGCGTTCACTCGTGAGCTGCGGCAAGTCCCGTGGCCCAGCAAGAAGAATTTCAAGCCAGACGTACCAGAGAATTACGACGGCAAGACGCATCCGTCGGAGTTCCTCAGCATCTACACCATCACGGTGCAAGCTGTCGGGGGGCGAGACGACCAGATCCTGGCCAACTACTTCACGGCGGTGCTCAAGCCCAATGTCGATCCTGGCTCATGCACTTGCCGGACAACTCCATATCCTCTTGGGCAGATCTATGCCATCGGTTTGTCGGCGCCTTTACAGCGGCCACAAGCCCCATGGCCAAGAAAGCGACCTTCATCTGCTCACCCGAAGGAAGGAGAGCCCTGCGCAAGTACATTCAGAGATTCAGCCACAGACAAAGACAACATCCCAGATGTCCACCCTGCGGTAATCAGCTGCGTTCCATCGAGCGTCGCGAAACCGCAGGATGCGGGAGGAGACGGCGATGTGCAAGATTAGAGACATCAGTGAGCTATATGCCCTGGCCGACAAGTGTGCACGTGCTGAGGAAGGGAGGAGACTCCCCGGAGAGAATACTGAAGCAGGAGGATCTGATAGTCAGGAGACCGCCCCGGCAAAGAAAAACCGGCGGTGGAACAACAGGAAGAAGAAAGGCAAAGATGAGCTAGTTGTTGAGCAGTCCGGCAACGGAGGTGGCGCCAAGAAAGCCAAAGCTGGTAGCTCCGGCAAGGAGGTTGCCGCTGGCACCAACTGCCAGTCGTGGCGGTCGCCGACAAGCGTGACGGCTCCAACAAACAATACCGCAGAGTATGAAGGTTTGCTTGCTGGTCTCGTGGATCGCAGAGACCTTGGGATCAAGAAGCTCATTGTCGGTGGTGACTCACAGCTTGTCATCCGCCAAGTGAACAAGAGTTATCGAGTCCGTTGATGGAAGCTTATGTTGATGAAGTGAGAAAGCTAGAAGAGCACTTTGACGGCCTACAAATGGAACATGTTCCAAGAGCTCGAACGACATTGCCGATGGTTCGTCAAGTCGCTGCACTTAAGTTACACTGTGGAACCAGGGATTTTGTGCTCAAGCTGACTCAACCGTCTGTAACGCCATCAACCGGACAGAGCAAGAAGAGGAAGTTGATCTCTGGTGACTATTTTCCCGCAGCTTCCTCAAGTCGCCGTCAAGAAGGTCCTCAAGATCAACACCAAGGGTGCTGAGGAGCAGTCTGCTCCGGCAAGTCCTAGGGTTTGTTCCGTTGAAGCAGACGCTCCCGACAAGTTTTGCTCCAGCAAGCTTGCCGGGGAACGTCAAGCTCCGGCTGAGCCGCAGGCTCTCGCCGTGGAAGCAGATGTTCCTGCAGCAGCAGATTTGCCTTTAGTCCTTGTTGTCGAGCCGCAAGCTCCAGCATGGGCACAACAGATTGTCTGTTTCCTTCAGACAGGAGAACTTCCCGAAGAGCAAGAAGAAGCGGAAAGAGTAGCCCGACAAATAAGTATGTACCAGTTTGTCGACAACACATCAGCATAGAAGAAGACTCAACGGTGTGAAATTGAAGTGTATTCACCGGGAAGACGGACAAAAGCTGTTGGCAGAGATACATGGAGGCATATGTGGTCACCACATTGGGCGCCAGAGCACTTGCTTCAGCAAAGCGTTCCTAAGAAGGTCTCTTTGGCCGACAGCCTCCGTGATGCAACTGCACAAGTAACCAAGTGTGAAGCGTGCGGTTCCATTCCAAACAGATACACCAGCCAGCTCAAGCTCTCCGGAAGATCCCTTTATCCTGCCCATTTTGATGCAGGGGCTCGACATTCTCGGCCCCTTCCCCCGAGCTGTCGGGGGCTTTGAGTACTTGTACGTTGCCATCGACAAGTTCACAAAGTGGCCGGAAGTGGAAGCAGTGAGGAAGGTGACAGCACAGTCAGCAGTCAAGTTCTTTAGGTTGATTGTTTGCCGCTTTGAGTCCCTAACAGGATCATCACCGACAACGGCACGCAATTCACGAGCCGCACCTTCATGCAAGACGTCCAAGATCTTGGCGCCAAGGTTCGCTTCGCTTCGCTGCTCATCCGAGAAGTAACGGTCAAGCGGAGAGGGCGAATGCTGAAGTGTTGCCCGGGCTCAAGACCAGAACTTTCGACAGGCTGCACAAGTGCGGAAAGAACTGGATTGAGGAGCTGCCGGTGGTTCTTTGGTCGATCAGGACGACGCCAAATCGAGCCACTGGCTAGACACCTTTCGCTCTAGTCTATGGAGCAGAGGCAGTTCTCCCCACGGAACTCGTGATACGGATCACCTCGAGTGCTCGCTTATGATGAGCTTGAGCAAGAGCGATATGCGACAAGATGACGCGCTGCTCCTTGAGGAGGATCGCCTTCGTGCGTCAGACGAGCTGCTCGATACCAGCAAGCTTTCTTGCGCCGCTACCATAGCCGCAGTTAATGCCGAAGTCTCGAGGAAGGCGACCTTGTTCTTCGCGCGTTCAGTCCGCCAAGAATTCCAACAAGTTGACGCCGAAGTGGGAAGGCCCTTACCGGGTGAAACGAGTCACTAGGCCTGGCGTTGTCGCCTTGAGACCGAAGATGGCATTCCGGTGAGCAACTCCTAGAACATTGAGCATCTTCGTAAGTTTTACCCGTAGGGCGTGGTTGCCGGAACCTGTTCCGGCAACCACCTTTTGTACAAGTCTTGCCGATGTTGCATGTAATCCTTTGTACAAAGCCGGGCGCAGACCCCGTGCATAGGTAAAGCTAATGTGCTTCGCACATCTTGTCAATTTCATGCTTTCTACTTCTATTTTGCATGCATTATCTGACACTTTGTGCAGCACCTACCCCCGGTAAGCAATAACGAGCCATAAGGCTCCATATCTTTATTTTCTCTTCTTTCTCTTTCTCAAAGAAAGGAAGGTTCCCTCGCCCACAAGTTTGCCGGGGGGAAAGGAGAAGATAATGGTGTGGACCAAGCGTCGCTCAAGGAAGTGGTGTGGACCATGCGTCGCTCAAGGAAGTCTAGCCTTACCGGGAAGCAAACGACGTAAAAGCTAAGTTGCTAAAGTTTGAGCAATCAGTTTTAAAATTTTTAAGTTATCTTCCTCGAACGACCGTACTTTGTATGGAAAACCTGCATGCGGAGGAACCAACTCGTAGCTAGTTGCGCCTTACTTTGTTTTGAGTCCGCTCAACAACTTAAGTGAGCTGCGACTAGTTGCGAGAAGGTTTCTTGTCGGTAGCAAGACCGCCAGAAGTTGCCGACGTCTCCACTTTTCGGCGCTACATGACCCAGTGCCTACGACAAGTTCCCTAAAAGCGTAGGGCAAAAACATACAAAGGAAGGAACCAAGTAAAGGAAATAGCATAGCAATTGCTACCCTAAATAGAGTTATATTACAAGATAGCTTGTCGCAGCTCTAACAGATTGTTCTCATAACATGACCAGCAGCGGCAAGAAAAAGTGAAAGCGGGCGGCCTAATCTACGCGATCGCCCTCAACCCTCTTGATCCTGCTCACCCTGTCCACGATGGGTGCGACAAGGGTCTTGAGCTCTTCCACATCAGCATCCGGCGGCAAGGACTTGAGGACGTTGGTGAGGTTGAGGCCTGGGTTGCGGAAGGCCACCTTCATCAGCACCTTTTGAAGAGCTCCCGCGCAGATCTGGCGCGACTCCTCGACCAGCTGCTTTGGGATTTCTTCCCGGAGTCGCTGGAGGGTCGTCACCACGCCCTTGAAGAACAAGCTGAGCTTGGCGCCGGGTCGGAGGTGCTCATCGGAGGAATATCCAAGATCCTCCATCCCCAGCTGCGCCAGCTCCCTGTCGATGCCTGCAGCAACATCCACGAGACCCTCTGTCCAGTGCTCCACATTCTCCCTAAAGGTATTCTGGGCGGCAGCAGGACTCACCAGCAGCGCCTCGTCGGCCTTGATCTTCTCCTTCAAGGCCACTTCCTGCTCCCTGGCGCCGTCCCAAATACCGAGTCAAGGTGGTCAGCTTCAACTCCAGATCCGCGTTGGAGTCCTTGGCGGCGTTGAGCTCCTTGCTCCTCTCGGTGAGACGGCCCTGCAGCTCGCCAAGAGTGTAGGCGTCCTTCTCACGCTCATGCTTGAGTGCAGCAAGCTCCTCGCCGCTCTCCTTGAGATTGGCCTCCAGCTGCATCACCATCGTCTCCAGCTCCTCCTTGGCGGCCTCGGCAGCTGTGGCAGCATCCTTTGCTTCCTTGAGGGTCCGGGGTGAGTTACGGCGTAACCCAGGCCGTGCGTGCCCGTGCCCTATTTTGGGCCTGGCCCAACAGCGCTCGGCACTGGGTGTGGCCAGCCCGGGGCTCTGTCGGTGTACTAGAGTAGGGGTACCCTAGTATCCTGAACTTGTGCACGGGCAGTTGCAGCCCTCCGCGGCAAGGCTTACCGGGTGACCGCCAAGGTCCTCCGTGGTTTCTTTGGAGCCATTCAAGAACAAAGTATTCAAGCCAAGGAGACAAGGCCCCGGCAAGAGGAGCTTGCCGGGAAGGCCACCCAAGACACCTAGGAGACAAGGCCCCGGCAAGAGGAGCTTGCTGGGAAGGCCCGTGAGCGACAAGCTTCCGGACGCGACAAGACAACAACATGGCAAAGGCGCTTGCCGCGCAGACCACCACTGGTACATGCGCTCCAAAGACATCCACTAACGTGTCGCCTCGACCTTTCCAGCGCGTGGCAAGAGGTCAGGCGCGGCCGGAGCACGGTGGCAAGCGGCGCCGACAAGATTGCCTTCGTGGCAAGCGGTGGCGCCCGACGGTCCCTTTCTGACCGTTAGGGCGACGAGACGGGCATTTAATGCCTTTGTCCCCTGCCGTCGTGGTTAGGTATGATACATCGTACAAGTAGCTGTACCAACCACTCCTTTTCCATTTTTACCCTTGTCTACGTTGCCACCTGTCGGAGACCCCTTTAGCATATAAAAGGAGGCCCATGCGCAACGTAGGGGGAGGCTCGGGAGGCTCGAAGCCAGAGAACACTCACGCTCGGTCTCGTTAGCAACTTGTGTGTACCGTAGCACTCAGCGCTCCTGAGCAAGAACTCAATACACTCAGACATGCAGCAGTAGGAGTGTTATCTCTCCGGAGAGCTCCGAAGCTGGGTAAACTGCTCGTGTGCTTCGCCTTGATCTCGCTTTCGTATGCGACCTTCGCCCCGCCAACCGAAGGGGCTCTCGATCACGGTCCCATAGGTGTTCGTGGGCCAGATTAGCCTCCCCGACAAAGAGGGAACACAATCAATGCAATGCAACAGTATGATGCATGATCATGACATGGCAATATGATGTGATTTAAGCTAATATAGCTAGCATAAATTTAAATGAAGTTGGTTTGAACCAAAGGTTTAAATTCAAACTCCATATGTGATTATTTAAATGCCAAACATTTGATTTGCCCTATTCAACAGCTATAAGTTGTTCCAACATGCATGAAAATGCCATAAACAGATTTTTGGATTTTTTTGATAATTTTTCATATATAAATTATTTCATTTTGATGTATGGTTATTTTCTATGAATATTTTGAAGTTCAAACTAATTTATGGAATTTCATGATTTATTTTAAATCCAGAAAGTCAAAAACTGCGTCAGCACTACGTCATGCTTGCGTCAGCAAGTCAACAACGCTGACAGGAATCAAACCTGACGTGTGGCGTCCTGATGTCTACTATGCAACCTTTTTCTTGTAGACGTTGTTGGTCCTCCAAGTGCAGAGGTTTGTAGGACTGTAGCAAATTTCCCTCAAGTGGATGACCTAAGGTTTATCAATCTGTGGGAGGCGTAGGTTGAAGATGGTCTCTCTCAAACAACCCTGCAACCAAATAACAAAGAGTCTCTTGTGTCCCCAACACACCGAATACAATGGTAAATTGTATAGGTGCACTAGTTCGACGAAGAGATGGTGATACAAGTGCAATATGGATGGTAGATATAGGTTTTTGTAATCTGAAAATATAAAAACAGCAAGGTAACAAGCGATAAAAGTGAGCGAAAACGGTAATGCAATGCTAGGAAACAAGGTCTAGGGTTCATACTTTCACTAGTGCAAGTTCTCTCAACAATAATAACATAATTGGATCATATAACTATACCTCAACATGCAGCAAAGAGTCACTCCAAAGTCACTAATAGCAGAGAACAAATGAAGAGATTATGGTAGGGTACGAAACCACCTCAAAGTTATTCTTTCTGATCGATCTATTCAAGAGTCCGTAGTAAAATAACACGAAGCTATTCTGTGACGCCCCTGATTCGACCGTGCACTAATCATACACACAAATGTGTACGATCAAGATCAGGGACTCACGGGAAGATATCACAACACAAATCTAGACACAAATTAAAATAATAAAAGCTTCATATTACAATCCAGGGGCCTCGAGGGCTTGAATACAAGCTTGATACACAAGCGTCAATGGAAGCAACAATATCTGAGTACAGACATAAGTGAAATAAGGATGCCTTAAGAAGGCTAGCACAAAAGCAACAATGATCGAAGAGGCAAGGCCTCCTGCCTGGGACCTCCTAACTACTCCTGGTCATCGTCGGTGTCCATATAGTAGTAGGCTATGCATCAGAATAGGAGCAGTTTAGGATAAGCAGGTAAGGTACAACCGCAGGTACAAAAGCAAGCTATGCATCAAAATAGGAGCAATAAATAACAGTAGCAAAATCTAATGCAAGAATGAGAGAATGGAATGGGAGATATCGGGATGATCAAAGGGGGGCTTGCTTGGAAGCTCCGCAGAAAGGTAAGAAGGGTCGTCGGTGACGTGTCGATCACAGGGACATCAACACCGGTCTCGGGGTCTACCGGAGAGAAGAAGGGAAGAAACAGTAAATACATAGCAATCAAGAGCACAATAGGATAGCTGGCAGAGCTAGACGTGTTCTAATGCGGTGCTATACGATACCAATGAAGGGGGGAAACATCGCGGAAAGTTTTCCCAAAGTTAGGCATTTTTGGACAGTCGAAACGGAGGTGGAAAGTTCCATTTTCGCTATGATACGGGCGTGTGACATATGAACGGACCGCGTGTTTGGATTCGTCTCGTCTCCCTGAGAAATTTTCATGTAGAAAGTTTTTCGGTCCGAGCTACGATTTAATTTCTATGATTTTTCAAAGACTTAAACAATATTCTAAAACTATTATTAATTCGAAATAAATATTAAAACGCTAGATGCATTCCCAAAGACAAAGGTACACGTGTACATGCTGATCGATGTGTGGGCTGGGGTCCTAGCTGACCAGTCAACGTTTGACTGGTCAACAGGGGGTGGGGGCCCCTGTCATAGGCTGTTTAACTAACTAACAAAATTAATTAGACTAATTAGGTTTCAGTTAATTACTTAACCTATTAATTAACTAATTAATTCAATTATTATGCTTATTCATTTTAACTATTTTTTAATAGGAAAGGAAGCAAATTGTTGGGGAGTTGATACGTCTCCAACGTATCTATAATTTTTTATTGCTCCATGCTACTTTATCTATTGTTTTGGACTATAATGGGCATTATTTTCCACTTTTATATTACTTTTGGGACTAACCTATTAACCGGAGGCCCAGCCTAGAATTGTTATTTTTTGCCTTTTTCAGTATTTCGAAATAACAGAATATCAAATGGAGTCCAAACGGAATGAAACCTTCGGAAACATGATTTTCTCACCGAACGTGATCTAGGAGACTTGGACCCTACGCCAAGGAACCAGAGAGGCGGTCACGAGGGTGGGGGCGCCCCCCCTAGGGTGTGCCCCCTGCCTCGTGGACCCCTCGAAGCTCCACCGACGTACTCCTTCCTCCTATATATACCTCACGCACTTCAAACGATCGTAACAGGAGCCAAAACCTAATTCCACCGCCGCAACTTCCTGTATCCACGAGATCCCATCTTGGGGCCTGTCTTGAGCACCACGGAGGGGCATCCACCATGGAGGGCTTCTACATCAACACCATAGCCACTCCGATGAAGTGTGAGTAGTTTACTTTAGACCATCGGGTCCATAGCTAGTAGCTAGATGGCTTCTTCTCTCTTTTTGGATCTCAATACAATGTTATCCCCCTCTCTCGTGGAGATCTATTCGATGTAATCTTCTTTTTGCGGTGTGTTTGTTGAGATTGATGAATTGTGGGTTTATGATCCAGCTTATCTATGAATAATATTTGAATCTTCTCTGAATTCTTTTATGAATGATTGAGTTATCTTTGCAAGTCTCTTCGAATTATCCATTTGGTTTGGCCAACTAGATTGGTAGTTCTTGCAATGGAAGAAGTGCATGGCTTTGGGTTTAATCTTGCGGTGTCCTTACCTAGTGACAGAAAGGGTTGCAAGGCACATATTGTATTGTTGCCATCGAGGATAACAAGATGGGGTATTTATCATATTGCATGAATTTATTCCTCTACATCATGTCATCTTGCTTACATGCGTACTGTTTTTAAATTAATACTCTAGATGCATGCTGGATAGCGGTTGATGAGTGGAGTAATAGTAGTAGATGCAGAATCGCTTTGATCTACTTGTCTTGGACGTGATGCCTATATACATGATCATACCTAGATATACTCATAACTATGCTCAATTCACAATTGCTCAACAAAGAATTTGTTTACCCACCGTAGAATATTTATGCTCTTGAGAGAAGCCACTAGTGAAACCTATGGCCCCGGGTCTATTCTCATCATATCAATCTCCATCACTTTTATACTTGCTTTGTTTTACTTTTGCCTTTTACTTTTCACTTTGCATCTTTATACCAAAATACCAAAAATATTATCTCTATCAGATCTCACTCTCGTAAATGACCGTGAAGGGATTGACAACCCCTAATCGCGTTGGTTGCGGTAGCTACCGCTTTGTGCAGGTACGAGGGACTTGTGCGTGGCCTCCTACTGGATTGATACCTTGGTTCTCAAAAACTGAGGGAAATACTTACGCTACTGTGCTGCATCATCCTCTCCTCATCGGGGAAAACCAACGCAAGCTCAACACGTAGCAAGAAGGATTTCTGGCGCCGTTGCCGGGGAGTCTACGCAAAAGTCAACATACCAAGTACCCATCACAATCCATATCTCTCGCACTACATTATTTGCCATTTGCCTCTCGTTTTCCTATCCCCCACTTCACCCTTGCCGTTTTATTCGCCCTCTCTTTCCCAATCTCCTCCTCTTTTTCCCGTTGCCTTTTCCTCGTCCGTTTGTTTGTTCATGTGTTGGATTGCTTGTTTGTCTCGATGGCTCAAGATGCTACCAAATTGTGTGACTTCACCAATACCAATAATAATGATTTCCTTAGCACTACGATTGCTCCTCTTGCCAATACTGAATCTTGTGAAATCAATATTGCTTTGTTGAATCTTGTTATGAAAGATCAATTCGCCGGCCTTCCTAGTGAAGATGCCGCTACTCATCTGAATAGCTTCTTTGATTTATGTGATATGCAAAAGAAAAAAGATGTCGATAATGATGTTGTTAAATTGAAGCTATTTCCTTTTTCGCTTAGAGATCATGCTAAAGCGTGGTTTTCATCTTTGCCTAAAAATAGTATTGACTCTTGGAACAAGTGCAAAGATGGTTTTATCTCTAAGTATTTTCCTCCCGCTAAGATTATCTCTCTTAGGAACGATATTATGAATTTTAAGCAACTCGATCATGAACATGTTGCACAATCATGGGAGAGAATTAAATTAATGATACGTAATTTTCCTACTCATGGTTTGAACTTGTGGATGATTATACAAAAAAATTATGCCGGATTGAATTTTGCTTCTAGAAACCTTTTAGATTCGGCCGCGGGAGGCACTTTTATGGAATCACTTTAGGAGATGCTACTAAACTCCTAGATAATATTATGGTTAATTATTCTCAATGGCATACTAAAAGATCTACTAATAAAAAGGTGCATGCTATAGAAGAAATCAATGTTTTGAGTGGAAAGATGGATGAACTTATGAAATTATTTGCTACTAAGAGTGTTTCTTCTGATCCTAATGATATGCCTTTGTCTACTTTGATTGAGAATAATAATGAATATATGGATGTGAATTTTGTTGGTAGGAATAGTTTCGGTAACAACACGTATAGAGGGAATTTTAATCCTAGGCCTTATCCTAGTAATCCTTCTAATAATTATGGAAATTCCTACAACAACTCTTATGGAAATTTTAATAAGATGCCCTCTGAATTTGAGAGTAGTGTTAAAGAGTTTATGAATTACAAAAGAATTTTAATGCTTTGCTTGAAGAGAAATTGCTTAAAGTTGATGATTTGGCTAGGAACGTCGATAGAATTTCTCTTGAGGTTGATTCTTTAAAGCTTAGATCTATTCCTCCTAAGCATGATATCAATGAGTCTCTCAAAGCTATGAGAATTTCCATTGATGAGTGCAAAGAAAGAACCGATAGGATGCGTGCTTCCAAAGATGCCTTTATTAAAGCGTGTTCTTCTAATTCCTATGATAATCAAGATGAAGATATAAAAGTTATTGATGTATCCACTATTAAGTCTTTGTTTTGCAATATGAATCTTGATGAAACTGAATATGATCTTCCTTTACCTAGAAGGCGTTCTAAGAATTCAGAGTTTTTAGATCTTGATGATGAGATCGATAAAAGTGGGATTGAAAGAAATAAAAATCTAGATATTGCTAAACCCACTATATTGGATCTCAAGGAATTTAATTATGAAAATTGCTCTTTAATTGATTGTATTTCCTTGTTGCAAACCGTGCTAAATTCTCCTCATGCCTATAGTCAAAATAAGGCCTTTACCGAACACATTGTTGATGCCTTGATGCAATCTTATGAAGAAAAACTTGAGTTGAAAGTTTCTATCCCTAGGAAACTCTATGATGAGTGGGAACCTACTATCAAAATTAAAATTAAATATCATGAGTTTAATGCTTTGTGTGATTTGGGTGCTAGTGTCTCTACTATTCCCAAAACTTTGTGTGATTTGCTAGCTTTCCGTGACTTTGATGATTGCTCTCTAAACTTGCATCTTGCGGATTCCACTATTAAAAAGCCTATCGGAAGAATTACTGATGTTCTTATTGTTGCAAATAGGAATTACGTGCCCGTAGATTTTATCATTCTTGATATAGATTGCAATCCTTCATGCCCTATTATTCTTGGTAGACCTTTCCTTAGAATGATTGGTGCAATTATTGATATGAAGGAAGGGAATATTAGATTCCAATTTCCATTAAAGAAAGGCATGGAACACTTCCCTACAAAGAAAATAAAATTACCATATGAATCTATCATGAGAGCCACTTATGGATTGCCTACCAAAGATGGCAATACCTAGATCTATCCTTGCTTTTATGCCTAGCTAGGGGCGTTAAACATAGCGCTTGTTGGGAGGCAACCCAATTTTATTTTTAGTTTTTTGTTTTTGCTTCTGTTTAGGAATAAATAATCCATCTAGCCTCTGTTTATATGTGTTTTTATCTTTTAATTAGTGTTTGTGCCAAGTTAAACCTATTGGATCTTCTTGGATGATAGTTATTTGATCTTGCTGTAATTTCCAGAAACTTTGCGCTCAGTGCCCGAATTGTTAAAAATCACCAGAACGTGATAAAATACTGATTCCAATTTCTTCTGATCAATAAACAAATTTTCCAGATTGTTTAATTTTGGTAGAATTTTTTGTGTTCCAGAAGTTTGCGTTAGTTACAGATTACTACAGACTATTCTGCTTTTGACAGATTCTGTTTTGCGTGTGTTGTTTGCTTATTTTGATGAATCTATGGCTAGTAAAATAGTTTATAATACATAGAGAAGCTGGAATACAGTAGGTTTAACACCAATATAAATAAAGAATGAGTTCATTACAGTAACTTAAAGTAGTCTTTTGTTTTCTTTCTCTAACGGAGCTCACGAGATTTCTATTGAGTTTTGTGTTGTGAAGTTTTCAAATTTTGGGTGAATTCTTTTGATGTATTATGGAACAAGGAGTGGCAAGAGCCTAAGCTTGGGGATGCCCATGGCACCCCCAAGATAATTCAAGGACACCAAAAAGTCAAAGCTTGGGGATGCCCCGGAAGGCATCCCCTCTTTCGTCCACTTCTATCGGTAATTTACTTGGAGCTATATTTTTATTCACCACATGATATGTGTTTTGCTTGGAGCATCTTGTATTATTTGAGTCTTTGCTTGTTAGTTTACCACAATCTCGAGTATGCTTGAGCGACTCCTGGTACTCTGTCAGACCAGTTTCAGTTCGAAAGCTTGGCTGACAAGCATCGCAAAGTCTGTGCAATCATGAGCAACAAGTGTGAGCTTTATATCAGGATGCAGTCCTTCACGGAATTTCTCCTGCTTGCGAGCGTCAGTGCAGATGTCATCCGCAGCATAGTGAGATAATTAAAGGAATTTCCTCTGATATTCATCCACGGTCATTGTACCTTGTGAGAGTTTGCGGAACTCCTTCTTCTAGTCTATCAGACCTTGAGGAATGTGCCATGCACGAAAGGCTAACTGAAATTCCTGCCAAGTGGTTACAGTCTCTGCAGGCAGCATACCCCTGTGGCTTTCCCACCATTGAGCAGCTGAACCCTTCAGGTGAAATTTCGCAAAGGTAACATAACTGGCAGGGGCAACATTAGCTGACTCCATCTCAAACATGATGTCACGAAGCCAATCATCAGCATCCATAGGATTGGTGGAGTTCCGGAAAATGGACGGGTTGAGGCACGCAAATTCTGGCAGTGTTATTGGGGAAGGCTGTTGATGAGCATTCTGGTTCGAGAACTGGGCCATTACCCCAGTCATAAACTGACGATTCAGCTCAAACTGCTGCATCATTGCGGCAATATTGGGTGGAGGTGGAGGATCGTTAGCCATCCTGCTAGAAACATCAGGGAGTAGTTTAACAAGGGGTGGGGCAGGTGTATGGAGTCATTCATGATGTAACTTGAACAATGAGCAAAGGCGCAGTATGTACAAAGCAGTAGTCATTAAAGACATACATATACATATACAGAGCCATTTACACGTTGTTAGCATGAGCTCGTACAAGAGAATCATCCTAGACATACTAGGCGGCACGCTGGCACGCGATGGAAGGATACAACAACGAGACATAGAAAATGCTACATCTACTTCGGAGAAAACCAGTAGAGCGAGGAATCTGCAGGGGACGATGCAGGGTGCCCTCTACAAAAGGATGCTGCGGCCCGTGAACAATGTGAAGCAGATCCCGGCTCCCAATTCAAGAAAGGCGTAATACAATTATCCGCATGGATGTGATCACGAGAACCTAGGATAGAGTTAGCAAAATCATTTAAACCGAATAGAAGAGAGATCAGAGTCCCAGAGTAAAGATCAAAGAATAAAAGATCCTAATACCACTCAATGTCGACGTGGGCCCGTAAGCCACACAGCCATGTTAGTAAATCAGTTTTTCAAAGATTAGACACAGTTTTTCAGGGACTCACAGGAAGATATCACAACACAACTTTAGACAGAGATTAAAATAATACAAGCTTCATATTACAAACTAGGGGCCTCGAGGGCTTGAATACAAGCTCGATACACAAGCGTCAACGGAAGCAACAATATCTAAGTACAGACATAAGTTAAACAAGGATGCCTTAAGAAGGCTAGCACAAAAGCAACAACGATCGAAGAGGCAAGGCCTCCTGCCTGGGACCTCCTAACTACTCCTGGTCGTCGGCGGTCTCCATATAGTAGTAGGCAACAGGGTGGCATCTGGCTCCTGGGATCCACCATCTGGTTGCATCAATCGGAAAGAAGAAGGAAGGGGGAAAAGGGGTAGCAAAGAAACCGTGAGTACTCATCCAAAGTACTCGCAAGCATCAGATCTATACTAAGTATGCATTGGCACCAATTGGAAGGGTTGTATCTGTGGACCTGAATCAGAATGCCGTAATAGAGGGAAAGGCCTAGCCTATCAAAGACTAGCATCTTCAAGCAGCTCCAAGCATCTTGCAGCATGTAGAAAAGTAAAGAATAGCAGTTTATATTTAACAAGCATGTTGTAGCATTAATGCCCAGAGATCCTTCCTCGACTCCCTACGAGAAAGCTATCTCGGAGGAACATATCTCAAGTATCCATTTCTAGTGTAATAGATCAGGATATAACTCTGAACATCCATTACCGTGGACACAGTATTCGAATAGGTAACTTCCCTGGAGGGGTGCACCATGTTTTCCAACACGCTTTACTCTGGCCGGACACACTTTTCTGGGTCAATGCCCGGCCTCGGAAGATCAACACGTCGTAGCCCTACATAGGCTCAGCAAAGAGGTCCCCGCCGGTCTACATCCTAAGCACTCCGGGGTCTGGGCCCATCGCCCGTTGCACTCTGGGTCGTTGTGCGACGAGCCGGGACAAGCACCACCTCATACTGGATGGCACTGGCCTGACACGCCCACAATGCTGAACTGGACGTTTGACAAAGCTTCGGCCGATACTGTGACGTCAAGGCCCATAACTATTCTCGCGTGGTGGTTAGTGAATAAAGGCCAAAGCCAAGTCAGAACAAATACCCAAACCATAGTGTATTATTAGCTTGCGGAGACGAGCAGAGACTCACGATAATGTGAACCCGTCGCCCCGTCTCGAGGAAATACGAAAAGGGCTAGCCCATCCCACTCGGGGGCGGCCTGCCTGCCCGGCCGTGCCTCGTAACCATCTTGCGGGTGCTCTACGGGCCCGCCCAACTTCCACCATGGTCTCATGTAAAGTCAAGGTAACCATGTGTCCAAACATCACGGGGAAAACCCGAGGAATCACCGACGGAGGATTCCACTCGATGTAATCATCGAGGTGAACATAAGAGGATCCACTCTCAAGGTTCACACTTGAGGTGTTGCACTACAGAGCCGTATAGAGAATGGTGTAAGAGGAAATCACCCTCATTGACCATGACCGAATAGCTACACTACATAGTTGTCATCAGGAGTGCGTTGTGAGGTCTCAGCCTCGGCACTCAATAGTAGCTCTACAGAGTTGAGCAACAAAAGGGGTGTGATGTGATGTGAGGTGTCGGGCTCTTGTCGTCGATTACGTTGATCGAGTCATCGATGATGAAACAGGGGTAACAAGGACAAGGTGGGGGTCACTGATGGATCTCTAACCAACCTATACTAAGTAGTTTAGGATAAGCAGGTAAGGTACAACAGCAGGTACAAAAGCAGGCTATGCATCAGAATAGGAGCAATCAATAACAGTAGCAAAATCTAATGCAAGCATGAGAGAATGGAATGAGCGATATCGGGATGATCAAAGGGGGGGGGGGCTGCCTGGAAGCTTCACTGAAAGGGAAGAAGGGTCGTCGGTGATGTAGTCGATCACAGGGACATCAACATCGGTCTCGGGGTCTACCGGAGAGAAGAGGGGGAAGAAACAGTAAATACATAGCAAGCAAGAGCATAATAGGACAACAGGCAGAGCTAGACGTGTTCTAACGCGGTGCTATACGATACCGATGAAGGGGGGAAACATCCGGGAAATTTTTCCTGAAGTTAGGCATTTTTGGATAGTCGAAACGGAGGAGGAAAGTTCCATGTTCTCTATGATATGGGTGTATGACAGATGAACGGACCGCGTGTTTGGATTCCTCTCGTCTTCCTGAGCAACTTTCATGTAGAAAGTTTTTCGATCTGAGCTACGATTTAATTTCTGAGATTTTTCAAAGACTTAAACAATATTATGAAACTATTATTAATTCGAAAATAAATATTAAAACGCTAGATGCACCCAGCACAGTGTACACAAAGTGTACACAGTGACTGACAGGTGGGCCAGGGGGTCCTAGTTGACCAGTCAACGTTTGACTGGTCAACAGGGGGTGGGGGCCCCCTGTCATACGCTGTTTAACTAACTAACAAAATTAATTAGACTAATTAGCTTTCAGTTAATTAATTAACCTATTAATTAACTAATTAATTCAATTATATGCTTATTTATTTTTTAAACTATTTTTTAAGGAAAGGAGGCCGGCCCCACGTGTAAGTGGCCCATAGGCCTTTAGCGGGCGCGAGCGTTATTGGGTGTCGGCGTCCGCGCACCGGCACGGAGGCGACGAAGGGCGCAGGCGGGGCCATAGCCACGACGCTGCTGGGAGGCGCCGCCGCTGCCGAGGAGGCCGGCCAATGAGCGGAGGAGAGCGGGTCACTACCGAGCAGTGGCGAGGCGGCCACGGCGTGTGGAGGCGGGAGGACGAGGCGGCGCGCAACAGCTGCGGGCGGCAGGGGAGCACTGATACGTCTCCAACATATCTCTAACTTTTGATTCCTCCATGCTATATTATCTATTGTTTTGGACTATATTGGGCTTTATTTCCCACTTTTATATTACTTTTGGGACTAACCTATTAACCGGAGGCCCAGCCCAGAATTGCAGTTTTTTGCCTATTTTAGTGTTTCGAAGAAATGGAATATCAAACGGAGTCCAAACGGAATGAAATCTTTGGGAACGTGATTTTCTCATCAGATAAGACCCATGAGACTTGGACCCTCCGTCAAGAAAGCCACGAGGCGGTCACGAGGGTGGAGGGCGCCCCCCCTAGGGCGCGCCCCCTGCCTCATGGGCCCCTCGAAGCTCCACCGACGTACTTCTTCCTCCTATATATACCTACGTACCCCCAACAGATCAGATACGGAGCCAAAAACCTAATTCCACCGCTGCAACTTTCTGTATCCACGAGACCCCATCTTGGAGCCTGTTCCGGAGCTCCGTCGGAAGGGGAATCCACCATGGAGGGCTTCTACATCAACATCATAGCCTCTCCGATGAAGTGTGAGTAGTTTACCTCAGACCTTCAGGTCCATAGTTAGTAGCTAGATGGCGTGTTCTCTCTTTTTGGATCTCAATACAATGTTTTCCCCCCTCTCTCGTGGAGATCTATTCGATGTAATCTTCTTTTTGCGGTGTGTTTGTTGAGACCGATGAATTGTGTGTTTATGATCAAGATTATCTATGAGCAATATTTGAATCTTTCCTGAATTCTTTTATGTATGATTGGTTATCTTTGCAAGTCTCTTCGAATTATCCGTTTGGTTTGGCCAACTAGATTGGTAGTTCTTGCAATGGGAGAAGTGCTTAGCTTTGTGTTCAATCTTGCTGTGTACTTACCCATTTACAGTAATGGTTGCAAGGCATGTATTGTATTGTTGCCATCGAGGATAACAAGATGGGGAATTTATCATATTTCATGAATTTATTCCTCTACATCATGTCATCTTGCTTAAGGTGTTACTCTATTTTCATTAACTTAATACTTTAGATGCATGCTGGATAGCGGTCAATGAGTGGAGTAATAGTAATAGATGCAAGCAGGAGTCAGTCTACTTGTCTTGGACGTGATGCCTATATACATGATCATACCTAGATATTCTCATAACTATGCTCAATTTTGTCAATTGCTCAACAGTAATTCGTTCACCCATCGTAAAATACTTATGCTCTTGAGAGAAGCCACTAGTGAAACCTATGGCCCCCGGGTCTATTTTCATCATATTAATCTTCCTACGCTTTTATTATTGCTTTGCTTTTTACTTTTCCTTTTTATTTTACTTTGTATCTTTATACCAAAAATACCAAAAATATTATCTATCATCTCTATCAGATGTCACTCTCGTAAGTGACCGTGAAGGGATTGACAACCCCTATTCGCGTTGGTTGCGAGGATCTATTTGTTTTGTGTATGTATGAGGGACTTTTGCGTGGCCTCCTACTGGATTGATACCTTGGTTTTCAAAAACTGAGGGAAATACTTACGCTACTCTACTGCATCATCCTCTCCTCTTCGGGAAAACCAACGCAAGCTCAAGACCTAGCAAGAAGGATTTCTGGCGCCGTTGCCGGGAGTCTACGCAAAAGTCAGCATACCAAGTACCCATCACAATCCCTTATCTCTCGCATTACATTATTTGCCATTTGCCTCTCGTTTTCCTCTCCCCCACTTCACACTTGCCGTTTTATTCGCCCTCTCTTTCCCAATCTCCTCCTCTCTTTTTCGCTTGCCTTTTTCCTGTTTGCTTGTGTGTTGGATTACTTGTTGCCATGGCGCAAGAAAGTACCAAATTGTGTGACTTTATCAATACCAACAATAATGATTTCCTTAGCACTCCGATTGCTCCTCTTTCCAATACTGAATCTTGTGAAATCAATACTGATTTGTTGAATCTCGTTATGAAAGATCAATTCGCTGGCCTTCCTAGTGAAGATTCCGCTACTCATTTAAATAGCTTCGTGGATTTGTGTGATATGCAAAAGAAGAAAGATGTTGACAATGATGTTGTTAAATTGAAGCTATTTCCTTTTTCGCTTAGAGATCGTGCTAAAGCTTGGTTTTCGTCTTTGCCTAAAAATAGTATTGATTCTTGGAACAAGTGCAAAGATGCTTTTATCTCTAAGTATTTTCCTCCCGCTTAAGATCATCTCTCTTAGGAACGATATTATTAATTTTAAGCAACTTGATCATGAACATGTTGCACAAGCTTGGGAGAGAATGAAATTAATGATACGTAATTGCCCTACTCATGGTTTAAAGTTGTGGATGATTATACAAAAAAATTATGCCGGATTGAATTTTGCTTCTAGAAACCTTTTAGATTCGGCCGCGGGAGGCACTTTAATGGAAATCACTTTAGGAGATGCTACTAAACTCCTAGATAATATTATGGTTAATTATTCTCAATGATACACTGAAAGATCTACTAATAAAAAGGTGCATGCGATAGAAGAAATCAATGTTTTGAGTGGAAAGATGGATGAACTTATGAAATTATTTTCTACTAAGAGTGTTTCTTCTGATCCTAATGATATGCCTTTGTCTACTTTGATTGAGAATCATAATGAATCTATGGATGTGAATTTTGTTGGTAGGAATAATTTTGGTAACAACACATATAGAGGGAATTTTAATCCTAGGCCTTATCCTAGTAATCCTTCTAATAATTATGGAAATTCCTACAACAACTCTTATGGAAATTTTAATAAGATGCCCTCTGAATTTGAGAATAGTGTTAAAGAGTTTATGAATTCACAAAAGAATTTTAATGCTTTGCTTGAAGAGAAATTACTTAAAGTTGATGAATTGGCTAGGAACGTTGATATAATTTATCTTGATGTTGATTCTTTAAAGCTTAGATCTATTCCTCCTAAGCATGATATCAATGAGTATCTCAAAGCCATGAGAACTTCCATTGACGAGTGCAAGGAAAGAACCGCTAGGATGTGTGCTATGAAAGATGCCTTTATTAAATCGTGTTCTTCCAATTTCCATGAAAATCAAGATGAAGATCTAAAAGTTATTGATGTGCCTCCCATTAAATCCTTGTTTTGCAATATGAGTCACCTTTACCTAGAAGGCGTTCTAAGAATTCAGAGCTTTTAGATTATGATGCTAAAATTGATAAAAGTGGGATTGAAGAAAGTAAAACCTTAGATGTTGCTAAACCCACTATTTTGGATATCAAGGAGTTTAATTATGAAATTCCTCTTTAATTTATTGTATTTCCTTGTTGCAATCCGTGCTAAATTCTCCGCATGCTTATAGTCAAAATAAAGCGTTTACTAAACATATCGTTGATGCCTTAATGCAATCTTATGAGGAAAAACTTGAGTTGGAAGTCTCTATCCCTAGAAAACTTTATGATGAGTGGGAACCAACTAATAAAATTAATATTAAGGATCATGAATTTTATGCTTTATGTGATTTGGGTGCTAGTGTTTCCACTATTCCCAAAACTTTGTGTGATTTGCTAGATTTCCGTGATTTAGATGAATGCTCTCTAAACTTGCACCTTGCGGATTCCACTGTTAAGAAACCTATGGGAAGAATTAATGATTTTCTTATTGTTGCAAATAGGAATTATGTGCCCGTAGACTTTATCGTTCTTGATATAGATTGCAATCCTTCATGTCCTATTATTCTTGGTAGACCTTTCTTTAGGATGATTGGTGCAATTATTGATGTGAAGGAAGGGAATATTAGGTTCCAATTCCCATTAAACAAAGGCATGGAACACTTCCCTAGGAAGAAGATAAAATTACCATATGAATCTATTATGAGAGCGACCTATGGATTGCCCACCAAAGATGGCAATACCTAGATCTATCCTTGATTTTATGCCTAGCTAGGGGCGTTAAACGATACTGCTTGTTGGGAGGCAACCCAATTTTATTTTTAGTTTTTTGTTTTCGTTTATGTTTAGGAATAAATAATCCATCTACCTTCTGTTTATATGTGGTTTTATGTTTTAATTAGTGTTTGTGCCAAGTTAAACCTATAGGATCTTCTTGGATAATAGTTATTTGATCTTGCTGTAATTTCCAGAATCTTTCGGTTCACGTAAACAATTGTTAAAAATCACCAGAACGTGATAAAATAGTGATTCCAATTGCTGATGATCAATAAACAAATTGCCTAGGTCGTCCTATTTTGGCTGAATTTGTGAAGTTCCAGAAGTTTGCGTTAGTTACAGATTACTACAGACTGTTCTATTTTTGACAGATTCTATTTTTCGTGTGTTGTTTGCTTATTTTGATGAATCTATGGCTAGTAAAATAGTTTATGATCCATAGAGAAGATGGAATACAGTAGGTTTAACACCAATATAAATAAATAATGAGTTCATTACAGTACCTTGAAGTGTTCTTTTGTTTTCTTTTCGCTAACGGAGACTTTAGATTTCTGTTGAGTTTTGTGTTGTGAAGTTTTTAAGTTTTGGGTGATTTTTTTTGATGGATTATGGAACAAGGAGTGGCAAGAGTCTAATCTTGGGGATGTCCATGGTACCCCCAAGATAATCCAAGGACACGAAAAAGTCGAAGCTTGGGGATGCCCCGGAAGGCATCCCCTCTTTCGTCCACTTCCATCGGTAACTTCACTTGGAGCTATATTTTTATTCACCACATGATATGTGTTTTGCTTGGAGCGTCTTGTATTATTTGCATCTTTGCTTGTTAGTTTACCACAATCATCCTTGCTGTACACACCTTTTTAGAGAGCCATACATGAATTGGAATTTCTCAGAATACTCTATGTGCTTCACTTATATCTTTTGAGCTTGATAGTTCTGCTCTAGTACTTCACTTATATCTTTTAGAGCACGGTGGTGGATTTGTTTTAAAGAAACTATTGATATCTCATGCTTCACTTAGATTATTTTGAGAGTCTTAAATAGCATGGTAATTTGCTTAATAATAATATGCTTGGTATTCAAGATTTGTGAAACTTTCTTTTGTGTGGGTTGAATACTAAGAATAGTTTGATGCTTGATAATTGTTTTGAGATATGGAGGTGATAATATCAAAATCGTGCTAGTTGAGTAGTTGTGAATTTGAGAAATGCTTGTGTTGAAGTTTGCAAGTCCCGTAGCATGCACGTATGGTAAACGTTATGAAACAAATTTGAAACATGAGGTGTTATTTGATTGTCCCCCTTATTAGTGGCGGTCGGGGACGAGCGATGGTCTTTTCCTACCAATCTATCCCCCTAGGAGCATGTGCGTAGTGTTTTGGTTTTTTATGGCTTGTAGATTTTTGCAATAAGTATGTGAGTTCTTTATGACTATTGTTGAGTCCATGGATTATACGCACTCTTACCCTTCCATCATTGCTAGCCTCTTCGGTACCGTGCATTGCCCTTTCTCACATTGAGAGTTGGTGCAAACTCCGCCGGTGCATCCAAACCCCATGATATGATACGCTCTTTCACACATAAACCTCCTTATATCTTCCTCAAAACAGCCACCATACCTACCTATTATGGCATTTCCATAGCCATTCCGAGATATATTGCCATGCAACTTTCCACCATACCGTTCTTCATGACACATTCATCATTGTCATATTGCTTAGCATGATCATGTAGTTGACATAGTATTTGTGGCAAAGCCACCATTCATAATTCTTTCATACATGTCACTCTTGGTTCATTGCATATCCCGGTACACCACCGGAGGCATTCATATAGAGTCATACTTTTTTCTAGTATCGAGTTGTAATCATTGAGTTGTAAAAAAATAGAAGTGTGATGATCATCATTTTCTAGAGCATTGTCCCAATAAAAAAAGAGAAAGGACAAAGTAAAAAAAGGCCCAAAAAAATAAATAAAAAGGGCAATGTTACTATCTCTTTTTCCACACTTGTGCTTCAAAGTAGCACCATGTTCTTCATATAGCGAGTCTCATATATTGTGCTTCAAAGTAGCACCATGTTTTTCATATAGAGAGTTTCATATGTTTTCACTTTCATATACTAGTGGGAATTTTTCATTATAGAACTTGGCTTGTATATTCCAACAATGGGCTTCCTCAAATGCCCTAGGTCTTCGTGAGCAAGCAAGTTGGATGCACACCCACTTAGTTTCTTTTGTTGAGCTTTCATACATTTATAGCTCTAGTGCATCCGTTGCATGGCAATCCCTACTCCTTGCATTAACATCAATTAATCGGCATCTCCATAGCCCATATATTAGCCTCGTTGATGTGAGACCTTCTCATTTTTTGTCTTCTCCACATAACCCCCATCGTTATATCTATTCCAACCATAGTGCTATGTCCATGGCTCACGCTCATGTATTGCATGAAAGTTTATAGGTTTGAGGTTACTAAAGTATGAAACAATTGCTTGGCTTGTCATCGGGGTTGTGCATGATGAGAGCATTCTTGTGTGACGAAAATGGAGCATGACTAAACTATATGATTTTGTAGGGATGAACTTTCTTTGGCCATGTTATTTTGAGAGGACATAATTGCTTAGTTAGTATGCTTGAAGTATTATTATTTTTATGTCAATACGAACTTTTGTCTTGAATCTTTCGGATCTGAATATTCATACCACAATTAAGAAGAATTACATTGAAATTATGCCAAGTAGCACTCCGCATCAAAAATTCTCTTTTTATCATTTACCTACTCGAGGACGAGCAGGAATTAAGCTTGGGGATGCCTGATACGTCTCCAACGTATCTATAATTTTTGATTGCTCCATGCTATATTATCTATTGTTTTGGACTATATTGGGATTTATTTCCACTTTTATATTACTTTTGGGACTAACCTATTAACCGGAGGCCCAGCCCAGAATTGCTATTTTTTGCATATTTCAGTGTTTCGAAGAAACGGAATAGCAAATGGAGTCCAAACGGAATGAAATCTTTGGGAACGTGATTTTCTCATCAGATAAGACCCAGGAGACTTGGATCCTCCGTCAAGAAAGCCACGAGGCGGTCACGAGGGTGGAGGGCGCGCCCCCCCAGGGCGCGCCCCCTGCCTCGTGGGCCCCTCGATGCTCCACCGACGTACTTCTTCCTCCTATATATACCTACGTACCCCCAACAGATTAGATACAGAGCCAAAAACCTAATTCCACCGCCGTAACTTTCTGTATCCACGAGATCCCATCTTGGGGCCTGTTCCGGAGCTCCGCCAGAAGGGAATCCACCACGGATGGCTTCTACATCAACATCATAGCCTCTCCGATGAAGTGTGAGTAGATTACCTCAGACCTTCAGGTCCATAGTTAGTAGCTAGATGGCTTCTTCTCTCTATTTAGATCTCAATACAATGTTCTCCCCCTCTCTCGTGGAGATCTATTCGATGTAATCTTCTTTTTGCGGTGTGTTTATTGAGATCGATGAATTTTGGGTTTATGATCAAGATTATCTATGAGCAATATTTTAATCTTTCTTGAATTCTTTTATGTATGATTGGTTATCTTTGCAAGTCTCTTCGAATTATTCGTTTGGTTTGGCCAACTAGATTGGTAGTTCTTGCAATGGGAGAACTGCTTAGCTTTGGGTTCAATCTTGCGGTGTCCTTACCCAGTGACAGAAAGGGTTGGAAGGCACGTATTGTATTGTTGCCATTGAGGATAACAAGATTGGGTATTTATCATATTTCATGAATTTATTCCTCTACATCATGTCATCTTGCTTAAGACGTTACTCTGTTTTCATTAACTTAATACTCTAGATGCATGCTGGATAGCGGTCGATGAGTGGAGTAATAGTAGTAGATGCAGGCGTGAGTCGGTCTACTTGTCTCGGACGTGATGCCTATATACATGATCATACCTAGATATTCTCATAACTATGCTCAATTCTGTCAATTGCTCAACATTAATTCGTTCACCCACCGTAAAATACTTATGCTCTTGTGAGAAGCCACTAGTGAAATCTATGGCCCCCGGGTCTATTTTCATCATATTAATCTTCCTAGCTTTATTATTGATTTGCTTTTTACTTTGCCTTTTTATTTTACTTTGCATCTCTACCAAAAATATTATCTATCATCTCTATCAGATCTCACTCTCATAAGTGACCGTGAAGGGATTGACAACCCCTATTCGCGTTGGTTGCGAGGAGCTATTTGTTTTGTGTTGGTACGAGGGACTTGTGCATGGCCTCCTACTGGATTGATCCTTGGTTCTCAAAAACTGAGGGAAATACTTACGCTACTCTGCTGCATCATCCTCTCCTCTTCAAAAAAAAAACCAACGCAAGCTCGAGACGTAGCAAGCACGTGTGCGCGTCTCGACAGTGAGCAAGGCGAGGCGTGTGCGAGCAGAGGCGGCCTCGGTGGCGCGACGCACGGGAAGACGGGTGAGTGCGGGCGGCGATGGCGATGGGCGCGGTTGCCGCGAAGGATCGGGGATGGTGCGGGCGAGTTCGATCTACAGGGAGAGGAGAGGAGTGGAGAACGGCGGCTCACCCCTGTTTGTAGGGGATTGGGGTCGGCGAGGCTCGACGACGACCGTCGAAGGAGAGGCGGGGAGGGGCGGTCCGGTGAAGGTAGCTCCAGGCGGCAGCGATCCCGTGACAGGGTTTGGCGCGTCGAGGTGGCGGACCGCGATGGCGGTGGGACGGAGCAGGCGACGGGCGGCGTCGGGGATGGGCACCGGCGTCAGGGGCGCGGGGCAGCGTGGGAACTTGATCCTCTTCCCTGATCCAGATGGAGGACGTGGAGAGAGGCGTGGGAGAGATCGAGGGGAGTGGGGGAAATCGTGCGGGGGAGAGTGGGGTGACGCTAGGGTTTCTTGCCACTAGGTGGTTATAGCCAGGGGGTGTGGGGCCGCGTTGGCCGGCCTGGGGGTTACCTGGGCCGACGTCCAGTGAGGGGCGGGGGCCTCTCCCCTTTTTTTGGCTTCTTCTTTTCTTTTATTTACTTTGCCCTTTCCTTTTTTACTTATTTTAAATGTTGAAATTGGAACCGACTTTGAATCAATGCGAACTTAACAACAGTGAAATCGATGACATGGCACCATTAACAGTGATTTACTGTAGCATAATTACCCGGGCATTACATATTCGTTCCGTTCGATCTATCATAGAGTTCATACTAGAATAACACCTTAACACACAAATCAACCAAAACCCTAATGTCACCTAGATACTCCAATGTCACCTAGATACTCCAATGTCACCTCAAGTATCCGTGGGTATGATTATACGATATGCATCACACAATCTCACATTCATCTATTCAAACCAAACAAAGCACTTCAAAGAGTGCCCCAAAGTTTCTACCGGAGAGTCAAGACGAAAACGTGTTCCAACCCCTATGCATAAGTTCACAAGGTCATTGAACCCGCAAGTTGATCACCAACACATACATCAAGTGGATCACGTGAATATCCCATTGTCACCACAGATAAGCACATGCAAGACATACATCAAGTGTTCTCAAACCCTTAAAGACTCAATCCGATAAGATAACTTCAAAGGGAAAACTCAATCCATTACAAGAGAGTAGAGGGGGAGAAACATCATAAGATCCAACTATAATAGCAAAGCTCGCGATACATAAAGATCGTGCCGAATCAAGAACACAAGAGAGAGAGAGGTCAAACACATAGCTACTGGTACATACCCTCAGCCCCGAGGGGGAACTACTCCCTCCTCGTCATGGAGAGCGCCGGGAAGATGAAGATGGCCACCAGAGAGGGATCACCCCTCCGACAGGGTGCCGAAACGGGTCTAGATTGGTTTTCGGTGGCTACAGAGGCTTGCGGCGGCGGAACTCCTGATCTAGGTTATGTTCTGGAAGTTTTGGTATATATAAGATGTTTTGGTGTTGGGAACAAGTTAGGGGGTCTCCGAGGCGGCCACGAGGTAGGGGGCGCGCCCAGGGGGGTAGGGCGCACCCCCACCCTCATGGGTGACTCGGGACTCTTCTGACCCATCTCCGATGCTCCGTGGGCTTCTTCTGGTCAAAAAATAATCTCCGTCAAAATTCAGGTCAATTGGACTCCGTTTGGTTTTCCTTTTACGCAATACTCAAAAACAAGGAAAAAACAGAAACCGCACTTTGGGCTCTAGGTTAATAGGTTAGTCCCAAAAATCATATAAAATATCATATAAATGCATATAAAACATCCTAGATGGATAATATAATAGCATGGAACAATAAAAAATTATAGATACATTGGAGACGTATCTAGCATCCCCAAGCTTAATTCCTGCTCGTCCTCGAGTAGGTAAATGATAAAAATAGAATTTTTGATGTGGAATGCTACCTAACATATTTATCAATGTAATATTCTTTATCATGGCATGAATGTTTAGAGACGAAAGATTCAAGAAAAAAGTTTAATATTGACATAAAAATAATAATACTTCAAGCATACTAACTAAGCAATTATGTCTTCTCAAAATAACATAGCCAAAGAAAGCTCATCCCTACAAAATCATATAGTTTTGCCATGCTTCATTTTCGTCACACAAAATGCTCCCATCATGCACAACCCCGATGATAAGCCAAGCAATGGTTTCATACTTTAGTATTCTCAAAAAATTTCAACTTTCACGCAATACATGAGCGCGAGCCATGGACATAGCACTATGGGTGGAATAGAATATGATAATGGAGGTTGTGTGGAGAAGATAAAAAGGGAGAAAGTCTCACATTGACGCGGCTAATCAACAGGCTATGGAGATGCCCATCAATTGATGTCAATGCGAGGAGTAGGGATTGCCATGCAACGGATGCACTAGAGCTATAAATGTATGAAAGCTCAACAAAAGAAACTCAGTAGGTGTGTATCCAACTTGCTTTCTCACGAAGACCAAGGGCATTTGAGGAAGCCCATTGTAGGAATATATAAGCCAAGTTCTAAAATGAAAAATTCCCACTAGTATATGAAAGTGACAATATAAGAGACTCTCTATCATGAAGATCATGGTGCTTCTTTGAAGCACAATTGTGGAAGAAGGATAGTAGCATTGTCCATTATTTTTTTGGGCCTTCCTTTTTTTTTATTTGGCCTTTTTTTCTTTTTTTGGCCTTTCCCCTTTTTTATTTGGCCTTTCTCTTTTTTTTTCATGGGACAATGCTCTATTAATGATGATCATCACACTTCTATTTATTTACAACTCAATGATTACAACTCGATACTAGAACAAAATAAGACTCTATATGAGTGCCTCCGGCGGTGTACCGGGATGGGAAATGAAACAAGAGTGACATGTACAAAAAATTATGCATGGTGGCCTTGTAACAAATACGATGTCAACTACATGATCATGCAAGACAATATGACAATGATGAAGCGTGTCATAATAAACAGAACGGTGAAAAGTTGCATGGCAATATATCTCGGAATGGCTATGGAAATGCCATAATAGGTAGGTATGGTGGCTGTTTTGAGGAGTATATAAGGAGGTTTATGTGTGATAGAGCGTATCATATCACGGGGTTTGGATGTATCGGCGAAGTTTGCACCAACTCTCAAGCTGAGAAAGGGCAATGCACGGTACCGAAGAGGCTAGCAATGTTGGAAGGTGAGAGTGCGTATAATCCATGGACTCAACTTTATTCTAGTCATAAAGAACTCACATACTTATTGCAAAAATCTACAAGTCATCAAAAACCAAGCAGTACGCGCATGCTCCTAGGGGATAGATTGGTAGGAAAAGACCATCGCTCGTCCCCGACCGCCACTCATAAGGATGTCAATCAAAGAACACCTCGTTTCAAATTCGTTACACAATGGTTACCATACGTGCATGCTACGGGACTTGCAAACTCTAACACAAGTATTTCTCAAATTCACAATTACTCAACTAGCACAACTTTAATATCACCATCTTCATATCTCAAAACAATCATCAAGTATCAAACTTCTCATAGTAGTCAATACACTCTATATGAATGTTTTTATTATACCCATCTTGGATGCCTATCATACTAGGACTAATTTTATAGCCAAAGCAAACTGCCGTGCTGTTCTAAAAGACTCTCAAAATAATATAAGTGAAGCATGAGAGTTCATCTATTTCTTCAAAATAAAACCACCGCCGTGCTATAAAAAGATATAAGTGAAGCACTAGAGCAACGGCAAACTACTCCGAAAGATATAAGTGAACATCAATGAGTAGTCGAATAATTATGCAACTATGTGAAGACTCTCTAACATTTAAGAATTTCAGATCTTGGTATTTTATTCAAACAACAAGCAAAATAAAATTAAATAAAATGACGATCCAAGCAAAACACGTATCATGTGGTGAATAAAAGTATAGCTCCAAGTATAGTTACCGATGAACGAAGATGAAAGAGGCGATGCCATCCGGGGCATCCCCAAGCTTAGGCTCTTGCCACTCCTTATTCCATAGTCCATCGAATCTTAACCCAAAACATGAAAACTTCACAACACAAAACTCAACAAAAAACTCGTATGCTCCGTTAGTATAAGAAAATAAATCACCACTTAGGTATTGTTGTGAACTCATTCTAAATTCATATTGGTGTAATATCTACTATATTACAACTTCTCTATGGTTCATACCCTCCGATACTACTCATAGATTCATCAAAATAAGCAAGGAACACAATGAAAGCAGAATCTGTCAAAAACAGAACAGTCTGTAGTAATATGTATCAAACGTATTCTTGTGGAACTCCAAAAATTCTGAAATAAATTGGTGGACGTGAGGAATTTATATATTAATCAGCTGAAAAAAGAATCAACCTAAAATCACTCCCAGTAAAACACGGCAGCTAATCTCGTGAGCGCAAAAGTTTCTGTTTTTTACAGCAAGATCGCAAAGACTTCACACAAGTCTTACCAAAGGTTCTACTTGGCACAAACACTAATTAAAACATAAAACCACATCTAAACAGAGGCTATATGAATTATTTATTACTAAATAGGAGCAAAAAGCAAAGAACAAAAGTAAAATTGGGTTGCCTCCCAACAAGCGCTAACGTTTAACGCCCCTAGCTAGGCATGATGATTTCAATGATGCCCACATAAAAGCTAAGAATTGAAACATAAAGAGAGCATCATGAAGAATATGACTAGCACATTTAAGTCTAAACCACTTCCTATGCATAGGGATTTTGTGAGCAAACAACTTATGGTAACAATAATCAACTAGCATAGGAAGGCAAAACAAGCATAACTTCAAAATTTAAGCACATAGAGAGGAAACTGGATATTATTGCAATTACTACAAGCATATATTCCTCCATCATAATAATTTTCGGTATCATCACGAATGAATTCAACAATATAACTATCACATAAAGCATTCTATTCATGAGCCACACGCATAGAATTTTTATTACTCTCCACATAAGCAAAATTCTTCTCATCCGGAATAGTGGGAGTATCATAAGAGACTCGAATACTATAAATTGTTTCCACATTGAAAGAGTAATGTTTAGAAAAAGGGTAATCATAATCATGACAAGTTTTATAAATATAATCATCACTACTTTTTTTAGCATAAGTGTCATCACAATAATCATCATAAATAGGAGGCATGCTATCATCATAATAAATTTCCTCATCAAAACTTGGGAGGCTAAAAATATCATCTTCATTAAACATAGCATCGCCAAGCTTGGGACAAAGATTAATTGCAGCAAATATATTCTCAAACATGTCATTCTCATCAAACATAGCATCCCCAAGCTTGGGCCTTTTCATATCATAAGCATAATCACTCTCATCATTAATAGTATGGATAGCACCAATAGTATAGCAATTATTATCATCACAATGAGTAATAGGAGCAACATCATTTGGGAGGGATACCTTTCTACCTTTGCTTCTATGTCTTTTCTTTTTCTTCTTCACCTCATGTGTGGGTTTAACCTCTTTTTTGAGCTCCTTAGTAATGCGATTGGTTGAATAGAAAGCTCCTCCTCGTTACCTGATTCATCATAAGAAATAATAGGAGGATATTTGGAAGTATCTTCCCTTTCTTTAGTATTCTCTTCATATTCTATTTGTTTTCTTTTCTTTATGTAATTGGAAGTATAAAGATTTTCAATGCAATTCACCGCACAATACATAAAAGTTTCTTCTAGATCAAAATCAAGAACTTTATCAAGGACAAATTCTGGCATATCCTTAGTTATACGTTTCATTTATTCATAACCCAAAAGCAAACTAAGTTCATTATGATGTGCAAGGGAAATCAAGTCATCACAATTTTTGGACACGATACGACCATGAAACAATTTGCATTGGATATTTAAATGACCACCTTCATTGCAAAGTTCACAAGGATGGCTAAGAAAATTTAAACTTTTAGCACAAACATCTAGCCTTTCTTGCAACCATTTAGTTTCTAAATACTTATGCCTCTTGCAAAATGTATCTTCCCTATTTGGTGTGTACTTGCTAACTCTATGCACTCCACAAAAATTGACATGCTTATAAGAGACATTTTCATCATGACTAGTGCAATCATCATTAGTACCATGGATATTCAAAGAGTTCGTACTAACAACATTACAATCATGCTCATCATTTGAAGATTTAGTGCCAAACATTCTAATGCATTCTTCTTCTAGCACTTGAGCACAATTTTCCTTTCCATCATTTTCACGAAAGACATTAAAAAGATGAAGCATATGAGGCACCCTTAATTCCATTTTTTGTAGTTTTCTTTTATAAACTAAACTAGTGATAAAACAAGAAACTAAAAGATTCAATTGCAAGATCTAAAGATATACCTTCAAGCACTCACCTCCCCGGCAACGGCGCCAGAAACTGCTTGATGTCTACTACGCAACCTTCTTCTTGTAGACGTTGTTGGGCCTCCAAGTGCAGAGGTTTGTAGGACAGTAGCAAATTTCCCTCAAGTGGATGACCTAAGGTTTATCAGTCCATGGGAGGCATAGGTTGAAGATGGTCTCTCTGAAACAACCCTGCAACCAAATAACAAAGAGTCTCTGGTGTCCCAACACACCCAATACAATGGTAAATTGTATAGGTGCACTAGTTCGGAGAAGAGATGGTGATACAACTGTAATATGGATGGTAGATATAGGTTTTTGTAATCTGAAAATATAAAAACAGCAAGGTAACAAGTGAAAACGGTAATGTAATGCTAGGAAACAAGGCCTAGGGTTCTTACTTTCACTAGTGCAAGTTCTCTCAACAATAATAACATAATTGGATCATATAACTATCCCTCAACATGCAACAAAGAGTCACTCCAAAGTCACTAACAGCGGAGAACAAACGAAGAGATTATGGTAGGGTACGAAACCACCTCAAAGTTATTCTTTACGATCGATCTATTCAAGAGTCCGTAGTAAAATAACACGAAGCTATTCTTTCCGTTCGATCTATCATAGAGTTCATACTAGAATAACACCTTAAGACACAAATCAACCAAAACCCTAATGTCACCTAGATACTCCAATGTCACCTCAAGTATCCGTGGGTACGATTATACGATATGCATCAAACAATCTCAGATTCATCTATTCTAACCAACACAAAGTACTTCAAAGAGTGCCCCAAAGTTTCTACCGGAGATTCGAGACGAAAACGTGTGCCAACCCCTATACATAAGTTCACAAGGTCACTGAAACCGCAAGTTGATCACCAAAACATGCGTCAAGTGGATCACGTGAATATCCCATTGTCACCATAGATAAGCACATGCAAGACATACATCAAGTGTTCTCAAACCCTTAAAGACTCAATCCGATAAGATAACTTCAAAGGGAAAACTCAATCCATTATAAGAGAGTAGAGGGGGAGAAACATCATAAGATCCAACTATAATAGCAAAGCTCGCGATACATCAAGATCGTGCCGAAACAAGAACATGAGCGAGAGAGAGAGAGATCAAACACATAGCTACTAGTACATACCCTCAGCCCCGAGGGTGTACTACTCCCTCTTCGTCATGGAAGCGCCGGGATGATGAAGATGGCCACCGGAGAGGGATCCCCCCTCCGGCAGGGTGCCAGAACGGGTCTATATTGGTTTTCGGTGGCTACAGAGGCTTGCGGTGGCGGAACTCCCGATCTTGGTTATGTTCTCCAAGTTAGGGTATATATAAGAGGTTTTGGCGTCGGGAACAAGTAAGGGGGTTCTCCGAGGCGTCCACGAGGTAGGGGGCGCACCTAGGGGGTTAGGGCGCGCCCCCACCCTCGTGGGTGCCTTGGGACTCTTCTGGCCCATCTCCGATGCTCCGTGGGCTTCTTCTGGTCCAAAAATAATCTCTGTCAAATTCCAGGTCAATTGGACTCCGTTTGGTTTTCCTTTTCTGCAATACTCAAAAACAAGGAAAAAACAGAAACTGGCACTAGGCTCTAGGTTAATAAGTTAGTCCCAAAAATCAGATAAAATAGCATATAAATGCATATAAAACATGCTAGATGGATAATATAATAGCATGGAACAATAAAAAAATATAGATACGTTGGAGACGTATCAGGTCCACACGTCAGTGACACAGTGACTTAACATGTTAATTAACAGTAAGATTAGTCTTAAACAAAAAGTGTCAGCGGGCAGCGCCCAGATTTCAGCGACTCACTAAGAGTCAAAACTGCTCAAAGTGACTAGCGGTTAGCCGCCAACGGCGTCCAGACGCGGCGGAGGCGTCTAGAATGTTGCACCAGCGACCATTTGGACGGCGGAGGCCACGGGCGAGGAGCTGGGGCTCGTCCGCATTGTTAGGAGCAAACAAGAGGGGCAGGGGTGGCCTGAGCTCGCCGGAAACAAGCTCGCGGCGGCGCTATTACTAGGGTGGCGATGGCGTCAGGCGCTACAGAGCCTGGGCGGGCGAGTTCAGGGGCTATACGGCCTCCTGGCATCACCACGAGCATGACCGAGTACTCGGGTGCCACTAACGTGAGCTAAAACGACGGCGGTGCCATGGTCGCCGACGATGAGATCACGGGCACTTACGACCGATGGCTACGGTGAGGAAACGAGAACGAGGAAGGATGGGAAATGGAGGATAGCTCACGGCGGGTCGGCGGGTGTGCTCAGCAGGCTCACAGAAGGACGAACAGTGACGGGGCGTTGGCGGATATCTCGGGCGGCCGAGGTCGAAGACAGCGATGGCGATGGTGATGCAGGACGTCCCGGGTTGGTTCCTTCAGCTTGGAGAAGCTGCGCGAGGATGTAGCGCTCGGGGGCATGACGGAGGGGCGAGGGGACGGCTGTGGCTGCGCGAGTAGCGAGCTACGGTGACGACAGCACTCGTCGAGAGAGAGAGAGAGAGAGAGAGAGAGAGAGAGAGAGAGAGATCTAGGGAAGGGGGTGAGAGCGAGGGAGAGTGTGAGAGAGAGGTACAGAGGTGTGTGGCGCCATCTGGGCGCATAGGGGAGAAGTCTGCAAGCAGGACGTGGCCCTGCGTATGCCAGCATGTGGCAAGCAGGCGCCCCAGTCCTCCTGGCGGGAGGTTGGGGATGACTAGCAGTGGCCTGTGGGCTTGGCCTGTCTACTGGGCTGCTGCTATTGGTATGTGGCCTAGGTTAGTTCTTCCTCTGCCTATTTCTACTTCTATTTCTTTCTATTTTATTTTCTGTCATTTTTTTATTTAGTTTTAGCACTTTGATAAACTTTATATCGAGGCACTTTGTAAAATTCTGAAACTTTTCGAGGCACTTTGATACGTCCATTTTGTATCATGCTTTTATATCGATATTTATTGCATTATGGGCTATTATTACACATTGGGTCCCTGCTGTTGGTCCGAGCTGACAGCGGGGGGAACGTTTTTTTCGCGAAATACGGTGGCCCGTCAGGTGGGTCCCAGCAGTCAGGGGAAAACGTTTTTTCGCAAAATACGGTGGCCCGTCCAGTGGGTCCTTGCTGTTAGTTGGAGGAATCATTATTTTTTGCGTAATAAGGAAGCACTTACTTGCTGCGGCCGTGGACCCAGCTGAGACTCTCCACGTACAGTATACTTCCGATGGAAGTCGTTGCTTGACCACGTTGACCTCGCCGCGTTCTGTTGCATGCATGCGTCCATGGGCGTGGTGCGTCCCCCACCGCCGACCTCTCACGTACAGTCATCTTCCGATGACTCTCGGTTGTTGACCATGTTGACCACACCGTGCCGAGCGCACCCAGACTGGAACGACGCGGAGATGGGGAAGACGGGGCAGTGGAGTCGTAGATGGAGAGGAATGGGAAACTTCACTGGTTCGGGTGCGTAGCCGCGGTGCCGCTCACGGGAGACAGGAGCAAGAACAGAGGTTGAAGAAGGAGCACGGCTGTTGGATTAACATCCAACGGTCCACCTGCTAGAATCATTTGTTGATTAAGTTGACAAAGCCGTGCGTACACGTCCGCTTAGTAGGCCCACAAGTCAGTCACCAAATCTGATGGGTCCCAGCTGTCAACAGGATGAATAATTTTTTTAGCAATACAAGGAGGCACTTCCTTCCGTGCGATGATAGATCCGGCGGGTCCTAGCTGTTAGGTGGAGGAAACATTTTTTTCCAGCTTAATAAGGAGGAACTTTCCTTGCGTGCGACCATGGACCTCGTGGGTCCCAGCCGTCAGGCTCTCCACGTACAGTCCTCTTCCGATGACTCTCGTTTGTTGACCACGCCGCACCAAACACAGCGAGGCGGTGGACGACGGCGAGGCCCCGGACGGGAACGACTCGGAGATGGGAAAACGGGGCAGTGGAGTCGCAGATTGAGAGGAGGAGAAGGGTTATAACTGGTTCTGTTGCGGCGTGGGGCTGTAGTCTGTCGACAATAACAGGAGGTGTCGAGGGGTGGAGGGATAGCCTAGCCGGTGGTGGGGTAGCGCTTCGCAGCGATGGGTGCTAAGCAGAGCAGCTAGCCGCCGGAGGCCGGACCAGGCGGTCCCGACAATGCTGGAGGAAGAAGACGAGAGATTGAAGGTGCATGCCGGCCGTTGGATATAAATCCAATGGTTGTGGATGACACAATCATTTGTTGACCAAGTTGACAAAGCCACCACCGGCCGTAGGCTTCGACCTATTGGCCCACATGTCAGCCTGCAAAAATGTGGCATATATTTAACCCGTGTTTTCTAGAATGTACAGTCCATTTGCTGGGCTGGGTGAACAAATAATTTCACGTCTATCAGGCCCATTTATATTTTCTAAGAAATCCCAGCCCATTTGCACTTCCTTGAAATACATGTATTAGGTGGGCTCGTTATATATATAATGTTATGTTAGAAGGAGCAATTAATATCAAAGAATAAACCGGAGAGGCACATTATATATATATATATATAATTAAGAAATTAGTGAGTTATTGCTCAAAATAAAAATGAGCGTGTTATTATTAAATTGGTCTTTAAAATCTTCGCAAGCTTTTGTACGCAATCACCAGGATTTTCCTTGCCCGTGAGTCAAAAACAACCAGGATTTTCCGTTAAACATTTACTTTTATAAGTTAATAACACGTGGGATGTTTTTATAATGTATATATAAGTCTCTATAAAATATACGATAATAGTAATAATATGAATATATATAATGTGGTTAGAAGGGAAAACATAAATTGGACACAACATTACTTTTATAAGAGACCTGCGTTTTATACCCCACAAGAGGGCATACTAACGAGTTCACACACAAATACAACAGTAAAAGGTAAACATTCATATCAAACTCAGGTTCACAGGACACATTCATATTCATAGCCAACATTCACTATCAACAACTCAAAAGATTCATATATACACAAGCTCAGCATATCTATGCATCCAAATGATGGATAGATCACACGACAATATTCATACATAATTCACAAAAATATTCAGATATACACATGTTCAGTATGTTTATGCATCCAAATGATTGAGATCACAACCAATATGTTCCATGGATGAACTTTAATTACCTAGGGTACAGACTGGTAAATGGTGTTCAATCGGAGGTACTTCTTGCTAAAATTAGTTCTTGTACGAGTAAACTTTCGAGTACATAAGAGGCAAGATGCATAATCTGAACTTTGCTTGTAGGTTTATCCTCAAATAGTGGCCTCGTCGAGGGAGGTTTGAGCAACTTGGCCACTACTTTCATCCAACTAGTTCTTGGCTCATCTTGGTCACCTGTATCTCGCCAAAATTCTACATTGCGCATTTGTGAAAGGAGGCGGTTGAGAAAATGAACCACCCAAATTTTTTGTGCAGTTCAACTGAAATGGAGCATCCTTGGTGTGCAGACTGATTAAGTGCCAGATGAATATACACATCAACCAACTTGTCTGGAATCTTTAGACTCCATGCCATATAGTTCGCTACCATATGTGCCGATAACCAAAAGGCACAAGTTGGGACCAAAGACTGGACTGCATTTTTCTGGGCTATGCACCAAGCAATATTTTTTGGCGTTCACTCTCCTAATACTTGGAGTTTGACAATTGGTTGACGCTGGTTGATACTCGAATGAATATAGGCACTTCTTGTCAACATTGATGCTTGTCTGAGTGAACTTTGGAGTACATAGCAGCAGCATAAGTACCTGTCCATCTGATCATTTTGTGCAGTTCTACTGAAATCACCCGATGTAATGATTTTCCTGCGAGTTCAGGCTCCAAATTACTCCTTTATGAAATCGGCAAACAATAGCACAATACCAAATTACCAATACATATGACAGGCACAATAATCAGGATAAAGACCAGTACAAACCTATGTGAGGTAGCATATCAATTAATATTTCCTTTGACTGGAAGCTGAGATAAGCCAAGCGATCGACAAAGAAAGGAAGAAAGCAAGCGGAGATTAGCGATCGACAGAAAGGATGGAAGCCGCCGAGGCAATGAAGCACCCAAAGTTTTTGTGCAGTTCCACCAAAATCGAGCATCCCTGTTGGCACATATATTGAGAGAGTGAGATTACTGTAATAGTAGGACTAGTTGATGAAACATACACTAACAAATAGAAGCACCCTCATTATCTTAATGGGTAAAGTTAGCAACATAGCAGTCTTTCCTAAAGAGAGGTATTAGTTTATTTAAATAGTGCCAATTAGCTCAACTCAACACTCAAAGCATTGCCATTTATCATAGGTTGCAAAACTTAAAAGTGCAAAGATAAAGGAGTTTCTCATGACAGTAGCACGATACAAATAGAGATGAAAGCAAACTAATATGGATGAAGGCCTTAGGCCCGTACTATCACGCCCAAGATGCGACCCTATCCTAAAGGAACTCGAAGGTCCCACCAAGGATAGAAGCGCATCTTGAAGACGCTTTTGCAAGGTGGATATCATTACATCAACATTACATAATAGATGGGGATACATACATAACATACAATGTCACATGAATACAACAATACAACAATACCACATACAAGATCAACATCCGTCTACGGATGAATCATAAATGTAAACTCAAACAATATCCACCCTGCTAGCCCAGCCGCCGACCGAACCTATCCTGATCGAAGAAGCGGAAGAAGAACTCAACGTTAGCAAGCATCGCTCTCGCGTCATGATCATCACAAAACCTGTACTGCAACTGTTGTTGTAGTAATCATGAGCCACGAGGACTCGCAATCCCATTACCATGGGTATCAAGACTAGCAAAGCTAAATGGGTAAGGAAGGGGTAAAGTGGTGAGGTTGCAACAACGACTAAGCATATATGGTGGCTAACATACGCAAATGAGAGCGAGAAGAGAAACAAAGGAACGGTCGTCAACTAGTAATGATCAAGAAGTGATCCTGAACTCCTACTTACGTCAGACATAACCCAAGAACCGTGTTCTCCTCTCGATCAACCCCGAAAAGAGACACTCACGGTTACGCACACGGTTGGTGTATTTTAGAAGAGTTTGCTTCAAGTTTACTACAACCGGATATTAACAAATTCCCATCTGCCACATAACCGCATGCACGGCTCTCGAAAGTTTATACCCTGCAGGGTGTCCCAACTTAGCCCATGATAAGCTCTCGCGATCAACGAAGGATATTCCTTCTCCCAGAAGACCCGATCAGTCTCGGAATCCGGATACAAGACATTTCGACAAAGAATAAAACAAGACCAAGAAGACCGCCTCGATACCGACAATCCCGATAGGAGCTGCACATATATCGTTCTCAGGGCAACACCGGATGAGACATCCTACGAGTAAAACCAACCCTCAAGTTTACCCAAGGTGGCCTCGCAGTCTGCTCGTTTCGGGCCAACACTTAGAGAAGCATTGGCCCGGGGGGGGGCTAAAATGAAGATGACCCTTGAGAGCGCGTCTCCCAAGGGAAAAATAGGTGGTGGTGAGGCAAATGGTAAAATCAAGGTTGGGCCTTGCTGGAGGAGTCTTATTCAAAGTGAACTGTCAAGGGGGTCCCATAAATCACCCGACCGCGTTAGGGACGCAAAAATCCGGGAACATAATACCGATATGACGGAAACTAGGGCGGCAAGAGTGGAACAAAACACCGTGCATAAGGCCGAGCCTTCCACCCTTTACCAAGTATATAGATGCATTAATAATATAAGAGATATTGTGATATCCCAACCAAAATCCTGTCCAAAGATGGAGCAATCTTCAACTTCACCTGCAACTAGCAACGCTATAAGAGGGCTGAGCAAAGCGGTAACATAGCCAAGCAACGGTTTGCTAGGAAGGGCGCAAAGGTTAGAGGCTGACATGGCAAATTGGGAGGCTTGAAGAGCAAATGATAGGTAGCGCAGCATAGCGAAAGAACGAAGCAACTAGCATAGCAATGATAGTAATGAGATCCAAGGTGACGGTCATCTTGCCTGAAATCCCGCTAGGAAGAAGAACGAGTCCATGAAGAAGACGAACGGATGAAGCCGAACCAAGCGTAGACGAACGAATCCTCACGATCGCAACGAAACGGGAACTATCGAGAAGAAACACACAACAGGGTAAACATACCACACATGAACAAGACATGATGCAAAATCAAGCATGATGCATGACAAGCTACATGAAGCTACTCATGGCAAGAGATGATGCAAACAAGAACAACACATCAAAGCAAGTTTAAATGAGGCCGGAAACGACATAGAACAACTCCGGTACGTCCTCATATGCAAATTTCGAAATTGGTCCAGATCTGAATAAACCTTAAGTTCAAGTTGTTAAACAGCAAGTTAAGATGCACCACGATGACCTACACGAAATTCTAGTCAAGTTACATATAAAGTTCATTTAAATCGGAGCTACGGTCTAGAAGATATGAGCAAAAGAAGTTAAACATGGCATTGATGCAAAATGCATCCAACCATTAAGCAAACACCTCAAAACATGGATGCAACATGATAATATGAAGCCACATGCAAAATCAAGCAAGTTTCATATAGAGCACGCTCAAAACGGAGCAACGGTTCAACACATACACCCTATACGTCATAACAATCTGTCCAAAACAGCAACTAGGCATATTGCAAGCATCAAAACAATATGCTACAGAATCTCAACGTGAAAACAAAAGGCTTGGGCATGATGTACAAGTAAAGCATTAAAAAACATGAACACTGAGCTATCTCCATAAACTACTACAACATGCTCAAAATGACATGGCAAGATTGCAAATAATAACAGTTTCAGTCATTAGCAGAAATAACATCAGGTTGCAATGTTTAGATCTATCAAACAACATGCTACAGGAACTTATCATGGCAAAAAAAGGCATGAAATGAATCTACTAAATGCATAGAACAAAAGTCCCTTACTGACCATGAGCCAAAAAGGATCACAAGATATGATGGCACCCATGTAAACATGGCAAGTTATATTACAGATTCATACATGGCAGGAACCACAATAAGTAGGCATGTTGGTGAGCTTGAATCACTCACCACAGAGCAATACATGGCATGGAAAGGCAACTCGCAGTAACTAGACATGTTTATGAAGCTAAGAATTGCAATAGAAAGGTCATAGGGTGCATGGATCACCATGAAAACACATGGTAACAACTGAACTTAATGTTTAACAGGCTGGCAGCAACATTATGAAGCAACTTTGGAGCAAGATAGGAACAATCTACAGCAAGCTATAAATGCAACCAGGGGCATGTATGGTTAGAGGATGACATGTAGAACAAAACATATTTATAAAATATCTCCAGATTATGCATAAAATGACTAGTAGCAACATGTTTATGTAGCATCACGAAATAACAGATTCAGCCTAGCGAAACAGCAACATCATGTACCCTACTTAACAACCTCGATACACTCACCACATATCATTTCATGACAAGATAAGCATAGCATGATCAAGAAGACATGTTTATATAACCAACCAATGCAAGAACAAGTCCATAGCATGCAAGGATCAACTACAACATCCTTGGCTAAATTGAATAACATGTAAACAATCTGCCAGGAAACAATTTGAAGCAAAAGTAGAGCACTAAAATGACATGCTAGACTACTCCATAATTTCAACCAGAGGCATGAATGGATAGACAATAACCACATGTTCAGAACACCCTTAATGAAGTGTCTCAAAATATGCATGGATCTCTCTGTAGCAACATGTTTACATGGCATCAAAATAACAGCAGAACAGGGACTAAAATCTGCAACATCACGATGCCTAGTTTGCATGCTTGTGCTAGTCACCACATTGACCACAAAAATTCATGGATGGCGTCACTGTAAAGAAGACATAGCATAGTTCAAAACACATGAAGACATCAACCTCATAGTATGCACACATCAATAATGGAAAAAATGACAAAAGAGCTCGTTCTGATAACAAACAGCAGAAAACATCATGAAGTACTCTTTCAACGATGATTCAGGCATCAATATGAGCTCAAATGAATATGATGCAATGTAATGAAACGATGTACTCGTCGAGGCGAATAATTTGACATATTACACGAGCAAAACGGAGCTACGGATGCAGAGATACAACATGATGAACATGGCATGATAATGCTACAGATCTGGGGACTTAGCAGATTTTACCTCCGCGAAAGTCAACGCGGGACGGAGGTATCCGTGACAGAGGGATCCGGGCGTTTGGTTTGACGTGGTGGTGGATCTCATCCACTTGCAGGTTCCGGGCCGGATCTCGCCGGATCCGGCCGGAGTTTCGCCGGAGACGGCCGGACTTGCGGTGGGACGGTGGCCGGAGGCGAGGGAGAGGCCGGGGAGGCGCGACCGCTGGCGGGCGGCGGAGGGCGCCGCCGCGGAGCTTGCTTGGCGGCGGCCGCGGGAAAGCGAGGCGAAGCGGCGCGGAGCTCGCCAGGGCGGCGGACGGCCACCGCGCGAGGGCGCGGCCCGCCCGGGCGAGGCAATGGCCGGGCGGAGACGGCGGCGCGGGCGCGATCGGCGGCGGAAGCCGGCCAGCGGCGGCGCGAGGGTTCGCTGGGCCCGCTATAGGCTCCGTGGGCCGGGCGGCGGAGTGGCGGCGCGCCATGTGGCGCTCCCTGATTCGCTGGCGGCGGCGGCTGGACGCGTCCGGCACGGACGGACATGTCCGGCGCGGACGGACATGTCCGGCGCGACGCGGAGGGAAAAAGCTAGGGTTTCGGGGGTTTGGACTGCGGAATTTCGGGGGAGGGGTGCTATAAATAGATTTCTGGGAGCTAGGAGAGTCCAAATGAGGAGCGGTTTTCGGCCACGCGATCGTGATCGAACGACCGAGAGCATGGAGGGGAGTTAGATGGGTTTTGGGCCACTTTGAAAGGGGTGTTGGGCTGCAAAGAGAAGGGGCTTTTGCGGTTACCCGGTTAACTGTTGGAGTATCAAACGACCTCCAAATGGCACGAAACTTGACAGGCGGTTCTACGGTGCTATACCAAGGCTGCTTGACAAACCTCGGTCCATTCCGAGAACGCTTAACACCCGCACACAAAAAGAGGCAAAAGAGGCGCCGGAGACATAGGAGTGCCGGATTGCAAAAGCGGACAACGGGAAAATGCTCGGATGCATGAGACGAACACGTATGCAAAATGAGATGCACATGATGACATGGAAAAATGCAACACGCAAGCAAATGACATGGCAAAGACGGCGAATAACTGGCAGACACCTGGCGCATCGGATCCGGGGCGTTACACGTACAAACCTGAGAAAAAAAGCTTATTCATGTAGTCACATAAGAGATGATAAAGCACTCACTGGAATCACACAATAGTATATATTTTTGTGCACTTCAAATGTATGGTCGAAATCACTCTTGTTTACTAGTGCTGAGATTATATCAAAAGATTATCAAGAACTTCCAGCAGAGTTAAAGCACTGGCTGGGATACAGTTCATTGTATTGTCTTGTGTAGTTCCACTAAAATGTATGATTGGCACAACATGATCCATGTTTGCGCAAGTAGGAACAAGGTGAAACCTTCATTAGCTTAGTGATAAAGGACAGGAAGACATTAGCATATTACTCAAACATTAGCATCAAATTCATGATGGACAATACGCAAAACTTTTCCTCATTGAACCAATGGAAATAAATTGACATGCAAAACAATAGCACTATTATGTCATGACACTAATAATATTCCCTCCTTGCTCCACCACATGATTCACCTCCATAGACAAACATTCACACGTACATGATTCAAAGATAGGGTCCTACTAAAGATTTGTTTAACTCCAACATGAAAATTAGGCAGTAATAAATTAGTGGTACTTAAGTACTCCTAACTAATTAAGTGAGATAGCAGAAGTGGAAGGGCTCCCTGGGGGATCGTCTCACATGTAAGGTAGTCGTTGCCGGAGCCCTAGAATGGCCTCGAATGAGGCCTCTGGCTTCAGCAAGATCGCCTTTGCACTGTTTATTCTTCTTCTTCTTCCTCTTCATGCTCTGTTTCTCTTTCTCCTCACCAGTTGGTGAAACCAAGTACATGATTGGCCTTCTAATTGAATTGGTTTTGTCGGTGAGGGAGTACAAGTGTACTAGTAAAAACAACATTATTTTCTCATGGCAATGGAAAATAGAGATGAACACATGCATTAAATATCATTCTTACCTAAAGGAAGGTTATGGTGCCAATATGGATGATGAGGATTGGAACACAGATCTCCCTTTGTGCAGTTCCACCAAAATGAACCAACTGTTCCATTCTCGACATTCCAGCTTAAACAAAGACAAAAGTCACTTCTTTTTAGAAGAGTTTTGTGCAAAGGCACCAAAAGGTCACAACAAAGAACTGTGTGAATTGGATATCCCTATTTGCACAAAAGGCTCAGAGAAGCAGTCGAGTCTCAAACAATTACAGGCAAAAACATTTGGCTAAACTTGTTAGAGTCTCAAACAATTACTGCAAAAACAGTGGCATGGCTTCATTTTTACCAGGCAAATTATATTAAGAATAGCTAAGGTTGCGTTCGGTTCACAGGTTTGGTGCAGGATTTTCATAGGAACACAATTCCTACGGTATTCTTTCCCTTCCAACCGTTCGGAACACGGGAAAGGTGAATAGTGTTTCATAGGATTAGAAACATCGACGCGCTGCTCATTTTTTGGGCGGAAGCCCGAGGTAGGCGCTCGCAGCCATGCGTTAGACAGGTTGCTGTGTTGTGTTTGCCGGAATAAAAAATCAACCTATGTGTGGTATGTGAGGTGAGGATAAGAGTAGTCACTGTGCAGCTGAATAAACAAATAGCATCTCATACTGCCAAGCATGCTACTCTAAAAAAAATCTGTACATTTCGTAGTCCATCCGAATACATTCTCTTGAGAGTTTCCTCCGGTTCGTTGTTCCATTGTTTTATACCTACATTCCTTTTATATTCCTCTATTTTCATCAAGATCTATGTTTTCTGCCCCTTTATTCCAACCGGAGCCTAAATATTTGGTATAAGGGCATGGGACAGTGGGTGCACCAGCAGTACAGCACCATGTACGTAAACAGGGGCATAAAGTCGTGATTCATGGTTTGTTGCCCCGAGAAACAAACATCCAAGAAACATATCTGGGTTGGTCCCATTTTTGTTAACTCTAGCCACCTACTCCTATGTGTGGATAGCAAATCTAGTCCGGTCATACCACCGTGTACAGCGTTACCCCTATATTTCCTTTTCGACCAAGAGACCGGTTGGATGACCAGTCATACTACTTTCACCCCCTTTCCTTCCTGTTTGTACCAAGTCCGATGTACATACTAAATTCCCCCACCCCCACTTTATTTCTTGTTTGAACCAAGTACTCCCTTCGTCCGGAATTACTTGTCATCAAAATGGATGTGTCTAGAACTAAAATACATATAGATACATCCATTTCAATGACAAGTATTTTTGGACGGAGGGAGTACAAGATTCGACTCCATGAAGTAGCTTTACCTCTATCAATAGAAGAAAAAAAATAGGTGACGTTGGACCATCCGATCGAGAGGGGCTGAGAGGTAGAAAATGATGCACATGTAGCGATGTAGCGAGCTGGGGAAGTAGAGCTAAGGCGGTTTCGGATGAAGATATACATCAAGGTCGTCGGGATGTGGATAGGTGGGCGGCGGGAGGCCGGATCCGCCCACAGGCAACGACGAAGGGATCGGAGGACCTCCCGCGCTGGCGCTCGGCCAGAGATAACGGTGCGGCCGGCAGTGGGTCTCCTCCCTCGCTGTCGACGACGGCCTAAACGCTGCCCCTCCTCCCCTTCACCGGCGGAGGGGGATACATCCGGATCTGTAACCAGCGGTGAGGATAGAAAGCCAGTGTTTTTTGAAGGGAGAAAGACAGTGTTACTACCCCTATCTTGTTTAGATCTGGAGAGGATGAGAGTATGTGAATAGAGCAACCCTAGCAAGCAAGCACGGAGGCTCCAGCCTATATATAAGTAGTGGGGTAGTTTTCCTTTTTCACTCCATCAAAACAATCGTTTAAAATTGTGTACTACTACATGCCGCCATGTATTTTTAGTTGTTGATTGTTTTTTGAGATAGCTACCCGCTTGTTCCAAGTGGTGTTACGGTGTGCCAGGTAGCACTTTGTATCGTTCAAGTCTGGTACTACAAGTCCCTCCATTAAATGAACAACCACCCCCTCATAAATATTGTGAACAAGCCCACGGCTAAAATTAGCGGAAACGTGGGTTGCCCCCACATGCATTATCTATAATACTTAAATAGTTGATCCCCACTACTTCTAATTCTCTCAACATGCAAGCCATCCACCTCACCAAGTGTGCCACATCAGCATCCACTAACAATATTATTCAGCCCATGCAAACATTATTCCATTATCACTAATTCCCTCAACATGCAATCATCCCACCTCATAATACATTACAATTTTTTTCAGCCCATGCAAACCATACCAATATATTTATTTTTGTCACTGGACATATGTAGTAGAATAGATAGTTATTTAATTTATTTACTTCCTAAAGATTGCGAAATACCCTGATTTACACAAAATACAAGTACGGGATATTTATATGTTAAAATTAGTAGCTTTTGATTTAGATTTTTTCCTTCATATATAAGTCATTTGTAATTAATCTTTATATTCCCGCAGCAACGCACGGGGGAAATTACCTTGTTATTTATATTTTCTACTCCCTCCATTCCTAAATATAAGTCTTTTTTATTAGCCACACCTAAGACAAGAATTTTTTTATTAGAAGTGAACCCCACATGTCATATAAACAAAAACTGTGGCAAGATTCCCTTAGGCAAGCCAAAGTATGTCTAACAATTTGAGAAACTCAGGTTAGGCAAGTGTGGCAAGTGTGGGAAAAATAATGTGGCAACATAAGACAAACATAGTCACAATCCAAACAGCCCCGTAATTTTTTGTGACATCCATGAAAATTTGGTTAGTTAAATTTGTAGTCAAAATTTGGCAAGGTGCATCAAATCAACACATGCAAGTATCAAAAGGAAAGTCATGGCATGCATGCATGCGTTGTACTCCCTCCGTTTCCAAATATAAGTCATTTTAGAGATTGCAACAAGTGACTACATACGGCAGAATATGTCTACTCCTACATACAAGTAGCCCATTTGAAAGGTGTAAAAAGACTTTTATCGAAGTGCGCTTTGATGTGTCGCGTCAACTCGCACAAGACCGAGAAATTTGATTACTACGACACCCTCTCCTCATGGACTGAGCTCCGGTGTTTTGCACCTGCCTTTGGCTGCATGACAGAGGGCCAACCACCTGTTGGGCCCACCTGTCATAGACGCAAAGCGTGAGCGAAGTAGAAGCTTTCGCTACACGCTATCCCTCCCGCACGAGGTGGACGGACATGTAGCAGTGGATTCGATACTGTAGAAGTAGGAGTAGCATCATTGTTTGTCTTCTCGAAGAGGCAAAGAGCCAAGCGCAACCCGAACATGGCAGTTGCGAACGCTCGCGTGGTGCGGTTCCTTGGAGCACGCATATACTAGCTAGGCTCTTGCATGAGACAAAATTGCTACTCCCTCCTTTCCGGTTTATAGTGCTCAATTCAAAAATCTCACCAATCAATATAGATGGTGAGTGGTGGAATACAATTTGTAGTTTTGCAAAAGCACCTAATTAATGCTCTTGTTTTCCTCAAAAAATTGTGTTTACCAATGCATTAATTGCAATGCATGCATGCATAAATTACATGCATTGGTCAATTTTCTCTTAATACTTGCATGCAATGATTTAATGCACCTTGTAATCTGAAAATGTGATGGAAAACAACCAAATTGAGCCTTATAAAATGGAAAACATAAAATTTTGAGATAAGCCCTATAAACCGGAAAGGAGGGAGTATTGTTTAACAATTAAACTCCATTATCCATTGGTTGATACTCATTCTGCATAGGTCCACGCGCTTAGCACCGTTTCCTCCTGGGGTCACCAATGTTTATTTGCTAATTAATAGCATTGTCATTAAAAGCATGCACACCTCTCATCTATTATTGGTTGATATGTCAAGAAACAAGAAACAAGGTAGAAGTTGATGCACCGTGCCTAAGTGTTTTGGGAATATTTGGTTTTCGTAAGATGACTTACACACCTAGACAGAGGGAGTAGTATAGACATGTAAACCAGAAAGGAGTATTTGCCTTTCTAGAGATTTCAACAAGTGACTAGACTACACCATGAACCAAGGTATTTTGCTATTGGAGGAATGTATCTCGTACTTTACAAAACTACCCTAATTAAACTCATGCATTAATTACGTAGTTCTCTCGTTTTCCTCTCCGCCTTGGTAGCAGTGCACAATATTGAGCACTCCTATATGACTAGCCGCTCTATCTACATGCGGGACATTTCAAAGCATCCGGGCCCGCGCTCCATCCACCAAATCACAGCGAGGTGCTACAGTCGAGACTCACCTATCACCCCAGTGTGGCCGTCATGACCCGTCATATCACAAAACCCACATCTTTACCAGCAGTGGTAAGGTGGCCTCCAAGTTGGACTGGACGAAGCAACCATCATTTCATTGGAACGCTCGTTCAAGCCCTTTCTTCCCTTTCTTGAAGAAAACCTCACTCCAAGCTACTCACTTCTGCCATTTTTCTTCTGTACCGATGAAGGAAAGGTGGACAAAACAACTATGCTGCTATATTTTCATTCCAGTAATCTTCTTTTTGGGAAGCACCGACCGATTCTCACATCCTATTCTTTTTCCGTTTTCATTGCGATTGTGGTTTCCTTTTGATAGCTTTTTGTTTGTCAGTTCATTGATGGATCTCGGAGCACTAGGCAAAGAGTTACCGAAGGACAACCCACTGGAGACAGCGGTCTGCAGGAAGCGAGCCCCGACCAATGAGTTGACCATGTTGGCGGGACAACCCATGGAGACGAAGAACTCCAAGAAACAAGCACTGGCCAAAGAGTTGAGGACGTTGGCGGACGAACTCCTCAAAGAAATTCGGAAGAACGGCAAGGGCCCCACTGTGCCGACCCCAGGAACTCTGATTTCCACCTATGTGAGGCTCAAGACCGAGTTTGAGGAGATAGTCGCTGTTGAGAAGCAGTATTCCCCTGGCAAGGTGATGGCCCCCATCGAGGGCGAGGAGATGGCCCCCGGAGGGATGATATCCCCCGGTGAGCTTCACAAGGTAAAAAATAATGGCTTATTACCATAGTTGTGGTTTTTGATTATTTGCAATGTGCTTGCTAATATGTTAGGGTTGTGCAGGTGCCGGTGGTTGTCCTTGATGATTCCGATGTCGTGGCCCGTCGTGTTGGCATCGTCCCGAAGATCGATTCCGATGCCGCTGTCCATCCTGTGGACATCACCCTAGAGATTGATTCGGATGTCGTGGTCAGTCCTCTGGACATCGCCCCAGAAATCGATTCCCATGCTGCTGTCCGTGCTGTGGTCATTGCCCGAGAGATCGATGACGAGAAATAGTTGGTCGCGCTAATCCTTCAGGGTAGTTTGCATTGCCCTGTGTTTAATTACAAGATCGATGCGTGTTATCAAACCATCTTAGGGCTAGTGCACTATCTTGTGTGGGCGGATCTTGCTACTTTTGTTTGATAGTGAATCATGCGATGAATCATGCGAACCCTCTCCGAGTTATGGAAACAAATGTATCCTCACCAGCTTTTGATGTAATATATAGCATGCTTAGATGTAAGTTTGAACTGTTTATCATATCAGCAGGGCTTGTTTGATGATTCTTGGTGTTAGTAGGCTAGCTACTGTGCGAGCTATAGTACTTGCAAAACACTCACCGAAGAGAATTGTTGGGGCTGATGAGCTCGTGGTACGCTTATACTTATCCCTCGTTGATCGACCAATAGCCCTAGCTCCTAAAATTGTAGGCTTAGCGATCGATCAGACAATAGTCGACATACATTCAGGCCTCATTTGGTTCATAGGGTAGGAAAATCGTGGCGAAATCTGGAAGAACGTGCAACACAAAATCATAGCAAGGCGTAGACGTACTCCGTCCGTTCCAAAATAGATGACCTAGGCAGGCTAGTTTGGCCTAGTGGGTTTCAGTGATATGATGTGGTACAGTGTCGTCCAGTCTTCGTGTGTGGTAGCAGTATTGCGGGTACAGTAAGTTTTCGTGAAGAAGCGGAATTCAACGAAGTCATGATGGTTCCTTCGTCCGAACAACTTACAATGGGAAAGGTTGGGCATGCGATACGACCGGGGTAGACCAGGATAATTGTGTGCATGGCAGGTGGACCAGGATGGTCGACGTCCCACATGTCGGCGAATGAAAGTATTCTTTCCGATATAGAGGACGAGCAACGAGTATTCATTGTTTATTTTTGACGAAAGCTATTGTCTCCACTGTTACTCCTTGACTTTATCAATGCCTCTCTCTCCTCCACATAAGCGAGGACTACTTGCTATGCATGCAGTGGGCAGCTGGCGTCTTGAGGGGCCAGGGCGGTGAGAGCGGGCTCCGGAAGCGGGCCGGACTCCAACATGGCCCACCTCACATTATCACCATATATTTCTTGGAGTCCGTGCGGGCGGGTGGGCGATCTCTTCTCCCTCCCCCATTTCTCTCTTCTCAGTCGCTGCCCGCCGAGCGATTAGATTTCGGCTATCGACGGTTTATTCAATTACAGTCCCACATGTCAGTGAAATTGCAAGACAAAGCGTGTCCCTCTCGGTGAGCGCGGCGAGCCAGACTGTCGGGTTGCGGCCAGCGTCTGAGTCGTAAGTGTGCCGCCTTTTCCTTTAGAACTTGTGAAGCGTAACATTTTTCTTGCCGATCGATCGATAGAAATCCGAACAAAATGATGAGGGTGGTGCTTTCCCGCTCGTTAGGCGGGCTAGTTCGAGTGATATGATGTGCTACAGTGCCGTCCACTTGCTCCATATTTATGTAAGCAAGAGTTTACACTCTTACGCGGGAGGAGTGCGAAACACCGCGGATCGGATTTGATCGAGGCATAACTGTTCCCTGCCAGATAATGGAGGATTGTTAGCGATTATAGCATGATAGTTAGGGCATCTGCAGCGCTGGCCCACAAATTTACACCGGCATCTATCCGAGGACACTGATGGATGCCATCCGATGCTGCCCGCATACCTTTCGGCAACTATATGAACTAACCGGATGAAATTCGTGCAAACAAAGCAAATTTCAAATTAACCGGATGAAATTCATTACATTTTTTAAACTTTTCCTACAAACTGGACGAAATTCATTACATATTTCGCACAAACCGCATTTAAAACCTCATCAGAACCTAACCTAAACGATCGCCGCGCCGACCACCATGTCCGGCCATGAACCCGAGAAAGCCGGCCATTGCCTTTGCCTCCTCCTCATCCGCCTCGATAACCTCCTCCTCCGGAGCACAAGGTTCTGAAGATTTCCGCCTCCACGTTGCCGTCAAGCGGCTAATCTGCCGCCGATGTTTACCCCACCAAGCTTGGCGTCGACTGAGTGGAGTAGCGGTGGCCTTCCCAGGACCAGAGCGGCGGCGACCTACCGTGTACTACTCTTCCTCGCTGCCGGCTGCGCCACAAGACGCCGCCAAGCCGTGGTCGTGGGCGCGGAGGGCGGCCGGGGTGCCGGGCGATCTCCTTCGTTTGCTCCTGCGACAAGACGTCGAAGAGATATATGGAGCACGCCGAGCGGAGCCGCCGATGTCCTCGCCCGCTCTGCGACAAGACGCCCAAGAGAGCTTCGAGCGCCAGAGGCCATGGTTGAAGTGGTGCCGGCGAAGGAAGGGACCGGAGGAGAATAAGTGTGGGTCTTTGGCTATGGCTGGGAGCCGGGGCTCAAGTTAATATAGCGGGCGAATGGCAATGAGCCGCGACAGACGGATGGAAAACTGGTGCCGGAGTAGGTTCGTAGGGCGTGAATGCGGAGTAAATACTGTAGCTAGCAGTACTGCTTGTACATTAGTTTTCTTCAAGAAGCAGAATTCAACGAAGTCATGATGGTTCCTTTGTCCGAGCAACTTCAAAGTGGGAAGTGTGCCTGTGATTTTTACGGCTCATTAGTCATTGTTACTGCGGCGCGACGACCTGGGTGACTCTCCCTTGTAGTTCTGCGTGCATGGCAAGTGGACCAGGATGGTCGACGTCCCACATGTTGGCGAACGGAAGTATTCTTTCCGATATCGAGGAACAAGGAAACCGCGTGGTTTAGTATCACTGCTGATTGGTTCGCAAAAAAATAGTATCACTGCTGATTTATAATTATTTATTATTTCTGATGAATGCTAGCGTTTCAACTCTTATGACGAAGGGTGCCAAACACGGCACGTCTTTGGATGTCCCTACGTCGGCCGAAAGGAGTGGGACATGAACAGCGTGGTAGTGCCAGTGTAAAAAACAGCATGGTAGAGCCGTCTCCACTTCTTCCACTTCGGGTCGGAGACCACACGTAGTAGTACTTAGTGGTATGAACGATACAAAGTGCGACCTGGAGAGAAAGACACGTCTAGTTGGAAGGTCTCGGGGCATACACGTAAACAAATATAAAAGTTAATATGTGCCTCCAACTAATATAGTAGTAGTAGAGTACTTAGGCACGCACTCCATAATATCACCGCGCATTGCACGTACAACATCTAGTGGTAGTACGTAGTAAGAGACAAATGCCGCCTAAGAGTTCCCTTCTCGACCTTCTTTTGGGTGTTTGGTAGAGTGTATGGAGGGTGCATGAGTCCACACTAGTTTAGCACAAATACACTAGAAGCATGCATGGAGAGAGCATGCATGAAGAGGGGTGTTGAGTTGAGCATGCATGAAGAGGGAACAACTATACTGAGACGAGAACGCAACCAAACACACCCTATATGCCATGCATGTTCATACCATTTGTGTCTTTCTACTTCACTTACTGCGCTACATTACTCAGGTTCGTACGTCCACTCCTGGGTACATGTCCGTCTCGTAGTTCCAGTCCCACATGTTCTTCATATAGATGGAACGATCCTTGCATAACACGTGCACCTTGATGCTAGATGTCTCGCGTGTTGGCAAAAGGATGAACAAAGCTCACGTAAAAAAAATAGAGTGGAAGAACATAGATTCCGGACGACCGAGAAGGAGCAAGGAACCTCGTGGTGGAGCGTCTGCACTCATAATATTTAATATTATTCAGCGATACAAAATTAACCAATCATCTCCACGATGGACTGAAAGAGTACGAAACACGGCAGCCCGGTGTAGTTACATCATACTAGTACATGGCTAACCCACGCTATCACCATATTTCTTGGCTTCCATGCGACACCTATCTCTAGTAATCCAAAGAGCCTGACGCTTCTCCCTCCTCGTCACTATCAAAGTGCGGCGGGCTGGCGTTTCTGCCGTCTATTGAGGTCGGTTAACTATCACATGTTAGCGACATGCCAAGAGCATTCTAAAAAATATCCTTTCACGTTCCGTTTTCAAAAAGAAAAAAATCCTTTCACTTACGAATTTGCGTGTATGCTTTGAGCAACTTGCATGTCCTATACTGCTCCTGTTTGATACTCTAACTTAGCTAGATGTTAGACTAACTCATGACTAACCCTGAACTAACTGTAGCCAAAGAGGTGTTTGGGTGACAGGGTTAGATTGACAATAAATGCACTTCATGGAGAGAGAAAAGTTATTTTTCAGTGGTCCCAATGAGAACTATCTCCAGTTAGCACCTCTTTGGTGGGATAGTTTTTTTTGGTGGGTTCGGTGCAACTTGCTCCAATTTAAACCCTCATGCTTGGATACTATAGGGCTATTTGAGCCCCAACTAGCTCAAACCAACTCTAACCCATGGATCCAAACAGGGCCTATGGCCAATCTCGACACGGAGTAGTCGCGTGCATTGGGAAGCGGCGCTCTCTCGGCCGTCGCGCCACTTCAAAGCTGGCGCCAGTGAGAGGTCGCCTCCGCTCTGGCTGGGCATTAATGCGGCACTGACGCTCCAGGGCGACGCTGACTGTTTCACGCGGGAAGCGCGCGCTGGCAAGGGAGTATATGTTTTGAACCGTTTCAGGTGTAGTACTGGTAGTTAGCAAAACTACTCAATTATTGCACTCAGCTTCCTAAGAAATTGTGGTTAAAAACTTACTCCACAACCCGCTTCCCTTCTCCTTCCTCTTCCACCGCCCGCGCACGTCCGTGGGAAGCGACCGGTCAATCCTTATATAGGAGTGCTAGCACAAAAAGATGCATGCATGACCACAGAAATTTCCATATTAAAGCGCCACTCCGGCGGGAGTATGGCGTATGTTGTTACCTTCGGTCGGCCCATGGCTACCGGGTGACGGCGACCAGAGAATTTGCGGCGGGAGGGGAATGAATGCAGCTACTGTTTGGGTTCACCTTCCGGCTTAAATAAATGCGCAACATCATGTGTACCCACGGGTGCACAAATTGTAACATACTCGTGTCTGCTTAAGTGGGCGTCACGTAACTGGTGTGTGTGTGTGTGTGAGAGATTCTGAGAGACAGTGTGCGTGTGTGCGACTCTACTCTTCGGACATGTACTCAACCTTTTGCATCAGGATATAAGTATAATGGTATTTACTTTAGCTAGTGATTTACGTGGCCATGTTAACGTGGTTGTGTCAAAAAATGTCACTTCCCGCTCGTGATTTGCGTTATATAATTACAAGCAAGATTCTCGTGCATTGCGGAACATCAATATGCATTTTTTACAAAACACCTGTTGTGATTGACCCATGCAGGAGTAATCCCATGTGTAAAACTAATGATATCTCGAGAATTTTATCGGAAAACTGGTATCTCGAGAATGCCATTGAAAAAATGAAAGATGAGAGATAAGGCGAGGAGGAGTGGAGCGTGGTGGTGACTGGTGGTCGGAATGGGCGGAGGCATGGGGATGGACGGCGCCTGCAGGCGGCAACGGCCACTATGCATGCTGGATTGTTCCAGAGACTTATTCCTATTTTAATTGCTGAGCAATGAGGTTGCGGGAGATAATGATGTGGAGAGAGGTGCGGGTATCTTTTGTAAAATTATCATAGTTTGCTTTCTATCCGTCAGATATAGATCATACGGTCTGTATTACAAGATGGCAGGCACACCATCATCGCCAACTTGTTTTTTTATAAGGGTACAGATGATAAGTTTGCTGACTACTAAAGTAAAGTGGAATTTGTCCATGTTATGCAAGTAAATAAAGGTGATTGTTTATCATACGGGTAAGGTTGGATGAAGGGTGGTAGGAACAAATGCTCGGCGTAGAGCATGTGTGTGTGAGATGGAGTCTTAGTGTGTGTGTGTGGGGTGTGTGTGTGTGTGTGAGAGAGAGAGAGAGAGAGAGATGGAGTCTTAGTTTGTGTGTGTGTGTGTGAGAGAGAGATGGAGTCTAAGTGTGTGTGTGGGGGGTGCGTGCGTGTGTGTGTGTGTGTTTGTGTGTGTGTGTGTGACAGAGAGAGAGAGAGAGATGGAGTCCTAGTGTGTGTGTGGGGGGGGGGGGGTGTGCGCGCGTGTGTGTGTGTGTTTGTGTGTGTGTGTGTGTGTGTGTGTGTGTGTCGCGGGGTCCTCTGTGGCGGGTGTAATTTAAGTGTGCATGGCTTCATCATATAGAGGTGATGTGTATGGCAGAGGCCACCAACGATGGGGTGTGAGAGAGAAAATGCCCGTAGAGAGGGAAGAGAAGGTGCGTGCGCGTGAGAGGAGTCGACATCGAGAGAATGTGTTTGTTCGAGAGACACCGAGGAAGACTACTATATATCGATGGTGCATGTAGCCGGGAATTAAACAACGGGATGGTCTTATTGGTTTCAGGGATATAGGGGAAGACTGAGAGGCGAGGGGGGGTAGCTAGAAGGAGATTGTTAAGTGTGAGTGTGTGTTTTACCCATCCAGGCGGAAGTTATGTGCACAAAAGAGGAGAACGATTCGTTGCAGCGTTAGGATTGAGGGTAATTAACTACGTATGGAGACATAGAGACCTTGAACGTGCATGTGTGAGAGGTATACATGTATACGTGGGATGTGCGTGTGTGCGCGCACGCATGATCGAGATAAAAGAAAGAAGACATAAGTCATAAGATCAACGACATGGGAGAGACGGATCGGTATGACAATATGCATGCATGTGAGAATGCAGGGAAGAAGGCTCGACAATTGAGCATGTGTTTTTGTCTTTAAGAGATAGTGGTGTGGGCTGGAGCATGCATCTATGGCGAGCAGAGGGGGTGAGGAGCAACGATTGTGCAAAAGAGATCAACCTATAAATGCATATGTATGGAGAGACATATATAGTGTGGGTGATAGGAAGCAAGACTCCGTGCGAGAAAGAAATGTTGGCGGAGAAACTACAGATAGATACAGAGATGGAGATGCTAGCTAGAGGGACATCCGCTAGTTTGGGTGTTGGAGATGACCGTCGGGTTGTTCAAAGGGTGAAGTTATATATGTGTGTGAGAGGGCACTTGACTGCATGTAGAGAGAAACATATGAAGTGTGCGTGATATGAATCAAGCGTGAGGGCGAGAAAGAAGGTTGATGGAGAATAAGATAAATAGAAAGATAAAGATGCTAGCTAGTGTGCGTTAGAGATAGGAGTCAAGTGGATCAGAAGGCTGGGTTATGTGTGTGGGTGTGAGAGAGATAGAGAGAGGGTGCATGTGAGTCACATACAAACAGATATCAGAGAGAAATGAGATCCAGAGAGACAGAGTTTTGTGTCTGCGAGAGAGAAAGATATTTCACAACGAGAGTGATAGCTAGAGAGACATGAGGGAACGCAACATATCTCTAGCGAGAGAGGGTGTGTGTGATCGACATACAAGAGAATAATGGAGAAATATGAGACCCTGGGAGATAGAGTTTGTGTTTGTGTGTGAGAAAGAGATATTGAAGAGGAAGAGTCATAGGTTCTCATATCTAAGGAGCGAAAGACATGTGTATATGAGGGGTGTGCGAGTGGCACACATGGGAATAGTAGAGAGAAATGAGACCCCGGGAGACAAAGTTTTGTGTTTGTGTGAGAGAAAGAGATTCCACATGGAGAATCATAGTTAGAGACACATAGCAGGGGCGAGATATACTTAGAGAGAGATAGAGTGATGAAGGTCGAGGGAGAGAGTACCGTCGGTGTGTTACAAAGATAAAAGATCATTGTCGACATACGGTAGCACGAGAGATACGAGAGACGATGAACGCAGCGTAGAGGTCCAGAGAGATAGTCCTATATAAGCATGACTGATAGCTATATGAGACGAATATCTGGATTAAAGGGGATTCAAATATTTAAACAGGAGATCACGACATCGATAATATCATAACGCAAATTGGTGTATCAAACATGCATGTTCATTTGAATTTGGGCACACGTGTAATGTTATATAGTTTATCAATATTGGTGATCCATAGATTCTTCAATTAGAAACAATGCATGGTTTATATGCAATTAATGTCTAACGGGATTACACTATATGTTGCGTGTGTGAAACACATTATACATGTTTGAGAAGTTAAAAAAAACCCACATGAAACACACATTAATTGGAGACAGTTAGCGAGGAATGCATACATTGGATTTAAACATAAAGTGGTTTCAAATATTTGAAAATCCAAATTGATTGGTACAACCTTATGAATCTGAGATCATGCCATTTGTAAGCCATATTTATTTATAAATGGTGTTGTGCTTTTGAAAGTATATATAAAAAATGATGTATATAGAATGTAATTCCAATTGAAAATGGATCCCTTGAAAAAATAGAATACAAACGGGATTCGAATTGAGTTGGCACGATGGCGTGCACTCTGCAAAATTTGAACAAAGCGAGGGAAAGTCGCGAATCACCTGAAACCAAAATCTGCGAGATGGAAATCACTACTGCCTATCCCTGCCACGCAAAGCCTATCTGCTGGATTTCTATAGGTTTCGATAGGGGTAGGTTTGTAATTTCACCCAAACATGATGTAACCGCCTCTCACCCGGATTCATACACGGTGGGTGCCAAAACACAGTGTGTCCTCGGCCGAAATCGACTCCCTCCCCAATTCATATTCTTTTTTTTGACCAAAATACAGTAGGGTAAAACCCTACTGTGTGTCATTTTCATTATATAAAGGATAAAAGAGTGCATAATACAATGGTTGTTGGAAGAGCAACCAGAGTGGATGAGGTTACAAAGAAAGCAGAATTTAAGTTACAATATTATTCAAATATTGTCAATCCAGGATGACATGCCATCCTTAAGGCTAGGCTTGGCTCTCATTATGGTGAGCTTGAAGGTGCTGGTGAAGTTAAACTTGCATGATGCAATGGAGCATGGTATATTCTCAAATATCAGTCCATTTCTCTGATTCCATATGCTCCAGCATCCAATAGTCACAATCTCCATGAAGAAAGGAAAATTGTATCTTATTTTGCCATCAAAAATCATTTCATGAATGTGTAGATCAGTATTCCATTCAATGCCAATATTCCACCAGAAATTTTGACTAAAAGTGCATGAGAAAAGAAGATGAGTTCTGTCCTCCATGTCTTCATCATAACATAGAACACAGGAAGTGGAGTCCAAGTGAAATGATTTTCTGGTAAGCAACTCACACGTGTTAATTCTATCATTAAGCATCAGCCAGCAGAAAAATTTATGTCTGGGGAGGCAGCAAGTTTTCCAGATCCATTTGATGGGGTCAGCAGTGTCATGATGTCCCATAAGGAAGTTGTAAATCTTCTTGGTCATATGAGTATTGTTGCCCCATTGTAAGATCCACTTATCATGGCCATTGTGATCCCTAATATTTCTAAGCTGATCTGACAAGCTGTGAAGTTGTTGGTGAGCAATAATTGACAGGGGAAGCTGAAATAGTTCATATATGTTTTCCATATCTTTGGTTACCATAATGGAAATATGTTCCTGAAGTGTAAATGAGTATAATTCAGGGAATTTAATTTTCATGACATTGCCATCCCAGTTATCATTCCAATTCATATTCATACATGGTGGGCGCCAAAAACAAACTCTCGTCGGCAAATATTCGGTGTATGCGAGATTACCGTCCTATCCCCAACCGACTAATGTTGTTGTGATGTAGTAGAAATTTGAAACGGGGGCTAAGTTTGTAAATTTCCTCGCATTTGAGACAAGCATGCCCTGAATACATGGTTCCCCCCTTCCTCTCTACCTCCCTTTTCCCCATTCATACTCCATGGGCGCCAAAACACCCTCTCCACCCCACCCTCCTCCGTCTGCCGCCGTCCGCCACCCCATCCACCGCCGTCCTCCTCCACCATGCCAGAGCTGATACCCCAACACAGCCGTCCATTACAAGAGATCAACCTCTCTCATCCACGCCTTCAGACCAGGATCCTTGCATCCCGTCCTCTCGCTTCATCGCCGCCGTCATCCACCTTGTCGACGCCGCTCCTACGACCGTCTCGTCCATCGCGCCCCGCTGCCACAGTCTACCATCCTAAATCCGCTTCCATGCCGCCGACAGCCATCGCTACCGCAGCACCGTCAAATTCTTAGCAGATGCGTACACGGCGCCTCACCAGAGGCGGTACTCTTTCGTATCTGCTCAACTTATTTATCGCAGCAAGAAAATAGATCGCCACTGCTTTACTCTGATTTCTTGTCTTGGTTGCGAAGTTTCCTTTGTCCGGTTTGCACCTTCAGATCCGCCATGGCACGCTCAACACTATACTCCCAATGCTTATGGTTTTCACCTTTTATATTCCACACTAGTTAAATCACAGTAGACTAAATTTCAAAATTGGGTCAGTCGATTTATCAGAGCTCGCCGGAGTTCGCCGGTGCGATCGAAGGGGCTCGGGTGGTTGTGGGGCCTCGCCGAACAAAGAAAACTCAAAGCGGGTGGGGGTTGGGGCGCGGGTGGGGGGTGGGGGTGGCGAAGGAACACAGGCGATGGGGGCCGGTGGTCCGACCGGCGGCCCATGCGGTGTTCTGTATGGGAAGAATCAGAGACGAGGAAGAAGAAGGGTTAGGAGACGTAGGATCTTCATCCAACCGCCTGAAATGGTCGAGAGAGAGCTGGGAATTGCATTATTAATGCTCTCTGGTTCATCATGTGTGGGCACTGCGCAACCAACATTTTATTATCCAAAATCTGCTTGCTCTTATTTATCATGTTCGATAGAGCTGGACTGTACGTGATCAATAGGCTTTCAATTACTAGCGGCAATACAACACCGTATTTTCAAGCCAGTTCCACTTTCCCGATTTATATATCGTGGTTATGGTGTAACCCTGTTATGTACACTATGATCTGCCTAGTTGTTGTGTGCTCTTGTTATCATGGTTTGGAAATAAACTCTCTATACAGTATATTATGAACCTATCATCTGCCAGCTATCCTTACTTCTGGAGCCTATTTTTTGTGTATGTGTGCCAGATTATATAAATGCACGCACCAAATTATAGCACACATGAGCTCTCTCATCGTAATCCAAGTGATAGCACATAAGTGTTTACAGGGCGCCCTATATTAGAATATCATCTGCATTACAAAGATAATCTCACAACTATTTATGTTTTCATGGTTCTCGATATTATACGCAATTACAGTGAATATCAAAATCCGCGCATCAGAAGAATATTGTGGAACACTGCAATGACTTACAAAATTGGCACTAAGGCATTGAGTGCCATTCTGGAAGCAATGAAACTCGTACGCTCCCCACCTATTGATTCTTGTTCAGAATATCATCCTAATGACTATTCTAACCTTGAGGAGTCAAAGGCGATGGCCTGTCCTGTTCACCCATCAAGGTGCCTGTTCTAATTTGGCAAGGTTTTATTGATTGTGCGTATCTTGCATATGTTGTCTTGCATTTCTTCTACTTTGTTGCACCGCCATCTGCTTAGTTTACTCATGATATAACTCGAGATGCCATGCCCATCCATTATCAATACATATTCCATCTGTCATCATACCATGTTTTTCCACTCAAATGATGTTCTTGTGCATCAGACTTCAAAAAGGAAGAGGGTGATTGCCGAACCTGAAGGAGCACCAAGAAAGTCCTTGAAAAACATGGTGGTGCCGGAGAAATCGAACAGCGCCCCACTTATATTGGTTGTACAACCAGTGACACAAAACATAGGACCGACTCCAGCAGATTGTACCCATACTTCACTGGCCACACCACTAGCCCCACCACACAGGACCTGCACTCCAGCAAAAGGTATATCGATTTCATTTACCATAGCACCAGCCGTACCACAGAAAGATCCACTCCAGCAAAAAGTACAGCAAGTCCACCGGCCGAAGACCTATCCCAACTGCAGAGACGGCCAATTCCTGCAGATTGGAACCCCATTCCATTTATTCCCAGCTTAAAAGACAATGCTTTCAATGTTGTTAGGGACTACGTGCATATATTCCCATCATGGGAAGATTATAGTGAAGACAAACACCATTTTCACATCTTCTGTCCAACTTACGTGTAAGTGCTATTATTCATGGTTATTATTTTCCTGTTTTACGCTGATCGAACGCATCAATGTTTTAAATTACATTGTTGTAACTAGGCGAGGTCAATCTGGATAGTCATGACGAGCAAAGCTTGCTTGTGATTTTCAAGGAAGCATTGCAGCGATGTCGATGTTACCGAGGAAATCACACTTTGATGGCAAGTCTATAAACGAATTTCCGGTGAAGTCTCCCGCTAAATTTAGAAGACATTGAATGAAAAAACCTTGTTATGCACCGGTCTCGTTCCTGTGATGAGGTAATCGCCTATGAAATCACATGACAATTTGAGCTTCTACTTTTCCGCATGTGCCTTACGGATCTTTTTTGCAGGAAATCTGCTTGAAGAAGAATTCCGGTTTGAAAAGAACGACAGGATATCGCAAATATGCTGCCTGCTGCTTTGCTCTTGTTAGTACCTGTTGTCCTGTATCACTGTACTTGCATACATACCTGGTTCATTATGTGTGACAGTATGAATGATAGCTTGCTTATCAATTGTTCGCTCCAAATTATCTGATCTGTATGAATGGTTACATTAGTGTAGAATATATCCAATGCCAATGAATTTTTTTAGCTCTACATTGTTCTTATAAGTACATGTTGTCCTTTATCAGTGTACTTATATTGACAGGTAGTTGTTCATGTACTATCACTCTGCAGCTTATTTTCCTTTGCCCTCCATTTTCTACAAATCTGATCTATATTTACTCTTACCATAAGGTTGGTACTGAATAAGTTTAGTTGTGCATTGCTCTTGGCTGTGCCTTTTGCCTGTATCGTTGCACATACATTTATAGCTACTTGGTTATGTAGCATCACTCTTCATCTTATCTTAAATATTCTCCATTTTTTCTTATATTATCACATCTATATTTACTCTTAACCAAATGTAGAATAAAGGCAATGCTTATGAAGAAGATTACATGCTAAACTTCTTGAATTGCCCCCCTCATCAGCATTGACAAGGGCATTATAGAGCCTTTCTTCAACAGCCTTTAAACTTTATAGATTCTGTGCTAAAGGTCTTGAATTGCCCCCCCATCAGCATGTACAATTGCCCCCCCCCCCCATAATGTAGGTTTGTCCTTATCAAGCCTTCAAACTTTGTTGTGTATATTTGGTTAGGCATGACTGCAACAGCATTTTATTTTTGGTGTTTGCATCAAATTGCATGTTAAAATTTTATTATGTACATAAACAAAATTTTGTCCTTCTCAATTTAAGTTTTCAGTTGTACAAGCAAGTTCCTTCTTCATACCATGTAAATTAAAGTATACAGCGCAAGTGATCTTCTTTTGCACTACATGTATGCTTCTGTTCTTCATCCGTAATCCAGTGGTGTGGTGAACCTACCCACTACAGCACAATGTCATATTCTGCAATGTCTTAACTATGAACAATGTCATATCATTCTACTATTATTTAAACCGTCTCTTTATTTGCCAATCTGAAATGGGATAAATTGACAACACACTAACCATTGATACTTATGAGTTCTTGATCTGTAATCCAGTGGTGTCGTGAAGCTGCCAACTCCTTCACAATGTCATTTCCTGCCATGTCTTGACCTGAACAATACCATATTGTGTTGATGAAATTTTAAACTGTGTCACTTTATTCGTCAGTAAGAAATGTGATGAATTGTCAAGACTGATACTTTTATGTGCAAAACCTGTCATCCGTCTTCGCTTGTTTATCTTTCGGAGTGAGGAAGATATAAGTGTTGAACAAGCGCTTGATCTCATCATCTTGCTCGATTGCTTGTTACTGCAGACTCCCAAATAGGGCTAACCTTTCTTGAACTCTATTGAAGTCTTTGTCGCTTTTGTATATTATTTCGTCGGCGTGTTTATTTGCAATCGGTGGCGATCTTTGATGCCTAGTGTATGTAATGTCATTGTGCCTTGTGCTTTATTATCATAGTGGCGAACTTTGATGCCCAGTGGATGTAATATGCCGTAATTTCTTTATTGTATAGTCTTGGTTTTTTTATTCACGATGCTGCAGTTATTTTACTGTATATATATCCTGTCTTCGCAGTAAACCGACCAAATCGTAAAATTACGGTACATAATCGGGCCGTCATGCAATCACGATGAATGATCCGCATCATGGGCCCCGTCAAACTGGCCCACTAGTAGATTCTGGCCTTTAATAGGCCGAGTAACCCCCGACCCTCTTTTCGCAAGAAAACTCAATGGGCTTTTAGGAGGCTGAGAAGTAGGTTGGGCCTAAAATGTGCCGAATAGCTCATGGGCCGGCAGCAGCCCGAAATGGACCCGGCCCATGATTGTGCGAATCAATTCACGGGCTTTTAACGGGCCAAAGTTGTCCCGGTCCTTGTTTGGCCCAATCAGGTATCGGCTGCGAGCAGGCCGGATGCAAACCGGGCCGTAGTTAGGCCCAACTATATGACGGGCTTTTAACAAGCCAAAATTAATATAGGGCCGAAATGTTAAACTGGCCCTTAACAGGCCGAAACTAATATCGTGTCAATTACTAAATGTGCCTTTAGCAAGTGGGCCCAAAAGCATAGCGTCCGATTAACGGGCCGAATCTGATATGGGCCATAATTGAGCCCAAAGCCTCTTAAAGGGCCGGACCTGATCTGTGCCGTGATTTGGCCTAGAAAGTGGGAGGCTTTTAACGGGCCGGATCTTATATGGGCCATTATTAGGCCCGGAACGTGGCAGGCCATTAAAGGACCGGATCAAATATGGGCCGGCATTTGGCCCAAAACATGGCAGCCAGTTAATGGACCGGCCTACTAGGGTCCTCAATATCTTGTGGGCCTACAGTTGGGCCGGCCCATTAATATCGGCGAAATCTCGTGGGCCGTTAGTTGGGCCGGCCCATTATGATCTGCAAGAATTTTGTGGGCCTTTACCTGGGCCGGCCCATTATGGCACACAAAAATGTTGTGGTCCTTTACCTGGGCCGACCTATTATGGCCCGCGAAATCTTGTGGGCCTTTAGCTAGGCCAGCCCATTATGGTCCGCAAAATCTCGTGGGCCTTTAGCTGGGCCGACCCATTATGGTCCGCAAAATCTTGTGGGCCTTTCGTTGGGCCGACCCATTTAAACTTGATGGGCCGTGCCACGTGTCGATGTATCATAGGCGCCTTCTGTCCAATGAGTGGATGACATCTGTCCCAACGATGAGCCGACACGTGTTTCGCCCAGCCAATGATGATTTTACACGTGGAAAATCCCCATTTGTCGGGGGCTGTTAACGGGTTATCGGATCCAAAACCCGACCCGATAGCTTAACGATGTTCCGTCACGGTGGATGCCACGTGTCACTCACCCTTGACGAAAGCACTTCTGTGACGCGCGATTTATCATCATGGAAGTGGACACTTCCGTGATGATAATTTTGGTAATGTCATGGAACACTTCTACGATAGCACAGGTATGACTATCTTGATTCTGTCATAAAATCGTCATGGATGTACATGCATGACAAAAAACGCGACCTACTGTGACAAACACGTATCATCATGGAAGTGTATATTTTTTGTAGTGAATACAACCTAATGAGTTATGTTTGGGTATATTTGCATAGAAGTTATATTGTTATGGATCCTCCAACATGTGGTGCTTCTTGAGAACCTTTTGCTAGCCAAATTTTCTATACTAAGAGGGAATACTGCTTGTGCATCCAAATCCTTGTGCCAAGTTTCTTCCATGAGTGTCCACCATATCTACCTATATACAGTATTACCCCACCGTTCCAAGTAAATTTGCATGTCCCATCTCTAAATCTTCAAATAAACTTAAGTTTTTTGTGCACGTACCACTGATGAAGCGGTAGGGGGTGGTCAGTATCTTCCATGCTAAGCAGGCTATTCTCATGATGGGTGTTTATTCACTTGTAATTGCATGAGAGAGGCTTCTAATTGAGATGTCCAGTCCCTTGATCAAAACAAGAATAATGAAACAAACTCCCCTAGAAAGTGGATTGTATGGAGGGCACCTGAGGATTCAGCTAGCCATGGCTTGTGTTTGAATGGTTGAGGGGGAGTAAACTTTAGCTTTGCAACTGGGAACCACCTGATGACCCACAAGTGTAGGGGATCAATCGTAGTACTTTCAATAAGAGTGTTGAACCCAACGAGGAGTAGAAGGAAATGACAAGTAGTTTTAAGCAAGGTCATTTCTGCAAGAACTGAGATTGTCGGTAACAGGTAGTTTGATAGCAAGATAATTTGTAAGAAGTAACAAGTAGTAATAGTAACAAAAAGTGCCGCAAGGTAGCCCAATCCATTTGATGGCAAAGGACAGGCCGGTATGGTTTCACATAATAAGTAAAGCATTCTTGAGGGCACATGGGAATTTCATCTAGTAACATTCATCATGTTGGTTTGATTCGCGTTCGCTATTTTGATAATTTGATATGTTGGTGGACTAGTGCTTGGGTGCTGTTCTTACATGAACAAGCCTCCCACTTATGATTAACCCCTTCGCAAGCGTCTGTAACTACGAAATAAGTATTAAGATAAAATCTAACCATAACATTAAACATATGGATCCAAATCAGGCCCTTACGAAATAGCGCATGAACTAGGGTTTAATCTTCTATCACTCTAGCAACCCATCATCTAATAACTACTCCACAATGCATTCCCTTAGGCCCAAAGATGGTGAAGTGTCATCTAGTCGATGTTCACATAACACCACTAAGGGAATCACAACATACATATCATCGAAATATCAAACGAATACCAAATTCACATGATTACTTGCAACATGACTTATCTCGTGGCCTCAAGAACAAAGGGCACTACTCACAAATAATATCAATGCTCAAGATCAGCGGGGTATTAAATAGCATAATGGGTCTGAACATATAATCATCCACCAAATAAAGGATATAGCATCAACTACAAGATGTAATCAACACTACTAGTCACCCACAGGTACCAATCTGAGATTCCGGTACAAAGATTGAACATATGAGATGAACTAGGGTTTGAGATTAGATGGTGTTGTTGGAGATGTTGATGAAGATTTGCCTCCAAAACATGAGAGGGTTTTTGGTGATGACAATGGCTTCGATTTCCCCCTCCGGGGGCAAAGTTCCCCCGGCGGAATCGCTCCGCCGGAGGGCAAAAGTGCTCCTGCCCAAGCTCCGCCTCGAGACGGTGGCACTCTGTCCCGAAATTGCTGATGCGGAGCATCCCTCCATCATCACCATTTACTCTACTATAGCTCATCAAGCACCACAAGGAGGACCAATGACAAGAGCTTGCACACGTGCCAACGAAACCGAGGTTAACTCTTTGCTCTTCAAACTCCATTCAAATTCACATGAGAATTCGGTACTACCTGAAATGGAAACCCTGTGCATTCCTAGGTACCAAGGCGATGACCGTGAGTAAGCTAGGACGGAGATCCACGCACCTGAGGAGGAGGAGGAAGTAGCACGGTCAACATGCGAAGCTACAAAGGATGGCCAAGGTTCTGGACACCCCGTCTTCCCGGCCCCTCTTCCCTTTAATGCCCGGGCATTCCACCGTCCCCGGGCCTGCCCTCTGGACACCGCGGGTGCCCGGCCGCTCCCTGGGCATTACCCCTGGCCACCCCGGGTGCCCAGTCCCCCACCTGGGAGATGCCCGCTACCTACCCCGGGTGCCCGGGCCATCACCCTCTGTCAAGTCCGGGTGCCCGGTCCCCCGCCCCCCCGTGTGCCCGGCCCCCCTAATGCATCTACGCCGAGGTGCCCGGACCCCTCCGGCTATGCCTGCGTGCACTATGGGCATATTGACCCTTGTACCCCTGTCCCCCCCCCCCATTTCGTCCCTAGGCTATAAGTACTCCCCATCTAGCTCATTTCTAGGGTTAGGAAAGTATTGGATAGACATTGAAAGATCTTTGCTCATCTTTCACCTCCTCTTGGAGATCAAGACCTCCAAGGAGTAGATCCTCTTGTGGATTCAAGGCCTCCTCTTGGAGAAGACTATCACCAAGACCTCACCTCCTTAGGAGTGGGAAGAACTTTACCCTAGTGCTATTTTCCTTGAATTGTTCTTGTATGCTTGTGGATCTCATGTGTGCTACTCTAGTGGAGGTGTAATTGGGTTTTTTTGAGTGACTTTCCCCTTGTGTTCTTGTGAGTTCATCACTCTCCCCCACCAAGTGAAGAAAGATCTTCCTTAGTATTTCACCCTACAACATCTTGGTATCATGAGCAAGGTTGATTCACATCTTGGAGCCCCTACCCCCATTTGCTAGCCTAATTTTATTGCTTTTTGGTCCCATTTTGAAAATCCCAACAACAATATCCCCAAATTTTTTTCTTGCAATTTGTTGGTTCTTGTGAGATTTTATTGTTTTGGTCCATGCATTTGTTGTTTGGCAAGTGGATCTATCTTTTCCCCAACCATCCCCACATTTCCCACCAGGAAATCCACCCAATCTTGCATTTACACAAAATTTCCACCCAAATCGGCTACCCAGGGCAACCGCACCTCGAACCCCCGGGTGCCCGCACCCCCAGGCAAGTTTTCCCTGACCACCCCGTGCAGCCGCACCCCGAGCCACTGGGCGCCCGCACCCCTAGTTTCAGCCCAAGCCTAACTCTGTTTGCATCATAACTTTCACTACTAGATTCAGTTTTTCGTGTTCTTTAGCTCATTTTGTAGCTTGATGTCTGCTAGAACTACGTCAGTATTTCCCCAAAGAGGAAGGGATGATGCAGCACAATGACGGTAGGTATTTCCCTCAGTGATGAGATCAAGGTTATCGAACCAGTAGGAGAACCAAGCAAGACTACATAAACAACACCTGCACACAAATAACAAATACTCGCAACCCGACGTGTTAAAGGGGTTCTCAATCCCTTTCGGGTATCGGCGCCAGAAATTGGCAAAAGGACGGGGTAAAGTTGTAATAATTTGATAGATCGAACGCCAAATAAAATAAAGTGCATCAAGGTATTTTTGGTTTAATAGATATGAAAATAAAAGAAAATAAAAATAGATAGCGAAGGCAAATATAATAAAGAAGAGACCCGAGGGACGTAGATTTCACTACTGGCTTCTCTCGAGAAAAATAAAAAACGGTGGGTAAACGAATTACTGTTGGGCAATTGATAGAACTTCAAAAAATCATGCCGATATCCAGACAATGATCATTATATAGGCATCACGTCCAAGATTAGTAGACTGACTCCTGCCTGCATCTACCGCTATCTAGCATGCCTCTAGTGTATCAAGTTGATGGAGAAACGGAGTAATGCGATAAGAACGATGACATGATGTAGACAAGATCTATTTATGTAGAAATAGACGGCATCTTGTTATCCTTAATAGTAACGATACATACGTGTCTGTTCCACTTCTGTCACTGAGATCAAGCATCGTAAGATCGAACCCATCACTTCCCATTGCAAGATAAATAGATCAAGTTGGCCAAACAAAACCCAAATATCGGAGAAGAAATACGAGGCTATAAGCAATCATGCATATAAGAGATCAAAGAAGACTCAAATAATTTTCATGGATCAAAAGATAGATCTGATCATAAACTCAAAGTTCATCGGATCCCAACAAACACACCACAAAAATAGTTACATCATATGGATCTCCAAGAGACCCTTGTATTGAGAATCAAATGAGAGAGAGGAAGCCATGTAGCAACTAACTACAGACCCGTAGGTCTACAAACAACTACTCATGCATCATCGGAGAGGTTCACGCTCGAACTTCTAAAGACGCTGGCCAAAAACAAATGGACAGACCAAAGCCTCGATGAGCATTTGAATTATCTACATAATACAGTTCTTCCCGTGGGGAACCTGTGTCCTACTAGTGTCGAAGAGGCCAAGAAAGTCATTTTCCCTTTTGATTTGCCGCACATTAGGTACCACGCATGCATCAATGATTGCATCATTTATCGGGCGGAGCACGCGGAAAAAGCAACACTCCACTATGCAATGCTTCTCGATACAAGAAGGCATGAAAGAAAGCTCCTCAGAAAGTTGTATGGTACTTTTCGATCACTCCCCGTCTGTAGCGGTATTTCGTAGATCCTAAGGAAGCAAAGCTCATGCGCTGGCATAGGGAGAGGAAGAAGCACGACGATGGAGATGATTCGAGGCTGAGACACCTCGTAGTTGGTAGCCAGTGGAGAGCATTCAACACCGTATATGGATTTACTGCAGAAGATCCAAGGAACATCGTGCTTGGTGTGAGTACCGATGGCATGAATCCGTTTGGAAACCAGAATACCAACCACATCACGTGGCCCGTGTTTGTATGGATGTACAAGCTCCCCCCATTGAAGTGCATGAAGACAAAGTAGATACACATGAGCATGCTGGTTAGGGTTGAAACAACCGGGAAATAGTATTAACCTGTATATGGGGCTTTTGCAAGAGGAGCTAGACACGTTATGGAAAACATCAACATGGACATGGGACGCCAGCAAAGGAGAATATTTCCATATGAGAGCCGCGCTGATGATGACGGTGCACGACTATCTCGGTTACGGGTACACCTCAGGCCAGGTGTGCCACATATACTGTGGATGCACGAGGTGCATGGATGATACAACGTCTCAACAACTTACGTCAACGAAAGATGGCGGGTCCAGGAAAATCATGTACATGTGGCATCGTAGATGGCTCAAAAAGGATGACCCATGGAGAAAGCATGGATATCTATTCAATGCGTTGGCTGAGCTTCGAGGACCTCCACGTAAGACGAGCGGAACCAAAATCGACAAGCTATTGAGAAACTGGGCACAATGCCCTGCATCGAGAAAGATGAAAAAGGCGCCGGAGCCGCTGCTGAATGTATGGAAAATGAGGTCTGTTTTCTGGGACTTGGAGTATTGGCCCAATCACGACACGCCTCATTGCCTTGATCCAATGCATATCACGAATAATGTCCTCGAGAGCTTGCTTGGCACACTGATGAACATGCAGGAGAAGACCAAGGACGGGCCGAAGGTAAGGAAAGACTTGGAAGATTTGAAGATCAGGAAAAATCTCCACCGTAAAAAGTTGATGGAGGAGACGGAGACGGAGATGGAGATGGAGGAGGGGGAAAGGGGCAGAAAAGTCAACAAGAAGGAGTAGAATTATTGCCCCCCTTCTTGCTTCACCTTAAGTGTGAAGGAGATCGATCAAATCATCAAGTGCCTTATGGCAATCAAAGTCAGTTCCGGTTACTGTGGGAGGATAACAAGATTTCTAGACCCCAAGAAGAAAAGGTTCAGCGGGATGAAGTCTCATGACTGTCACGTGACAATGACGCAGATACTCCCGGTTGCCATTAGAGGGATAATGGAGAAGCACGCCCGTGACATGCTTACTGGTCTCTGCAACTTCTTCGACGTTATATCTCGAAAGTCCATAAGTGTGAAGCAGCTCTGAAGGCTACACGAAGAGATCGTTGTCATACTATGTGAGCTTGAGATCTACTTCCCGCCCTCATTCTTGACGTTATGGTGCATCTGTGTGTCCACATCATGGACGACATCACTGACCTCGGGCTGACATTCCTTCACAGCATGATGCCGTTCGAGAGGATGAACAGGGTCATCAAAGGATTCGTTCGTAACATGTTCCATCCTGAAGGGAGCATCGTCCAGGGGTATATGATGAATGAGTGCGTCTCCTTTTGCGAGAAGTAGATAAGCATCGGAGACCCTGTTGTTGGTTTGCCCATCAAGAAGCATGATGGGAAGCTCGAAGGAGATGGTCACAACAAGGGCCGGAGGGAATTGCACGTGGACTACTTGGATCGAGGGAACACCATTGACAGGGCTAACTTAGTAGTGCTACAACACCTAGATGTGTTAGATGATTATGTGGCACAACACAAGGAAACCATCGCAAAGAAGTACCGTGATAAGGGGATGCTCAAGACGGACGACGAAGTTACTGTAGAGCACAACGCCACTTTCTTGCGTTGGTTTAAAGAGCAAGTCCTTGAAAATCCCCCGGAAGAGGGCAGTTCAGACGGATTGCTCATACATGCCTTAGCACATGGCCCCGCGCCCAACTCGCAACCTATCAGTCCTACGATATCAATGGGTACACGTTCAAAACGGAGGCCAAAGACATGGACAGTGATTACCAGAACTCCGGGGTGACAATTCAATGCGTGACCGACGCCAACGGCACAGATAAAAGATTCCACGAAAGGGTCGAAGAGATGTGGCAGCTTGACTATGCTGGAATGCATGATGCGACGATGTTCCGTTTCAGATGGGCCAAGGACGTCGTAAGAGAAAACAAGTATTGCACCACCATGTCTATACCCGACGTGAAGAGCAATCCCGTGAACGTTAACGTCATCGCCAAAAATGAGCAATGGGTACACGCTAAGCACGTAACACAATGCTTCTTCATAACCGACCAGGCCAATCCCAACCGTGTTGTCATGAGGAGATCCAAAAGGAGCATCGTCGGAATGGACGGAGTCACCAACAAGGAAGACTATGACCAATACGGCAACCTGATGAGGGAAGATGACGATGACGATGAAGCACACGTGAAAAGAAGAATCAATACTAAGAAAGATCGTACTCCATGGCTCCGGAAAAGTCACAAGGAGGGGATCAATTACTCGGCGACGAACAAGAAAGGGAAGATGCTCAATGTGAAATGTCGTTGACGCAGCGGATCAGAAACCTAATATTTTGTGTACGCACTTAAGTAACCGTTATCGGCCAATTGATATGTTACCACCACAAGCATTGTGCCGGTGATATTCGGGCAGTGGGGAAGAGGGAGACGCCGTCGTCCGGAGAAAAACAAAAAAACAAAAACAAATGGGAGAAAGCAGTACAAAAGAAAAAGTAAAGTTAATAGAAAAGAAAAGGAAAACAATAAAAGAAAATAAAACTAAAAACTAGAAAAGGAAAATAATAAAAAGAAAAGAATAAAAATTGGAACAGTTAGCAGTAGCTTTTTTTTGGGTCCAACGGTATAGCTAAGATAGCTATAGCACTGGATCCTAAAAAAGCGCTACTACAATGTGCCATTAGCAGTAGCAGTGCATTACAACCCAGTGCTATAGCTAAGATAGCTATAGCACCAGATCCTAAACCAGCGCTACTACTATTTTGAGTTAACCACCGCGAGGGCTGAAATTTTGCCAAGTCCGTCAAGTCCCAACCCCACTCTCCCCACACCCTCTTCCCCCACTCTGTCGCCGCTGCCGTCGCCCTGTCCGCCCTCGCACTGTCCCTCACCCTTGACCGTCGGCCGTCGCCCCTGGCCACCGTCGGCCTCATCGCCGGCCATCTCTCGAGCCTGCCCTTGACCTCACTGGCGTCTCCCTTACCCTCCCTCGACCACAACACCGCCCCCGCCTCTCCCTTGCCCGCGCGCCCTCGACCTTGCCGTCACCGTCGCCGTTGGCCGCCCTCGACTGCCGCCGCCCGAGCCTGAGCTCCCTCTCCGTAAGCATGTCCTCCCCCCTACCCTCCTCTCCCTCTCTTCTCCCCTGCGCTCCTCTCTCTGTTTAGGCCAAATTTAGCAAATTTTAGGGCAACTTAGGAAATTTAGCTAAGTTAGCCAATTTAGCAAAGTTATCAACTTTTCTTAGCAAATTAGGGCAGCAGCTGATTAGCAATTTTATTTTATTTTTTATCAAGTTAGAAATTTTTTGTAGCAAGTTAGAAAAAAATAGGTATAAACAACAGTATAATTAAAAAAAACAGTAGCAAAGTTTAAAAAAACAGTAGCAATTTTAAAAAGCAGTAGCAAAAAATTAGGTATAAAAACAGTAGTAAATTGAAAAACAGTAGGAAATTTAGCAAAGTAGCTAAAATTGGTTTTTGTAGGTATAAAAAGCAGTAGCTAAAATTTATAAAAAACTGTAGGTAATTAAGTTTTGTAGGTATATGAATTAGCTATAAAAACAGTACAAATTTTTAAGAAAAAACTGTAGCTAATTAGGGCAGTAGCAAATATAGCTAGGGCCAATTTATTTTAGCAAATGAGCAAATTTAGGTAGGGCAAATTTGTTTAGGGCAGTAGCTAATGGTTAATTTGCTAATTCCTGGAAATCTATCATATAATGTTGCCATGTTCTCTTGAGATAGCATCAAATCTGTTATTTGAACTTGTGTCAGTTGTCGAAAAATATCTGAGTGGCCTATGTTTTGCGAGAATGTTGATTCATTTCCGCTTTGGCAAATTTCAGGCGCTCCATATGTCCACTTTTTAGCAAAGTTCATGCCGAAAATTTCCGTGATTTTCGGCATGACTTTTGCTAGAAACTAGGACATATGGAGTACTCGGGATTTGCCGGAAGGGGAATGAATCAACATTCCGACCAAATATAGGACCCTTCTTTCTCTTCATTATATCTTTTATTTACAATTGTTGAATAGGAAACATGTCTATCGACGCCGAAGTCGTGGGTGGTTCTGCTCGCCACGAAGACCCCATCGAGGCAGCAAATCACTATTTCGATTACCTGGACGGAGACCAGATGGGTTTGCACGGTGATGGCAGTGGCACTGACGCCGACACCGGCACCGGCACCGACACCACCCCCGAGTCCCGCATCGATGCTATCGTAGCCGGTAATGCAACGAAGAAGAAGAGGACACAAAGACGAAACGAGCTTGGCATCAGACAAATTGTGGTCATGGAGATGCACCCAAGTAGTTAGAGCCAACGACGCCGGAGGAAGCACGCTCGTGCTGGGGCAACTAACTTGGATGCATCCTCAGGGAAACCGCCAACATCAACAACGAGACGTTGAGGCTCATACCACATATGGAGAACATGCTTCTAAAGAAGTTGCACAATAGGTTCTTGTTCCCCGGCCGAAATGAGGTCAAATATAAAGATCCGTGGGAATACATCGCCATGACAAAGATAAACGAGAAGGCGATGGTGACGTTCACCAACGACTTATCCACCTGGAAAGTTTGGGTGAAAAAAGTGATTGTGAAGAATGAACTGTGGTCCAAGATTCATGCTGATAATCCATCAATAACGGAAGAGGACTTTGCAAAACTCAAGGAGAATTGCGGTAAAGAAAGTGTCAAGGCAAAGTCGGAGAAAATGAAGGCGCTCCAGGCCAGGAATACGCCTCCCCACCGCCTCAAAAGTCGTGGTTACGAGGGGAAGAGGCACGTATGGGCCAAGGAGGACGCCGAATGTGACAGTCACGGAATCCCATACCCCTTGGCGGAGTTCACTGACCCGCTGGAGCATGACTGGATCAGGGCCCGGTACAAGTGGGACAAACTCAAAAAGATATTTTACATGGACCCAAACACGAGGGAGTTCATGAGGCTTCTGGTAATTGTTATATTACCACATTATCATATTAGCTTCCAATCAATTCGACTTCAAGTTTTGTCACATTAGTAAACCATCCACGTTCCTTTTGCAGAAAGAGCAACACCAAAAGGCAGACGAAGGCGATGAGTTATCACAGTCGTCGGCGAGGCCCACGTGGGACACCCCATTCAACCGGGCCCTAAACATACTGAAAAAGGTCCCGGTGGACAAGCCGCCTTCCTATGGACGTGTGCACGGTGTCGGAGATGGCGCCTCATCGAAGACGTGCTACCATGAGGAGCTAGAGGAAAGAAGGAAGAGACGGTCGATCGTCACTCAGCAGAGCATCGACGAGAAGGTCGCGATTGCGGTCAATAAGACCAAAGCTGAGACCAAAGAAGAGTTGCTAGGGGCCATCAATGCAACGGTCACTGACGCGGTGGACAACTTGCTTCCGGCACTTTTCGATTTCACAAAGAACAATCCAAATGCACGGCCGGAGGACTTTCCCCTTCCCAACTTTGTCGGGAGCAATTCGGCGTACACCACAACACCAGCACCTGCTCAAGCAACCGCAAAAGGTCCCTCTCCTGTTCATAGCAGCCCGACCTTCATCTCTTGCATGCTCGGTGGGCCTTCATCGCTAGCTGAGCTCGATGCCCTCACGGTAATTACGTAGCATACCCTTTTCACCAGCATGTCTATAGTCTTCCGTTTCAGTTGCCTTTTGGATGTTTTACGTCGTAGACATGTCTCCTTCGTAGGCCGACGACACCCCGTGCACCCTACTCTACGACATCAAGGGCCAGAAGGTGGCCGTGGGAAAGTCAATGATCGTGAAGCCAAAGGACCTCATGTTCCACAACCGAGAGATGCCCGATGGCGTCTTCAAGGTTAACGTGGCCAGTGTCTTAGCGGGCTTCGAGGATTTGCCTCCTCCGACCCGGCCGATGACGACGAGACCCCTAAGATGATTGGCGCATGCAAGAGCTGGTTCTTGCCTTGGCCGAAGTCTCTTCTTCGTCTCGAGGCGCCTAGTATCACACCAACGCCACCTTCTCAAGAAGGTATGAACACCACCCGACCTACCAAATTACCTGCACCTATCATGGCGGGTGATAGAGGACGACGCGAGGGAGAGCCTCCATTAGTGCGAGATGATGTCGCCCCCGCTGTTAAAGAAGCAAATGTTGATGATGACATGGAGAATGATGATGATGACCCAGACAAGTATTTCAATACCGCCTATGATGATGGAGGATTGATGGCTCAGGACGATGAAGACTCATGCTATGAGCGTGGAGATGATGACTTGATGCTGCCTGATTTGCCAGAGCTGTTATATCCTAATGCGAAATGCTAAAAGTCTCTCTTCAAGCGATCCTCACTGGAGAGGCCTCTAGATGCTGCCTGTACCCAGCAACCCCCCAAGGCCCATCCATTGATTAGCCCGACGACACTGGGGGTGGTAGTTAGGGAAGGTATGGTGGGCTCCCTACCGCCACCCACCCAAAGGACGAGACCGGACAAGAAAGGCCCTAAAGGTGCCAGAGCTGCTCAAGCAACCAGCCGCCTCTAAAGCCCCGGGTGGTAGAGAGAATACATGTCCAAGGTGCGAAGCGCTTCCATGTCGCCGGCGAGCCGATCCTACCCGCCAAAGTGCTAGAGCACCTAGTGAACAATGATCTAAGGAGACTGCATGAAGATGTGCTGGCAAGAGAGAAAATCCTTCTGATCGTGAAAAAACCATGATACCCACTTTATGCGGCTCAGGTGCCGGGTGGGAAGTTGTACATCGAGAATTGGCCCGCGAATAACTTCATCCTGCGATTTGACTACATCTACGACATGTTCCACATGACCAAGCTGGATTTCCAGTTCATCCGCATGTATGCGCTGTATCTACACTACTTCATCAGGGTCGAGAACATACAATATATCGGGATCGCGAACCTGTTCTATATGCACGAGAGCTTCTTGGCAGTTTGCAAAGAGCACCGTGACTATGCGAGCAAGTACCTCGGCGACCTAATGATAGCTAATAAGGACAAGGAAGCGATTCTCGTGCCTTATTATCCCACGTAAGTCATCTGCACATATTCTTTCATAAGTGTTAATCATTCCTTTGCAAGCATGGAGGCTAATTTGAGGTGTACTTAATTTTATGACGGGGGTGGGGGCGTCCTCATCGCTCTGCATGCGGAATACTCCCATGCTATGTATTGGACTCATCGAAGAACCTTAGGAAAAAGGATTACAAGCACATAAAGAGTGTTCTCGATAGTGCCCTTGTCAGATTTCGGGTTCCGGCAGACCCTTGAGGTTCGAACACTGGGGTGCGCGTGGAGATCTTTCCCCTACCAACTCACGCGTGAACGGATTGTGAGGGATCTAAACTAGGAACGATGAACAACACAAGAGACACGAGGTTTATACTAGTTCGGGCCACCATTGTGGTGTAATACCCTACTCTAGTTTGTGGTGTGGTGGATTGCCTCAGGGGCTGATGATGAATAGTACAAAGAAAGAACAGCCTCACGAGGGCTGTTCTTGAGCTGGTGTGGTGAATTGCTTGGGTGAGTTCAGTCGCCTCTCTCTATCTCTTGCGAATACCTCTCCCCTCTCTCTGTGCTGGCTAGTCCTATTTATAGAGGGAGGCCCTGGGCCTCTTCCCAAATAATGAGCGGGAAGGGCGCCAACAATTGGCCAATTTGAAAGGGAACATCTAGTACACTTATCCTGACTAAAGTTGGTCTTCGACTGCCAAAGGTTCTGATGGTGACGCCATCCTGGGCTCCACGATGACCTCCTTCCTGCCGCTCTGCTGGTCTTGGTCTTGTTGCACCGAAGTGGTAACCTTTGCCTGATGCCTTGGCCTGTGCTTGCCTCCTTTGCACCAAAGGGGAAATGAGGACGCTGCGCGGGCAGGCGCCCGCCTGGTCTCGATCGTCATGGCTTGCGTCATGGGGCACCCTCGTGAGGTACCGTGTCTTGATCTCTCCGCCTCCTCGCGAGCCTGCCTGACAAGGCTGCTCCTGAGGAAGGTTCCTGTCGTCCGCCCCTCGAGGCTTGGCCCCTCGCGAGGGTCTTGAGCTTGAGCTGATGAAGCTGGGCCATGCTGGGCCCCCACTGGAGCCACGCCGCAGGCCGCAGGGAGGCAAGTCTGGGGACCCCCGTTCCCAGAACGCCGACAGTAGCCCCCGGGCCCAAGACGCGCCCGGACATGGCTTAGCAGAGAAGCGAAGGGTCAAGTGCGAAGAGCCGTGGGCCCCAACAGCCTGCGGCCTTGGGCGCCGCGTGGCGATTGATTGGTCGTGGGCGTCGCCACTTCCCCATGACGCCTCATTACACGCCCGGCTAAGTAGACCCGGGGTTGCACACAGCCATTCCACTTTCGCTGGCCGTGCACTCCTGGCTCTTCCTTCTTCCTCTGGCTCCAACTTCCGCCCTCGATCCAAGTCGGACTCTCACCCTTCCTGTCGCCATGGCGCCAATGAATAAGGAAAAGTCGAGGAAGCCCGCGCCTTCGTCCCGCTCGACTCCGGCGGCAGCCCCCGCCGTTGATCGATCTATCATAGTCAACCCCGAGGCCTTGGGCAAGGTCCGCTCTGCTCTTGCCACCATCTTCAATGAGTGTGGCAGGACCACGACATGACCTGCGTCCCATGCCTCCCCTGACAGGATTGTCACGGAGGTCCGGTTCGTCGCTGATGCCATGTGGACGGGTCTGGTTCCCCCCCTTTTCCACTTTCTTCAACGCGGTGCTCTCCGACTATCAGATCGACATGATGCATCTCGGGCCTGAGTCCATTACCCTCCTGGCTGTCTTCGCCTTTGTTTGTGAGGCAATGGTGGGCATCCCTCCTTCCGTTGCTCTGTTGCGTCACTTCTTCTCCTTGTGCCTGAGCGATCCTACTCAATGCTTGGGGGGTGTGAGCTTCCTTGCGGTGCCAAAGATGGTTGCTTCAGGGATTGATTATGGACTCCCTCCCCCTGAGGCCAAGTTCAGAGAGCGGTGGTTGTATGTGGATGTTGGGGTGTTCAGCCCCCTGCTCTCGCATCCTACCTCGCCTGCTGCTCCCAACTCAGGCTGGGGTCACGAGGCGCTCGCGGACCCCCGGCTTGCCCTGGCGCCGAGAGCTTGAGGGTGCTCAACGTGACGGCGCCCAAGGTGGTGAAGGAGTTCCTCCAGTGTTGCATTGCTCCTCTCCGGCGCCACTCTCATTGGATGTGGGACTTTGCGGGGCATAAAGACCGCATGCAACTTTAGGAGGGGGACCTAGCGCCCGAGGTGCTGAAGACGGTGCTCAGGGTCCTGGTTGGCGACCCTTTCCCAGGCAGCCTTCGACGTGACGGTGCCCTCTTGTATCTCTGTTCGGGCAGGGCCGATTCGTGAAGCAGATGCCCAGCTTTGACGAGTGGGGGCTGCGCCTAGCTGGCCTCAGGGGACCTCGCGAGAACCCAGTTGCCGTGGTAGCTCTTCCGGTCTCCCAAAGTGGCTCTGTCTCAGGTGATGAAGCAGGGAGACGTGAACCGTCAAGAGTTGAAGAGGGCGACGTTGACGTGGTGACGCCGCGCGGAGCCCTGAGGGCAGCCTCTCCCAGAGCTCGTTTCGGGATAGCGACAGGTGGGGAGTCGAGGCCTCCGGCTCCCGAGGTTGGGGCTCCCGAGGCTGGGGCTCCTGAGGCCCTGGTCGTCCCTCATGAGGCGGCGCCTGTGGGAGTCCCCCAGGCTGGTCCCATTGGCGCTAATCATCTTGCCGCCTCCTCCATGCCACAAACCGACCCCTGCGCCGAGCGCTTATGTCGGGACCCCGATCCTAAGTCACACCGATCTAGCATGCAACACATCATATAACTTTGCGGCCTCATGCACGGTATTCCCACGGGTGTCGCCTTACCATGGCCCGGGATAGTTTGCGCCTTTTGGCTCACGTATATGATAGTGTCGCTAGCATCCATATGACAGAGAACCCGGGTCGACATGACTAGTCGTGAACCCAAAGTGGCACTAACCTATGGGGACAGGCATACATGAATCAACATCGAGCATGTCGGTCAGCCAGCGTGCGAATCCGGCTGTAGAAAGCATCGGCTAAACAGACTCCGGGAACCCCGGGCTGTAGCAGGTTAGGCAAGATTTGGATGTCACCGCGTGACATTTACCCGAAGGGACGTACATCGGAACGGCGTGAATCACATGCCGGCCAGTCAAGTGTTCCGGAGCAGTAGTGCTGGGCTAGCAGGACTCCGGTAAACCGGGCTGTAGCGGACTACCATGGCTCGGTGGAAGCACTAGACTACATTTCCCCATAAGAGAGGCTACCAAGGATAGACAACTAGGTTGTCGGATCCCACACATAGCAATACACGTTACACGTACGCATAACATGCAAGTATGTGTTGTACAACATGGCATCACAACATAACGCGAACTCATATAGATAAAGGCTCAGAAGAGCCACATAGCATTAAATACAAATAGGGGTCACATGACCCATCATTCAGAGCATACAAGCAACAAGCGGAAGCATTACATGTTTGAGTACAGACAACTACAAAAGAAAAAGGCTGAGAAGCCTGACTATCTACAAGACCCTCCCAAGGGTACAAGATCGTAGCTGAGGTAACAAGCTACTCGTCGAAGTCCATGCGGAACTACTAGTAAGACCGAAGTCTCCGCGGCAAAACAGAAATAAAGCAACATGAGTACAAAGGTACTCAAGAAGACTTACATCAGATCCTATTATACATGCATTATTCTCAAGAAGGTAATGTGGAGTTTAGTTGCAGCAAGCCATCTTTGACTCTGTGGCTATCCTGTTCTACGACTACCAGAACTTCTTTGAGGTGATATGGCGCACACGAGTCCACTAGTCACCACACGATACACTACTATGGATTCATTCCCGTCTCCATACGAGAAGGCCATCCATAGCACTCACACTTGTCTTGAGCATTTTAGAGTATCCACTTCAAGTTGTCTATGTACCACGTAAGCATCCAAGAAGTCCATAACCAAGGACACGGTTATTCGAATAGATCATGATAATCCTACAGGGGTGTACTTCTTCACACACGCTCTCGCCACTTACCACCATGTACACGTCGTGTATCTCGGCAACCTTCAAGCGGAAGCCTGGCTAGGGAGTCGGCCACGACCTGACTAACCACACAAGACTCTAGCCCAGGTTTATCGCCTATTCGGGTTCCATCCGCAAGGAGATCCGGCCGAGGTCTCGCTCACGGCCCCAAACGATGTGTGCAGGGTTCCCGAGCCCACCATCCGGTTGCCACTCGGTACACCAGGCCACATGTGCCTAGTTTGTCCCAAGCCCACCCTGCCGGGTGCCACTTGGTAGAAAAATAGCACTACCTACACACACCGTAAACTAGTTGCGACTCACGGACAGAGATCAAGTTGGTTAATAAGTCGAGAGGGGTCGAGTTACGGAACCCAATGTGTGGTAGTATCGAGTCATTGGACAACATACATAGAACTCGGTGCTTAAGGATGGTTCCAGTGAGACAACCCACCATGTACTCCTACATGGCCTCTCACCGCTACCTTTACCAAATCGTGTTCACACCCTTCACTCTCAGCATCAGAACATATCGTAACACTCCAATTCATTCCCAATGAATCAGACCTGACACAACTCTAAGCAATAGCAGGCATAGCATGGTAGGAACACAACATGGCTCAATCAACTCCTACACATGCTAGTGGGTTTCAACTATTTATCGTGGCAATGACAGTCATGCAAAGGAATGGGTTCAACTACCGCAGCACAAAGTAGCAGATGAATCATTGTTGTCCTAATGCAATAACCTGAGATCAGGAGCGAGAGATTAGGATTGTATCGGAATGAACAAGGGGTTTGCTTGCACGGTAAATCAACAAGGGAGGCAATCGCTTCACGTATGTGTACTCTCGAGCACTTTCCAGAGCTGGACCTATCGAGTAGGGACGGTGCCAACAATCAATACACAAGCATATGCAACAATATGATGCATGAACGTGGCATGTAGATGTGATGTTGTTTGGGCTAATGCAACTAGCATTCAGTTTGGAAGAGGTCCATTTGAACGAAGAGTTCAAATGCAACTCCAAGTTAAGCTCCTATATATGCCATTATAGTGTTTCACTTATACAGCAGGTATAAGTTGATTTTTCATGCATGAAACTGGTACGGATGGATAGATTGCATTTTTTTGATAATTTTTCATGTATAAATTATTTCAATCTGAGCTACGGTTGAATTTCTATGATTTTTAGAAGTTTATAACATTTTCTGGAATTTCCTGAAAAGAATAAATCCAGAAAATTGCATTATTGCGTCAGCATTGAGTAAGCATGACGCCGTCAAGAAGTCAACTGCGATCGACTGTCAAACCTGACGTGTGGGGTCCACACGCCGATTGTCATAGTTAGTTAACAGAGTTAATTAGTTGCTAAACTAATCCTAAACTAAAAAATTAGCGGTGGCCGGGCCCCACATGTCAGCGTCACAAGGGGGGCTTAGTTAGCGGGGGTTGACCGAGTCAAACCCGCCGGCGTCTAGCCGCCGGCGAGGCCGAACGCGGCGGAGGGCTCGGGATCGTCGCTCCGGCGACCATTTGGGCGACGGAGATCACGGGCGAGGAGCCAGCGCTCGTCCGCGTCGTCTGGAGTAAGTGGAAGAGGCGGGGACGGCCGAAGCTCGCCGGAGCGGAGCTAGGGCGGTGGCCGGAGTTCGGTGGCGTGCGGGCGCAGCGTTGCGGAGCACGGCAGTGGATGCGGAGGGCCTCTACGGCCTCCCGGGCGCTACCAGGAACACGGTGACGCTGCTGGGAGTGGCTCGGCTCACGGCCACCGTGCCGCCATGGCCGGGCGGCGAGGAGCTTGCAGGCGCGGTGGTTGAGCTAGCTAGACGGGGCAAACGAGCCGGGGAGGAGGGGGAAACGAAGTAGAGCTCACGGCGGATCCAGCGAAGGCGTCAGCGAGCTCGGGGAAGCACTGATGCGGCCGGAGCGTCGTCGGCGATCTCGGGCAGCCGGTGACGAAGACGATGGCGATGGCGGTGTTCCAGGGCCTCCCGCGTCGCGTGGCTCGACAGAGAGGTAGCCGGCGATGTGACGGAGCTTCTGGACACGACGGAGGGGCGAGGGCACGGCGGGGAGCGCGTCGGCGGTGAGCTGCGGCGGCGGCAAAGAGCCGGGCGCGGGAGAGGGAGAGGTCTAGGGAGGAGGGAGAGCGAGAGAGTGAGAGTTGCGGGTGGCGCTGGGCGCCTGCAAGGCCGGGGACGAAGAGGGAGAGGGCAGGCAGTAGTTGCCGTGGCCGCATCGCGCAAGAACGCAGCGGGCGACCACGCCTCCTCCCTCCGGGCGCGAGGAGGGGACGATCAAGGCCGCTGGCCAATGGGTCAAGATAGAGCCAGGCCAACAAGTGGCCCAGGTAAGTCCAGGTAAGGGTTTTCCCCTTTTTGTTTTCTTTTCTATTTTTCTAACATTTGTTTTTATTTAAAAAAATACTAAATCATTTAATTAACTTATGCCAATTTTTGTAGGGGCCAGTGGTATTATTCCAGAGCTCCTTAATAAATGGCATAATTTTTGGACAATATTATATATATATAACAATATATATCCAAGGCAAATAATTACTGCATTAATTCCAAATGCCCAAAATAATTACTTATGGACTCCTAAAAACATTGGTTTGATTTTATCTCTGTCCAATATTTTCAGAGAGCAACATGAGCATTTTCTTGGACCTTTTTGGAGCAATTTTTATTTGATCAATTTCCAAAAAGATTCAGATGGTTTCACAAATCCTCATTTCAATTTAATTGGAATTTAAACATGATGCACAAATGACTAGCTAGTCTAGGTCATACCAGAACTAGGGATGTGACAACTCGCCCCCCCTTGAAAGAATCTCGTCCCTAGATTCAGGGGTCGACGGAAAGAAGGTGGGGTACTCCAGTCGAAGACGATCTTCTCGCTCCCAAGTAGCTTCTCTCTCGGAATGATGAGACCACTAAACCTTGAGAAACTTGATGTTCTGACGTCGAGTGACTCGCTCTGCTTGATCAAGAATGCGATCAGGGTACTCTCGATACATGAGGTTATCTTGGAGATCAAGCGTTTCGTGGTCCACTCCACGGATGGGATCCGAGAAGCAACGCCTGAGTTGAGAGACGTAGAAGACATCATGCACCCGGGAAAGATGTGGGGGTAGTTCCAATTGGTAGGCAACCTCTCCTCGTTTAGCGATTATGCAAAAAGGACCAATGTAACGAGGAGCCAACTTGCCCTTGATACCGAAATGATGGGTACCCTTTAGAGGAGTAACCCGAAGGTAAGCCTTGTCGCCAATTTCATAAGCCACTTCCTTATGACGACGGTCATACTGGCTCTTTTGACGAGATTGGGCTGTTTTCAAATTCTCAAGAATGATGCGAACTTGCTCTTCTGCCTCCTGGATCATGTCCGGTCCAAAGAATTGTCTTTCACCGGTTTCTGACCAGTTCAAAGGTGTTCGACATCTCCGCCCATAGAGAATCTCAAAAGGAGCTTTCTTGACACCGGATTGATAGCTATTGTTATAAGCAAACTCGGCGAAGGAAGACATTTCTCCCAATCCATACCGAATGAGATAACGCAAGCTCTAAGCATGTCTTCGAGAATTTGGTTGACCCGTTCCACCTGACCACTTGATTGAGGGTGGAAGGCGGTACTGAACGAAAGATGGGTTCCCATGGCAGTTTGGAAACTCTCCCAGAAATGAGAAGTAAAAAGATTGCCACGGTCTGAATTGATCTCTAGTGGAACACCATGAAGTGATACTATTCGAGAAATATATAAGTCAGCGAGCTGACTAGCGGTGATACTCTCTCGAACAGGAAGGAAGTGCGCCACTTTGGAGAGACGATCAATGACTGCGAAGATAGCATTATACCCTTTCTTGGTCCTAGGAAAGCCGGTGATGAAATCCATACCAACTTTATCCCATTTCCACTCAGGAATGGCTAAAGGCTGAAGGGTGCCAGCAGGCCTTTGATGCTCTGCCTTAACGCGACGACAAACGTCACAGTTAGCAATAAAATGAGCAATTTCTCTCTTCATCCTAGTCCACCGTAACCTCCGGGCGAGGTCCCGATACATCTTAGTACTACCGGATGAATCGTGAGAGGAGATTCATGCGCCTCCTTAAGAATCAGCTTGTCGAAGATGTCGCTTCTTGGGGACCACCAAAGTGTTCCCAAAGAAAACGACACCTCGATCATCTATAGAGAAACTACCAGCAATACCCTTGGCAATGTTTCTCTTGATCCGTAATCCTCAGATCATGCTTTTGGGCTTCTATGATATGATCCACAAGAGTAGGTTTCGCCACCAAGGTAGAAAGGAATCCGTGAGGAGCAATGTGAAGGTTAAGCTTACAGAATTCCTCATGGAGAAGTGGTTGACCTCGCCGCAACATGAGATTGTTGCAATAGGATTTATGGCTTAGCGCATCAACCGTGACATTAGCTTTGCTGGGGTGTAGGTAATCCCTAGATCATAATCTGAGATCAACTCCAACCAACGTCTTTGCCTAAGGTTCAAATCTGGTTGGGTGAAGATATACTTGAGACTCTGGTGATCGGTGTAGATCTCGCAACGGTTACCAAGAAGGTAGTGTCACCCGGTCTTGAGTGCATGGACTACGGCTGCGCGCTCTAGATCAGGTGTGGGATAATTCTCCTCATGTGGATGCAATCGACGAGATGCATAGGCAATCGCATGACGATCCTGCATAAGAATGCAACCTAATCCCCGCCGTGAGGCGCCGCAGAGATAACAAAGTCTTTAGTGAAATCCGTGGAACAAGTATGGGAGCAGAAGTCAGGCGTCTTTTCAGTTCCTAAAAACTGTGCTCACACTGTGGGGACCACTCAAACTTTTATCTTTCTTGAGAAGTTCCGTGAGGGGTTTGGCCACTTTAGAGAAGTTTTCAACAAAGCGCGACAATAACTGGCTAGACCAAGGAAACTGCTAACTTGTTTAACCATTTCAGGTGGAGTCCAATCAAGGACGGCCTTAACTCTCTCGGGTTTGACAGCAATGCCCTTACCAGAGATCACGTGGCTTAGGTAGGTCACTTCTGGCAACCAAAATTCACACTTGGAGAACTTGGCATAAAGGCGGTGCTCTCTGAGTTTTTGTAGCACAAGTCTAAGATGTTCGGCATGCTCTTCCTTGTTCTTCGAGTAAATAAGAATATCATCGAGGTATACCACGACAAATTTATCTAAGTACTCCATGAAGATCGAGTTCATCAAGCGGGAGAATGTGGCTGGGGCGTTGGTTAGACCAAAGGACATGACGGTGTACTCATACATCGCCATAACGAGTGACAAAGGCTGTCTTGGGGATGTCCCTGCTTCGATCTTGATTTGGTGGTAGCCTAACCTCAAATCCATCTTGAAAAGATCGAGGATCCAGCCGAATGATCATACAGTCGTTGATCCCGGGAGCGGATACTTGTTCTTTATCGTGACCAAATTAACAGGACGATAATCTACAACCATCCGGTCCGTACCATCATTCTTCTTGACGAAGAGGACAGGGCAAGCTCAGGGAGAAGAACTAGGACGGATGAAACCCTTTTGCAAGGACTCATCAAGTTGTTTCTTAAGATCGGCTAGTTCTAAGGGTGCCATCTTGTAAGGTCTCCTAGAAATTGGAGCGGTTCCTGGGATAAGATCTATGAAAAACTCTACATCTCTGTCAGGTGGAATACCTGGCAGTTCCTCTGGAAAGACATCCGGAAAGTCACGAACTACCGGGATATCTTCAAGGTCTGGAAGAGGGCTGGCATTAAGAGAATAGAGTTGACGCTTTGCAACTCTGGTGGAGACAATGACTATCTTGCCAGATGGGTGTGTAAGCTGAACATATCTGGTGTAACAATCAATCTTGGCATGATGAGCTGTCATCCAGTCCATACTCAAGATGATGTTAATATCTGAGGACTTGAGGGCTACAAGTGATGCAAGGAATACAAGTCTGTCAACAAGGATTTCATTACCATAGCTGATTACGGTGGTTTGCCATCTAGACCACCGGGTTTGGATTTCAAGCGGAGTTGGCCTATCACAAAATGACATGTCGTGCAAACGAGCATAGCCTTCAGAGATGAAGGAGTGAGATGCTCCAGTATCGAATAGAACCGAAGCTGGATGACAGTTGACAAGGAGTGTACCAAGAACGATATCCAGATCATCATGAGCGTCTTTAGCTGAGACGTGATGCACACGTCCACGCTCGGGGGGCTGACTTGACACCGATCATCTTATGCGTGATGGCTTAACACAGCCAACCGCCTTCTTGGGCCGGGTGGAGCATAACCGCCCGAGAGCAGTCACGTGAATAGTGTCCTGGCTCTCCGCATGTGAAGCAAGTCCCTGAAGTTGGACGTGGACCCGCATTGACAAGCGGTCTACCAATAGGCCTGGGTGGAGCATACTGCTGAACTGGGTGAGGCACCACATAGGATGGCCTCGGTGAATATCCGGGTGGAAGAGCGGAGTTTGGAACCCAAATCCGGCGCTTCTGAGAACTAGAACCGGAAGAGGATCCCAACTCACGGTTGTGCTTATGAGACTCCTCGTAAGTGAGCTGAGCTGTCACTGCATTAATGGCCTTGTTCACAAGAGCTTGGAATGTATCACAATGATGTAGGTGGAGATCACGACGCAACTTGGGGTTGAGACCCTTCCGGAACCTAGCCTGCTTCTTGGCGTCCGTGGACACCTCTTCTGTGGCATAGCGGGCAAGGTTCTCAAACTCTCTGTCAGAAGCATCAACAGCCATCTTACTCGGGTGAAACTACGTAACTATTCTCTCTTGCGATCGATGAGGGCTTCAGAATGTGATGCTCGCGAAAAGCCTCAGTGAAATCTCTCCAGGTAGGAATCTGGCCAGCTGGAAGCATAGCCTCATAGTTCTGCCACCAAAGACTAGCAGGACCTTCCAGATGGTATGCAGCATAGGTGACCTTGTCACTTTCAGCTACGTTCGCAGAACGGAACTTGCGTGTGATACTACGGAGCTACCATCCGCATCGAAAGTGGCTCGATGGAATGATGAAAGGTAGGTGGGTGCAAGCGAATGAAGTCATGAATGGTTGCGCACCTTTGAACTGATGTCGCGGTGTTCTCCTCGATACGTGCCAACAAGCGGTTAGACTCACGCTTGTTCCTCTCCATCTCTAACATAAACTCTGCCAATGAAGGCTGGTCGGGAGGATCCTCATCCCTACCATCTCCGTGGTTCTGACTACAAGCAACATAACTTCGCTTAACTGGTGACATCCTGAGAAATGAAACCAAGGACGGAATCAACATCAACTATATGCTATAGATTGTAGGACAAGGAAATTAGTATTTCTGACTCCACAGGGCAATTCCGGCAAGATAACGGCAAAGAAATGCTCGTAATGAGACATCCTGCTAAAATGGGGTAGTACAACAACTCAACATCACCACTCAAAGGTTCTGGGATAATACTAAACAGACTACACCAGAAGTACTCGAAGTTGGGGTATGACTCTGATCATCCAATCCTATGGGACTACGGAGTAGTAACACGTGATCCTGTTAGACAGAAGAGGAAACCTAGTTCCTTAACCCCGTAGGAAAAGTAAGATGACTCAGATCAGAGGGCCATGAGGTAAAGGAGTAAAAAGAGCCTTACGTTCCTTCCCACAATCAATTCCCTTACATAACTAAAGAATTTCTAGACTCAACTTCGACCAGGTTGGCTTGGAAATCCTACAGGCAGTCAGGCTCTGATACCAAAGCTGTCGGGACCCCGATCCTAAGTAACACCGATCTAGCATGTAACACATCATATCACTTAGCGGCCTCACTCACGGTATACCCACGGTGTCGCTTACCATGGCCCGGGACCGCTTATGCTTTTGGCTCACGATATGATAGTGTCGCTAGCATCCATATGACAGAGAACCCGGCCGACATGACTAGTCGTGAACCCAAAGTGGCACTAACCTATGGGGACAGGCATACATGAATCAACATCGAGCATGTCGGTCAAAGGCGGCGAATCCGGGCTGTAGCACTGGCTAACAGGACTCGAACCCCGGGCTGTAGCAGGCTAGGCAGGACTCGGATGTCACCGCGTGACATTTCCCGAAGGGATGTATACAGAACGGTGAATCACATGTCGGCCAGTCAAGTGTTCCGAGCAAGAGTCTTTGGGCTAGCGGTGACTCCGTAAACCGGCTGTAGCGGACTACCATGGCTCGGTGGAAGCACTAGACTACATTTCCCCATAAGAGAGGCTACCAAGGATAGACAACTAGGTTGTCGGATCCCACACATAGCAATACACGTTACACGTACGCATAACATGCAAGTATGTGATGTACAACATGGCATCACAACATAACGCGAACTCATATAGATAAAGGCTCAGAAAAGCCACATAGCATTAAATACAAACAGGGGTCACATGACCCATCATTCAGAGCATACAAACAACAAGCGGAAGCATTACATGTCCGAAAGTACGTATAACTACAAAAGAAAAAGGCCGAGAAGCCTGACTATCTACAAGACCCTCCCAAGGGTACAAGATCGTAGCTGAGGTAACAAGCTACTCGTCAAGTCCAAGCGGAACTACTAGTAAGACCGAAGTCTCCGCTGCAAAACATAAATAAAGAAACGTGAGTACAAAGGTACTCAAAGAAGACTTACATCGATCCTATTATACATGCATTAGTATCAAGAAGGTAATGTGGAGTTTAGTTGCAAAGAAGCCAGCCTTTCACTGTGGCTATCCTGTTCTACGACTACCAGAACTTCTTTGAGGTGATATGGCGCACACGAGTCCACTAGTCACCACACAATACACTACTATGGATTCATTCCCGTCTCCATACGAGAAGGCCGTCCATAGTGAAAGTGCGTTATATCGACTAGAGGGGGGGTGAATAGGCGATTTTTATGAATTCTTCACTGAGGAATTTGCTGGTGAGGAAATTCCTTAGCGAAGAAATACTTGCAGCGGAATAAGTACTCAGAAGTAAGCATAACAGATTACAAGCATAGTCATCATGATGAAATGAAGACAAACACAGTACGTAAAGCGTAATCACAGGATAACACAAGATGAAGACAAACAGATCAAGAAATTGAACTGAGGAAATTGAGAAAGTCTTCGCCAAAGTCTTCAAACACAGATATGACAAACACTCAACACACCATGAGGAAATGAAAGGGTTGAGGAAATAGAACCGTATAGGTTGGTGAAGACAATGATTTGGTAGACCAGTTCCAAGCTTTGTCTCAGTTATGTACGTCTGTTGGAGCGGCCGAGTATTTAAACTCGAGGACACACAGTCCCGGACACCCGATCCGAAAGCACGCAGCTCGGGACACCAAGTCCTCACCGTATTCTCCTTGAACTAAGGTCACGCAGACCTCGTCCAATCACTCGTGGTAAGTCTTCAGGCAACTTCCAAACCTTCACAGACTTGGTCACTCGGCGATCCACAATTCCTCTTGGATGCTCTAGACCTTGACGCCTAACCGTCTGGAAGAAGCACAGTCTTCAAAGGTAAAAAGCGTCGGATCCACGCAGGATCAATTTCTTCAGTGATGCTCAATCACTTTGGGTTTGTTGGGGTTTGGTTTTTGGGTTTTTCCTCACTTTTGGGTTTTTCCTCACTTGATGATTTTCGCTCAAAGTCCTCGGAGGATGGGTTGCTCTCAAATGACAAGTGTCAAGTTCTCTCGAGCAGCCAACCAACTAGTGGTTGTAGGGGCGGCTATTTATAGCCTAGGGAGCAGCCCGACATGATAAGACATAAATGCCCTTCAATGATATGACCGTTAGGTGGATAAGATATTTTGGGACAGTGGCGCGCCTTGACACAACAAGGGTCGGAAATTTGACTCTCAAATTCCTCGGGGCTATCATGTTCCTCACGGTGTAGGCAATTACGCCCGGCGAATTCCTAACTCCTCGGTCGTAACAAATTCCTCGGTGATCGGAAGAGCTTCGTCTCTGCTACTAAAGAAATTGACTTAATCGTATGAGATTTCCAAAGCTTCACTCGAAGGGTTTGGTAGGTGTAGGATTTTGAGTTGAGCATCAAATGGAAATTTTCCTTAGTATTTCCTCGACCCCCTTTAACAGTACGGTGTTTCCTATGACTCAAGAAAGAGAAAATGAAACTACGAAAACAAAAGTCTTCACACTTCATATTCCTCAAGCGAATACCAAGTCTTCAGAATCACACCAATTTCTTCACTTTCAAAGTCTTCAGAAAGTCTTCAGAATATCAAAGTATTCAGATGAAGAACTTCATTTTTAGGTGTCGACTTTCTCTTTAAATATCAAACTCCTCATAGACTTATAGACCTGTGTACACTCACAACGCATTAATTACTTAACCTATAAGTCTTCAATACACCAAAATCACTAAGGGCACTAGATGCACTTACAATCTCCCCTTTTGGTGATTGATGACAATATGGGTTAAGTTTTCAACGGGATAAACATATGAATTGTAAATACCGATAATGAGGAATTTGATTGCAAGATATAGTAGAACTCCCCCTGAAGATGTGCATAGTGAGGAATTTGCTTTTGAGGCAATGCACACTTGAAGAATTGAATCATGGAGATCTCCCTTTATATCTTGTAATTCATACACACATTAGACATATAATATGAAGAATTTGAAATGCATGATGAAAAATGGTGCTTGATGAAATTCAGCATGAGGAATCATAGCACATAAAGTATCAGAGCACAAGTAGATTTGCTATGAAGCATAGTGCAAAATCATAATGCATCAAAAGTATCAAAGCACCATAGGGTTTAAGATTACAACTCGATCCAATAAAAGGTTTCGTAAGAACGAGAGTTGTAACTTAATAAAATACAATATATAGACAAAAACTAGACCCGCTTGAAGACTAACTCAAATTTCTCCCCTTTGTCATCGAATGACCAAAAGGATCGAACCGAGGACTAACGCTCTTGAGGAATATCAAGTTGAAGACGGAGCGCCAAAGATTGTCGGGTTGTTTGTTGAAGTAGGACCAGCAGCAGTTGTCTTCCAAATCTTCATTTTCATCGCTGTCGCGAGATGAAGAATAGGAGCTGGCCACCAAGGAAGGAACTTTGACCTTCTTGAATTTCTTCTGAGGAGGTGCGCATCAGTCAAATTCTTCCTTGAGACCCATTGATGTCGATCCTTCTTCATTATAGACATGTGAAAGAACAGCCCAGTGCGCTTGAAGGTTTCATGAAGGTAGTAGTGGTTTTTCTTCACCGCATTGTGAGTAGACGTCATATTGTAAAGAAGAGTACCAAACCGACGTTTGACCCACTTATGATTGCGATCAACCTTCCGATGAAGACCGAGGAGTAATTCACGATCATCACCATCACCCCGGTGCGCTTCCTTGAGGATTTTGCTTTATCGAGGTATTTGTCAGCCGAGTCATGTGTGGCGAGTCATCATTGGTGGAGTAAGATGTCGCTTATGTAAACTGTCCATCCAATGGACGAATACCTTCATCTATCACAGCAGTAGCCTTGCCCTTTTCATCACCGAGGCAATTGGCCGCTTGAGGACTTCAATCGGGGCGTGTAGCTGCGTGGTTCAAAGTATCGCCTTTGTAATTGAGTGAGGACCTTGACTTGATGAATCTCATAATCCAAGGCGCATAAGGCTTCAGCTCAAATGGTGACATGGCAATGTTAGCGAGTCCTCATGAAGAAATCATGGAAATTGACGGAACGCCATGGATGATATTGAAAAGCATATTCTTCATGATGCCAACGACTTCTTCATCGCTTGAGTCGTGGCCTTTGATAGGACTCATAGTCTTCGCCAAGATTCGATAGACGGTCCGAGGCACATATAATAATTCCTTGACGAGGAATTTGGTTCTTGGTGCCTGCCTTGGCTTCAATGGCTTCATCAAGACTTGCATATAGTGATTTGAAAGTTCCTTTTCTTCATAGATCCGACGTGCACCATCAAGCGGAGGATCGAGTGGTAGAGCACGAAGCAATTCAATTGCAGGTGCCTTGTAGTGAGTGTTTTCAGTCATCCAATCTAAGACCCATGAATTGACGCCTTCAGCGTCTCCGGTGATATGCGTGGTTGCATAGAATCAAGAATTAGCTCTTCGCTCCAGTCACAAATATCGGTCAGAAGTTTAGAAGTCCTGCGTCGTGAAGAACACCGAGGACCGGCTCAAAGCTGGCAGTGACTCCATATCCACATGAGGAATATGAGCATGATCAAGATTTTGTCCTTGTTGAAAAGCACTAAGGAATAGAAGTTGGCTTGACCGGCAGTCCGTAAGCGCCTCTTCCTAATTCGAGCGTAATCATAAGGATTATATTCAAGAAGAACACGTGCTCGGCAAAGAAATCTTCAGCCTTGAACTTTTGCTTGGTTGAGAACGGATTCTTCCGCTTGGGCGGAGGGGTGTCGATGAGTTGCGGCACCACCTCGTGAATCACAAGTTCGGTTTCTTCAGCCCGAGGAATTTCTTGCTCCTCAACTTGTGCAGTCCCGAGGAATAGCAAAGAAGCAGCTTCATCAAGACTAGTGGCTGGAATTTCTTCATGCACGTAACCCGTGGGTTGATTTTCTCCGTAGTCTATTTGGACAGTTTGTGCAGGGAGTGAGGAACTTGTTGGAGCGGAGTGAAGAGAGGAGTATTGGGATGCTGATTTTCCCAAAAATCATCATTGAACACAGGTGTGGTGCATCCAATATCCACATCTTCATCTTCAATTTCCTCAAAGACCACCGAGGAATTTCATAGTCTGATGAGGGAATAACTGGGGTTGAAGGGATGGCATCCACTTCAATTTCTTCATCCATTTTCTCTGATGAAGCAGCAGATTGATGTTCTTCATCAGATCCGGTTGGCACCTCATATTCTTCGCTAAAAGGAACTACTTCCTTTGATGGTATGGAGGAAATTGGAACAACATCAATTGGAGTTTCGAGTGAGCTGGTCATTGGCTTCATTTTCTTCACAAATTAAGAATCTGGACTGATGCTTTCCTTTTTCTTCACAAAGAGCTCGCTCAGCCTTGGTTTTCTTCACATCAAAAGCAGATGGAAGAATTGGAGTTGGAGTTGGCGCAGGAGGAGCCGAGGAATTTGGTTCATTTTCTTCAGAGCAACTGATGCAGTTCCCTCTCTTGAGCAATTTCTTCAGCGCACCACTAGTGGGTGCCCCGGCAATTTCTTCGGGCCGAATGGGATCATCAGCCCTCGAATCAGCGTTTTCATCAGAAGGCTGAACGTCATCAGCGGTGCCGGCATTTTCTTCAAGAGGGCTGAGCGGAGGCTACGGTCGAGGAATTTCATGTTGCATTGGGACAAGCAACATTTGTGAGATTCTTCGTCAGTTGATTTAATCTGTCCTTCGCCTTGCCAATCAGCATTGAATGAATCAAGTTTTTGCCGAGGTTTTGAATTTCACCGACTTGGAGAAGCTCCTCGTGTCATCTTGACAATGTTTTTCTTCGTGAACTTCTCCTTCCTGTATTGAGCCTTTTGATTTCCCTCGCCTTTTCATACTTCCATTTTTCTTCAGCTATGAAGTGAGTCAACATATGACTTTGACCAGGTTTCAAGTGAAGATCAGCAGAGGGGTATTGGGATCATTGTGCCGTAGATCAATAAAGTCGAGGACTATCTTCGGTCCAATAGCAAAGTGGCACAGATGTACCTTTGGCTCTAGCGGCCCTTGCTTGTCGGTCTCGATGATTTCATGCGAGTTCTTCATCGATGCCTCATCATCGATGGCACATGGAATGCAACCATTTTCTTCGCTTGGCTAGGCCGAGGACCTCGACCAGTTGTTGCTTTGGTCTTCAAACCGAGTCGGACCAGCTTGAAGAAATGGGAGCTGCCGAGGAACTTGCGTAAATGCTCGAGGCAATTGAAAATCCAGCAGTTCGTTGACATGTAGCTAGGTGCACAGAACTGAAGGTTTTGACGGAGCTGTTGAGGACTTTGGTGGAGCAGCAGCAGTTTGAGGAATTTGCTTGGAAGGTGCTGCTGAGGAACTTGGCCGTGAGGGCGCAGATGATGAAGCACTTGGCTTATGAGCAGGCTTCTTTTGCATTGATTTCCTCGGTTTGACCGAGACCTCAGTGGCAGTAGCAGCGGCAGAATCCTCATTGAATTTCTTCACTGCCTCCTTTGCTTGCTTTGCCAATTTTGCTTGGCGTTTAGCCCATTCATCAGGAAAGTCCTCACCGCGTTTGACGCTAGTGGGATCAGCTATTTGGCCAGGTGCCAAAGGAGCTCTTGGGCATGGAGGATTAAGAGCGAATTTCTTCATGTACTTAGGAGGTACATATCTATATTCCCTCCATTCCCGTGCCCATCTCCGTTCAATCTTCTGAATACGCACCTTGCGTTGATTTTACTTTCTTCATCCGGTGTACAAGAATCAGCATATATTTCCTCGTGGATTTCAAATGCTGTCATGACCTCGTGTTTCTTTCCTCCCTTCTGCGGCTTCTTACCGTCTGCCATTTTCTTCAGCTTGAGGAAATTGAACAATTGAGTTCTCTCAAGAAGTGTGCAGTTTTTCTTCGAGGAACGCTGCAAATGAGTTAAGTTGATGAGAACCAAGGGATTCAAAGAATGACATTTGTACCTGTGAACAGAGTATAGGTGCGAGGAATATGGAGAGGTCATATGCGTTCTCGTAAGGTTTTTCAAAAGAACAAGTTTTGAGGATTTTGACCAGATGAACCTAGAAGAATTTCAATAAGCGTTCTTTGTCTTAGGTTCCAGAGTTGTATAGATCAAGATCCACACAATTGAGGAATCTTGAAGAAAATCATAGCTTAGAGAAACGAGTCAAGAGATTTGAGGTGTTCATATGTGTGAAGATTTGAGGAATAAACACCTTTGAAGATTTTGAAGAAAATTTCAGAATCAAAGCGAGTAATAAAAGTAACTTTTAATTACCCGAAGTGAAGAACACGACGAACTGAGATGAACAGTTTGGAAGTTCGTCCGTTCAGATCTTCCACGCCCTAACTTGGCTGAGGAAGACAGCTACGGCGACGACGGAGTGAAGATTTCCGCGGTCGGCGTGAGTACGTCGGCGACGAGGTCAAGGCAGTGAAGCTTTTCCTCACCGGCGACGACGGAGTAGCGGCGGCGCTAGGGTTTGAGGAACTCGAGCGGGAGAGAGAGGTCGAGCAGAGTAAAAGAGTGAGGAAGGGGAGAGGGATATTTATAGACGCGGTGAAAAACGGGTCGTCCGAAGATTTAGGACGAACATGCCCCTGACCATTTCCCTTCTCACGACATGTGTCACCCACGTACTGTGTAGTGGAGATCGTGTACGATCGTGGGTGAATATAATAATGCATCGTGGGATGCGGAATGGTTTGAGCGGCAAAAACGAAGGTTTGGATAAGATTCGTTTTAAAGTTCCGTTCGCAATTTCTTCAGCTGTCAAGGACACAGTGAAGAATTTGAAAGAGTTTCAAAGCAGAACGCACATGAAGAATTTGTGAATGGATTGGGTTGAGTATAGCAAATAGGGGGAAGGGTCCGATCACATTCACTTAGCAGAAAAAAGCGACTTGAAGAAATAGCCATAAGTGAATGTCAGAGAGGACATAAATCCATATATATATATATAGCCAATGAAGAAAGACGACAGAAATAGTGAAGAATTTGCAAAGTTGAAGAATTTGAAAACTGAAGAATTTCAAAAATTTGAGGAAAACTCAAATTGAAGATTTTCAACTTTGGTGGTGGCGTGACCCAATCAGATAAGAATGATGATTTCGCATAATCGCTGCATAATTGTCGAGGGTTCTCGAGAATCAAATTCTTCATTAATTTCTTCACACTTAGAGTGTTATTCTTCATTGATTGAAGAAAAACGCTTTCTTCATGTGTTGCACATCTAAGTCATCAAATTTGCGTAAGTGTTAGGATGTGTGTCCTTTTCAAAGAACATTCAAGATTCTAAGATATTTAGCTCACACCGCAACTTGCTAAATCTCTTCTCATCCAAGGGCTTAGTGAAGATATCAGCTAGCTGTTCTTCTTCAGTCTTCACGTGCTCGATGGAGATGTCGCCTTCAACACATGATCACGAAGAAAATGATGACGAATTTGAATGTGCTTTGTCTTCGAAAGTGCCGAATCGGGTTGTGAGCAATCTTGATGGCACTCTCATTGTCACAGAGAGAGGCACATTCTTCACGTTGATGCCGTAGTCCTTGAGGGTTTGCTTCATCCATAGTAATTGAGCACAACACGAGCCAAAGCAGCAATGTATTCAGCTTCCGCAGCGGGATGTGATACGCAGCCTGCTTTCTTCGAGGACCAATGCATCAAAGATCGTCCGAGGAAATGACAAGTACCAGATGTTGACTTGCGGTCCACACGATCACCAAAGATAGTCGAGTCGTAATATCCAATGAGATCAAAAGTAGAACCCTTGGGGTACCATAATCCTAGTGTTGGTGTGTGAGCTAGATATCGAAGAATATGCTTCACAGCCTTATGGTGTGATTCCTTCGGTGTAGCTTGAAATCGGGCACACATGCAAACACTAAGCATTATATCTGGCCTAGATGCACATAAGTACAATAAAGAACCAATCATGGAGCGGTATACCTTGTGATCAAGTCAATACCATTTTCATCAAGGCATAGATGGCCATTTGTGGGCATAGGAATTTTGACACCTTTGCAATCTTGCATGCCGAATTTCTTCGTGACATCTTTGAGGTATTTCTCCGAGATATGAATATGCCATTGTGTTGTTGATGAATTTGAAGACCTAAGAAGAATTTCAACTCTCCCATCATAGACATTTGATATTCTTCACTCATCATATAGGAAAATTCATCACTATAACGTTGGTCAGTACAGCCAAAGATAATATCATCAACATATATTTGGCACACGAAAAGTTCACCATCATAAGATTTAGTAAAGAGAGTAGGGTCGAGTGAACCGGGAGTGAAGCCATTCTTCACGAAGAATTCCTTCAATGTATCATACCACGCCTCGAGGGGCTTGCTTGAGACCATAGAGAGCCTTATTTAGTCTCAAGACTTTGTCAGATTCTTTGGATCTTCAAAACCTGGGGGTTGAGCAACATATACTTCTTCCTCAAGCTTATCATTGAGGAATACACTTTTCACATCCATTTGATATAAAGTGATATTGTGATGGTTAGCATAGGCGAGTAATATGCTAATAGACTCAAGTCTAGCGACAGTGCAAAAGTTTCATCAAGTAAATTCCTTCAACTGCGTGTAGCCTTGAGCTACTAGTCGTGCCTTATTCCTCACCACAAGACCATTTTCATCTTGCTTGTTGTGATAGATCCACTTTGTGCCAATGATATTATGCTTGCGAGGATCTGGAGTTTGACCAGTTCCCAAACATTGTTGAGCTCGAACTGATGTAATTCTTCTTGCATAGCCCTGAATCCACTCGGCTCCGTAAATGCTTCATCTACCTTAGAGGGCTCTGTGATAGAGACAAAAGCATAGTGCCCACAAAAGTTAGATAAATGTGAAGCTTTTGAGCGCAGGAGAGGACCCGGTGCTTCAATGTCATCGATGATCTTGTCAACTTGTACTTCTTTTGCAACGCGAGGATGAGCTGATTGTCGCCGAGGAATTTGATTATTTTCCTCAGCACCATTTTCTTCAAAGCATTATCTTCAGTGCATCACTCGACGCTCTTCACGCATGTGAATGAATTCTTCAAGAGTTTCTTCAAGAGGAATGACATCCTCAGTTGCCTTGAATCTGATAGAATCCTCGTGTGCTGGTTCATCTAACACGTAAGGTAGGTGCTCTCTTTGCGAGCCATTAGTTTTCATCGAACCAAGCACATCTACAAAGGTCAACAATCTTGTGAAGAGCGATGTTGAAGACTCAGAGGTGTGCGAGTCCTTTCCGTAACCAAGCATAAAACCTTCATGTGCTTTCGTGCAAATTTAGAGGTGTGGTGAGGATCTCTAATCCAGCATTTAGCAATCAAGACTTTGAAATAACTTACATTGGGTTTCTTGTCCGTGAGGAGTTCATAGGCAGTCTTTTGAAGAATTTGTGAAGATATACTGTTGATAATGTGGCACGCAGTTGTCAATTGCTTCAATCCGTAAACGATCGGGCGTTTTGTATTCATCAAGCATAGTGCGAGCCATCTCAACAAGAGTTCTGTTCTTGCGCTCCACGATGCCATTTTGCTGCGGAGTGTAGGGAGCAGATAACTCATGAGTAATACCAAGTTCATCAAGATAGTCATCAAGACCGGAATTCTTGAACTCGGTTCCATTGTCACTCCTGATGTGCTTGATCTTCACACCAAAGTTGGTTGAAGCCCTCGAGGAAAATCGTTTGAAGATTTCCTGCACTTGATTTTTGTAAGTAACAATGTGTACCCAAGTGTAACGAGAGTAATCATCAACAATAACAAAGCCATATAGTGATGCTTCATTAACGATGCCTGAATAATGATTGGGACCAAAGAGGTCCATGTGAAGCAATTCAAGGGGCGAGTAGTGGTCATGATAGTCTTCGCCGGATGCTTGGCCTTGGTCATTTTTCCAGCTTCACAGTTCGCATAAGTGATCCTTGAGGAATTTGACCTTCTCAATGCCAATGACATGCTTCTTCTTCGCAAGCGCAGTAAATTCCTCATGCCCGCATGACCAAGTCGTCGATGCCATAGCCAGCCTTCTGAAGCTTTTGCAAGTAGACACACGACTGGTTGTGGTCCTGTGGAAAAATCAACAATATACAAGTCTCCTCTCCTAAAGCCTTCGAAGACTTTGGAATTGTCAGCTTCCATAATCACAACACAACGATACTTGCCAAAGATAACAACCATATCAAGATCACAAAGCATTGAGACCGACATGAGGTTATATCCTAAAGACTCAACAAGCATGACTTTGTCCATGTGCATGTCCTTAGAGATAGCAACCTTACCAAGTCCCAATACCTGACTTTTGCCTTTGTCAACAAAGAGGATATGCTTCAGATGTGACGGTGATAAGGTAGCATCCATCAATAAATTCTTGTCACCAGTCATGTGATTTGTACATCCACTATCGAGAACCCACTCGCTGGTTTTGGGTTGATCATCCCGCAGATGAATTAGTACAACTTACGATCTCATATACTTCATAAGTGAAGAATATGATATCAAGTTCATCGGATGAATTTCATCAATCAAGATACGTATAAGCAAGATGAGGACGTGTGAAATGAAAGTTCATTTCATCATGATTAGCTCAAGGCCCTTTCGTGCAATTTGTCGTGCCCCAAGCAAATTCTTCAGACGTTAATGCACGCCCTGAGACCTGACCCCGCAGAAGAGATTAGTTCTTTTTCTTTACCACCCACATCTGAAGGGGTGGCAAAGAGTTCATCATTCTCATGAGCACCATATGAGAATGGTGGCATAGAGGCCAAACCATTTCGTTTCACATAAGAGGGGTTAGGGTAAGTATATGAATAAGGCAGAAATTCTTCGAGGACTTATGAACATATTGGTTTGAAGAATAATGCACATATTCATAGCCCTTAGCTCTACCTCATGCAAACAGAGTTATTAGCACGATGATAATCATATGAGGACTTTGATCCTTTTGAGGAATTTGATCCACGTGAGGAATTTGGTCCGTATGAGGACTTGGATCCATATGAAGAATTTGGTCCATATGAAGAATTTGATCTGGGGTTCCTTTTCTTCACAGGTGGTGTCATGAGGACATTCACTGAATACTTTCAAGGCACTTCTTGGGAACCCAGATTTTCTTCATAGGGGAACCGCTCTCGCAGCTTAGTGCCAACATATCTAGCAAATACTTCACCATTCTGATTTTTGAACATTTTATAGTTTGAGTCGAATGACTCATCAATGTAATGAGGAAATTCACATGTAAAACCAGATAAGGTAGATGGATCAATCGGAGGTCCCTTTGCAGCAACCCATGAGGTTTTGGGGTACCGCCAAAGCTTCCAAAGATGCTCCATCGGCATTTAATTTCCTCTCAAATGCGATACCCTCTTTCCTAGGGTTTCTGTTGAGGATATGCTTTTAAGCACATCACAAAGAGTCTCGATGCCCTTTGAGGCTTTTGTACATGCCTGTCATGTACAATTCCTTCAATCCTCGCATCGTCAAGGATACTAGCAATGTCCTCAGATGAGGAATTAGTGATAGCCGAGGCAGGTGAAGAATTTGTAACAGATGAAGCATTTGAACATTCAGGTGAAGAATTAGCAGATTCACGATCAATGCACTTTAAGCATGGAGGAACAAATTCTTCTTGAGAAGCGCTGATTTGTTGGGCAAGTAATGAATCGCGCTCCTTCAAGATCTTCATAACTCGCTCTTAGCTTCTCAAGATCTTGCTTTCTTTGAAGAAATTCATAAGAAAGTTTCTCATGATCGATAAGAGAGTGTTATGATGACCTTGAAGGTTATCAAGCTTAGACCGAAATCTCTCAAGATTTTCAATGTGGCTTGAGTGCGATCCATTTCTTCACCTAACATATCATCACTCTTATCTAGAATGTTTTGAACCTTTTCAAAAGCCCTTTGTTGTTTTATAGCAATCTTAGCAAGTTTAGAGTAGCTGGGCTTGAGATCCTCATCGATTCATTTTCACCGGATTCGTGAGGAGGTGAAATTGAGTACCTTGGCACCTTTTGCCATGAAGCAATAGGTGGGAGCGTAGTCATCGCTTTTCCCTCATCAGGTTTGTCGGTGGAGCCGGTTTTCAAGGTTGAAGATGGACTTGCTAACATAAGCAGTAGCAAGAGCCAGACTAGCCACACCAGATTCGGATTCTTTAGACTCCTCCTCTTCCTCATTTTCCTCAGATTCAGCTTCAGAGTCCATTTCCTTGCCAATGAATGCCCGAGCCCTTTTGGAGCTGCTCTTCTTGTGAGAAGAAGGTTTTGAGGATTTTGATGATGAAGATTTTGATGATTTCTTCTTCTTCTTCACGTCATCAGAACTGTAATCCTTGTGTTTCTTCTTTCTTAAATCATTTTCCCACTGAGGACAATCTTGGATATAGTGACCAGGTTTCTTGCATTTGTGGCAAAGTCTTCGCTTATAGTCACTAGATGAGGAATCACTGCTTCTTGAGGATTTTCCAAAGCGACCACGCCTTGAGAATTTCTGGAATTTCTTCACGAAAGGTTAGCTCCTGGCCAAATTCTTCAGATCTCCAAGGCTACTACCGTAGTCTTCACTCTCAGATTCAGATTCAGCCTTGGCCTTCGTGGCACGTGCTTTTCCATAGCCGTAACCATAGAGATCTCTTTTCAGCAAGTCGAACTCGTGAGTATTTAGCCTTCGAGGATATCAGCAGGATCAAGAGACTTGTAGTCACTCGTTCTTGTATCATCGCAGCGAGTGTCAAATGAGGAATCAAGCGATCATAGCAATTTCTTCACCACCTCATGGTCGGTGATGTCGGGCACCTAGTGCTTGAAGCTCATTTGAGATGTCGCGAGGCGATCGAAGGTTTGTTGAACATTTTCGCTTGTCGAGTCTTTTGAAGCGGTTGAAGAGATTCCAAGAACATCAACTCGAGAGTCACGCTGAGTTGAAACACCTTCATTTACTTTGGACAAATTCTGTCCCGTATGAGTTTGGCAGATTCCAAAGCACTCACTCTTCCATATTGACCTTTGCTCGATGGCCACATATGATATTCTTCGCTTGAGAATCGAGTTGCTTGAATCTCTTCACATCAAGATCATTCGTAGAATGTGTGACCGAGGAAACACCTTTTGTCACAACATACCGTAGATCGTTGTCAATTGCTTCAAGATGCATTCGCATTTTGTTCTTCCAAGAGGGGTAGTCCGTCCCATCGAAGGTAGGACACCGCTGAGACCTTGATCATACCTGCGGTCGACATAACTAAAACCTGTGTGGTTAAACTAAATCACACGTAACAAGGGAGTACCTTGCTCGATACCAATTGAAAGTGCGTTATATCGACTAGAGGGGGTGAATAGGCGATTTTTATGAATTCTTCATCGAGGAATTTGCTGGTGAGGAAATTCCTTAGCGAAGAAATACTTGCAGCTGAATAAGTACTCGTAAGTAAGCATAACAGATTACAAGCATAGTCATCATGATGAAATGAAGACAAACACAGAGTACGTAAAGCGTAATCACAGGATAACACAAGATGAAGACAAACAGATCAAGAAATTGAACCGAGGAAATTGAGAAAGTCTTCAGCCAAAGTCTTCAAACACAGATATGACAAACACTCAACACAGTTATGAGGAAATGAAAGGGTTGAGGAAATAGAACCAGATAGGTTGGTGAAGACAATGATTTGGTAGACCAGTTCCAACTGCTGTCTCAGTTGTACGTCTGGTTGGAGCGGCTGAGTATTTAAACTCGAGGACACACAGTCCCGGACACCCAACATCGAAAGCACGCAGCTCAGACACCAAGTCCTCACCGTATTCTCCTTGAACTAAGGTCACGCAGACCTCATCCAATCACTGTGGTAAGTCTTCAAAGCGACTTCCAAACCTTCACAGACTTGGTCACTCGGCGATCCACAATTCCTCTTGGATGTTTCTAGACCTTGACGCCTAACCGTCTGGAAGAAGCACAGTCTTCAAAGGTAAAAGCGTCGGATCCACGCAGGATCAATTTCTTCAAAGGATGCTCAATCACTTTGGGTTTGTTGGGGTTTGGTTTTGGGTTTTTCCTCACTTTTGGGTTTTTCCTCACTTGATGATTTTCGCCAAAGTCCTCGTGAGGATGGGTTGCTCTCAAATGACAAGTGTCAAGTTCTCTCGAGCAGCCAACCAACTAGTGGTTGTAGGGGCGGCTATTTATAGCCTAGGGAGCAGCCCGACATGATAAGACATAAATGCCCTTCAATGATATGACCGTTAGGTGGATAAGATATTTTGGGACAGTGGGCGCCAAGAACACAACAATGGTCGGAAATTTGACTCTCAAATTCCTCGTATTATCATGTTCCTCATAAGGTAGGCAATTCGCGACAAAGCGAATTCCTAACTCCTCGCCGTAACAAATTCTCAAGGATCGTAAGAGCTTCGTCTCACATCAAGAAATTGACTGAATCGTATGAGATTTCCAAAAGCTTCACTCAAGGGTTTGGTAGGTGTAGGATTTTGAGTTGAGCATCAAATGGAAATTTTCCTTAGTATTTCCTCGACCCCTTTAACAAAGACGGTGTTTCCTATGACTCAAGAAAGATAAAATGAAACTACGAAAACAAAAGTCTTCACGCTTCATGTTCCTCAAGCCGAATACCAAGTCTTCGTGATCACACCAATTTCTTCACTTTCAAAGTCTTCGTAAAGTCTTCGTAATATCAAAGTCTTCAGATGAAGAACTTCATTTTTAGGGGTCGACTTTCTCTCAGAATATCAAACTCCTCATAGACTTATAGACCTGTGTACACTCACAAACGCATTAGTTACTTAACCTATAAGTCTTCAATACACCAAAATCACTAAGGGGCACTAATGCACTTACACATAGCACTCACACTTGTCTTGAGCATTTTAGAGTATCCACTTCAAGTTGTCTATGTACCACGTAAGCATCCAAGAAGTCCATAACCGAGGACACGGCTATTCGAATAGATCATGATAACCCTACAGGGGTGTACTTCTTCACACACGCCTCGCCACTTACCACCATGTACACGCTGCGTGTATCTCGGCAACCTTCAAGCGAAGCTTTGGCGAGGAGTCGGCCACGACCGACTAACCACACAAGACTCTAGCCTGTGTTTATCGCCTATTCGGGTTCCATCCGCAAGGAGATCCGCCGGGTGTCACCACGGCCCCAAATGATGTGTGCAGGTTCCCGAGCCCACCATCCGGTGCCACTGCACACCAGGCCACATGTGCCTAGTCTATCCCAAGCCCACCCTGCCGGGTGCCACTTGGTAGAAAAATAGCACTACCTACAAACACCAGAAACTAGTCGCGACTCCTGGACAGAGATCAAGTTGGTTAATAAGTCGAGAGGGGTCGAGTTACCGGAACCCAATGTGTGGTAGTATAGAGTCATTAGACAACATACATAGAACTCAGAGCTTAAGGACGGTTCCAGTGAGACAACCCACCATGTACTCCTACATGGCCTCTCACCGCTACCTTTACCAAATCGTGTTCACACCCTTCACTCTCAGCATCAGAACATATCGTAACACTCCAATTCATTCCCAATGAATTAGACCTGACACAACTCTAAGCAATAGCAGGCATAGCATGGTAGGAACACAACATGGCTCAATCAACTCCTACACATGCTAGTGGGTTTCAAATATTTACTGTGGCAATGACAGGTCATGCAGAGGAATGGGTTCAACTACCGCAGCACAAAGTAGCAGATGAATTGTTGTTGTCCTAATGCAATAACTGAGAGCAGGAGCCAGAGAGTAGGATTGTATCGGAATGAACAAGGGGGTTTGCTTGCCTGGTAAATCAACAAGGGAGGCACTGCTTCACAGACAGGTACTCTCGAGCACTCTCTAGAGCTGGACCTATCGAGAAGGGACGGTGCCAACAATCAATACACAAGCATATGCAACAATATGATGCATGAACATGGCATGTAGATGTGATGCTGTTTGGGCTAATGCAACTAGCATTCAGTTTGGAAGAGGTCCATTTGAACCAAGAGTTCAAATGCAACTCCAAGTTAAGCTCTTATATATGCCATTATAGTGTTTCACTTATACAGAAGGTATAAGTTGGTTTTTCATGCATGAAACTGGTACATATGGATAGATTGCATTTTTCTCATAATTTTTCATATATAAATTATTTCAATCTGAGCTACGGTTGAATTTCTATGATTTTTAGAAGTTTATAACATTTTCTGGAATTTCCTGAAAAGAATAAATCCAGAAAATTGCATTCATCGTCAAGATTGAGTAAGCATGACGTCGAGAAGTCAACTGCGATCGACTGTCAAACCTGACGTGTGGGGTCCACACGTCAGTGTCATAGTTAGTTAACAAAGTTAATTAGTTGCTAAACTAATCCTAAACTAAAAAAATTAGCAGGGTCGGGCCCCATATGTCAGCGTCACAAGGGGGGCTTAGTTAACGGGGGTTGACCCGGTCAAACCCGCCGACGTCTAGCCGCCGGCGAGGCCGAACGTGGCGGAGGGCTCGGGATCGTCGCTCCGGCGACCATTTGGGCGGCGGAGACCACGAGCTAGGAGCCAGCGCTCGTCCGCGTCGTCTAGAGTAAGTGGAAGAGGCGGGGACGGCCGGAGCTCACCGGAGCGGAGCTCGGGCGGCGGCCATAGTTCGGTGGCGTGCGGGCGCAGCATTGCGAAGCACGGCAGTGGATGCGGAGGGCCTCTATGGCCTCCTGGCGTCACCAGGAACACGGTGACGCGCGCGGGAGTGGCTGGCTCACTCGCCACCGTGGCGCCATGGTCGGCGGGCGAGGAGCTTGCGGCGCGTTGGTTGAGCTTAGCTAGACGGGCAAACGAGCCGGGAGGAGGGGGAAGAAGTAGAGCTCACGGCGGATCCAAATAAGGCGCGCCAGTGAGCTCGGGAAGCATTGATGCGGCCGGAGCGTTGCCGGTGATCTCGGGCGCCGGGTGATTTAAGACGATGGCGATGGCGGCGTTCCAGGGCCTCCCGCATCGCGTGGCTCGACAGAGAGGTAGCCGGCAATGTGGCGGAGCTTCTGGACACGACGGAGGGGCGAGGGGACGGCGGGGAGCTGCGGCGGCGGCAGCGTTTCGGGCGCGGGGAGAGGGAGAGGTCTAGGGGAGGAGGGAGAGCGAGAGAGAGTGAGAGTTGCGGGGCGGCGCTGGGCGCTCAAGCGAGGCCAGACGAAGAGGGAGAGGGCAGGCAGTAGTTGCCGGAAAGCGCATGACATGCTGGGCGTGGCGGGCGACCACGCCTGCCTCTGGGCGCGAGAGGGGGACAATCTGGCCGCTACCGGCTGGGCTTCAAGATGAGCCAGGCCAGCAAGTGGCCCAGGTAAGTCTAGGTAAGGGTTTTCCCCTTTTTGTTTTCTTTTCTATTTTTCTGACATTTGTTTTGATTTAAAAAAATACTAAATCATTTAATTAACTTATGCCAATTTTTGTAGGGGCTAGTGGTATTATTCCAGAGCTCCTTAATAAGTGGCATAATTTTTGGACAATATTTTATATATATAACAATATATATCCAAGGCAAATAATTACTGCATTAATTCCAAATGCCCAAAATAATTACTTATGGACTCCTAAAAATATTGGTTTGATTTTTATCTCTGTCCAATATTTTCAGAGAGCAACATGAGCATTTTCTTGGACCTTTTTGGAGCAATTTTTATTTGATCAATTTCCAAAAAGATTCAAAGGGTTTCACAAATCCTCATTTCAATTTAAATGGAATTTAAACATGATGCACAAATGACTAGCTAGTCTAGGTCATACCAGAACTTGGGATGTGACAGCTTAGGCCGGTTTCACGTAGACTTCGTGGCCCTCCGCAAGAGGAAGGAGGCTTAGGGCGGTGACGATCACCCTTGCCGCTTGCTGAAATGCAGGAGGTACTTCGCCACGGACGAGTAAGTCTTCTTCTCTCTCTGCTCCTCTACTTCTTGGTTCTTCCAGCTGACTGTGACCTTTCAGGGCCCTTCCCGCCGAATTCGCGGAGACGGCCACAGAGACATCTCCCCAAGCTCCGTCTTATTTGCCGGTCCTTGGTGTGTCGGGCTCAAGCATCACCCTCATCAATCAGCCGGTCGGAGAGGTGACCCGTTCAGCTGAGCGTCCCAAGCCTGTGCGCCTGCTGTCTTCCCTTCACGAGTTCTCCCGGGGCACAACCAGCTTGCCCTGTGCTCCTCCCTTTATCATGGATGGTGACTGGTTGAGGTTGATCTTGAGCTCTTCTTCTGGGGACGGACCGGCGCCAGGCCCTGGTCCTGGCGAGGCCCGTCCGGCTATTCTTCGGGCGCCAGCCCCCTGCCCTACGGGAGCAGGCGCGCCGCCGCGGGGCCCTCCACATACACCAGCAGCAGAGGGGGACGTGGAAGATGTGCTAAGGCGTGCTCGCGAATGCCGCGCCCTTTGTCAGATTTCGGGTTCCGGCAGACCCTCTAGGTTCGAACACTGGGGTGCGCACGGAGATTTCGCCCTCTACCTACCTGCACCTCGCCGCCTCGGTAAGATCTAAGCTATGAAAGGAACAACACAAGAGACACAGGGTTTATACTAGTTCGGGCCACCATTGTGGTGTAATACCCTACTCTAGTTTGTGGTGTGGTGGATTGCCTCTTGGGCTGGTGATGAACAATACAAGGAAGAACAGCCTCGCGAGGGTCTGTTCTTGGCTGGTGCGATGAAATGCTTGGGGGAGTTCAGTCGCTCTCTCTCTGCGGATTAGGATGCTGGATCCAGCCTCTCTATTTCTCCAGATCCCTCTACCCTGTGGGTGGCTAGTCCTATTTATAGGCAAGGGCCCTGGGCCTCTTCCCAAATATTGAGCGGGAAGGGCGCCAACAATTGGCCATTTTGAAGGGGAACATCTAGTACACTTATCCTGACTAAAGTTGGTCCTCGCCTGTCAAAGGCTCTGGTGGTGACGCCGGCTTGGGCTCCACAATGACTTCCTTCTTGCCGTTGCGACGGTCTTGGTCTTGTTGCACCGAAGCGGATGCCTTTGCTTGTTGCCTGCGCTTGCTCCCTTTGCACCAAAAAGGAAAGGAGGACACTACGCAGGCTGGCGCCCGCCTGGCGCCCTTGGTCGTCATGGCTTGCGTCATGGGCACCTCGTGAGGTACCCCGCCATGATCTCTCCGCCTCCTCGCGAGCCAGCCTGGCGAGGCTGTGCCTGAGGAAGCTCCCTGTCGTCCGCCCCGTGAGGCTTGGCCCCTCGCGAGGGTCTTGAGTTTGTGTTGATGAAGATGGGCCATGCTGGGCCCCCCTTGAGCCACGCCCATGAGCCGAGCAGTAAGTCTGCAGGTACCCCGTTCCCTGCAACACCGACAAAGAGCCCGGGCCCAGTCGTGGACTTGGGCTGAAAGCGAGAGAAGCGAAGGGGCAAGTCTGCGGCGCCATGGTCCTAACAGCCTGCAGCCTTGGGCGCCACGTGGCGGTTGATTGGACGTGGGTGTCTTAGCAACTGCGCGAATCAACCAAAGAGCGGCGTCTGTCTAGGCTTTGCTTCCCCCGGTCATAGCTCAGATCCCCTTTCTCGCGCCTTACCTACCTGGCTCTGAAATCTCCAGATCTACATCGACCGCGTGCCCTAGCAAGACATGGCGCCTCGCCAGACCCCGGCCGAAGCTTGGTACTCAGCCGCCTTGGACTCGCCGAATGTGTCGGAGGAGGGCCTCGCCCGGGTGCGCCGGATGGTGGCGGCGCAAGGCATCGACGGAGCAGAGGTGTTCAAGGCCGGCTCCGCCCTTCCCGAGGGCCAAGGGAGCACCTTCTATCCACTCTTCGTGAGCCCCATTGCTACCGGTCTGGTGCCTCCCTTTTCTGAGTTCTTCTTCTCTGTCCTCCGCAACTACAAACTGCAAGCTCTCCACCGCCACCCCAACTCTGTTCTTCTTCTGGCGATCTTCGCCTACTATTGTGAGGCTCACGTCGGGGTGCAGCCTCAAAGTGGCCTTGCTTGCCACTACTTCTCCCTCCGGACCTCTCGTGGTTCCGTCTCCGCATGCGCGAGCTTTGTCGCGTATGGCAGCTCCAATGCCATCTCGAAGCCCGGGAAGAGGATTGAGGGTTTCAGGAGCAAATGGGTCATGGTAGATGCTGGGCGCATCCACCCTCGGCTGAATCTTCCCATGGAGCAGCCTATGCCCATCCACGCTTGGTCTCGTGTGGAACTTGTGGATCCCCGCGCGAAGCCGGTGCTGGAGAAGATGAATGCGGATCTACGGCCGAGCAACATGGCGGCGGCGAAGCTGACTAGTGCATCGCTCCTGAGGGAGTTCCTGGAGCATCAGGTGGCCCCGCTTCATCAAGATTTCTTCATTTGTGGAGGCCCCGCCGAGCCCCGCAGCCTTGGCCGACGAAGATCTGGCCGCGGTCCTCAAATCTTTGGTCGAGGGAGACGTGGCGAGGCTGGAGGGCGCCCCTGTACCCTTGTTCCTTCGAGACGATTGGGAGCAGGCGGTGGAATCCATGCCCGCCTTTAATGGGGACGACCCCGTGCCTGCGAAGGTTCCTGAGGACCCGGCGGCCCTGGCGACGGTGAACGTGTCCTCCGGCGATTCCAGCGAAGAGGAGGAAGAAGAAGAGGAGCGGGAAGTGGGGCCTGACTCCGAGGCAACCGACGGGGAGTCGAGAGCGCCTCCCCAAGACAGGTCCCGCGCTCTCCGCCTCTTGCCGAGCGACGACGACGAGGATGGCGACGAGCGGGGCGGCGAGAGCTTGCCCCCGATCCCAAAAAAGGACAGGACTGGGTTGGTCCTCCGCGGGTCTGCCCCGGCTCTGAGGCGATCCACAGACGTGCCTCCTGCTCCCGGGCCTCCTGAGGCTGATCCCTGCAGCCGGCTCTCGGGCTTCAAGTATGGCCGGAGGCTGCTCGAGCTCGCGAGCGATGACCAGTAAGTGCTTGATCCTTGTTTTATTCCTTGCTTTATCGCTGAGGCTTGATATTCGTATCTCTTTGCCAGGCTGGCGCGCGCGGCGAAGAAGCTGAAGGGAGCTCCTGAGGCTCTGTTTGGGGCAGCGCCTTTGCCCGCGAAGGAAGGCGACGGCAAGACACAGGCCTCTCCTGCCCGGTCATCCTCGCGAGGCCTGGTGGAGCTGGCTGGGGCGAGCTCAGCCCCCATGGCCCAAGCGACTCCTGAGGTGTCCTTGCTTGATGCCACCGCCACAGCTGTTGGGGCGCAGCAGGTCCCGCCTCAGGATATTGTGGTTACACTGCCGTCCTCTCCACCTACTCCACCAACTGCTGTCTCTCCGACTCCTCCCACTGTCCTGGATCGTGCTTTTGCTGAATTGGACACGCTGCGGCAAGATCTTCTGGGCGCCGACCCTTGCTTGGTGGTCGGGCGCTTGGAGCTGGCCTCTGGCTGGATTCGCTCTGACGCTTCGATTCGAGCGGCGCTGGTTCAGGCCTCGACGGCTTGCGACAAGGTGAAACAGGCCGTCCTTGGGGCGAAGGCTGCTCGCGACGCTTCCTTGGGAGAGGTAGCCGATGTCCGAGGTCGCTGCAAGGCGCTGGAAAGCGAGCTGCAGGGCCTGCGGGACCATCTTGCCAAGGAGGCCCGCATTCGCCAAGAGAAGGAGGAAGACATGAAGGCTCGTGAGGCGGCCGTCAAGGACCGGGACGCCAAGCTTAACAAGCGCTGTGACCGCCTGGGTGCGCTAAAGCAGGAGTTGGAGGCGAAGGAGGTCGACCTGGACTGCAAGGCGCGGGTTCTTGCCGAGGACCGCGAGGCCTTCACGGAGATGGAGGTGAAGGCTCGCACCTTGTTGAGGACGCTTTATGACAGCGGCCTGGAAAGCCCTCTGGCCGGCGCCGAGGACGGACCCGCCAAGCTGCTTCCCTTCCCGATCCGCGCTCTTGTAGATGTCACCCTTGGACTTGGCCCTACGGCTGAGGCCGAGGCGCAGTGTCCTGCCTTCAGATACCGACGCGGGTCCTTACCCACGTCTACCTTCGCGATCCCAACGTCGACCTCGACAGCCTGCTGGAGCCAGCGAGCGGCGAGCTTGCCGCTGCCGCTGCTGAGGCCGTGAAGGGTCGAGCGGAGGCTCTGCTGTCGAAGTTCTGGGCCTTCAGCACCAAGCCGAAGCGAGGCGCTGCCGGTCCTGGGGCTTCACGAGGCGAACCCGCTCCACGCAGCTCCGCCGCCAACAAGTGACTCCGCTGTGGCTCTGCTCGTTCCTCGCAACATGCATCATGCCTCGGGAGGCGTTTAAACTTATGCGTTTGGTGTTGTGATAACAGTTATGGACTGTAATATTTTCTTTTGAATTCCTTGAGATTTATGCTTTTCCTTCCTACTTGCTTATGTTCTACGCCGGGCAGAGGCCGCCCCTCACACCTCAACCGCTGCTAGCCCCGACCGAAACTAGGACGGGACCAAGGAGTGAGGGGCTACGTGACAAGTTAGGCTCCTGAGTCGCGATGCTCAGGAGTCCCCCTTGGCGCACGAACAACAAGTAGGGAGGTGGGATGTGTGGGTGAATCTACCATTCTACGTCTGCAGAGCCCGGCCCCGCACATACCTCAACCGCCATTAGCCTTTTGGAACTAAGGAGTGAGGGGTACGTGACCAGTTAGGCTCCTGAGTCGCGATGCTCAGGAGTCCCCCTTGACGCTCAAACGGCCTTCAGACCTTGGCTCCGCCGAGGAGAGACGCGGCGACAAACCAAGCCCGAGGGGCTGGCTGGGTGGCGACGTCTGGGCGTAACCAGGCGTAGCCTCAGTGCTCAGCCCCCTCAGGCGGCACTCCCGAGGGGAGGCATTGCGATGAGGCCGGACATCGAGCTCTGGGCTCCCCGAGGTTGATGCGGCCGGGCCACTCGCTTGTTTATCACCAGCGCGGAGCATAGCGCTTCCGTATGTGTACGGGAATAGCCGCTCCTCGGCAATGTCGTCAGCCAGCGCGGAGCATGGTGCTTCCATTAGTGCATGGGAGGGGGCTCCCCTCCGGGAGGAGCCCCCAGGGCGTGTACAGCCCCGCCCTAACACGTGGCTGGAACGGTAGGGCCTGACGAGGTGTATCTGGGCACCCGTGAGCCAGCGTGGGACTGACGAGGCCCTACCTCAAGGCGGGTTGCGCCTGGTACTAGGCCTTAACTTGTGATGTGTTCCTGCAAATTTGGTTAGATGCCCACGCTCTACGTCCTCAGGTCCCTGCCCTCGAGCGGGTCTCAACCGTCGCTGGTATGCCAGGTCGCGATGCCGTGGACAAGGCCAGAGGGTGAGGGCTGGAGAGCCAGTAGGAGCCATGAGTCGCGATGCTCATGTACCCCGTTTAACGTGCAAGCGGACGAAATGAAGGAAGAAGAGGTGCCGTGGACAGGCATCAAATAACAATCATGATGGGTCGGACGCATGACCTGAAATAAACGCAAGAGGGGTGCATGCCGCTGGGTCAGGCCCGAGCGACTTGGGGATGATGTAGCCCGAGGGGCGCCCCCACAAAGTAAGCTAAGAACACGAAGTAAAAGGGGTACACGCCGCAGGGACGGACCCACGCGGCCTGGGAATGATGCAGCCCTGGGGGGCGCTCCCAGCTGGAAATGAAACTTGAAGGATGTCACCTGATAACGTTGAGGACGAAGGGATGTTGAACTAGTGGACGCCGTGGCCTGGGGAAGCCGACCTTCACGAGCCCCCAGGCCCAGGAGCCTCGGGAGGCTCCGGAGGCGCTGGTGGCTCCTCGCGGACCATCTCCATCTCCGCAGGACTGCGGAACGCCTGGCCTCTTGAGCCGCCAGGATGCTCCCCATGAGGCGCTGGTACGTGGCGGCCGCATTCGGCATGCCGTTGGGCATGCAAACGTAGCTGTGGGGTGGGCCTTCGCAGCGCCCCGCGCGTGAGGGCCAGAAGCGCTCCTGAGAGGCGGCTCGGTTGAGCCCTGGTATGTCAATGCAGACGCGCAGCCCACAATCCTTGCCTGGATGGGGAGCTACAGTGGGTAAGCGGCGGCTGCCACTCATGACTCTTGACTCCTGCAACTCCTGCGTGATCTGACTGACGAACTCCTGAGGGTTTGGCCGTCCTTGCCTTGCTCCTTCCTGAGGGAAACGTGCTGAAGCACGCCTGGGTGGTTCCCAAGCGCCTCCCTCGTGACCTTGGCAAGGTCGGTGGCCCTCCAGGAGAGAGCCCCCGAGCCTTGCTCGAGGAGGGCGCCGGGCGCGCCTTCCTATGTGACAGAAGGCGGTGCCCCCTGAGGAGGCGCGGACCCTGAGGGGCCTGCCTCCCGAGGGGTCGGGCGTGGCGATGTCTTCTTCTTCTTGGGAGCGGTCTCAGGAAGCCTCACGCTCCTGCGATCTGGGTCTTCAAGTGACGCGGCTTGAAAGGCTCGCCTGTGGAGCACACTGCGTCTCTCTCTTCACAAGGCACCGTGATGACTCGGCCGCCTCCTGGCATCTTGAGGACGTTCTAGCCGTGATGAGTCACGGCCATGAACTTGGCCAGAGCTGGGTACCCGAGGATGGCATTGTATGGCAGGCGAATATGGGCGACATCGAAGTCGATGAGCTCGGTGCGGTAGTTGTCAAGCTCCCCGAAGGTGACAGGAAGGCGGACCTGCCCAATCGGAACCGTGGAGCCATCGGTGACTCTGGAGAAAGGCTTGGTTGGCTGAAGCTTATTGTAAGGCACTTGTAGATTGTTGAATGTCTCTACGGACAGGACATTGAGCCCTGCTCCGCCGCCGATGAGGGTCCCGTGACTTGCACGCTGGTCGATGATTGGGGAACAAAGCATTGGGAGGACTCGCGTGGTCACAAGACTTGAGCTGATCCGCCGAGCTGAACGTGATGGCGCATGCCGACCACCGAGAGGGCGCGTGGCTTCGAGCTTGGGAGGACTGCATTCACTTCGCAGCGCGAACTGCTTGAAGATGCGCCGAGGCTCGTCTTTGGAGCTCCGCCCAGATGCAAGCGATCGCTGCGGCTCCTGGATGCCCCCAGCCCCTCGCCCCGATGATGGTCCTTGTTTCTCCTTGGCTGCGGCGGCAGAGGAGGGAGGCCTGCGTTTCCTTGCGGGCGATCCTCGCGAGGCTGATCCTGCCAGCGATCCTCGCAAGGTCGGTCGCGCCACCCTTGGCGAGGGCCATGGTCTTCCCAGCGTCCTGTGTTTCTTCCTCCTCCTCGGCCGTAGCCTCGATCGTTGCGGTCGGGGCGTCGGCCGATCCTCCCTTCTAGCACGGCCCGGAGCTCTTGACATTCGTTTTTGTTGTGGGTGTGGAGGTTGTGGTACACACAGTACCGGCTGCCCTTGGACGACTCGGGCTGGTATCTGCCCTGCTTGGTGTCTGGTTCTGCCGTGAGCACGACAGCCCCCTTGCGCTTCACGTCCTTGGCCTTGGATTTCTTCTCTTCTGTGTCTGCGGCTGGCAGCTCGAGGAGGGAAAGGCGCCCTTCCTCAGCCCTGGCGCACTTGGTTGCCGAGTTGAACAGCTCCAAGGAAGTGCACAGATCTTCATGCATCGCCAGCTCCTCCTTCATCTTGACGTCATGCACACCGTCGGAGAAGGCAGAGATGATGGCCTCCTCGCCACCTTGGGAATCTTGAGGCGCATGCTGTTGAAGCGCTGGATGTACTTCTGTAGGGTCTCCCCTGGCTGCTGCTTGATGCGGCGCATGTCGCTCACGGCAGGAGGCCGGTCGCGAGTACCTTGGAAGTTGGCGATGAAGCGGGTGAGCATCTCGTCCTAGGAGGATATCGTGCCAGGAACCAGGTTCAGGAGCCAGGTGCGGGCTCCGTCCTTGAGTGCCATGGGAAACTAGTTCGCCATGACCTTTTCGTCCTCGTTGGCGGCTTCGATGCCCAACTCGTAGAGCTTGAGGAACTCCGCAGGGTCGGCCGTGCCGTCGTAGCGAGGAGGCAGGTCTGGCTTGAACTTGCCGGGCCACGCGACGCTGCGTAGCTCGGCGGTGAAGGCGCTGGCAGCCTGGCCGTGGGCCAGGAGGCCTTTGGTGATGAAGAGCCTGGTCTTGCGGGTCCCCATGCGCTGTAGCTGGGAGCAGCGCGGGGTCTTGGCGTGCTGGAGCAGGAGCGTGGTCATGACGAGCCGGTGCAGGGATCACTCGGGCAGCCTCTTGGGGGCAAGGGACTTCTTGGCAGCTCTTCTCTTGTTGCGCTGGCGCCGGACGGAGCGGGTTCCGCCTAGGGGCCATGCGCCTTGGCGCCAGGGCGCCTTCTTGAGGGGGAGGTGGCTGAGGTGCCCCCGGAGCTTCATCGCCCGCGCAGGGCGGGGCGCGGTGCAGCGAGAAGGACGGCGCAGGGGAGTGCCGCTACGGCGCGGACGAGCTCGGTGACGCGGTCGAGCCACTCTTCGGAGACGTCATCGACAGGGCGGTAGCGCAGGAGCTCGTTTGCCGTGATGAGCGCAGATCGAGCCTCCATGGGCGCGGGGAGCGCGCGGGACGAAGAACCAGTGGGGGCGAGTGAAGGAGTAGCAGCATGGCCGTCTCGCCTCACGGACGGATGCTGGGACGATGCTTGCTGCTTGTTCCCTGCCGGGCCGGTGGCGGCGTTGACGGCAGGCGACGGGGAACGGCGGGGACGGCCGCCGACGGGGGCCGTCTGGGCGACGCGGGAAGCGAGAGCGGCTCGGTGCTCGGCGTGGGCCCGACGAGCGTCTGACATGGATGCGGTGGTCGGTGAAGAACAGGGCGGCGGAAGACAAATTCTGGCGCACCCCTACCTGGCGCGCCAAATGTCGGATTTCGGGTTCCGGCAGACCCTCTAGGTTCGAACACTGGGGTGTGCGTGGAGATTTCACCCTCTACCTACCTGCACCTCGCCGCCTCGCTAAGATCTAAGCTATGAAAGGAACAACACAAGAGACACAGGGTTTATACTAGTTCGGGCCACCATTGCGATGTAATACCCAACTCTAGTTTGTGGTGTGGTGGATTGCCTCTTGGGCTGGTGATGAACAATATAAGGAAGAACAGCCTCGCGAGGGTCTGTTCTTGGCTGGTGCGATGAACTGCTAGGGGGAGTTCAATCGCTCTCTCTCTGTGGATTAGGATGTTGGATCCAGCCTCTCTATTTCTCCATATCCCTCTACCCTGTGGGTGGCTAGTCCTATTTATAGGCAAGGGCCCTGGGCCTCTTCCCAAATATTGAGCGGGAAGGGCGCCAACAATTGGCCATTTTGAAGGGGAACATCTAGTACACTTATCCTGACTAAAGTTGGTCCTCGCCGTCAAAGGCTCTAGTGGTGATGCCGCTTGGGCTCCACAATGACTTCCTTCCTGCCGCTATGACGGTCTTGGTCTTGTTGCAATCTAAATGGATGCCTTTGCTTGATACTCTTGCGCGCTTGCTCCCTTTGCACCAAAGAGGAAAGGAGGAGATCGCACGGGTCGGCGCTCACCGGGCGCCTCTTGGTCGTCATGGCTTGCCTCATGGGCACCTCGTGAGGTACCCCGCCTTGATCTCTCCACCTCCTCGCGAGCCACCGACGAGGCCGCGGCTCGAGGAAGCTCCCTGTCATCCACCCCACGAGGCTTGGCCCCTCGCGAGGGTCTTGAGCTTGTGTTGATGAAGATGGGTCGTGCTGGCCCCCCCTTGAGCCACGCCGCAGGCCGCAGGCAGGCAAGTCTGGGTACCCCCGTTCCCGGAACGCCGACACCCTTTCTCAAGAACTTCTCCATGGGGCGACGACCGCGGTGAACCGGCTCGGGGCGGAGCTCGCCGGCGAAGATGCGCGTCTTGGGACAGAAGGTTTGCACCTTGCTGAGGAGAGGCGCAAGCTGAAGGTAGCCGTTGCCCTCGCGCGTCATCAGCGTGACCTTGACAATGCGAAGGCTGAGGCGTCGCTGGCGGCCTCGCGAGAAGTTTGCTCTCGAGCCGTCGAGGAGGCCCTGGAAGCAGATCGGTGGCGCAGGGACGCAGAGGAGCATGCATGGGAGCTCCAAGCCTGGAGCAACTCTCTGGAGCAGCTGGTGGAGTTGCGCCAGGCTGCACTTGTGTCGCTGAAGGAGGCTTCCTTCGACTAGGCGGAGCTCCAGAAGCGCGAGGAAGCGCTGTTGCTGGAGGCCGTTGAGCGCAACCTCGACCTTGAGCGGTTGGAGACGAGGGAGCACCTGGTGGCTCGGGCGGAGGATGATCTTGCCGCGCGCAAAGCCGAAGCCCAAGAAGAGGTCGACCGCCGCGTAGCGGAAGCTCGCTCAGGCCTCGAGCATCATTATGAGCTGAAGTTGTAGTTGGTCAGGGCTGAAGCTGAGGGCAGGACCACGGCCCTCAAGGCCAAGCTAGATGAAGTGACGCAGGGTGCGGACGCCTCCGCAGCCGCTCTTCGCGCAGCGCAGGAGGAGCTGACCTCCTCCCGCGCCGAACTGCTTCTTCTCCGGCAGAGGGTTGATGGCGCCGAGGCCACCGTAAGGCAGAACGAGGACGAGATCCGCCGGAGGCGTGTTCTGGAGCACGAGCACGCCCCCATGCTCCGTACGCTCAGGGAACGGGCAAACACGGCCCTTGGCAACATTTGCGAGGCCGCTGCTGAGGAGCCGCACGAGACCAAGTATGCCGGCAACCTCCAGTATTTTGCTGACGTGGTGACGCTCCTGGAGAACCGCGCCTAGAGATCTCGCTGGCTCGTTGAGGAGAGTAGCCGAGCCTTTCTTGGGCGCGCTTTCTCCCGTGTCTTCAGTTATCTGCGGGACAGGGATCCCCACTTCGACTTTGATGCCGCCATCGCACCGGTGCCCATAGCCGTCCGGGGCGACCTGGCGCAGTGGGTGGATGGTCACGTGGACGACCTTGTCAGGGCCTTCACGTCTGATGATGACGGCGTGATCATGGCCGCCGAGGGAGGCGGCGTGGTGGACTGTCCTGGCGCTAGCGCGGGTGTTGGTGATGGTGATGATGTCAGCGACGCCAGCGACGCCTCCGGAGGTGACCTGTATATGAAAGTGCTTACATGTCCGACTGATTGTTTGTCACCGTTGTTTACCCTGTACAAAAGAGGTTCGGGCTTGGCCCTAAAGACTGTGAGAGCATTTTGGGAGGGGAAGCCCCTCATGTAAAGGTTTGTGGTAAATGCCCTAGTATCTTAACACAACGTGTGAGCTTTACGGCCGGCCCGATGTTGGGTCAGCTGGCTCGTTTACCTTTTGACCCTGGTGAGCCCCGAGCGGGGCTGTGGGGGGCAATAGCGCCATATGTGTCTTCTGGGTGAACCCATTGATCCTGCGATAAGAACCTCCGGAGAGGGCGTGGCGATGGCCGTCCGAGCTGTGGACGCGGCTGGCCCGGCCCGGCTCGCGAGGGGCTCGCGAGGGGTGGCAGCTGATGCTAGCTTTGGATGCAAAGCCGAAACCAGAACACCAGAGATTGCTCGAACGAGACTAAACACCCCTTCCCCAAATGCACGCAAGGCTCGAATTCAAATCCAACTTAAATTCAAATCGAAGAAACTTGTCAACAAAGGAAAAGGCAGAAAAGCAAAAGGCCGCGTCCGGCACCTAGTCTAGTCTTTTACGTCTTCTCACCAGCGCGGAGCTAAGTGCTTCCACTAGGCATGGGAGGGAGCCCCAGGGCCTGAGGCCGGCGCTCTTGAGAATCTGGGGCGTGTACAACCCCACTCATTATTACGTGGCAGTGTCACGGGGCGGCGAGCTTCACAGGCACTGGTCCTTCTTCACAGGTACCGGCCATGCTTCATATCGCCAGATGAGGGCCCCGCCTTGCGCCACACTCTATCGCCACTGACAGCGGCCGGAGACCAAGGACGATGCCAGTGGGTAGAGCGGTCGCCAGCGGTTCCCCCGACGACCATGGGTCCTCTGCCGGGGGCAGACCCTGAGGCACCTCCCCGGCAGAGGGCCTACCTCCTGAGAACATCTTGCACCAAGCGCCACGGGGACGAACCCGGATCTCGGCCCCTCTCCTGCAACCCCCGATGCCCTCCTCCTGAGGGGTAAGAGGCTGCAGCGTTGGGGCCGCCACCTGTTGCAGCGACCTGTACCTCCTGTTGAACATGGTTAGCATAAGCTTGCTCCTCGGGAATTAACAGTACCAGATAGTTGTTGCCGCTGGCGCGGTTGTCGAGGCCCTCTTGGGATTCCTGAAAGAGCTCGCTATGGTGTCTCCTCGCCCAGCCTTGGCCCAAGGAACGAGCCATGGTCTTCTTCCCGTGTGCTCTCTTGATCCATCATGCGGGGCACATAAGCTTCTGGGGACGCTGCCCCGTAGGTCTCACAGTATTGCCCCACATGCCACGCAGTCCGGCCCGGGGCATTGTCTTGAGAGTTGTGGCGCGGTGGTCCGCCGAGGCCAAAGGTCACGGCGTGCGCTCCTTCGCCGGCCGGAGACGAGATCCGTGTGGCTTGCCGCCTGGTGTTGCTGTCCAAGTTGGCGTCGAGTAGGCCCTGGAGCCCGCTTGAGGTTGCATGAGCGAGCATGGGGTTGCCATACGGCACGCTTTGGGCCAGAGGTGGCAGCTGGACGCAGAAAGGAGGTGCTCCCAAGGCGGCAGCGTCCAGGAGCTCGGCCACCCGCTCCAACAGCACGTCGTGGCTGCCCTCTAGAAGCCGGCACCGTAACAGCTCTCGGGCCACCGTGAGCGCGGCCCTGGAGTTCGCCCGCCCTGCCGGTGTGCGCGCCGCGGGCCGTGGCGTGGCTTGAGGCTCGCCGCCGACCGTACTGCCATGGCGTGAGAGCAGCGCCGTCGTCGCCGCTGCCGCCCGCGCTTACGCAAAGCCTTTTGCGGAGCGCCTCGCCTGAGGTGCAAGGTTGAGGTCGCCCTGGGCTGACGGCATGGCGTGGGCGGGCAACGCCGCCCAGCGGTCGGCATCGGCTGTCGGGTCGCTTGACATGGAACGACGAGGCGACGAAAAGCGAGGCGTCGGAGGAAGGATTCCGGCGCACCCCTACCTGGCGCGCCAAATGTCGGATTTCGGGTTCCGGCAGACCCTTGAGGTTCGAACACTGGGGTGCGCGCAGAGATCTTTCCCCTACCAGCTCACGCGTGAATGGATTGCGAGGGATCTAAACTAGGAATGATGAACAACACAAGAGACACGAGGTTTATACTAGTTCGGGCCACCATTGTGGTGTAATACCCTACTCTAGTTTGTGGTGTGGTGGATTGCCTCAGGGGCTGATGATGAACAGTACAAAGAAAGAACAGCGTCGCGAGGGCTGTTCTTGAGCTGGTGCGACGAACTGCTTGGGTGAGTTCAGTCGCCTCTCTCTATCTCTTGCGAATACCTCTCCCCTCTCTCTGTGGTGGCTAGTCATATTTATAGAGGGAGGCCCTGGGCCTCTTCCCAAATAATGAGCGGGAAGGGCGCCAACAATTGTCCATTTTGAAGGGGAACATCTAGTACACTTATCCTGACTAAAGTTGGTCTTCGACTGCCAAATGTTCTGACGGTGACGCCGTCCTGGGCTCCACGATGACCTACTTCCTGCCGCTCTGCTGGTCTTGGTCTTGTTGCACCGAAGTGGGAACCTTTGCCTGATGCCTTGGCCTGTGCTTGCCTCCTTTGCACCAAAGGGGAAATGAGGATATCACACTGGCAGGCGCCCCGGGCGCCCGCCAGTCTCGATCGTCATGGCTTGCATCACGGGCTCCCTCGTGAGGTACCGTGACTTGATCTCCCCGCCTCCTCGCGAGCCTGCCTGACGAGGCTGCTCCTGAGGAAGGTTCCTGTCGTCCGCCCCGCGAGGCTTGGCCCCTCGCGAGGATCTTGAGCTTGAGTTGATGAAGCTGGGCCATGCTGGGCCCCCACTTGAGCCACGCCGCAGGCCGCAGGCAGGAAAGTCTGGGGACCCCCGTTCCCAGAACGCCGACAGCCCTGTTAACCTTCAGCCTGTCTCGTGGATATATCAAGGTGAAAAAGTACAGGGGTCGCGGGCTGGCTTTCGGTCATAAGACCGACTTCTGCTGCATCTAGCAACCACACACTAATATGGCTGATGGATTCTACCTCATGCATCACTTGCTCGAGTACAGAAGGGATAATCAACGCCTTCGCATGTCACCTACTACCAACGACGCCGATATTGTCACCGGCCACAAGCATAGGAAAGACACTGGATCATCGAATCAGAGCTGAGTTTTATCACGTACAGTGTGAACTTGCCCAAGTGATCATGAAGCAGGTCCTCGAACCAACAGGGATGTTCTACCATGGGCCAATCACGCGGGAAGATGTGTGAGCACTGCTACTCGTTCAACGTCTGGACCTGAAGCCTTTCAAGAAGCTTAGGTGCTACCTCCCTGACTATGAAGATTGGACCGCCGACATGGAGGACAGATTGTTGATGACAATGTGTCACTACTGTCTTTTTCTATGGCAAAACTTTGAATTTATGCATGGCGAAACTACGTGATGTAACTATACCGTGGTCCTGAACTAGCGTAGATCCCTCTAGTTAATTAGTTTGGGTATGAGGAACTTCGTCATTTATGTTTACTATTGGTTGCTTGTATTTTGCTAATTATGCTTGTTCGTTTTCTTAAGTACATTATGTTTCATATTATCGTTCAATTCATCAACTCACGATGCAGGTACATCGATCAGAGACGGCGAAGGGCTACTATGTCGTGTACGTTGGGAGGGTTCCAGGGGACTACGACCACTAGCCAGCCGCTCAAGCCCAAGTGCACGGGTACCCGGGTGCTAGCCACACAGGGTTCAACAGCAGAGCCGAAGCAGTAAGTGGTTACTTGAGGTGGACACTCCAACATGAGCAGGGGCGGGACCGCCAGTACTACATATTCACGCTCTTGCTCATGCTGATCGCTCTTCTCTTCTATATCATGGTTTAGATAAAGATGATGAAACTTGTGTGTGTGCCATGACCATGCAGTTGCACTTATTCGAGACATGACATGATCGCACCTGTGTATCGCTGTTTTCGAGATGTGATGATATTTGTGTTGAATGATGATGATGATGGTATGAAGAGACTACTGTATGTCTATGATATGATGAGAATAGTGTATGTTTAGTATGATCTGAAGAAACTATTTTATAGAGCCTATATAAATACAACACAAATATGTAGAGGGTTGCGAATCGGAGAAAGCAGGAACATTAGCAGTAGCACTGGAAAGCACCTAGCAGTAGCGCTGGCTTAGCAGCAGCGCTTCCTCTGAACAAGCGTTACAGATAGTTATGAGTAGCGCTAGTCCAGGAAGAGCTAGTGCTAACAATACTTACCAGTAGCGCTGCCCATAACAGCGCTACTGCTACAACTTAGTTGTAGCGTGGTAGCAGTAGCGCTGGACATAGCGCTACTGCTATGCATATTTCAAGCGCTACTACTAGGGTTTTCCCTAGTAGTGCAAGTATCGAGGGACTGCCGGCTCAACCGCATTCACTGCTGTCGGCGTTCTAGGAACGGGGGTCCCCAGAATTGCCTGCCTGCGACCCACGGCGTGGCTCCACCAGCGGCCTGGTACGTCCCATCTCCACCAAAAAAACACTCAAGACCCTCGCGAGGGGCCAAGCCTCACTAGGCAGACGACCAAGACCTCCTCAAGGGCGGCCTCACTAGGCTGGCTCGTGAGGAGCGGAGAGATCAATGCGAGGGGCACCTCGTGAGGTTCCCATGACGTGAGCCGTGACGACCCAGGCTAGGCGGGCGCCAGCGAGCGCAGAGTACCCGTTGCCTCTTTGGTGCGAAAGGGGCAAGCGCATGCGAGGAGTCCCGAGGCATCAGGCAAAGGTTTCCATATCGGTGCAACGAGACCAAAACCAGCAGGACAGCAGGACGGAGGTCATCGCGGAGCCCACGACAGCATCACCACCAGAGCATTTGGCAGGAGAAGACCACCTTTTGATAGGATAGCTTGTACTAGCTGCCCCCCTTCAAATTGGCTGTTGTGGGATCCCTTCCCGCCTAATATTTGGGTGAGGACCCGGGCCTATATAAATAGGACTAGCCACCACCATAGGAGGCAACTGATCTACGACGGATCATTCGGATCATCCTCAACCACACAAGCTCACCGAGCCCAAGAACACCTCCCCTCAGGAGGTTGTTCTTCCCTTGGACTTGTTCATCCACAGCCTACAAGGCAATCCACCACACCACACTAGAGTAGGGTATTACACCACATCAATGGCGTGAACCAGTATATACTCTTGTGTCCCCTGTTCTTAGAGTTTGACGCGCTGAGCTTTGAGATCATGGTGAGTGAGCGAGCAAGAGAGAGGGAAAGATCTTCGTGCGCACCACAGTATTTGAACCTTAAGGGTTTTGCTGGAACCCAAAATTTGACATTTGGCGCGCAAGGTAGGGGTGCTCTGAAGCCTTCCTTTCGTCGATCCATGCTCCGCCGCTCCACCACATCCATGGCAGACGCGCCGCGCGCTTGCACCGAGGGCCGAGCCGCCCTGGCCGCCCGTGTCGCTCAGACGGCCCCTGTCGGCGGTCCTCCCCATCGTTCTCCATCACCCGCCGCCAACACCGCCACTGGCCCAGTGGGAAATGAGCAGCAAGCATCTTCGCTGCACCCCTCGGTGCAGCGGGACGGCCACAACGCCAACCCGTCGCTGACTCCAGCAGGCTCATCGTCCCATGCTCGTCGTGCGCCCACGGACGCGCTACTCATGGCATGCGAGTTCATGCGCTATCGCCCAGTCGACGACCTCTACGAGGACTGGCTGGACCACATCGCCGAGCTCGTCAGCGCCGCTGGGGGCTCACTTATCCTATCTCTCTCGCTACCTCACCCTCCAACAGCCGTGGGTGACGTAGCCCACGGAGCGCCTCCGCCACCCCCGCACCAAGATGGCGCCCTGGCGCCAAGGCGCGCGGCCACCCGGCGCGCCAAGCCGCGCCGGGCGCCCGCGTGAGAAGAAGGAAGCTGCCAAGAAGTTCCCCGGCCGCAAGAAAACGCTCATGCGCTCTCGGCGCCACCACGGCAGGATCGCGCGCCACCCGCGGTGGCGGTGCGCGGACATGATACGTCTCCATCGTATCTATTATTTTTGATTGTTACATGCCAATACTATACAACTTCCATATACTTTTGGCAACTTTTTATACTATTTTTGGGACTAACATATTGATCCAAAGGCTCAAAGGCAGCCTCCTATTTGTCGCATGTTTTATGTTCCACAGAAACCCCATATCAAACGGAATCCAAATGGGATAAAAACGGCCGGAGAATATTTTTGGAATATTTCGAGAATATGGGAAGAAGAATCAACATGAGACGGTGCCCGAGGTGGGCACGAGGCGAGGCGGCCTTTGCCCCCTGGGCGCGCCGACCCTCGTGGAGCCACACAAAAAGTGATTCTTTGCTCTTCTTCGGCTGCAAGAAAGCTAATTTTCAGAAAAAATCTCGGCGAAGGTTTCAATCCAATCGGAGTTACGGATCTCCATATATATATGAAACGGTAAAAGGGCAGAATGAAGAGCGCATAAACAGAGAGACATATCCAATTTCGGAGGGGCTCTCGCCCCTCCCATGCCATGGAGGCCAAGGACCAGAGGGGAAACCCTTCTCCCATCTAGGGAGGAGGTCAAGGAAGAAGAAGAAGAAGGGGGCTTCTCGCCCCCTCTCTTCCGATGGCGCCGTAACGCTGCCGTGGCCACCATCATCATCACCGTGATCTTCACCAACACCCCTGCTATCTTCACCAACATCTCCATCACCTCCCCCCCCTCTATCTACAGCGGTCCACTCGCCCGCAACCCGATGTACCCTCTACTTGAACATGGTGCTTTATGCTTCATATTATTATCCAATGATGTATTTTCATCCTATGATGTCTAAGTAGATTTTCGTTGTCCTATCGGTGGTTGATGAATTGCTATGATTGATTTAATTTGCTTGTGGTTATGTTGTTTTCCTTTGGTGCCCATCACATGAGCGCGCGCGTGGAACACACCATAGGGTTAGTTGTATGTTGATAGGAATATGTATTGGAGGGCAAGAGTGACAAAAGCTTCTACCTAGCATAGAAATTGATGCATACGGGATTGAAGGGGGACCATTATATCTTAATGCTATGGTTGGGTTTTACCTTAATGAACGTTAGTAGTTGCGGATGCTTGCCAATAGTTCCAATCATAAGTGCATAGAATTCCAAGTCAAGGATGACATGCTAGCAGTGGCCTCTCCCACATAAAACTTGCTATCGGTCTATTTTGCAACTCCTACCACCATTTTCTCACACTCATTATATTTACTTTAGTTGTGTCTTTATCTTAACAGCCCCTACATTTTATTTACGCGCTCTTTATTATCTTGCAAACCTATCCAAAAAACACCTACGAAGTACTTCTAGTTTCATACTTGTTCTAGGTAAAGCGAACGTCAAGCGTTATCGGTGGTCGATAGAACTTGAGGGAATGGTTGTTCTACCTTTACCTCCTCGTTGGGTTCGACACTCTTACTTATCAAAAGAGGCTACAATTGATCCCCTATATTTATGGGTTATCAAGACCTTTTTCTGGCGCCGTTGCCAGGGACTTATAGCGTGGGGTGAATAATCTCGTGTGTGCTTGTTTGCTTTATCACTAAGTAATTTTTATTTGCTGTTCTTAGTTGTTTTCTATCTTTAGTTATGGGTAGGAAACACAAAATACCAAAAAAATTAGTTGTACCCCATCGAACCAATGGTTGAAGAACCACTCAAAATCTATCACACTCTTGAAGCTTATTACTTGGATCATCTTCGATCCCTATGTGCTCGTGTTGAAACCCCAACTAGTTTAGTTGAGGGCAGATCTTTAGATGAGCATGCTTGTTATGTGCGACACTGTATATCTGAAAAAGGGAAACATTTACTGGATCAAATTCATCGTTTGCAGTGCTATGCTTGGAATTTATGTGAAATATATGATGTTACTTGTTGTTCTGAAAACCCTAAGAAACACCTTCCCTACCAATGTGAGTTTATTGATAATGGAATTGTATCTTCATTTGCTAAGGGTGTTTATACTTACTATGATGTTCAACAAATTGAAGAATTTGTTGCTTTTAAGGGTGCCTATGCCAATGCTTCTCTGATTGAAACGTATGATGCTACTCTTTACAAATCTGAAAATTTTGCCATACTTGAATATTGTTATGATAATTATGCTTCTAATGCCTACGTTAAACCATATATTGAGGACTCCTCCGCTGTACAAGAAGAGACTAATATTTTGCAGGAGTCTATGGAAGAAGAAATTGATGAAACTGTGAGCTCATTGGATGAAAAAGATGATGAGGAGAGCGAAGAACAAAAGGAGGAAGAGCGGATTAGCTACCCGCGCCCACCTTCTATTGAGAGTAACTCTTCAACTCATACATTGTTTAATTTCCCTTCGTTCTTACCGAAGGATGATTGCTATGATGATTGTTATGATCCCGTTGACTCTCTTGAAATATCCCTTTTTGATGATGCTTGCTATGCTTGTTGCCATGATGCCAATATGAATGATGCTTATGGAGATGAACTTGCTATAGTTCCTTATGTTAAACATGAAATTTTTGCTATTGCACCCATGCATGATAGTCCTATTATCTTTTTGAATTCTCCCGACTACACTATATCGGAGAAGTTTGCACTTATTAAGGATTATATTGACGGGTTGCCTTTTACTGTTGCACATGATGATTTTGATAAATATAATATGCATGTGCTTTCTGCTCCTACTTGCAATTGTTATGATAGAGGAACTATATCTCCACCTCTCTATGTTTCCAATATGATAGAATTGCAAGAAAATGCTTATACTATGCATTGGCCTTTACTTGGCGTGCATGAATTCTTCTTTTATGACATGCCGATGCATAGGAAGAGAGTTAGACTTCGTTGTTGCTTGATATATGCTACTTTCTGCTCACTACTAAATTACAAATCATTGTTAATTAAAATTGGCTTTGATATACCTTGGGATCCGGGTAGATCCATTACTTGAGCACCATATGCCTAGCTTAATGGCTTTAAAGAAAGTGCTGCCAGGGAGACAACCCAGAAGTTTTAGAGAGTCATTCATTTCTGTTGAGTGCTTTCATATAGTTTAAAAACAATAAATAAAGAGGGGAACCCAAAACTTTTAAAAAAGAAAAGCGGAAGTGATATAGACGAGTGGGGGACGTCCTTGAACATTGTTCATGCCCATGGAAACTTTGTGAATCTTAATTACAGAAACTTTTCAACAAAAATAATTGTCCCCTTGTACAATTCCATTGTATTATAAAAATTATGTTCCAAGGTTTGCCTTTAGGATGTTTACAATGCTTGTTGGTTTGTGCGGTGCAGGACAGGAACTTTGGCTGTAGTGCGTGATTTTACATTTTTTTTACTGGAACGTCAAACGGTTGTGATTCTTTTTGCATTGTCTTTCCATACAAATTGTTTATTTTTCCTAATTTTGGCATAATTGTGCAAGTATCATAAGTATGGTGAATGTTCAGATTATTACAGACTATTCTGTTTTAAACAGATTCTGTTTTGGATGCATAGATTGCTTGCTTTGATGAAACTATCAATTTCTATCAATGGATTAAGCCATGAAAAAGCTATATTACAGTAGACACAATGCAAAAACAAAATATGAATTGGTTTGCAACAGTACTTAGAGTAGTGATTTGCTTTATTATACTAATGGATCTTATCGAGTTTTCTGTTGAAGTTTTGTGTGGATGAAGTGTTCGATGATCGGGAAGGTCTCGATGTGAGAAGAAGGAAGAGAGGCAAGAGCTCAAGCTTGGGGATGCCCAAGGCACCAAAAAATATATTCAAGGAGACTCAAGCGTCTAAGCTTGGGGATGCCCCATAAGGCATCCCCTCTTTCTTCAACAAGTATCGGTATGTTTTCGGACTCGTTTCGTTCATGCAATATGTGCAAATCTTGGAGCGTCTTTTGAATTTAGTTTTTATTTTTCTTTTATGCACCATGATGGTATGAGGTAGTCCTTGGTTGATTTATATAATGCTGCTTGCACTTCACTTATATTCTTTGAGTATGGCTTTATAGAATGCTTCATGTGTGTCACGCCCTCGATGCGGCTATATCTCCCACGTGTTGAGGCACGACTTAGAGGCATAACCGCATTGAAAGCAATGTCGCAAGTGAGGTAATCTTCACACAACCCATGTAATAAATAAGGGAAAGAGATACATAGTTGGCTTACAAATGCCACTTCACATAATACATAAATAAACATCCATCATTCAGAGTACACTCAAGGTCCGACTACGGAACCAAAATAAAAGAAGATACCCCAAATGCTACACAGATCCCCGATCGTCCCAACTGGGCACCACTACTGATCATCTGGAAAAGACACATAGTAACGACCACGTTCCTCGTCGAACTCCCACTTGAGCTCGGTTGAGTCACCTGACCGCATCGCCGGGCACTCGCAACTGTTTTGGGAAGTATCTGTGAGTCACGGGGACTCAGCAATCTCACACCCGAGATCAAGACTATTTAAGCTTATAGGAAGGACATAGTAGTATAGTGGAGCTGCAGCAAGCGACTAGCATATATGGTGGCTATTTCAAAAGAGAGCGATAAGAGAAGCAAAGCACGGACGTGAAGCTAGTAGCGATCAAGAAGTGATCCTGAACTACTTACGCCGACATAACTCCAACATCAGTTCACTTCCCGGACCACCGAGAAGAGACCATCACGGTTACACACGCCGTTGATGTGTATTTTATTTGAGGTCAACTTCGGGTTTTCTACAACCGGACATTAACAAATTCCCATCTGCCTCATAACCGCTGGCACGGCTTTGAAAAGATATTACCCCGCAGGGTGTCCCAACTTAGCCCATTATAAGCTCTCACGGTCAACGGCGATATTCCTTCTACCGAAGACCCGATCAATCTCGGAATCCCGGACTACAAGACATTTCGACAGAATAAAACAAGACCAAAGAAGTCACCGAATGTGCCGACAAATCCCGATAGGAGCTGCACATATCTCTTTCTCAAGGCACACCGGATAAGCGAAGCGTACAGGAACCGACGTAATCCAAGTTGCCCAGGAATGGTCCCGCACGGTGCTCTAGTTTGGACCAACACTCAGAGGAGCATCGGCCCGGGGGTTTAAAATAAGATGACCCTCGGGCTCGCGAAAACCCGGGGGAAAAGGCTTAGGTGGCAAATGGTAAAACCAACGTTGGGCCTTGCTGGAGGAGTCTTATTCAAAGCGAACTGTCAAGGGGGTCCCATAAATCACCCAACCGGGTAAGGAACGCGAAATCAAGGAACATAACACCGGTATGACGGAAACTAGGGTGGCAAGAGTGGAACAAAACACCAGGCATAAGGCCGAGCCTTCCACCCTTTACCAAGTATATAGATGTATTAATTATAACAGATATATATATTGTGATATCCCCAACAAGTAAACATGTTCCAACAAGGAACAACATCTCCATGTTCCAACAAGGAACAAACTTCATCTTCACCTGCAACTAACAACGCTATAAGAGGGGCTGAGCAAAGCGGTAACATAGCCAATCAACGGTTTGCTAGGAAAGGATGGTTAGGGGCTGACATGGCAATATGGGTGGCATGATATAGCAAGTGGTAGGCATCGCAGCATAGGCATAGCAAAAGAGCGAGCATCTAGCATAGCAAAGATAGAAGTGATTTCGAGGGTATGGTCATCTTGCTCGCAATGTTCTCAGAGTTGTCGAAAGCTTGAACGTTGTAAGCGTTCTCAACAGGTTCCTCGCTCACGCATTTCGCCTCCGGCTCTACCCAAAGCAACAACACAAACAAAGGAACCACAATAAATCACGGTGCAATGCACAATCAACATGATGCAAAACATGGCATGATATGCGGGATGTGATATGCAAAGCGTATGCGCGCTCCGGAAGGGAAATGATGAACCAGGCATCAACTTGGAAAACCAAGTATGCCACTGGAAAGATGAGATGATTTCGGTTGAAATCGATATAAAGATCACCGGAATCGGATGCACGGTTTGGAAATGACAAGCAAAACAAGAATGGCACAAATCTGCCATTAACAGCATGATGCCACTTAGCAAGCAACAAGAAATTAAGCTACTGCACCCAAACGTATCAACAAAGTATATGGCAGTGATCTACACAAGATGCTTGACAAAAGATGAGCACTGAGCTTCGGCTAAATCACATCATAACAGGTTCAAACAAGCATGGCAAAAGTGCACAAAATATCAGGCTGGGCATGTCAAAAACAGCATCAGGTTGCAATGTTCTGAGCAGCAAAACCACATGCTACAGGACCTGAAACTAGCAAAACATGGCATAGCATGAATCTACTCAAAGCATAGAACAAAAGTCCCTTAATGACCATAAGCCAAAAAGGATCCTAAAATATAGTAACACCCATGTCAATATTGAAAGTTCCGTTAACAGATTCAGCAACATGGCATGTCAAAAACTGATAACAAGTAGGTATGTTTACAAGCTCAATGCACTCACTACAGAGCCTTAAATGATAAACTAAGAATAAATTCATCAAGAAGAAATGTCATAGAAGACATACATGGCAAGAACAATAACATAGCATAAATGGATCAACTACAACAACCTTGGCAAAATTGAATAACATGTAAACAATCTGCCAGGAAACATTTTATAGCAAAAGTAGAGCTCGATTGACTCAAGCTATGACACTCCATAATTGCAAAAAAGGCATGGATGGATACAGCAAGACATGCTTAACAAAACATCCTTACTGAAGTATCTCAAAATATGCATAGATCTCTCGGTAGCATCAGGTTAACATGGCACCAAAATATCAGCAAAACAGAGCTGAAAACAGCAACATCAGGACACCTACTTTACATGCTTGTGCTAGCCACCACATAGATCACAAAAATACATGGCATACACCCCTGGAAATATGGCATGGCATATTACAAAACACATGTAGGACTCCAATTCATAGGTTGCACACATCAATCATGGAAAAAATAACAAAAGTGCAAGTTCTGATAAAAATCAGAAACTAACATCACATAGCACTCTTCCAACAGCATTTCGGGCATCAAGATGAGTTCAAATGAAAATGATGCAATGAGATTAAATGATCTACTCTTCGACGCGAACATTTTGACATATTATACGGGCAAAATAAATCTACAGATGCAAAGTTACACTCGGTTGAAAATGCAACAAAACATTGGATGCAAAAATAACTTAGAGAAATATTAGGAGGGGGAGAAGTCAACGCGCGGGAATCGAGGCCGGATCGGGCCGGATCGGGCGACGGGCGCTGGCGGGGAGGAAGGAGCTCGCCGGGGCCGGGGCCGGGGCGGCGGCCGGAGGGGCGCCGGAGGGCGGCGGGCCAGCGCTGCCGGGCGGGCGGCAAGGCCCTGGAGGGCGGCGGAGAGCGCGGCCGCTGGGAGGAGCGGCCGGGCGGTGGCGGCGCCTCGGCGGGGCGGCGCCGGGCGGCGGGCGGCGCCTCGCCCGGGAGGCGGGAGCCGGGCGGCGGCGGCGGGCCAGGGCTCGCCTGGCCCCTGCCGGGCGGCGCGAAGGGCGCCGGCGTGGCGACGTGGCGCCCTGCGATTGGCCCGGCGACGGGCGGACGCGTCTGCTCGCCCGGGACGTGTCCGGTGGCACGGAGGGAAAGAGCTAGGGTTTCGGGAATGATCCGGATTTGAGGGGGTTTGCTTAAATAGGCATAGAGGAGCTAGGAAAGTCCAAATGAGGTGTAGTTTTCGCCACACGATCGTGATCGAACGACGGAGAGCATGGGAGTGACTTAGATGGGTTATTGGGCTGTTTTGAAGGGGTGTTGGGCTGTAACTTAAAAGAGGCCTTTGCGAGAGTGCGGTTAACCGTTGGAGTACCAAACGAGCTCCAAATGACCCGAAACTTGAACGGTGGTCTACGGCTTGTATACCAAGGCCACTAGACAAACCTCGGTCCATTTCGAGAAGGTTTAATACCCGCACACGGAAAAACGTAAAAGGGACCGCCGGGGAGATAGGAGTGCCTTGGATTGCAAAACGGACAACGGGAAAAATGCTCGGAACCATGAGACGAACACGTATGCAAATGCGATGCACATGATGACATGATAAAATGCATGACATGGACAAAATGCGAAATGAAGAAAACCCAACCACGGAGGGAATATCATATCACAATGCAGAAAATGGCAAGAGTTGGAGTTACAAATATGGAAAGTTACATCCGGGGTGTTACAACACTCCACCACTACAAGAGGATCTCGTCCCGAGATCTAGGACTGAAAGAACTCCGGATATTCGGAACGGAGGTGATCCTCGCGCCCCGTGTAGCTTCTCGGTCGGAATGGTGTGACCACTTCACTTTCAGGAATTTGATTGACTTGTTGCGAGTCCCGCGCCGGTTTCTTCAAGAATAGCAACGGGTGCTCATGATAAGAGAGATCTTCTTGAAGGTCAACCTCTTCAAGTTGATAGTGCGTTCAGAGTCTTGAAGCACTTGCGAAGGCTGTGACACGTGAAACACATCGCACGCTTGCAAAGTTGGATGGAAGCTCAAGTTGATAGGCGAGATCGCCTCTTTTGCCAATTATCTTGAAAGGACCCACGTATCTAGGGGCAAGCTTCCCTTTGATACCGGGTTGACGAGTGCCTTTCATTGAGAGACGCAGAGGTAGACATGGTCTCCGATTTCAAAAGCCACATCACGGTGCTTATCATCATAATAGTTTCTTCCGCGCGATTGCGCGGCTTTGAGATTCTCAATGAATGACTTGGCACATTTCTTCCGCTTCGTGATCAAGTCATTGCCAAGAAGTTGGCGCTCTGCCTCGCACCAATTGAGAGGAGTACGGCACTTTCGCCATAGAGTATTTCGAATGGGGCCTTGCCCGAACTCGCTTGGAAGCTGTTGTTGTAGGAGAACTTCGGCATATGGAAGACAATCTTCCCACTTCATACCGAAGAAATGACACAAGCCCCGAGCATATCTTCAAGGATTTGATTAACTCGCCGACTTGGCCACTTGTTTGAGGATGGAAAGTCAGTGCTGAAAGCGAATGTTGGTGCCTATGGCCTTCCTAAAAGAATCCCGAACTTGGAGGTAAAGATGCTGCCACGGCTCAAGAGATCAATTGTGGAATGCCGTGCAAGGAGACAATCTCGAGGTGTATAGCTCGCTAACCGAGCTGCTGTGATGGATTCTTTGATCGGAAGAAAATGAGCCACTTTAGTAAGCTTGTCAATGACAACGAAGATAGCATCATTTCCACGCTTGGACTTAGGAAAACCAGTCCCGAAGTCCATCTCGATATGATCAAACTTCCATTCTGGAATAGCAAGAGGTTGAAGGAGACCAGCTGGTCTTTGGTGTTCTGCTTTCACTCTTCTGCAGACATCACACTCATTCACGAATTGAGCAATTTCTCGCTTCATTCGAGTCCACCAATATGACTGCTTGAGATCATGGTACATCTTCGCATTTCCGTGATGAATGGATAGAAGCGAATTGTGAGCCTCGTTCATAATGACTTTTCAGAGATCACCCTTTGGAACCACAATCCGGTCCTCAAAGAAAAGAGTATCTTTGTCATCAACGTGGAAGCACTTGTACTTGAAATGCCCTTGTCGATACCACGCTTCACCTTTTTCACCATGGTATCCAGAAGTTGAGCCTCATGAATCTGATCTTCCAAAGTAGGAGAGACTATGAGGTTGGCAAGAAAGCCTTGAGGAACAACTTGAAGATTCAGCTATGGAAAGCTTCACAGAGATCCGGCCGAAAGGGCTTGAGGATTAGACTGCTGCGATAAGCCTTCCCGCTCAAAGCATCTGCAAAGACATTGGCCTTGCCCGAGTATATTCAATACTTGGGTTGTACTCTTGAATCATTTCGACCCATCGAGTCCGCCTCGAGGTTGAGGTTGGGCTGAGTGAAAATGTACTTGAGACTCTTGTGATCGGTGAAAATGTCCACTTTCCTTCCCAACAAGAGATGTCTCCACGTTATCAATGCATGGACAACTGCCGCCAACTCAAGATCGTGAGTGGGGTAGTTCTTTTCGTTGGGCTTCAACTGGCGAGAGGTATAAGCCACAACTCTCTTCTCTTGCATTATCACAAAGACCGAGACCTTGAAGAGAAGCATCACGTAAAACTTCAAATGGCTTGGATTCATCAGAGGAGTCAAGACAGGAGCTGTGACGAAGTTTCTCTTTGAGGGTATTGAAAGCAACATCACAATCGTGGAGACCGTACATACTTCACATGCTTCCGGAGGAGGTTGGAAAGAGGCTTTGCAATCTTGGAGAAATTCTCAACGAATCTTCGCAATAGCTTGCAAGACCAAGAAAATCATGGAGCTGCTTGACATTCTCGAGGAGGTTCCCAATTCACAATTGCGGACACCTTCCTGGATTAATAGCGATGCCCTTGGCGGAGATGATATGACCAAGATAAAGCACTTCATCGAGCCAAAATTCACATTTGGAGAACTTCGCATAGAATTGATACTCTCTGAGCTTGTCTAGTACCAATCGCAAATGTTTGGCATGATCCTTCTTATTCTTGGAGAAGACCAAAATATCATCAAGATAGACCAAGACGAATTCATTGGTGTAGGGATTGAATATGAAGTTCATCATCCGAGAGAATGTTGGAGGAGCATTGACGAGGCCGAAAGACATGACAAGATATTCATAAGAACCAAAGCTTGTTCAATGTTGTCTTGGGAATATCTTGTTCACGAATGCGAATCTGATGATAACCCATACGAAGGTCAAGCTTGGAGAACATCATAGCACCTTTGAGTTGCTCGAAAAGCTCATTGATGTTGGGAAGTGGATACTTGTTCTTGATTGTCTTCTTATTCAATGGACGGTAATCGACGCAAAAGTCGGTCCGTGCCATCCTTCTTCTCGGACAAAAAGAACACCACAACCCCAAGGAGATGAACTCGGTCCGATCAAACCCAGACGCTCTTGTTCATCGAGCTGCTTCTTCAATTCCTTCAGCTCATTAGGTCCAAGCTTGTATGGACGCTTGCAAACGGGTTCAAAGGCCGTGCTCAAGATCAATAACGAACTCAATCGGGCCGATGAGGAGGCATACCCAAGCTCTTCCGAAAGACATCTTGGTACTCACAAACGATCGAATCGAGAGATAGCATTCAGTTCACCCTTCTCATTGAGAGAAAACAACCGAATGGTTTCATCACGAAGCGGCATAGATGATCACATCATTAGAAGAGTGAGTCAATTGAATTTCCCGGCAGCACAATCAAGCCGAGCTTTGTCTGAGAAAGCCATCCATCCCGAGAATAAGATCAATATCCGAGTCACCAAGAACAATTGGTTTAGAAAGAAATCTATAATCGCCCATCTTGATAGAAACATCATGAACTATTGAGTTGGCTCTCATTCACTTCGCCGGAGAAATAACACCCAAAGGTTTATCTAGGTAAGACCAAGAAAAATCATTCTTTGCAAAGAACGATCTTGACATGAAACAATGCGATGCACCAAAGATCAAATAAGACTTTTGCAGGAATATCATTAATCGGAAGATTACCCATTATCACATCGTAAGATTCCTCCGCTTGAGCTGCATTCATCATATTCACCTTGGCAGACTTGGGATTATGCTTGACCACCGCATTGCTGGAAGATTTCACAGAGGAGGAGGCGGAAGACGCCTCTGGTTGAAACACTTGTTCGCATAGTGACTTTTCTCACGACATTTGTTGCAAGTCACCTCGTGAGAGCGGACGGTGGTAAGGAGCACTTGACCTTGGAGCTTGAGAATTAGACTTGTTCTCGATAGCTTGGGTTGGGTGGGTGGGAAGTTCCACGGCCACCGAAGTTCTTCTCACGATAAGGCCGATTTGACGGAGGAGGAGGAAGGTAAAACTGGCCGCTTAGCTGCCACTTGAGAGGAAGAAGAAGACCGAATCGCATCCCCGATTCTCTTCTTAGAGGCCTCACATTTGAGCTGGGCCGCTTCTTGCTTCAATGCCATGTTGTAGAATTCATCATACTTAATCGCTCAAAAGCACAAGAGCTAATTGCAGATCTTCTCTCGCACCACCTCTGAATTGATAGATCATACTATTTTCATCGTGCACGCCTTGCTTAGCAAAACGAAGCGAAGCTTCGAACTGGATATTGTATTGATAGATGTACATGTTGCCTTGCTTGAGATTGCGGAACTCCTCACGCTTGCTCTCAACAACACTTTTCTAATGTGATGAGCTCTGAAATCACGGCGGAACTCATCCCTGTAATGACACGACCTCCTCTCGAATCTTTGTATTGCCGGGTACCACTCAAGAGCCTTGATCCTTGAGTTGAAACGATGCAAACTTGACAAAGTCCTCGTGTCCGACATTGCTACAATCAAAATGCTTGCAGATGTCCACTAACCAATCGTCAGCCGTCTGTGGCCTCGGCTACGTAAACCGAAAGACTTCGGCTGATTAGCGAGGAACTGACTGAGAGTAGCAAAGTGCTGCTGATTGTTGCCTTGACCTTGATTGCCTTGATTGCCTTGCCCCTGAGTACGTTCTTGCAAGAGCTGCAAAATCATCTGAGCATTGGCATTGGTGGCTGCCATGATAGCTTGCCGTGCCTCCGGAGGCGGAGGTGGAGGTGGAGGGTCTGACCGATCCCCATCATTGCGATCCGGATTCAGACGCTGTTGGCGGAGCCATCCTGAAGAGGGTGACATCCGTTAGTCCTTTGATAGACAAAAGATAAGTAGAATCAACAGATAGAAATTGCAACATATAGTCTTCACAATAAACATTCGAACAAGAATGAACGAATGAATTCCAAAGTTAATCATCACACGTCCATTAAGGTGAGAAGCCACTTAGATAAAGATATGGAAACAACATCTGTCTTAGAAACAAATCGAGTATCACAACTGAAAACAAAAGGTTGGCTTCTAGAATGAGCGGAACAAACACATGATAGAGATTTCGCCCAAAGTGTTCGTGGTGGGGCCCACACGGACACGACGTGATAGCGCCGTCATGAATGACAAACAAGACGCCCCGAATCAGCATAGCCAAGGATTCTTTAAGACGCCTCACGCGACCAATCAGAATCGACCGTGAATGGGCGGACCACTAGACGTTGGACCCCAATCTCAAATCATACATCCGTCGGAAAGATATCCCGTAAGCTACTAGAATTCCCACCTATAAACTCCCGAAACTTTCTGGTTATGCAATGTGGTGTTGGGGATACAGGGGACACAAAATATATCACCCAAACTAACAATACCTAGATCCAAATTGTATCCATCCGTCAACACATAACCAAGAAATCCTCGGAAATCGTGTACCTCGACCTTGAAAAACATCCGTTATACAAGTTATGGCAATACTCCCTTTTCGCCTCGATCTTTGGGCTATCGTGGTTATCTCACCAACAATCGCACAAAAGAGATTTCGATGTCGGCAAAACTCAGGTATTCCAGAATCTAACGATAAAATTGTGACGACAACACCTCGGAGCTCAACTCCCCGGACACCGCCACAACCCCTAAATGTCGAGGCACCAAGAACAATGTTCTCGCCACAAAACCATCGGAACGATTCCAAGATACCCACGTGATCCTAAATTTTTTTAGTGAAATTTGAGGAGAGAAGAGTCAAAACACTACGTCAGGATACCTCACAGAGCGATTTAAGGACTGGAAGTAAAAAGAATCCTACTCTTCGATATATATAATCCTAAGACTCAAAACATTTTTCCATTCTAGACTCAACAACGCCAAAGAAACAATCAAGTAGGGGCTCCTAAGTCGGGAAGGCTCGATTACCAACTTGTCACGCCTCGATGCGGCTATATCTCCCACGTGTCGAGGCACGACTTAGAGGCATAACCGCATTGAAAGCAATGTCGCAAGTGAGGTAATCTTCACACAACCCATGTAATAAATAAGGGAAAGAGATACGTAGTTGGCTTACGCCGCCACTTCACACAATACATAAATAAACATCCATCATTCAGAGTACACTCAAGGTCCGACTACGGAACCAAAATAAAAGAAGATACCCCAAATGCTACACAGATCCCCGATCGTCCCAACTGGGCACCACTACTGATCATCTGGAAAAGACACATAGTAACGACCACGTTCCTCGTCGAACTCCCACTTGAGCTCGGTTGGAGTCACCGCACCGCATCGCCGGCACCTGCAACTGTTTTGGGAAGTATCTGTGAGTCACGGGGACTCAGCAATCTCACACCCGCGAGATCAAGACTATTTAAGCTTATAGGAAGGACATAGTAGTATAGTGGAGCTGCAGCAAGCGACTAGCATATATGGTGGCTATTTCGCAAAAGAGAGCGAGAAGAGAAGCAAAGCACGGACGTGAAGCTAGTAGCGATCAAGAAGTGATCCTGAACTACTTACGTCAGACATAACTCCAACACCGTGTTCACTTCCGGACTCCGAGAAGAGACCATCACGGTTACACACGCGTTGATGTGTATTTTATTTGAGGTCAACTTCGGTTTTCTACAACCGACATTAACAAATTCCCATCTCGCCTCATAACCGCTGCACGGCTTTCGAAAGATATTACCTGCAGGGTGTCCCAACTTAGCCCATTATAAGCTCTCACGGTCAACGAAGGATATTCCTTCTACCGGAAGACCCGATCAATCTCGGAATCCCGGACTACAAGACATTTCGACAGCAATAAAACAAGACCAGCAAAGCCGCCCGAATGTGCCGACAAATCCCGATAGGAGCTGCACATATCTCTTTCTCAAGGCACACCGGATAAGCGAAGCGTCTGAACCGACGTAATCCAAGTTGCCCAGAATGGTCCCGCACGGTGCTCTAGTTTGGACCAACACTCGAGGAGCATCGGCCCGGGGTTTAAAATAGGATGACCCTCGGCTCGCGAAAACCCGGGGAAAAGGCTTAGGTGGCAAATGGTAAAACCAACGTTGGGCCTTCTTTGGAGGAGTCTTATTCAAAGCGAACTGTCAAGGGGGTCCCATAAATCACCCAACCGTGTAAGGAACGCGAAATCAAGGAACATAACACCGGTATGACGGAAACTAGGGTGGCAAGAGTGGAACAAAACACTGTGCATAAGGCCGAGCCTTCCACCCTTTACCAAGTATATAGATGTATTAATTATAACAGATATATATATTGTGATATCCCCAACAAGTAAACATGTTCCAACAAGGAACAACATCTCCATGTTCCAACAAGGAACAAACTTCATCTTCACCGCAACTAACAACGCTTATAAGAGGGCCGAGCAAAGCGGTAACATAGCCAATCAACGGTTTGCTAGGAAAGGATGGTTAGGGGCTGACATGGCAATATGGGTGGCATGATATAGCAAGTGGTAGGCATCGCAGCATAGGCATAGCAAAAGAGCGAGCATCTAGCATAGCAAAGATAGAAGTGATTTCGAGGGTATGGTCATCTTGCTCGCAATGTTCTCAGAGTTGTCGAAAGCTTGAACCTCGTAGCGTTCTCAACAGGTTCCTCGCTCACGTACTCGCCTCCGGCTCTACCCAAAGCAACAACACAAACAAAGGAACCACAATAAATCACGGTGCAATGCACAATCAACATGATGCAAAACATGGCATGATATGCGGGATGTGATATGCAAAGCGTATGCGCGCTCCTGAAGGGAAATGATGAACCAGGCATCAACTTGGCAAACCAAGTATGCCACTGGAAAGATGAGATGATTTCGGTTGAAATCGATATAAAGATCACCGGAATCGGATGCACGGTTTGGAAATGACAAGCAAAACAAGAATGGCACAAATCTGCCATTAACAGCATGATGCAAAACAAGAATGGCACAAAACTGATAACAAGTAGGTATGTTTACAAGCTCAATGCACTCACTACAGAGCCTGAAATGATAAACTAAGAATACATTCATCAAGAAGACATGTCATAGAAGACATAAATGGCAAGAACAATAACATAGCATAAATGGATCAACCACAACAACCTTGGCAAAATTGAATAACATGTAAACAATCTGCCAGGAAACATTTTATAGCAAAAGTAGAGCTCGATTGACTCAAGCTATGACACTCCATAATTGCAAACAAAGGCATGGATGGATAGAACAAGACATGTTTAACAAAACATCCTTACTGTAGTATCTCAAAATATGCATAGATCTCTCGGTAGCATCAGGTTAACATGGCATCAAAATATCAGCAAAACAGAGCTGAAAACAGCAACATCAGGACACCTACTTTGCATGCTTGTGCTAGTCACCACATAGATCACAAAAATACATGTCATACACCCCTGGAAAGATGGCATGGCATATTACAAAACACATGTAGGACTCCAATTCATAGGTTGCACACATCAATCATGGCAAAAATAACAAAAGTGCAAGTTCTGATAAAAATCAGAAACTAACATCACATAGCACTCTTCCAACAGCATTTCGGGCATCAAGATGAGCTCAAATGGAAACGATGCAATGAGGTGAAATGATCTACTCTTCGAGACGAACATTTTGACCTATTATACGCGCAAAATAAATCTACATATGCAAAGTTATACTCGGTTGAAAATGTAACAAAACATTGGATGCAAAAATAACTTAGAGAAATATTAGGAGGGGGAGAAGTCAACGCGCGGGAATCGAGGCCGGATCGGGCCGGATCGGGCGACGGGCGCCATGGGAGGAAGGAGCTCGCCATGTGGCCGGGCGGCGGCCGGAGGGCGCCGAGATGGCGCCGGGCGGCGGCGGCAGCGCCGGGCGGCATGGAGAGCGGCGGGCCTGGGAGGAGCGGCCGCCGGTGGCGGCGCTACTCGGCGGGCGGCCGGCGGCGGGCGGCGGCTCGCCCGGAGGCGAGAGCCGGGCGGCGGCGGGGCTGGGTTCGCCTGGCCTGGCCTGGCCGCGCGAAGGGCGGCGCGGCGGGGCGCCGTGGTGCCTGCGATTGGTCAAGGCGGCGACGGGCGGACGCGTCTGCTCGCCGGACGTGTCCGGCGGCGCGGAGGGGGAAAGAGCTAGGGTTTTGGGGGAATGATCCGGGATTTGGAGGGGGGTTTGCTTAAATAGGCATAGAGGGAGCTAGGAAAGTCCAAATGAGGTGTAGTTTTCGCCCACACGATCGTGATCGAACGACGGAGAGCATGGGAGTGACTTAGATGGGTTATTGGGCTGTTTTGAAGGGGTGTTGGGCTGCAACTTAAAAGAGGCCTTTGCGAGAGTGCGGTTAACCGTTGGAGTACCAAACGAGCTCCAAATGACCCGAAACTTGAACGGTGGTCTACGGGTGGTATACCAAGGCCACTAGACAAACCTCGGTCCATTTCGAGAAGGTTTAATACCCGCACACGGAAAAACGTAAAAGGGACCGCCGGGGGAGATAGGAGTGCCGGATTGCAAAACGGACAACGGGAAAAATGCTCGGAACCATGAGACGAACACGTATGCAAATGCGATGCACATGATGACATGATAAAATGCATGACATGGACAAAATGCGAAATGAAGAAAACCCAACCACGGAGGGAATATCATATCACAATGCCGAAAATGGCAAGAGTTGGAGTTACAAATATGGAAAGTTACGTCCGGGGTGTTACAATGTGCTTCGCTTATATCATTTGAAGTTTGGATTGCCTGTTTCTCTTTACATAGAAAACCGCCAGTTGTAAAATGCTCTTTTGCTTCACTTATATTTGATAGAGCGTGGGCATATATTTTGTAGAAAGAATTAAACTCTCTTGCTTCATATTTAGAGAGATAACAGGAAATGGTCATTCACATGGTTAGTCATAAAATCCTACATAAAACATGTAGATCACTGAATATGACATTTGATTCCTTGCAGTAGTTTTGCGATATAAAGATGGTGATATTAGAGTCATGCTAGTGGGTAGTTGTGCATTAGTAGAAATACTTGTGTTGAGGTTTGTGATTCCCGTAGCATGAACGTATGGTGAACCGTTATGTAACGAAGTTGGAGCATGAGGTATTTATTGATTGTGTTCCTTATGAGTGGCGGTCGGGGACGAACGATGGTCTTTTCCTACCAATCTATCCCCTAGGAGCATGCACGTAGTGCTTTGTTACAATGACTAATAGATTTTTGCAATAAGTATGTGAGTTCTTTATGACTAATGTTGAGACCATGAATTATACGCACTCTCACCCTTCCATCATTGCTAGCCTCTTCGGTACCGTGCATTGCCCTTTCTCACCTCGAGAGTTGGTGCAAACTTCGCCGGTGCATCCAAACCCCGTGATATGATATGCTCTGTCACACATAAGCCTCATTATATCTTCCTCAAAATAGCCACCATACCTACCCATTATGGCATTTCCATAGCCATTCCGAGATATATTGCCATGCAACTTCCATCCTCATCATATACATGACTTGAGCATTCATTGTCATATTGCTTTGCATGATCGTAAGACATCTAGCATGATGTTTCATGGCTTGTCCGGTTTTTGATGTCTTTGCTGTGCTAGATCATTGCACATCCTGGTACACTGCCAGAGGCATTCATATAGAGTCATATCCTTGTTCTAGTATCGAGTTGTAATATTGAGTTGTAAGTAAATAAAAGTGTGATGATCATCATTATTAGAGCATTGCCCCAGTGAGGAAAGGATGATGCAGACTATGATTCCCCCATAAGTCGGGATGAGACTCCGTACTTTACAAAAAAATAAAAGAGGCCAAAGAAGCACAAATAAAAAAAGAGGCCAAAGAAGCCCACCAAAAAAATAAAAAATATATAAAAAAGAAAGAAAAAAATGATAGAAGAAGAGAGAAGGGGCAATGTTACTATACTTTTACCACACTTGTGCTTCAGAGTAGCACCATGTTCTTCATATAGAGAGTCTCTTGAGTTATCACTTTCATATACTAGTGGGAATTTTCATTATAGAACTTGGCTTGTATATTCCGATGATGGGCTTCCTCAAATGCCTGAGGTCTTCATGAGCAAGAAAGTTGGATGCACACCCACTTAGTTTCTAGTCTGAGCTTTCATACACTTATAGCTCTAGTGCATCCATTGCATGGCAATACCTACTCCTCACATTGACATCGATAGATGGGCATCTCCATAGCCCGTTGATAAGCCGCGTCGATGTGAGACTTTCTCCTTTTTGTCTTCTCCACAGAACTTCCACCATCATATCCTATTACGCCTATAGTGCTATGTCCATGGCTCACGCTCATGTATTGTGTGAAAGTTGAAAAGGTTTGAGAACATCAAAAGTATGAAACAATTGCTTGGCTTGCCATCGGGGTTGTGCATGATGTGAATATTTTGTGTGGTGAAGATGGAGCATAGCCAGACCATATGATCTTGTAGGGATAACTTTCTTTGGCCATGTTATTTTGAAAAGACATGATTGCTTTATTAGTAGGCTTGAAGTATTATTGTTTTTATGTCAAAAGATAGACTATTGATTTGAATCACTCGTGTCTTAGTATTCATGCCATGATTAGATACATGATCAAGATTATACTAGGTAGCATTCCACATCAAAAATTATCTTTTTTATCATTTACCTACTCGAGGACGAGCAGGAATTAACCTTGGGGATACTGATACGTCTCTGTCATATCTGTAATTTTTTATTGTTCCATGCCAATATTATACAACTTCCATATACTTTTGGCAACTTTTTATACTATTTTTTGGACTAACATATTGATCTAGTGCCCATTGCCAGTTCCTGTTTGTTGCATGTTTTATGTTTCGCAGAAACCCCATATCAAACGGAACCAAAACGGGATAAAATGGATGGAGAATATTTCTGGAATATTTAGAGAATATGGGGAAGAAGAATCAACACGAGACAGTGCCCGAGGTGGCCACGAGGCAGGGGCGCGCCTGCACCCCTGGGCGCGCCCCTGACCGTCGTGGGCCACCTGTAAGGCGGTTGGTGCTCTTCTTCGGCCGTAAGAAAGCTAATTTTCAGAAAAACATCTCGGCGAAGGTTTCAATCCAATCAGAGTTACAGATCTCCATATATATACGAAACGGTGGAAGGGCAGAACGAATAGCGCAGAAACAGAGAGAGACAGAGAGACAAATCGAATCTCGGAGTGGCTCTCGCCCCTCCCATGCCAAGGAGGCCAAGGACCAGAGGGGAAACCCTTCTCCCATCTAGGGAGTAGGTCAAGGAAAAAGAAGAAGGGGGCCTCTCTCCCCCTCTCTTCCGGTGGCGCCAGAACGCTGTCGTGGCCACCATCATCATCACGGCGATCTTCACCAACATCTCCATCACCTTCCCCCCTCTATCTATAGTGTTCCACTCTCCCGCAACCCGCTGTACCCTCTACTTGAACATGGTGCTTTATGCTTCATATTATTATCCAATGATGTGTTGCCATCCTATGATGTCTGAGTATATTTTTGTTGTCCTATCGGTGGTTGATGAATTGCTATGATTGATTTAATTTGCTTGTGGTTATGTTTCTGTCCTTTGGTTCCCATCATTTTAGCGCGCACGTGGATCACACCATAGGGTTAATTGTATGTTGATAGGACTATGTATTGGAGGGCAAGAGTGACAGAAGCTTCTACCTAGCATAGAAATTGATGCACATGGGATTGAAGGGGGACCAATATATCTTAATGCTATGGTTGGGTTTTACCTTCATGAACGTTAGTAGTTGCGGATGCTTTCTAATATTTCCAGTCATAAGTGCATAGAATTCCAAGTCAGGGATGACATGCTAGCAGTGGCCTCTCCCACATAAAACTTGTTATCTGTCTAGTAAAGTAGTCAATTGCTTAGGGACAATTTCGCAACTCCTACAACCACTTTTCCACACTCATTATATTTACTTTAGTTGTGTCTTTATCTAAACATCCCCTACTTTTTATTTACGCGCTCTTTATTATCTTGCAAACCTATCCAAAAAACACCTACGAAGTACTTCTAGTTCATAGTTGTTCTAGGTAAAGCGAACGTCAAGTGTGCGTAGAGTTGTATAGGTGGTCGATAGAACTTGAGGGAATATTTTTTCTACCTTTAGCTCCTCGTTTGGTTCGACACTCTTACTTATCGAAGAGGCTACAACTTATCCTATACTTGTGGGTTATCAGGATAGCAAGGGCACGCTCCGCCTCTACAAAGGGCCCCGGTGGCCACAGCAGGCTGCCGCGCCTTCACCCCAAAGCTGCGTAGCGTCGTCTGGCCAGGCAAGTTCAAGCTAGACCTGCCTCCTCGCTGTGACGGCACCCCCGATCGTGCGGAGGTCTTGTAGCTCTACAAGCTGAGCATCGAGGCGGCTGAGGGAGTCCTGGACTAAGGGGTCCTCGGGCGACCGACCTGTTAGCCGTGGGCCGGACTGATGGGCTGCAAAGATACGAAGACCAAAGACTTTACCCGTGTCCGGATGGGAATCTCCTTGGCATGGAAGGCAATCTTGGTGATCAAATGTGTAGATTTCTTTCTTTATAACCGACCTTGTCTAACCCTAGATCCTCCCGGTGTCTATATAAACTGGAGGACTTACTCCGGAGGAGAGATGTTCATTACCAAACTCATACATGCTTGACTTCTAGGGTTTAGCCATTAAGATCTCGTGGTAGATCAACTCTTGTAATACTCATATTCATCAAGATCAATGAAGAAGGAAGTAGGGTATTACCTCCATAGAGAGGGCCCGAACCTGGATAAACATTGTGTCCCCTGTCTCCTGTTACCATCGACCTTAGACGCAGAGTTCGGGGCCCCCTAACCGAGATCCACCGGTTTTGACACCGACATTGGTGATTTCATTGAGAGTTACACTGTGACGTCGACGGCAGGATCAATGGCTCGCCTTGTTCTCAAAGACAACATCACCTCCGGAGGAGCACTGGCCCCAGGCCAAACCCTCCGGCTGGGCGGCTTTACCAAGACCGCCCGTTCGGTCGTTAAGCCAACGATGACCTCTCGGGTCATCGAAAATCCTCTCCGTTTCGAATCCGAACTCGCCAAGCAGATGGATCCGGTAGAGTTTTCGTCTTTGAACGAGCTCCTCGATCGCATTGCCGTCCTGGGGATCGCCATAGATTACGATCGGATTGGGCTTAAACCCGATCAGAGAGAAATCAAATCTCCACCAATCACACACCAGATAGCGGTAGTCATGGAGCAAGACGATGACCCCTCCTCTATCCCGAGGACATATTATGTTCGGATATCCGACCCTGAAGAGCCGGACACCCACCGTCGAGAAGATGTGACCTGCCTTCCGAACATAGAATCGGATGGCGGGCCTAAGCAATCAGCAGAAACTCTGGAGTACGGACTGATAAGTCCGTAGGATCTTCAGACTCCAGATCAACAATTGGCTCAGGGTCCAGATTTAAAACCACCCACCCACCCAGATATCAGCGCTCTCGCGAACATACATGAGCAGTCTCAGGAGACGGTCCACCACTTCTCGGCCTGATACCTCCTGGCCAAGAACAAGGTTAAAGATTGCCGCGACGAGGATGCGATATCAGCGTTCTGCAACAATTGCACGGACGAAGGAATCCTCAACGCCCTCAATCGCTGCCGCATAACACACTTCGCTGACCTGACAACTATCATACAGAAGTACATCGCAATGGAAAGCGCTTGGAAAATTCAGGCAGCTCGCTGGGAACCATCGATCCCAACTCAACCTCTTGTTCAGGTGAAAAGGGCACACCCTCGTGGTACGCACGGTCCAGTAGCCAAGAAATATAAGCCCATTGCACGGCATGGAACCGTTCTGGAGGGATGGCTCGATGGCCCATGCAAAATACACACAACGCCGGATACCATATCAACCAACAGCCTTAGAGCATGTTGGATACTCCGGCAGGTATCCAAGAGCGGCGAGGATATCCACACCAAAAATGCCCCAGAGCAACACCCCCGTGAGGACGACGACCTCAGAGTATTGACGGTCTTCGAGATATTCGCTTCAAATAATAAGCACAAAAGGGTGCTCCGAGACCTCGCCGAAGTCTGCCAAATCGCCACAATAAACCCTTGGAACGACACGGTTATAACCTTTAATGCCGGTGACGAACCAAAATATATGACACCCCGAGCACCAGCCGCATTAGTCCTCAGTCCAGTCATGGACGGCTTCCGACTCACCAAGGTCCTCATGGACGGCGGCGGCGGACTAAACCTCATCTATGAGGATACACTCCACAAAATGGAAATAGACAGGAGACGCATCGAGCAAAGCAGCACAACCTTCCGAGGAATCATTCCCAGTCGAAAGGCGCGGTGTGCGGGAAAAATCACACTTGATGTGGTATTCGGCATGCCGGAGAATTACCGGTCTGAAGAGATAACCTTCCAAGTGGCCCCTTTCAACAGTGGATATCACGCCCTGTTGGGGCGAGATGCTTTTACACGCTTCCAAGCTATACCTCATTATGGGTACATGAAGCTCAAGATGCCCGGGCCCAATGGCATAACCACTCTCGTCAGTGATCCGGTTATAGCACTCCGCGCTGAAAACAAAACCGCATCCCTGGCCCTTGAGGCATTATCTGAAGCCCTCGCGACCGAAGAATTAACCGCACTGCGCTCCATGGTGGATAGGGGCGATGTGATATTAGACAAACGACCCAAATCCACCTCCTTCAAACCGGCAGAAGAAATAGTCAAATTCCAGGTCCACCCAACGGACCCCAAGAAGACAACATGTACTAGGGCACAACTAGCCCCAACGGTCGACGCCGCGCTATGGGATTTTCTTCGTGAAAACTGGGATATATTCGCCTGGCACCCTTCTGACATGCTAGGAATCCCGCGCAAGCTAGCCAAACACAACCTCAATATATTAAAGGGATACAAACCAGTCAAACAAACACTGCGGCGCTTTTCCGAACCCAAACGCCAAGCTATGGGGGAGGAGCTAGCCAAGCTAATTGAAGCCGGATTCATTAGAGAAATAAAGCATCCGGACTGGCTGGCAAACCTGGTGATGGTACCAAAGAACGATAAATCCTGGTGCCTGTGCGTCGATTTTAAAGACCTCAATAAGGCTTGCCCTAAGGTTCCCTTCCCCCTCCCCCACATTGATCAAATCATTGATGCTACCGCAGGACACGACTCACTGTGTTTCCTTGATGCATATTCCGGATACCATCAAATCAAAATGAAGGAGTCCGATTGTCGCAACAAAGATTCATTACCCCACATGGGCCATTCTGCTTCAACACCATGCCCTTCGGGCTTAAGATTGCCGGCGCCACTTACCAACACATGATTCAAACATGCCTGGAGAAACAAATCGGAAAGATAGTTGAAGCTTATGTGAATGACGGCGTAATCAAAACAAGGCACGTCGAAACACTAATAGACGACCTACGTCTCACATTCGACAACCTCCGTGCATATGACAATAAGCTCAATCCGGAAAAGTGTGTTTTCGGTGTCCCCGCAGGAAAGCTGCTGGGCTTCATCGTTTGCAATAGACGAATTGAAGCAAATCCAGCCAAAATCCGAGCTCTGTCACAATTGGCTACGCCAACGGACCTTAAACAAGTCCAAAAACTCGCTGGTTGCGTGGCAGCTCTAAGCCGCTTTATCTCCAGATTGGGAGAAAAGGTACTGCCACTCTATCGCCTCCTACGGCGCATCGATCACTTCGAGTGGACGGACGCGGCAACAGCCAGACTGGAATAAATAAAATCCCTTCTATCGAGCAACCCAATTCTGGCCGCACCAAACATCGGTGAACCCATGTTACTATACATATCGGCAACATACCAAGTGGGGAGCATCGTGCTCGTCGTCGAACGAGAACGGGACGGACACAAATTCCCGCTCCAAAAGACAGTATACTACATATCCACTGTCCTCACACCATGCAAATCCCGGTACCCCCATTATCAAAAGATAGCATACGCGGTCTTCATGGCATCCCGAAAGCTACAACACTACTTGTAGGAGTGCTCGATCACGGTGGCTTCTGAAGTACCACTCAACGACATAATAAACAACCGCGTTGCCACGGGCCGGATTGCCAAATGGGCCATCGAGCTCCTTCCATTAGACATAACATACAAACCATGTCGAGCCATTAAATCCAAAGTAATGGCTGACTTCATCGCCGAATGGATAGAGGCCGAACTCCCTAAAGAGTACGACACATATTCAAACTGGGTTATGTATTTTGATGGCTCCAAAATGTTGGCAGGGCTAGGAGTGGGCGTCGTTTTAACGTCCCCCACTGGAGACGCCCTCCAATATGTACTCCAAATATTATACACAGACTCCAATAACGCAGCAGAATACGAGACCTTATTGCATGGTCTCCGGATGGCTGTCTCCATGAGCATACAACGTCTGGAAGTGCGCGGGGACTCAAACCTTGCAATATCTCAAATAAATGGAGACTTCGATGCCAAAGATCCGAAGATGGCGGCTTACCATAATGTTGTCCTAAAAATGTCGGCTCGGTTCGAGGGGCTCGAGTTCCATCATGTGGCCCAAGAAAGTAATCAAGCGGCGGACATCCTTGCTCATAACGGCGCCAAGCATGATCCCATCCCACCTAACATTTTCCTGGAAAGGCTTTTTAAGCCATCAGTGGTGTGGAAAGGGGAGGGCGGCAACACCAGTCCGGATCAAAACACAACCCCAGATTCCGAACAGACCGATATCATCGGAGGCTCAGCCACCGAAATAACACCGTTGGCCCACCTTATTATGGCAGTCATTGCCCCATGGATCGAACCCTTCTTGGCCTACCTTAATAGGAAGGAACTCCCCGAGGATCTGAATGAGGCCCGCCGCATTGTCCGGCATTCGAAGGCCTAAAAGGTTCACAACGGAGAGCTCTACAAGAAAAGTGCTACCGGAGTCCTTCAAAGATGTATCTCCGAGAAAGAAGGGCAGCAGCTCTTGGCTGAAATTCATGCCGGTCTCGGCGGGCACCACGCCGCAGCCTGGGCACTTGTTAGCAAGGCCTTCTGTACAGGGTTTTATTGGCCGATGGCCCGAGCAGACGTACAGGACCTTGTCCAACGTTGCGTCGGGTGCCAACTCTTTGCCAACCAAAGCCATATGCCCCCTACTGCCCTACAAACAATCCCCATCACTTGGCCTTTCGCGGTCTGGGGACTGGATATGGATGGACCCCTTAAAGGGGGAATCCACAAGAAAAAAGTACCTACTGGTCATTGTGGATAAATTCACTAAGTGGATAGAAGCCAAACCAGTTAAAACGGCCGAGTCCGGACCGGTGATAGAATTCATATCCGATGTTGTACACCGTTATGGTGTTCCACACAGCATCATCACCGACAATGGTTCCAATTTCACAGCCGATGAGGTGAAAACCTGGTGTGCTAACCTTGGCATTAAGCTCGATTACGCCTCTGTCTACCACCCACAAACAAACGGTCAAGTGGAATGAGCCAATATTCTTATCATGAGCGGCATCAAGCCAAGACTAGTGCGGTCTTTAAAAGAATCAGACAAGCACTGGGTTGAGGAGCTCGACTCCGTACTCTAGGGGTTGCGGACCACACCCAACCGCACTACCAGATACACACCTTTCTTCATGGTGTATGGCGCAGAAGCTGCGTTGCCCTGCGATATTATTCATGACTCACCTCGAGTGCACATGTACGAAGAGAGAGAAACCGAGTTTGATCGGAAGGACAACTTAGATGCCTTGGAGGAGGAGCGCGATGTCGCAAAAGCACGTTCAACACTATACCAACAGCAAGCTCGAAGATATCAAAGAAGAGAAGTACGGGCCAAAACGTACAATGTTGACGAACTCGTTCAACGCTTGCCGGAAAAGAAAAAGGACAAACTCAAGCCCAAATGGGAAGGTCCCTTCATCATTGACAAAGTTATCACCGGAGGAGCGTACCGTCTGCGAGATGCGTCAGACAATCGCCTAGAGCCGAACCCCTGAAACGCGGCCAGACTCTGAAGATTCTATGCCTAGCGCCGAACTCTTTGTTCGTCTCCTTCTTCCGTGCAGTTTCCATTATTTTTTCTCTCTTTTTGTTTTTATTTTTCCGCTTTAAAGCTCTAGTACGGCTAGAACGCACACCTCTGACGTATACATCTTCAAATATGTACGTCCATTATACTTGGGGGCTTCTCGGACAGAAGTTTCTTATTATTATTATCTCTCGAGCATCAAGCTCACCACATATGTGTCTTTTCCTCATATGTACCTTTTCTTCACCATTATATGCATCGATATGACTTAAGTTTTGGCCAAGCTGGGTTTCCTGGCTCCTGTGCTTATGCCCTACGTTCCCGTTAGTTCGGCTAGGGCATAAAGGGAGCACCTCTAGGATTGTTACTGCCGGGTCATCCAGATGTGTACCTCAGACTGGGTGAAGCCGAAAGCTAGTGTTCTTAAGGGAATATTCGGTCGGTGAATTAAAGATGTTTTTTGCATTCGTTCCATCGTGAACCCCCAGAAGCTATACATACTGTGATTTTTTCATCACAGTCAGAACATGCACGCTAATGCATGCACACCCAGGGAAAGGAACCCTTAACGGAACTATTCTCTCTGGAAGACGTTTATTACAATCTTAAATGTAATATAACATAACTAGCCGGATATAAGTTGTCTGTTTAAGCAGTTATGACCCCTACGCCTGGTTTCCACACATACCCCGGTTTATTTTGCCGCTTAGGTATTCGGAAGCACTCCACACCTTCGGGTCGAGAGGTCGAAGCAAAAAGGTCTGCCATGACAATCGTTTTACAATCCAGCTAGAGTCGAACATGTCAAGGAGAGTACATAGTCACTTAGGACTCAAAAACTTCCTGTTCTATACCGTCCAGCAGACAGTCTAATTTACAATACTGTTGGGAATACCTGGCGGCTACTTCTACTTGGTTATATACCAAACTAACGGGGAACCTCCTTCCTGTCTGACCCTAGAGGTCCGACCCTGGCTATGTGATTCGGATCAAGCTTGGTATAGCGAGTTTTTACCATAGCCCAGGCCTCTCGTGCACCTTCCCGGCAGGCAGATATCTTCCACAGTCGGAAAAACCGCCTGCTCCTTTGAACAGCTCTACAAGCTCCTCCATTCTTCCTAGAGGGGAAGCGGAGGGCCACAAGGCTTTGGCAACACTCGCATTGCCTGTCGAGCTTGCTCGTGCATTTGAGATAGCCCTTGAAGCAATTCATCCAATGATCCGGACACCTCCTCTTCAGGACGGCCCATCAGCATACCTACAAGAACATCTATATCAGCTAATTTTCATCTCCAGACTAACATGAGGTAAAGCAGGCCACATACCAAATATGCCGCCTCGCAACTTTTTATTTTCCTTCACGGAGTCGGCTAGCTGGGCCCGCACATCTTTTAGTTCTTCGCCCAGTTTGGTGTTTGAATCCTGGAGTTTGTTTTTCTCCTCTCTGACTCGGGTCAAAACACACTCGCCTGCGGTTGTCGGCGTTCTGGGAACGGGGGTCCCCAGACTTGCCTGCCTGCGGCCCACGGCGTGGCTGAGACAGCAGGCCGTACGGACCATCTTCATCAACAAGGCATCCAAGACCCTCGCGAGGGGCCAAGCCTCGTGAGGCGACAAGGCAAGACCTCCTCAGGAGTGGCCTAGCCAGGCGGGCTCACAAGGAGCGGAGATATCAAGGCGGGGCAAACCTCATGAGGCTCTCGTGACGTGAGCCATGACGATCGGTGCCAGGCGGGCGCCAGCGTGCGTAGCGTCCTTGTTTCCTCTTTGGTGCTAAGGAGGCCAGCGCAGGCGAGGAGTACCGAGGCATCAGGCAAAGGTTGCCATATCGGTGCAGCAAGACAAAGACCAGAAGGAGGGCAGGATGGAGGTCACCATGGAGCCCAAGACGGCGTCACCACCAGAGCTTTTCACAGGCGAAGACCACTTTTGTCATGATAGCTTGTACCAGCTGCCCCCCTTCAAATTCGTCCGCTGTTGTTGGCTACCTTCCCGCTCAATATTTGGGAAGAGGACCAGGGCCTATATAAGTAGAGCTAGCCACCACAGTAGAGGCATATCAGCTTGAGGTTTAACTAATCGAGTCCTCACTCACACAAGTTCGGCAAACAGAAGAACACCTCAACCTCAGGAGGGTGTTCTTCCCCTTGTACTGTTCATCATCAGCCCAAGAGGCAATCCACCACCACCACACTTGAGTAGGGTATTACACGACAATGGTGGCCCCAACCAGTATAAATCTCGTGTCTTTCTATGTTGCGAGTTGGTCGAGTTCATCCGCGAGATCTTAGCGAGCTAGGGCGTGGATCGGTAGGAGAGAAAGACTTCGCGCGCACCCCAAAGTTTGAACCTTAAGGGTTTGCCGGAACCCCACATCTGACATTTGGCGCGCTAGGTAGGGGTGCGCCGGATCTTCTTCCTCGACAATCGACTCGCCGACGCTCCACGGTCAAGATGTCCGGTGACCCAAGAGCTGAATCCGACCGCTGGGCAGCCTGGCCAGCCCGGGTGACGAAGCCTACTCATGAAGACCTCGACCCCACTCTCCAGGCGGTGCGACCGCCGTCCAACGCGGCAGGGCGCGGGCGGCGCGGTCAGGCGTCTTCCACCCTTACTACACGACAGGTACGAGCCACTGCAAGGGCAGCAATCCATGCCTCGGCAACGGCGCCGCACTCGCGGCGAGAGCAGGCAAACATGCAGGCAGCACTCACCGTGGCAAGGGAGCTGCTCCGGTGCCGGCTGATGGAGAGCGGCCGGGACGCGCTGCTAGAACGCGTTGCTGAGCTGCTGGACGCGGTGGCCTCGGCAGCGCTGCCTTTCTGCTATCGGCTCCCTTCTCAGGTCGATATGAGGCCTCATGGCGGGCCTCGCCGCAACCACGCATCGTCGGGCGCACATGGGTGCCTCGTCAACACCAGCGCGGCCGGCAGCGCCGGGGGCTCCGTCACCCCCATACTGCCCGCAACAAGCACGGGCACAAGCGACGCCCCCATGGTCCCGGCGAGATGCCACGCTACGGATGCCACGCTGTGCCGGGCAACATGGAGTGTGGGGCACTACGGCGAGGTGTTCGGGGTAATAGCCCCGGAATCCTACGTGCCCCGCATGACGGACCAGGAGTAGACACCGAAGGACGACCCCGGCTCGTTCTTTGGAGAAGATTGGGAAGAAGGGGCGCTAGGAGTCGAAGCCTTCCAGGAGCCGCCGGGGAACCGTCACGACCGCATGTGCAATGACCACTACAGGGTACCCTGTCACACCCTGATTTTCATGCCACAACACTTAAGCTAATGAATCATGATAAAATGTGGTTTGACAAAAACTTTTGAGATTGTTGTCTTTGCTTTGATTGATTTTTGTCTGCTGTTTGCAAGTGCTCTAAAAATAAAATAAACCCTCCAACTCCTATACTTCATCTCCTTGCCCCAAACTCTTTAACCAATGATCATGCCATGTGTATAGGACATAAAATAATTTCTTACAAAAATATTTTGGCCAAAAAGTATTTTCTAAATTTAGTTTTCCAAAAACCCCTGAATTGAGGTTTGCACTGCAAGTACTTAATTAAGGGCAGTAAAAATCTTTCCAAAAATATATTTGACTCCTATTAGATATAGGATACCCAGAAACCATAAAAATATGATTTTAAAACTTATTTTACTATTTCATTTAAAAACTTTTTCTTAAGGCCAGAAATGGTCTTTAATAGGTTAAAATTATTTTTATGCTTTAAAAATATTTCTAAAAATTTAGGGAAACTCAGTGGACATATATTGTCCATATATAAGAGTTTCAACACATGGTCATGTTCAAAATATTGGTCAAATCCCTCAAATACCCTTTCTGGATATTTCAAGCTTTTGAAATATTTACAAAGGAAATATTCTCCAAAAATTCCAAGAAAATTCTAGCATGTCACATATGACATGTTTGTTGATCGTGACAAGTATCATGTCATGGAGAATAGTATAACCCCATGAAACCCTCTCAAAACCATATCTTTCCATTTTGAAGCTTGAGCAACTTTACATTGCCAAACATGTCCAAATGCTCTCAAATCTTGTGTACATGCTCAACTGGTCTAATCATTCATCTAGACCAAATGGCTCAAGTTGGAGAACAAGTTAACTTGATCAAAGAGCCCCAAAACCCTCTCTGACCAGAACCAAATTTGAACAACTTTGTACTACCAGCTTTCTCTCCTTGACCCCAACTTTGGTGAACATGTTCACATGACCAAATAAGGCCACCACACCAAGTGGTGCATCAAGGAGAAGTGATTTGCTCAACTAAATCTACACAAGTCCATTTCTGCTAATTTCTAGGGTTTACAAAAGTTGCATTGGCAACTTTGCCCAAATGAGCTCAAAATGGGAGGAAGGCCCTAATTACATGTGCCATTTCACCCTGTGGAGTCTCATGGCAAATGGAAATCATCTACTTGCCCAAACCACCATCAAACACCTTCTGGCAGAAATTAAAAATGCAAATTCCAGCCTCTTCCACTAATCTCCTTGAGCCCTGCTTTTTACCACAACCCATCCTAGTTCCCCTCTAGCACCTAGATGCTTTTCTGCCCGAGGAAGCAATGATGAAGGAGGGCCACTTGCGCTTCTCTGGACAGCCACTTTTCCCTCCCTTTCTCACCTCTCTCTCTCTCACTCCTGGCAAGACCCAGGGCATCCAATGCCTTTTCCCACATTGTTTACTCCCCTGTGCAGCCACTAGACACAAGTGGGCGCGTGAGGACGCGAGGAAAAGCCGCGGGTGGCGGCCATTTGCGTGCTCTGGAGCACGTCAGCGTGCTCCCGGCCGTTGACGCTGCGTCCCCCGACCACCTTGAGCCTCCCCCTCGCGGCAGTCGATGTGCCTCGACGTCCGCAACACGCCACCGCGCTGGCCCCCTCCTTTCCCACTCTGTCTTGCCCATGCCGCGCGTGCCCAGAGCCGCCCGAGCCCGCCAATGCGTGTGCGAGCTCGTGGCTCCACCCGGAGCTCGCCCCGCTCCTCCTCTCTCTTCCTGGCACCCTATTCCACCCCCACTAACGCCGCAGACAAGTCCTCGCCCTCTCTCCTGGCCTCCCGAGCCGTCGCCGCAGCCACCCATGCGCCGCGTCCACGGTGAGCCGCGGGTCAGCTACTTAAGGCCACCCCCGAGCCCCCTCTCTACTCCTTTGGCCCTCTCTCCCTCCCGTGCATCCCCTGGACCAACCCACACTTCTCCTCGTGCCCTCCATCCACCACCATGGCCAGAGCCTTGCCGTCGGCCTCTGCCTAAATTCGCGCCCACCATCCCTCCTCCTCCCCTCTAGACCGTGCTAGAGCACCTCCACCACCACCGCGAGCCTCTCCCGTGCTTCTCCCTCTCCTTCCCATGGCCGTGCTGTCGAGTTCCATCACCACCACCGGCCTCGCCGCTGCGGCCGATGATGTGCTCGCGTCCGGCCACCCCCGTGGTCGTGGCGCACCTCGTCGGATGCGCCGCTCTCCCCTGAGCCCGCCGGTGTGCTGGGCGTCGCCGGAGGTGACCAGAGCCGCCGGGCAGGCGCCCAGCAGCACTGCCCCGCCTCCTCTGCCTCCTTCGTCGCGCGCGGGAGGAGGGAGACGACCCCTGCGGGTGGACCCCGCAGGTCAGTGACCTCGTCAGCGGGCCCCTCCGTTTAAGTTGAGGCGTATTCCACGAGGCCGCCTCCGACGTGGCCTCCCAGCGGGCGCGCGCGAGAGGCTGGGCCAGGCCCAGTGCGCCGCCCCGCTAAGTCTCGCCCAGTGCACGCTGCTGCCTCCCTAGGTCCAGCCCATTTAGGTAAATTCCTTTTCTTTTTCTTTTTCTGTGGACTAGTAAAATCCATAGAATATTCATATTAAGACCAAATTTGATGATTCAAATTTCTAGTGACTCTATAAATCATGATCTACCTGGTGGTGCATCATGCACATTTTTCCAGAGGCCTTTTCTTCACAAATATTTATCAAATCCTATTTTTCCTATTTACATGATGAACTTTAGAAAATCACAGAGAGCTCAAACTTGATCCAAATTCCATGATTCAAATTCCTAGATGCTTCTAAGTTCATAACTTAGTTTATGAACATTTTTTTCTTAATACTTTCTGTACCCCACAAATTAATGAGCCATTTCTTCATGTTTGTCAACTTTGCAAATCCATAGAATATTCATTTGAACTCCAAATCCAGTGAAACCAACTCCTAGATGTTTCTAAAATCATGGTTTGTTAAATGGGTACCTTTGCTCATTTTTCAAAGACATGTTTCTATACACTTCTTGCAAACCCATAAACCCCTTGATTCCATCATATTGAAATGTTCAGAGATATCCACTGATCCAATCCCAATGAAACCACTCTGGTTATTTTTCATATAACCAGAGATGTCCTAGAAAAGTCAAATTAATATTTTTGGAGCACTTTTATTTTCTGCCTTCTTGTGTTGCTTATTATGCTTGCTTTCGACGATAGTTGACGAAGTAGACGGAATGCTCGGAGTTCGACCAGAGATATTTGAAGACCTCGAAGACTTTCTTACAACAGGAAAGCAGCCCTTTGACCATGTCTATGAACCCTTTTTATGCATGTCATATATCACTTATTATTGTTGCATCGGAATCATGAGGAGATGGTAAACCACGTTGGTTGGTTGCCTCTGTTACTTCCTCATTGATACTTGCATTGAGCATGACCCTACCTCCTTATGAGGGTTATGCCGGTGGGAGTAGATAGGATGCTAAAGTAGTTGCTACGAAAAAAGGGACGGGAATATGCATGGTGATGGGGGCAAGTATGTTCCCAAAGACTTTTTGAGAACCCCGTCGGGTCCCACTAATGCCCGAGGGAGATGTTGAGCTAGGTAACCACTTGACAAAGAAGTGGTGTACTGGAGAAGGATATGTGAGTGTGGTTTCAAAAACGGATTGGTTTAAGTTGCGACCGTTATTCCAACCTTACATGCGCAACCACTCTACCCTTGTATGGGAAAGGGCATTATTGATTACCTAGACCTATACTAGCTTGAAGCCCGCATTACTAGTGACGGGGGAGTTGTTGGTGCGCTCTCTCGGGACGGGATCGTGCCAGGTAGGGCGGTCATGACTGTTTTCACAGGGCACCGGACACACCGTTGGTACCCCGTGCCAGTGGTATGTGATAAATATGGGAGCAAGGCTCCACGAAAATGTTATGTGGAATGTGGGCACAGGGGTTACTGCCAATTGAGTGGACTCCATGTTAGTGTCGTCTAGGGAAATATAGTGATCGGGTGCTTACCCCGGGGTACTTGAGGTACCGCGGGTTGTGGATGACACGGAAATTCCCCGGATCTGGTGGGTAAAGTGTGCAACCTCTACAGAGTGTAAAACTATTCGAATAGCCGTGTCCACGGTCAAGGACAGTTGGATAACCGCTCTTGGGCTACGTCCACAGGTTTACATACTGGTGAGTATGTATGGATGAGTGGAGAGAACTACATGGGTCAAGTCCAAGGACTTGACATGATTGAGTTGGGTTGGTGCCCACTCCATTTATGTTGATATCTATAACTTGTCCTCGTGGATTACATGAATCCTCTTGATGCATGCTATGCAAGTTGTTGAACATGTCATTGCACTCAAAACTAGCTTCCTGCAAAATTTACCTATATCATGCATTGTTGAATCTTGAACCAAGACATGGGTTGCTTGCAGTACATTCAAAGTACTCATTGGCTTGCCAATGGTTATTTTATTGGCCAGGCATGAAAGAACAAGATATATTGAAGAGTACCTTGGTGACGATCGTATGCGAGCTAGGGCGCTTTCCCGGTCGAGAATGCACCCAAGGGTTAAGGCAGATGGCATGGGTCCAAGTTAACGACGAAGATTTCCGCTGCGATGATATACTCAAGACCTGACCATAACGGTCCTACTTTTGCAAAACGGTATGTATGGATGTAAGACTCTTGTTATTCAGCTTCTGTGTGTTCAGTGAGCATTGATCTCTGGGATCACTGTACACGTGCATTCGGTGGTCTCGACTTATGAGTCGGGGTCCCCACAGAGCTGGTATCAGAGCCATCCTGACTGTAGGAAGCCTTAGTTAGCATGGTTGTTAGTTAGGGTAAAACTATTTCCAAAACTACTACTAGTTTCCAAAACTATCTATACTTCTCTTCCCTTCCCAGTTTTTCAAAAACTAAGGTATACTTCCCCAATCGATCTCTTCCCTTCAAAACTATTGCAAACGGTCGCTAGAACACTTATGCCCCTGACCACTGGATTCCTTGTAATCCTCGTGGATAATCTAGAAGGAAGATGCCTTGCCAGACATTCACCCACATCTCCTGAACACAAGATTGGCGACATCACAACAAGACGATACCAACAGAAGATACATCCTCGAGGAATGAGGACCTGAAGACCCAGGAGATGGTGACACCCTTGACACTGCCCCAAGATGATGCAACCTTAAATCCTACGATGATCAGGGCATAGGATATGCAAGATCATGATATACATCGCTAATAGGGTAACCCTGTCACTACCGTTGTTGTATTGGCAACCACCGGTGGATGAGAACCTAGTCATTTGGTCCGCCTCACTATAGTGAGCAGGAAAACGGTTCTCTTCATTCCCCGCTCTTGGTGTCGATGTTGTCATCAACGTAACCGACATGTTGGACCTCTACTATGCCTTGTTAATGTCATTGCATTAAGGATTACCTACCTAGTACCATCGACGGCTTAGAAAGCAAAAGCGATCATCATGGTTAAGAAGACAAGAGAAGACCAAGTCAAAGACAGCTACAAGGAGCCACCTTCACCCCATCACTCCAAAGAAAGTAGAAGTTGTTGAAGACTCTTCAAGCTCAACCGAGATCGTTTCATCGAACAACTACAAGAGACGTAGCAACACCTGAGGAAAACCCGGAAGACTGCATGAGGCACAAGGCACGACTACTGAGTCCGAGAACCCCTAGGGTAGGATGAGTCGTGTACCCCTATCTTGCGCAATGAAGTCCGTATGATGGTTCGAATAGAACCATGATTGTGTGTTGCTTGTTTTTATTTGTTTGTGTTTTGATATAAGTCGCATTTTTGCCCTAGGCAACAAGTATGCGACTATGTCACCTTCCTTACCTTGCTTCTTCTGTTTGGCCCTTTTGGCACCTGTTTGTTTGCACCTGCACTATAGAACCCCCTTTAAGCATTTCCCCCCATCTAAGATGCTTTTCCCTCTCATCCCTCTCTCCTCAACTGAAGACCGGCAAGACAAGGTACACCAAGGATTCTACTTCGGCGACCAACTAGCACTAGAGATTTTGCTGCAGCCTCCTCGACCAAGAGCAGCCCAGTAGAGTTATGTTTGCCTCATAAGACCAGAAACCCATTCCTAGACCCCTCGAGACTTCACGAGATACCGCAGCTCGAGTCCTTAACCATGTGCTTAACCCACAGAATTGCAAGAGAACCTGTTAAGCCTCAGTAACCTTGCACCGCACTGGGTTCATTATGGAACTAGTGGATGTAATGAGCAGGCACATTATCATCCTAAGATAGCACCAAAACTGATGATGCCATAGGAGAGACCAATTTGGGGATATAGGAACGGAGGACAAATGACTTGATGAGTTTATATCAGAGACCCTGAGGAATTGACTGAGACTTTGGTAGATCACGGGGCTTTCATGTTGGTAGATGAACTTGGTGGGATCATGATTATAGATTAGCATAGCTTCCATTATCCCTGAGTAAATTGGATTTATAGGACAATTATGATCGCAAGCTGAAACTCCTGGAAGTGCAAGGATTTGACTTGATCAGATGATATTGATAGGAGATAGTTGACATTACGTAAATAACTTGAGGGGGACATGTAGGAATTCCTCGTTGGACATGAGATTTGGATTAAATAGGTTACCCTAGTGGAGTATGGATGCAGAGTAATTTTACATGGTTCGGAGTAAATTGGATTTAGACTGATGATCTTGATCAAGATACCATATTTCTCGGTGGACAATAAACTAAGAGATTGGATTAATTGTCGGGGTTGATTTAGGGATCCATATATGCTTGACCTTGGAGTTTACATGACCATGATAATGGAAATTGGTGGACTGACTATAGCAAGGTAGCCCTTTCAAGTATTTGGTGATTATAGGAGATTAGAAGATCATGCGGGACACCATAGACATTGGATTTGTAGGATTAATGAATTATGTAGCTAATGGGCTTTTGGAGTTGACCTATGCGGAATGATACTTTCGGAGGTATAAGGTGATCTGTTTGGAGGACTAGATAGAACAATTGGCATCTCAGGAACTGTGCTCAAGGATGGGATGATGAACATTCACTCGCACACTGGAATCCTTGAAACCCTTACGCCCTACCAAACCACAACATGGCCGGATCCTGACCCTGGGCTTTGGCTCTAGATCGATAAGACCTCGACCAATAATCAACCGTGACCATCACCAATGCATCAGCCCACTTTACGCACCCCATAGACTTCATGGAGTGCTTGGACAAGTTAGTTGTCATCTTTCTTTGATGACATAACTCGTCTACCCGAAGACGGAAGAAGAATCGTTAAGCTGGTCAAGGAACATCTGAAGACCGTCATGTCTAAGAGGAAGAACTACACCAACCACCATCTTCAAGAAGTATACTTCCGCGTCAAAGGCCATGTGTATCTGCAAGCCACTCCTCTCTAAGGAACCAAGCATTTCCATGACAAGGAGACCCACACCAAGATTCATCGGCCCTCTTCGAGATCACTCCAAGAAATAACAACCCCCTCGAGATCACTACGAGACGAAGAGAAAGGCGATTCTACCGATTGGAGTTGCCACCTGAGTTACCTGTTGTGCACAACGCTTTCCATGCATCACAACCCCGGAAGTGTTTCCAACTTCCTAATTTGCCCGATCTCTAAGAGTGCAATGACCACCGAGCCATCGACCCCTAGCCCAATCTAACCTACCTCGAGCTACCCATTAGCAACCTGGACCAAGTAGAACATTATATACGAAGCCACACCATCAAGTACTTCAAGGATCAAAGGTGCACCGCTCGGAAGCAGGAACAGTATGAGGACGTGAAGACTACCCCAGATCCAATACTCCTTTCCGCGCCTAGTTTGGGAATCTCGGGGACGAGATTCTTGTAAGGGGGGTAGGTCTGTCACACCCTGATTTTCATGCCACAACACTTAAGCTAATGAATCATGATAAAATGTGGTTTGACAAAAACTTTTGAGTGTTTTGTCTTTGCTTTGATTGATTTTTGTCTGCTTTGCTTGCAAGTGCTCTAAAAATAAAATAAACCCTCCAACTCCTATACTTCATCTCCTTGCCCCAAACTCTTTAACCAATGATCATGCCATGTGTATAGGACATAAAAATAATTTCTTACAAAAATATTTTGGCCAAAAAGTATTTTCTAAATTTAGTTTTCCAAAAACCCCTGAATTGAGGTTTGCACTGCAAGTACTTAATTAAGGGCAGTAAAAATCTTTCAAAAAATATATTTGACTCCTATTAGATATAGGATACCCAGAAACCATAAAAATATGATTTTAAATGTTATTTTACTATTTTATTTAAAAACTTTTTCTTAAGGCCAGAAATGGTCTTTAATAGGTTCAAATTATTTTTATGCTTTAAAAATATTTCTGAAAATTTAGGGAAACTCAGTGGACATATATTGTCCATATATAAGAGTTTCAACACATTGTCATGTTCAAAATATTGGTCAAATCCATCAAATACCCTTTTCTGGATATTTCAAGCTTTTGAAATATTTACAAAGGAAATATTCTCCAAAAATTCCAAGAAAATTCTATCATGTCACATATGACATGTTTGATGATCTTGACAAGTATCATGTCATGGAGAATAGTATAACCCCATGAAACCCTCTCAAAACCATATTTGTCCATTTTGAAGCTTGAGCAACTTTACATTGCCAAACATGTCAAAATGCTCTCAAATCTTGTGTACATGCTCAACTGGTCTAATCATTCATCCAGACCAAATGGCTGAAGTTGGAGAACAAGTTAACTTGATCAAAGAGCCCCAAAACCCTCTCGACTGAACCAAATTTGAACAACTTTGTACTACCAGCTTTCTCTCCTTGACCCCAACTTTGGTGATCATGTTCACATGACCAAATAAGGCCACCACACCAAGTGGTGCATCAAGGAGAAGTGATTTTCTCAACTAAATCTACACAAGTCCATTTCTGCTAATTTCTAGGGTTTACAAAAGTTGCATTGGAAACTTTGCCCAAATGAGCTCAAAATGGGAGGAAGGCCCTAATTACATGTGCCATTTCACCCTGTGGAGTCTCATGACAAATGGAAATCATCTACTTTCCCAAACCACCATCAAACACCTTCTGGTAGAAATTAAAAATGCAAATTCCAGCCTCTTCCACTAATCTCCTTGAGCCCTGCTTTTTACCACAACCCATCCTAGTTCCCCTCTAGCACCTAGATGCTTTTCTGCCCGAGGAAGCAATGATGAAGGAGGAGAGAACCCCATTTTTCTTCTCTGGACAGCCACTTTTCCCTCCCTTTCTCACCTCTCTATGCCTTTTCCCACATTGTTTACTCTCCTGTGCAGCCACTAGACACAAGTGGGCGCCTGAGGACGCGAGGAAAAGCCGCGGGTGCCGGCCATTTGCGCGCTCTGGAGCACGTCAGCGTGCTCCCGGCCGTTGACGCCGCGTCCCCCGACCACCTCGAGCCTCCCCCTCGCGCCAGTCGATGTGCCTCGACGTCTGCAACATGCCACCGCTGGCCCCCTCCTTTCCCCCTCTGTCTTGCCCATGCCGCGCGTGCCCAGAGCCGCCCGAGCCCGCCAATGCGTGTGCGAGCTCGTGGCTCCACCCGGAGCTCGCCCCGCTCCTCGTCTCTCTTCCTGGCTTCCTACTCCACCCCCACTAACGCCGCAGACAAGTCCTCGCCCTCTCTCCTGGCCTCCCGAGCCGTTGCCGCGGCCACCCATGCGCCGCGTCCACGGTGAGCCGCGGGTCAGCTACTTAAGGCCACCCCCGAGCCCCCTCTCTACTCCTTTGGCCCTCTCTCCCTCCCGTGCATCCCCTGGACCAACCCACACCTCTCCTCGTGCCCTCCATCCACCACCATGGCCGGAGCCTTGCCGTCGGCCTCCGCCTAAATTCGCGCCCACCATCCCTCCTCCTCCCCTCTAGACCGCGCTAGAGCACCTCCACCACCACCGCGAGCCTCTCCCGTGCTTCTCCCTCTCCTTCCCATGGCCGTGCTGTCGAGTTCCATCACCACTGTCGGCCTCGCCGCTGCGGTCGATGATGTGCTCGCGTCCGGCCACCCCCGTGGTCGTGGCGCACCTCATCGGATGCGCCGCTCTCCCCTGAGCCCGCCGGTGTGTTGGGCGTCGCCGGAGGTGACCGGAGCCGCCGGAACGGGCGCCGGAAAGCGCTCGGCCCCGCCTCCTCTGCCTCCTTCGTCGCGCGCGGCAGGAGGGAGACGACTCCTGCGGGTGGACCCCGCAGGTCAGTGACCCCGTCAGCGGGCCCCTCCGTTTAAGTGGAGGCGTATTCCGCGAGGCCGGCTTCGACGTGGCCTCCCAGCGGGTGCGCGCGAGAGGCTGGGCCAGGCCCAGTGCACCGCCCCGCTAAGTCTCGCCCAGTGCACGCTGCTGCCTCCCTTGGTCCAGCCCATTTAGGTAAATTCCTTTTCTTTTTCTTTTTCTGTGGACTGGTAAAATCCATAGAATATTCATATTAAGACCAAATTTGATGATTCAAATTTCTAGTGACTCTATTAATCATGATCTACCTGGTGGTGCAACATGCACATTTTTCCAGAGACCTTTTCTTCACAAATATTTATCAAATCCTATTTTTCCTATTTCTGTGATGAACTTTAGAAAGTCATAGAGAGCTCAAACTTGATCCAAATTCCATGATTCAAATTCCTAGATGCTTCGAAGTTCATAACTTAGTTTATGAACATTTTTCTTAATACGTTCTGTACCCCACAAATTAATGAGCCATTTCTTCATGTTTGTCAACTTTGCAAATCCATAGAATATTCATTTGAACTCCAAATCCAGTGAAACCAACTCCTAGATGTTTCTAAAATCATGGTTTGTTAAATGGGTACCTTTTCTCATTTTTCAAAGACATGTTTCTGTACACTTCTTGCAAACCCATAAACCCCTTGATTCCATCATATTGAAATGTTCAGAGATATCCACTGATCCAATCCCAATGAAACCACTCTGGTTATTTTTCATATAACCAGAGATGTCCTAGAAAAGTCAAATTTATATTTTTGGAGCACTTTTATTTTCTGCCTTCTTGTGTTGCTTATTATGCTTGGTTTCGACGATAGTTGACGAAGTAGAGGAATGCTCGGAGTTGGACCAGAGATATTTGAAGACCTCGAAGACTTTCTTACAACAGGCAAGCAGCCCTTTGACCATGTCTATGAACCATTTTTATGCATGTCATATATCACTTATTATTGTTGCATCGGAATCATGATGAGATGGTAAACCACGTTGGTTGGTTGCCTCTGTTACTTCCTCATTGATACTTGCATTGAGCATGACCCTACCTCCTTATGAGGGTTATGCGGTGGGAGTAGATAGGATGCTAAAGTAGTTACTACGAAAAAGGGACGGAATATGCATGGTGATGGGGGCAAGTATGTTCCCAAAGACTTTTGAAAACCACAGCCGGGTGCCACTAATGCCTGAGGGAGATGTTGAGCTAGGTAGCCACTTGACAAAGAAGTGGTGTACCAGAGAAGGATATGTGAGTGTGGTTTCAAAAACGGATTGGTTTAAGTTGCGACCGTTATTCCAACCTTACATGCGCAACCACTCTACCCTTGTATGGGAAAGGGCATTATTGATTACCTAGACCTATACTAGCTTGAAGCCCGCATTACTAGTGACGAGGGAGTTGTTGGTGCGCTCTCTCGGGACGGGGTCGTGCCAGGTAGGGCGGTCATGACTATTTTCACAGGGCACCGGACATACCGTTGGTACCCCGTGCCAGTGGTATGTGATAAATATGGGAGCAAGGCTCAACGAAAATGTTATGTGGAATGTGGGCACGGGGTTCTTGCTTGATCAGTGGACTCCATGTTAGTGTCGTCTAGGGAAAGATAGTGATGGTGCTTACCCTGGTACTTGAGGTACCGCGGGTCGTGGATGACACGGAAATTCCCCGGATCTGGTGGGTAAAGTGTGCAACCTCTGCAGAGTGTAAAACTATTCGAATAGCCGTGTCCACGGTCAAGGACAGTTGGATAACCGCTCTTGGGCGACGTCCACAGGTTTACAAACTGGTGAGTATGTATGGATGAGTGGAGAGAACTACATGGGTCAAGTCCAAGGACTTGACATGATTGAGTTGGGTTGGTGCCCACTCCATTTATGTTGATATCTATAACTTGTCCTCAGGGATTACATGAATCCTCTTGATGCATGCTATGCAAGTTGTTGAACATGTCATTGCACTCAAAACTAGCTTTCAAAAATTTACCTATATCATGCATTGTTGAATCTTGAACCAAGACATGGGTTGCTTAAGTAGTACATTCAAAGTACTCATTGGCTTGCCACTGGTTATTTTATTGGCGGGCATGAAAGAACAAGATATATTGAAGAGTACCTTGGTGACGATCGATGCGAGCTAGGGCGCTTTCCCGTCGAGAATGCACAGAGGGTTAAGGCGTATGCCATGGGTCCAAGTTAACGACGAAGATTTCCGCTGCGATGATATACTCAAGACCCACCATAACGGTCCTACTTTTGCAAAACGGTATGTATGGATGTAAGACTCTTGTTATTCAGCTTCTGTGTGTTAAGTGAGCATTGATCTCTAGGATCACTGTACACGTGCATTCGGTGATCTCGACTTATGAGTCGGGGTCCCCACATACCCCTAATCCCTCAGGAGCAAGCTTACGCTAACCATGAGTCGCAGGAGGAACAAATCACCACAACGGCCAGCAGCCCCAGCTCGGCGGCCTCCCTGCCAGCAAGGGGATCGCGTTGGGGGCTGCAGGAGAGGAGTCAGGAGCCGGGCCCCTCCCCACGTCGCGCGAAGCCAGGGGACACTCGGAGGTAGGCCCTCTGCCGGGGAGGCTTCGACGACCCTTCCCCCGGTAGAGGACATGTGGTTGCCGACGGCACCTCTGGTGTCCCCTTTCCCCCCTATGTGTCGTCCAGGTTGCCAGTCGGCTCAAAGGTGCTCGAGGGTGGCACAAGGCGGGGCCCTCGTCTGGCGATATGAAGCAGGGCCGGTACCTGTGAGGAAGGATCAGTGCCTTTGAAGCTTGCCGCCCGTGACACTCTCACGTAATAATGAGTTGGGGGTGTACACGCCCCGGAGTCTCAGGGGTGCCGGCCTCAGGCCCTGGGGCTCCCTCCCACGCCTAGTGGCAGCACTTAGCTCCGTGCTGGTGAGAAGACTTGAAGACCAGAAGACTAGACTAGGTGTTGGACGCGGCCACTTGCTTTGGATCTCCCTTTCTGTAGCATTACTTTGTGGATCTGGATCTAAGTTGAAGCCGAGTTTTTTGTCGATGTGCATGGGGGGTGCCTCTTCTCGTTCGAATGGTTTCTTGCTTTCTGGATTTCCTTCAGTCTGGGACTCATGTCCGTCGCCTTCCCCTCATGAGCCCCTCGCGAGCAGGACTGCGCGAAGCACAAGCGCGTCGAGCGCGTGCTAACGCTGCAACTAGCGCTTCCCTCTTGCGGGGCCCCATCTGACAGGCCGACAAGCTCCGCAGGATTCTCAGAAACTCATAGCCTCGTGACCCAGCTCGTGGCTGGCGCTGACTAAGGTAAACCACGACGGGGAACTCATCCCCGGACTCATGAGTCCATGAGGGCATAGATTCAATACCGCATAGGAAAGTAAAGGCTACAACCTACTTACATGAGGGGCTCCCCCTCTTAAAATGCTCTTACAAGTTTTCCAAGGGCCACGCCCGATTTTTTTTTCCTACAGGGTAAAACGACAGGGGGACATGGGATCAACCAGATATGTCACTCGCTACATCGCCCTCGGATGGGTCACTGGCGTCGTCGTCATCTTCGCTGGCACCATCGCCGCCTTCGGCGGCACCTCCGTCGTCGTCGTCATCAACCACGTCCCCTTCGTCTACGGCGACCACCACCGTGTCGTCAGAGGCAAAGGCTCTGACCAGCACATCCACGTTGTCCTCCACCCACCGCGCCGGATCGCCCCGGACGGCCTGCGGCACGGGGGCAATGGCGACGGCGAAGTCAAAGTTGGGGAAGGTGTTCCTGAGGTGGCTGAAGACACGGGAGAACGCGCGCCCGAGCAGGCCCCGACTTCTCTCCTCCACGAGCCGGCGAGCCCTGTCAGACCGGGTTTCCAGGCGCGTCACCACGTCGGTGAAGAAGGTCAGGTGGCTGGCATAGTCATTCGAGTGGGGGCAGGAGCATTCTCGTCGCAGATGTAGACCAGGGCGGTGTTGGCCCTGTTCCGGAGATCTTGAAGCATAGGATCATGCTCGCGCTCCAACGTCCGACGTTGGAGCACTTCCTCCTTGTTTTGCCGTGCGACGGCCTTGGCGACATTGACCCGCTTCCGGAGAGAAAGCAGCTCGGCGCCGGCGGAGGCCAATTCCGCCTGCGCCGTGACCAGGGCGGCATCCTTGGCCTCTGCATGCCTCTCAGCCTCGTCCAACCCGGGCCTGAGGGCAGCAGCCCTGCCAGCACCCTCCGTACCTGCGAGCTTCAGCTTCAAGTCATACCTTCCCTCCAGTTCTGCGCGAACCTCGGGCACCCAGTGGTCCACCTCCTCCTGGACCCTGTCCTCGCGAACCTCGACGACATCTTCTGCTTGGGTGACTTGGCGCTCCCTCGTCTCCAATTGTTCAAGCTCGAGGATGCGCTCCACGGACTCCAGCACCAACGCCTCCTCGCTCTTCCGGACCTCTTCCTCCTCGGCAGGCGTCCCCCTCAGTGACGCAAGGGCAGCTCTGCGCGCCTCCACCTGCTGCTCTAGGGACGCGCTCCAGGCGTGGAGCTCCCACGCGCGCTTCTCCACGGTCTCACGACGGCGGTCAGCCTCATGAGCCTCCTCCAAGGCTCGGGAGCAAGCCTCACGGGAAACCTTAAGAGACGCCTCAGCCTTCGCATTGTCAAGATCGCGCTGGTAGCGGCCGACGTTGATAGCCACCCTCAGCTTGCGCTGTTCCTCCGCCAATCGGAGACCTTCAACCTCAAGGCGCGAGTCGACACCCGCAAGATCTTCACCAAGTCTGCTCATTGTGCCCATTGCCTCCTGGAAGAGCTTGTGACGAACTACGCTCCGCCCGCGCTCGAGCTCGAACGCTCGGTTCACCTCGTCCTCCGCCTCGGGGGCTACGGGCGGGGCACCAAGTGGTGCACTACCTCTCGGCATGGGGCTGGGGGCTCGCGCCGCACCTGACGTCAACCAGTCCTCGCGAAGAGCCCAAGCGGATCGGGGCTCGCTGCTTGAAGCAGGACCGAAGACCGAAGCCAACCAGCTACTGCCCATGACCAAAGGAGAGGTCTTGGGAACGCCCGCCAATCTCCACACCAGACCGTGGTGGAGGGGCGATAGAGCCGCAGGATCAGCGTGCCATGAAGGCAGAAATGCTCCCTCAACCGACCCTGCTCTAGGGGCGGCAGGCGGACCAGGAATGCTTGAGGATGATGGAGGAGTCGAGGAAGGGGGAGACCGCTTCTAAAGAGATGCAACAGCTTCAACGGAAGGAGCCCTGAAGGATTAACGTCAGGATAAGAAGACTGCACGCAAGAAGCCATGACAATAAGATACTTACGCGTCAATGGCTTTGTACTTCCGTCGCTTCAATGGCCCGAAGATATTGCTGCCGCACGGGGATCCTTTCCTCTTTCGGAGCTCCTCGAAGTCCAGCAAAAGGCAGCCAAAGCCTTTGGACGTGGCGGTAGGTCTTGTGGCGGGGATGAAGAAGAGTTGGAGAGGGCAGCTTCAGGGGTGCCTGGTTGCAGCGAACAGCCGGGCGCCGTCTCACCACAACCTCTCGAAGCTCCTAGAGCCTTGGCCTCGGGAGCCGCATGTCGTGTCTCCTCAGCGACCGACGCCTCAGGAGAAGGGTCGCAAGCCCCCGAGGACGACGCCCCAGGATCACCACTCAGCATGTGCTCCTCAGCACTAGAGCCACCAGCCCCGGTCGGAGCTCGCCCTCCCGCACCCTTCCCAAGCTTGAGGCCACGCGCCCGCTCAGGTGGTCCAAGTGCGCCATCACCGTCAGTTCATTGGATCAGCTCAAGTGCACGGCCACTGCTGGCGCCCTCCCGATGCTCTGCTCGCTCGTCGTCAGCAACGTCCAAGTCAACAAGACCCTCATTGATGGTGGCGTAGGGCTCAATGTCCGGTCCGTCGAGACATTAGACAGCCTCGAAGTGCCATACGACCAACTGCAGCCTACCAAGCCCTTCTTAGGGGTGACCGATGGCTCTATTTCCCCAATAGGGCAGGTCCTTCTCCCTGTCACCTTCGGCCAGCGCAACAACTACCGCACTGAGCTCATCGACTTTGACGTCGCCCACATCCGTCTGCCGTACAATGCCATCCTTGGGTATCGGTCATTAGCCAAGTTCATGGCAGTGACCCACTACGGCTACAACGTCCTCAAGATGCCGGGAAGTGGCGGCATCATCACAGTTCCTTGTGAAGAAAGAGATGCGGTGTGCTCCCTGGAGTGTGCCTTCCAAGCCGCAGCAATCGAAGACCCCGACAGCGAGGGCATCGAGTACCCTCCTAAGGCCATCCCCAAGAATAAGAAGCAACTACTCCGCACAGGGCCTCAGGAGAGCGACGTCTCCAGTGGCGTCGCCTCAGGATTAGCGCCCCCACCTGCGGCACCTCCCTCCCTTGCATAGGAAGGTGTGCCCGGCCCCCTCCTCGGGCAAGGCTCGGGGCCTCTCTTTTGAAGGGCCTCAGGCCTAGCCAACATCACGAGGGAGGCGCTCGGGCACCAAGTGGACCCGTGCTTCACGGCACGCTTCCCTCAAGAGGGAACTGGGCGAGGAGAGCCCGGCGCTCAGGAGTTCATTGTCAAGGCCACCCAGGAGGTTCAAGAAGCAAGGACCATACGCGGTGAGCGCCGCCCACCTGGCGCAGCTCCCCATCCTAGCGAGGACGGTGAGCTGCGCATCTGCATCGACATTCC